>CM033650.1:40048926-40684111 GCA_019512145.1 Engystomops pustulosus
CTGTGGCTACCCAGTATTTTTGCATTAGTTTTGTTTCCGACTGTTCTTAATGGGACTCTTGTATTAAAGCTACGTCAGCTTTAACTTTTTCTAGGTGTCTCAAGACTAATGATCTCCTCTGAGGGGTTCGGAGACCCTTAACATTCCATGAAATGGTCCTAATAATAACCCCTATCAGTGATTTGTCTCAAGAAGCATGAAAAGAATTGCACCAAAAATAGACCAATATGCATGAAGTAATAGGTACAAAAGTATTCACAATATACATCAATATTTGTTCAAGTATAAAGACAGGCACAAAGAAGACATACATTTAAAAACATTTAAAAAAATATTTTACAGGAAAATTCATAAGTGGTGGCCCTGGTATGGGTCAACCACCAACACACCCCTATCCAGACAATGGTTGCTGTCTGTCTACCTCAATATTGCACATAATCCACAATAGTATAATCCAATAAAGAATTCAGTGACAATAAGCCCAAGATGCACAGTCCGCAGGGATATCGGCAGTGAGACAATAGCCGTAAACAATATATCAAAAAAGTGTCAATACTTCCATCAAAACTCACTCAAACACAAGAAAGTGCTGAGTGCTAACAATAAAGTGCTAGTAAAGAACTATAAAGTGCTAGTGAAAAGCTATAGACAATCACTGCTAAGGTAGAGGTATTACCCACTGCATGTGTTCAAGTAGGGATCTAAATCACATACTGCATAGGGCTGGCATACAGGTAGAGGTAGTTAGGATAGGCGTTGACCGGTTCCCCTTGCGTCAAAAGACGACTTCCTCAGGGGTAAGTAGCCTAATGAATAAGAGCACCCACCTTAAACGTGTCTCCGAAGCATGTGCGTGACCAATCGAAATTGCCGCTGTATCGGCGCCAAACCGGAAGTAGTCATATGTGCATGACCGGAAGTTGTCATATGCGCATGACCAGAAGTAACTGTCAGATATCTATAACGGTGAATTACTGAGCATGCGCTCCCCGGCCGGGGTCCTGGTAATGAGTAACCAGGCAACAAGCTGACGCCTAGCTGGTTAGATAGTAAAATTTGCCTGGAAACAGGTGATACTATGAACAGCGACGTAAAAACAATAGATTATGAATGATGTCACATTACGGCCGTCCAGAGTAATTGATGTCATTAAAACACCAAAAGGAACCAGAGCGGCAACAAACACTAATGTATAAAACTAGTACTCTTTATTGGAAGTAAATATATAGATACGACATATATAACCCTCAAATGGGAAAAAAAAAATATATAAATACAATGGGGCACATTTACTAAGGGTCCGCAGCCGCAAATCCGTCGGGTTTTTCCAGAATATTTCCTCTTTGCGCTGTATTTCACGGAATTGTGGCGCACACGATCGATTTTTGGCGCAATTGCGCCGACTTTCGCGCGACAGAAATCGGGGGCGGGGCCATCGGACAACCCGAAGGATTCGGAAAAACCGCAGAATTTAAAAAGCCATTTGTGTCGCAAGATCAAGCACTCACATACACCAGAAAAAAGCAGGTGAACTCCAGCGGACCTCGGCGCAGCAGCGACACCTGGTGAATATCGGCGCACGGACCTTAGTGAATCCCAGCAGAACCCGAATCAGCGCCGGAGAACCCGCCGCTGGATCGCGACTGGACCGGGTAAGTAAATGTGCCCCAATGTATAGGGGACACAAGTAGCCCAAGATAGAAAAAAGGGCAACACAGGAGACCAGTGGCTACCCCTATTAGCCCAGAGTCCAAATAATGTAATTGATAATAATAGTAATACAGTCAAATGTTAGACTCAAATAAATAGGGGAAAAGTGGCAATAGTGCAGTTAAGGTAAACCATACACAGCAGTGGAGGTACCATCCAGTATTGGAAAAATATCATACTATTACTATTGCACACTCACCCGAAAACATGGTGGACTGACGCTAGGCAGATCAGGGGAAAGCCAAAGGATGCACCCCGACGCGCGTTTCGCACAAATGCTTCGTCAGGAGGTGATGGCATAGTGCTGCATCTAGCATCCCTGCGTATAGACGCGCCCACCACGTGACGGAGAAAATTTCACCCGGAGTGAAAGACAAACGATTAAAAATTTGAAATCGAATACCATTTTCCTTGTCAAAGAGGCTGATAAGGGGGGTAATATCGTCTTGTGGCCAATGGAGGCATACTTGGAAGAGGCTTATAGACAACTGAATAACCGGGCCTACTATTTTTCTCTCCCTTCGGACCCTACTCAGGTATTTAAGACACTTACTTCTCTATTGGATGCAGCATTAAGTCGAGGTATTATTACCAAGAGGGAACATAACTTTTTGTCCAACACCCACCCGGTAATCCCAACATTTTACATGCTGCCAAAGGTCCACAAGTCCCTGACATGCCCTCCGGGCAGACCAATAGTGTCGGGGATTGGGGGCCTTTGTGAGCATGCATGCAGCTTCGTTGACTTTTTTCTTCAGCCAATGGTATTAAATCTACCATCTTACATTAGGGATTCAACTGACCTTATGTCCAAAACGAATTATACCTTTCTTCCGGATGATACCTGGTTAGTAACTTGCATTCTAATAATTGGCCACGAGGATGGGCTGCGAGCTATTGCGCATTTTTTGGATGTTAAATCTACTGGGGACAGGAAGTTTGACTCTTTCTTGTTGAACCTCCTGGAATTCATTTTGAAGCACAACTATTTCACCTTTGATGGAAAATTCTTCAAACAAATTTTGGGGACGGCGATGGGTGCACATTGTGCCCCTTCCTACGCCAACCTATTTTTGGGTTGGTGGGAGGGGCTACACGTGTACCCATCTCCGTTATACCAACAGCATGTTTGGGGTTGTCACCGTTTTATTGACGATGTGTTACTTCTGTGGGAGGGACCTCTTGATTTGTGCAAGCAGTTCATTACCGACTTGAATAATAAAACCTTGAATATTATTTTGACATCCACTTTCTCGCAGATGGCGGTTGATTTCTTGGATTTAAAAATCTCTTTTGTCAATACAACCTCTGCATGGATCTGCATAGGAAGAAAACGGCAACGAATAGTTTGCTGCACTATGAGAGTTTCCACCGTCGGGTATCCCGGTGGGACAATTTATCCGTGTGAAATGGAACTGTACGCTACCAACTGACTTTAGGAGGAACGCACTGGATTTAACACAAAGATTCAGGAGGCTTTTTGCAGGGCATGTGATACACCAAGAACAGATTTATTGAACCCCAAACCACCAAGAGGAGCTTCACAGCTGGGTGTATGTGCCAGGTATAACAACCAATGGAACAACCTCCGAAAGATATTAACTAAAAACTGAAACATTTTATGCTCCGAACCTCGCTTGAAACAGTTTGTGGACCCTAAGCCTAAATTGATAGCCAGACGAGCCCAAAATTTAAAGGACCAATTGACTAAGATCCACTTTGTGCGCCCGATGGCACCCCTGGGGAGGGGAATGAAAATTAAGGGCTCATACCCCTGTGGGGAATGCTCTGTCTGCCCTCTCATGCGCCCTTCCAGCGAATTCATTAACCCTGTGGACCAACAAAAAGTCTACTTACGTAATTACATCAACTGTAGATCAAAGAATATTGTTTACGCCCTGACCTGCCCTTGCCGGAAGGTTTATATTGGACAGACGACACAAGAACTCAGGAAAAGAGTGCAACAGCACATCTCCAGTATTAACAATGCCCACATATATTTTTCTCAAGGTAAGACTCTATCATCAGTAGTGGTGCATTTCAGAGCGTTCCATGGGGACAAGGCGAGGGGATTACAAGTGGTAGGACTTCATAAAATCCGCCCCAATTTTAGGGGGGGGCAATGTAGTCCCTGAACTACTGCGCAGGGAAGCACATTACATTTTTAGATTGAAAAGTCTTTCCCCACAGGGACTCAACACAGGAGCTACACTTTAATGGTTTTTACAAACAGAGATAATTACGGATTTTCCTAATCAACAGTAGGAAGCAAAGGATGGGAACAGGTGAGTACATTATAACCTTTATACTTCACCAGATTCCTTTTTTTCTCTCTCCATTTCTCTCTCCTTATGACCCCTTATACACATTTTCACATAGGATTCACCCGGCTGTCCTTTAATATTGGCACTTTCTTGGTTATACCAAGAGTAGATACTTTAACACTCTTCTTCTTTTTTCACCTAGCACCAATATTCCATATCTTGCTCTTCTCATGTTCACATCTATTTAAAGCACCATTAAGGCTTAGTTTGTATACTCATCATGTACACTTTTAACCCTAATCTTATATATACTTATATATATGTCTTACTCATTTCTAACATTACCTTTATTCCCTCCCTAATCAAGTAAACTATATCTGGCAAATGGTGGCTTACCATATCTGGGGTTCCACTCCAATGAACATTTCTCGCCCTTCCATAAATTGTGGGAACGAAAATAATTTCTCTTTGATCAATATTCACTGGTCCCTTGGTTGATACGGACACTCTTAGAAGGACCTTAGTCATCTACGGCACCGGAGCCCTTTCTCTCATGCTGATTCTGATTCGGGCTGTCACTAATTTGGGAAATCCTGTAACCTCATTCCATCTTGTAATACTATGATACATACACATGTGTATATATATATACTTTGTTTTTCTATTTTTGATTTCTTTACAGTTACTATTATAGGCACTGGCCTACAATTTGCAAAAATGACATATTGTGACTTTCTTCTTTATGTTGTTTGAATAATAATGTACATACACCCTAACCTTTTGCGTCTCCGTTGTGATGCTCTATGAGCTATACGTGTCCGTAGGAATTGGTGTGTTTTTTAGAATACATTTTATATCCTTTCTTTGTTATGTCGAACTGTGTGCTTGTGCACAATATTTGTAATGCGGTAGGATTGGACAATTTATTTATCTATCCATAACCTTTTCTGATCATTTGTATTAGGGGGTTTTTGGGTAGATTTCAAACATGGTACAATTACCATGGGTTTGCTATTTGCTTACCCATCAATGGTCATTTTGATCCTGCTTTTATTATTTGTTCGCCGTACTTATGTTGAATATTCATATATTACACAGCACATCGCCTCCTTTATAGCCGTTCCTAGTTTGACTATATCGCCGTTCTGAGTATTATTCATATTCAGACTAATGACATCAATTACTCTGGACGGCCGTAATGTGACATCATTCATAATCTATTGTTTTTAGGTCGCCGTTCATAGTATCACCTGTTCCCAGGCAAATTTTACTATCTAACCAGCTAGGCGTCAGCTTGTTGCCTGGTTACTCATTACCAGGACCCCGGCCGGGGAGCGCATGCTCAGTAATTCACCGTTATAGATATCTGACAGTTACTTCTGGTCATGCGCATATAACTACTTCCGGTTTGGCGCCGATATAGCGGCAATTTCGATTGGTCATGCACATGCTTTGGAGACGCATTTAAGGTGGGTGCTGTTATTCATTGGGCTACTTACCCCTGAGGAAGTCGTCTTTTGAGGACGATACGCGTGGGGAGCCGGTCACCGCCTATCCTATCTACCTCTACCTGTATGCCAGCCCTATGCAGTATGTGATTTAGATCCCTACTTGAACACATGCAGTGGGTAATACCTCTACCTTAGCAGTGATTGTCTATAGCTTTTCACTAGCACTTTATAGTTCTTTACTAGCACTTTATTGTTAGCACTCATCACTTTCTTGTGTTTGAGTGAGTTTTGATGGAAGTATTGACACTTTTTTGATATATTGTTTACGGCTATTGTCTCACTGCCGATATCCCTGCGGACTGTGCATCTTGGGCTTATTGTCACTGAATTCTTTATTGGATTATGTGCAATATTGAGGTAGACATATAGACAACAACCATTGTCTGGAATGGGGTGTGTTGGTGGTTGACCCATACCAGGGCCACCACTTATGAATTTTCCTGTAAAATATTTTTTTAAATGTATGTCTTCTTTGTGTCAGTCTTTATACTTGAATAAATATTGATGTATATTGTGAATACTTTTGTACCTATTACTTCATGCATATTGGTCTATTTTTGGTGCAATTCTTGTCTTGCTTCTTGAGACATATCTATGGTATATTGCACCTGACCTGTCTTTATATGTTGTGGCTGTGCAAACTGCTCTTTCACAATAGCCCTACCAGTGATTTGTTGCCAAGATCTGAGACCTGAAGGATCGGCTTCTAAAGCTGCTATTGAGACCTCTGTTCGATTATTGAGAGCATGCACATAGTTAACAATAAACTTATAAATTAGTACTAAACCTTTGACATAATACATTTGATCATGTAAACTACTGCATTTCCAGTATCCTGGGGTGCAGAAGAGAATTCTCATTAGTGACTTCTCTATATGTCCAGTATGTATAGAGCCCATAGCTCCTAGCCCTATTGTCCAGTCCAGAGAAAATTCCTCTATTATCAACCAGCAATCACTGTCACAGAGCTTATCACGGTTCTCTGTTCAGGAAAAAAGTGATAGCAAGAATATAGGGATGTAAGGCCGCATGGTGAAGATTCTCTTGGACCCCTTGGCTTAACTGTGAGATAAAACAAAACATTTGTATATAACAATTACTCACAATACTTCTCATGAAGTCCTACTTTCCGATGGTCAATCCATGTAGGCCGCTCCTTATAGATGAAGAGAACAACGTCCATGGAGATCACTTATCCTTGCGCCTCTGTTGCTGTGGAGAACTTGTATTCCTTGGGATTGTTGTCCTCCGGTGTTGCAATGATGGCCGGTCTGAATCTTTCCAGTTTTGAAGTCCCTCCAGCGTTGATTCTGCCTCTTTCGGGTCTTCAAAGGTGGAACCATCCGGGTGCATAATTTTCAAAAGGGCCGGATATATAAGTTAGAATTTCCACTTTCATTTATAAAGTTCTGTACACAGACCACTAAACGCTTTTTGGCTAATTCAGCTGAGTAGTCAGAAAAGAATAGTATATTGGCTCCCTCTATCTCTAACGGCTCCTTGCGTCATCTATACGCTCTGAGGATTTGTTCCTTGTCTGCATAATTCAGATATTTTGCAATGGCCTGCCTGGGTCGCTCCCTCGTCCCTGATGGTTGTGTAGACGGAGAGCGGGCAGTCCTGGGCGGACCGATCCTGTGAGCTCTTTCCACCAGCGCTGGGTGGTCTATGCCTAAAAGCCAATACAGTGTGCCAGCGAATACTTTGTGTAGCACAGCTCCAGTGGGTGGTAGACCCACTAAACGTAGGTTGCTTTGCCGCGATCTATTCTCTATGTCGTCTAACTTTTCAGAAAACCTGTGTTTTTCCGCCGCCAAATTTTTTTTTTTATCCTTGCCGTTACCCCCGTTGTGTCATCCTAAAGCGAGGATATCCGCTGCTCTGTATCTTCAATCCTCTCTGTGTTAGTTTCTATGTCATTTTGCAGCTTTCTGAGTGAGTCTGCTATTGCTGCATCCACAGCCTCTTGTATATTAGGGACCATTCTCCGTGCCTACTCCTTTGCCAGTCGCTTATAATTAATTTGCGGCTGCTGGCTAATGTGTGAGCTGGTGTCGGACTCACCGCCTTCCTCCTCTGTCAGATCCTCTCTTCTCTCTGCTGCTCCGCGTGTCGGCGCCATCTTGGCCATGTTTCTGGCGCTGCACACTCACTGCCCGCGGGATCACCGGGCTTCCTCCGCCTATCCACCTTCTACTCTCCAGTCACCGGAGTCTGTAAGTGCTGCGTGGGTGCGGCGGGGGGGAGCAACTTCAGGGCACAGGAGCTCTGCTCTCCCCTATCTTCACATAGTGGAGTAAGTCCAGATCATGTTTCTTTCATGGCCCAGTGTGGTGGCATCATCCAGAAAATCTACTTTTTAGTGAGATGTAAATGGGTTTTATAATGTCAAAGAAGCGCAGATTTTAATACTGAAGTCAAGCTCTCTTTTTCTCAGAAAGCCCCCGTTACAGTAATGAATGGTCCTGCATCCAGAGACATCACTAACCAGATCTACTGAAGTCCGATGTATTATGTCAATCACAGAGGAGGAGGCGTTCAGAGCTCCCTATTATGACTTCAGTGTTAAACTCTCCGCCTTCTTGACTTTATACAATCAATTTACTTCTCACTTCAAAGTTGATTTTCTGGATGATACCATTACACTGGGACATGACAGAAACAAAAACTAGAAGGTGTTGCACTGCTTGACAATATACTGGTAGTGGTTTATTAGGCCAGTTGCTACTAACAGGTTCCCTTTAAAGGTTTATTAGAATGATGACTACATCTGATCAGTTCTTATCATCACTCTATGTTCAGTAGGATCCACATACTTCTCCCTAGTCCGGTCTTAGATTGACATTGCAAAACATGTGAAGTCCATAAGGGAAGCACTGACCACTCGATTCCCCTATGTTTTTGTCCTAACTCTATACTGAGTTTGATTCTGGTCCTGTATTTGTAAATTGAGATTGGTTCTCATGCTGCATCTACAGAATGGGCTCAGTTCTGGTATACGTTGTTTGTAATGTGCTTGGTTCTAGTGGTGTATTTCAGGTACACACTTGATTCTGCTACTTATTTGTAGATATTGTCTTGGGTATGATAGGCAGGACTGTTATAAGTTCAATACACAATATTCACAGGTTACTGAAGTCTTGCAGTGACAAATTTTTGAAAATCCAACTCACTGGGACAACAATTTTTTTTTTACAATTCTAAAATATACCTGTTATAATTCAACTTAAGAACAAGAACCTATCTCGTATGTAACCTGGAGACTGCCTGTATATTGCCAGTAAATGCATATATATAACTAACTGATCCAACCCAAATTTGTTATATGTTAGATTTCTTAGAGAAACATCTGAATGTAGATATATTGGGGAAATTTAGACTAGTGCAACATCACCCACTGGGTCTGGAGGAAGTCTGTAATCTATAGTAAATATGGCGACCCAGGGCATACATGTGGCGGTTTGCAATGGGGAGAAGTAGCAGACAGGGCATTGTTTTAGCAGTTATCAGAAATGTGCCATTAAACCCAAATATGGTTGATATGGCTTATTTATTATGGATTAATATTTGTTACCTGATTGGTCAACAATCGTTTCCTCTTCAGAAGCCACAGCATAATTAATTTTATAGCTAAATTTGTAAAAACAGACATAAAATTGTTACAGTCACTAAAATATTGTGAAATAACATTGTATTAGGTCTCTTTCACATTGGCATTGGTGCTCAGCTTCAGTTGTGCACACGTTGCGCCTTGTCTCTGTTGTGTCACAGTTTTCCAGCCATTTTGTCTCCGTGTCCACAAAATAAAAAGGAAGGTGTAACAATGCTTTGAAAACATCACACCTAGTTAAGGAAACAACAATAACGAGAAGTCACATATTTTATACTTGGCAGAGGCTTTATACTGGAGTATGGAGGTCATAAAGAAGACCCTGCACTCATGAGAAAACAACAATAACGAGAAGTCACATATTTTATACTTGGCAGAAGCTTTATACTCGAGTATGGAGGTCATAAAGAAGACCCTGCACTCATAAACCTGCCCCAATGTGTGTATTGGGTTATCTAAAAGTCACATGTCCATTTCCATAATTGGAAATTCAAATGAAATTCTTAATAACCTTAAATGGGACCCAATCCAAAAGTATCATATTTCTATCCACAGCGTATGACAGGTGAACATAGTCTACATGTGAATAGATGACTGGTGTGCATTTATAAAACGTATTCACTTCTGTGGGACTACCCTATAGAAGTAGAGAGAGCTTCAGCAATCCAGGGGGAGGCAAGGTCCCCCTTCATCTAGACTCACTGTGAGCCCAAGCGATGGAACCTTAAGTATCTGTAACTCATCCCCTACCCCCATTTACTTTTAGGAGAAAACCCCTGTCAGAAAAAAAGCCTAAAATACAGTATCAACAATAAATTAGCTACTTTAACCCCTTAAGGACGCAGATATCGATTTTTTTTTTTTTTTTTGTATTTTCAGAATTTACTATTTTGCTGATACTGTTTTGAATGTTTTACATATTTAACATCAACCCCCCCCCCCCCCTATAATTTTCATTTCATTTTCAAATCTGCACCCCTAAAACTATCAGAAACAGCTTTTAGAAAGATTGTTAACCCCTTGAGATCTTCATAGTAATTTAATCAAAATGTAGGTGAAATTTATATGTTTACTTAACCCTAAAATTTATACATTTTTAAAGAGAAAAAGAGAAAACCCATCATACATTTTGTTCTGCAATTTCTCCCGAGTACAGAGACCCCCAAATGTGGCCGTTACTTGTTTTATGGGTGCACAGCGAGGCGCAGAAGTGAAGGAGCGCCCTGCAGCTGCCAGTATTTCAGTTTCCTCATTGGCCACTTTTGTAGGCTATACAATTTTCGCTTTTTCGAATATGATGGAATTTTTTTTGCGGGATAAGATGCTTTTTCTAGTGTTACCATTTTGGGGTTGGTGACCCCTATTGTTGAAAATTTAGGAACTTTTTTTTGAGGGCAGGAGAATAAGAGCTTTGATTCTGTACTGGATTCTTTACTTTTTTTTTTTTGGTGTTCACCGTATAGCCTAATAATCATGCTATCTTTATTCTATGGGTGATACGATTACAGGGAAACCATACTTGAATATTTTCTCTTACGTTTTACAAAATTTGCCAAATAAAACCCTAATGTGGGACAAATCTATGATTTTTGCATTGCCGTCTTCCAAGTGGCATAACATTTTTAATTTTTTGGCTATGGAGCTGGTGGCTTTTTTTGTGTGGAACATATTGTACTTTTCAACAGTATCATTCTGGAGTACATATGTTTTTTTGATCACTTTTAATTGCATTTTTTGTGGGATTGAATAGGTAAAAATCCTAATTTTTTTTTTAGGATTTTAAACGTGTGAGTCCAATAATTATTTACTTTTATTCTATGGGTTGTTACGGGCACGGTGATACTATATATGTGGGGTTTTTTATGATTTAGTCTTCTTTCTGCGTTATGTGTGTCTTTATATGTTATGGGGCTTATGGACATTTTTATTAATGTATTACTTTACTTAGAATTTTTTTTTATTTTTTTTATTTTCACCATACTGATGTATTGCAGTGTATTAGCAATGTCAGCCTATGCACATACATAAGCTGACACTGTGCCTTTAAGATGATGTCACAGATGCCATCTTTCAGGCACTGCCGACAAGCAGCTCTGCGGTCCTGATCGGCGTGGGGGGAGGGGCAAACATGGGGGATACATCCACTAAAGGCAAGTTAAATGCTGCGGTGGCGTTGACCGCGGCATTTAACGGGTTAAACAGGGGAGTAACACATTTACTCCTCACTGCACAAGAACTTTAGCCCCTGATTCATTGCTGCTGCCCCCTGGAGGAGCAGACAGTGAGCTGTCACTGCTCACAGACCAGAGGACGTGAGCCCCCTAGTTGTCACAGTGGGCCCCCTTCCTCCTGGTCATGACTGACATCAGGGGCCACCAATCAGCTAGCAGCTGCTGCTGGTGCATCATCCCCCTGACAACAGCACAGGCTGCCCTCATGTGCGCAGCGGCGGGAGCTCAGGATGGATGAGGAGCTGCTGCTCCCCCCATGATGGCTTCCAGCACAAGAAAAACTTTACATGCCAGCAGGGAAATAGCGTACATTAGGTTGTACGGCTAGCACTCAGCTCACTTTACTGCATCCTTTGCACAGCAATTTACCTCGGGCATGTGGACTATGTATTGCTTTGTGTGATCCATATTGCAATGTACCCTACCTCTTATTTCCGTCCCACATGTTTTAACGCTCCTATGTGATAGTCTCATTGTCCCATATGACTTCTTCTGTTGATCAGTTTATGTATTGTGTTGATCTTATTGATATTATTTTCCTAAATTGGCTAAGTGTTTCATTTGTAGGTTTTCAGTAGTCTATAGCCAATCATATGATTTGACGTAAGTATAGAAGGAGATTCATTCTAACAATGAGTGTACCATGGCAGTGGCATAATGGAGATTAAATACACTGTTTTGATATTCCTTCTTGCATATGTAGCCCGTAATTTGGTGTTCCTCAGTATTACCAGCATACCCTGCATTACATGTGACCGCAGCCTCAGTATTACCAGCATACCCCGCCCATAAATGTGACGCAGCCTCAGTATACCCGCAGACCCAGCTATTACATGGTGACCGCAGCCTCAGTATTACCGCTACCCCATGCTATGTGTCGCGCAGCCTCAGTAGAGTACCAGCATACCCTCGATCACTGTGACCAGTCAGCTCAGTATTACCCAGCATACCCCGCATTAACTGTGACAGCAGCCTCAGTATTACCAGCAGTACCCCACCCCGTGTACATGTGAACGCAGCCTCAGTATAACCAGCATACCCGCGTTAAAGTGACCGCAGCGCAGTATTACAGACAACCCGCATTACATGTGACCGCAGCCTCAGTATACCAGCATACCCCGCTGTTAATAGTGGACCGCAGCCTCAGTATTACCAGCATACCCCGCGTTATGTGACCGCAAGCCTCAGTAGTACCAGCAACCCGCATTATTTGTGACCGACGCCTCAGTATTACCGCATACCTCGATTACGTGTGCCCGCAGCCTCAGTATTACAGCTAACCGCACTAAGTGTGAAAGCAGCCTCAGTTATTCCAGCATACCCTGCTTTACATGTGACCAGCAGCCTCAGTATACCAGCATACCCCGCGTAACATGTGGACCCGCGAGCCTCAGTATTACCAGATACCCCGATTACATGTGACCCGCAGCCTAGTATTACCAGCAACCCTCGCATATGTGACCGCAGCCTCAGTATTAACAGCATACCCCGCGTGTTACATGTGACCGCAGCCTCCGTATTACCAGCATACCCGCGTTACATGTGACCGAGCCTCAGTATTACCAGCATACCCCGCTTTACTGTGACATCCTCGTATTACCAGCCGCATACCTCGCCATTACTGTGGACCCGCAGCCTCAGTATACCAGCATACCCGATCATTAATGTGACGCAGCTCATATTACCAGCATACCGCATTACATGTGTGACCGCAGCCTCAAGTATTACCAAGCATACCCTGACATTAACGTTTGAACGCGGAAGCCTCAGTATTACCAGCATACCCCGCGTTACATGTGACCGCAGCCTCAGTATTACCAGCATACCCTGCGTTACATGTGACCACAGCCTCAGTATTACCAGCATACCCTGCATTACGTGTGACAGCAGCCTCAGTATTACCAGCATACCCGGCATTAAATGTGACATCAGCCTCAGTATTACCAGCATACCCTGCGTTACATGTGACCGCAGCCTCAGTATTACCAGCATACCCTGCGTTACGTGTGACCGCAGCCTCAGTATTACCAGCATACCCTGCCTTATGTGTCACCGCAGCCCCCGTCTTTAAAAATTCATAACTTTGTTATTTCCATGTACTGAGGTGTATAAGGCTTGTTTTCTGAAAAACAAGTTGTGCTTTCTAATGATGGTAATTAATTTTCTATGCCGTGTACTGGAAAGCATGAAAAAAAATCCCAATGCGGTGAAATTGACGAAATAATGTACTTATGCCATTTTCTTGTGGGCTATGTATTTACGGCTTTCACTGTGCGCCCCAAATCATAGCTCCTCTTAATTCATTGGGTAAGTGTGATCACGAGGACATCAAATGCATAAAACTTCTATTCAGTTTTTATTTAAAAAATGAAAACCTCTGGTAAAAAAATGTCTTAAAAGGGGTTTTCCCACAAAGACAAGTTAGGCCCTCTCCCAGATTGCGAGAACGAGGGGTCCGACCGACCCCTCACCGCTCCTCAGACTAACAGCCATGTATGAACGTTCTGCTCCATTCATCCCTATGGAGCTAACGGAAATTGCCGAGCGCTGCGCTCACCGATCTCTGTCAGCTTCATAGAGATTAATGGAGAAGAACGGTCATGCGCGGGCCGTCTGCTCCATTACTTTTATGGAGCGACAGGGGGTCAGTCGGACCCCTCGTTCTTGCGATCTGCAGGGGTCTCAGCACTGAGACCCCCACTGATCAGTAATGTGAGCCCTATCCCATGGATAGGGCCTAACCTGCCTACATGGGAAAACCCTTTTTAATATTGCCATTTTCTGACCCTAATAACTTCACACTTTCGTGTATGGAGCTGTATATGGTGTATTTTTTTTGCAAAATTTCAAAAAATCTGCATAACACAGAACACCACCAGGAATAACCATTTTTATATTTCCTTTTTAAATTTGGGACACGTGTAAGTGTTTGTTTTTATTTATTCAGGGGGATATTCATTGCCCATGCCCCCATGTCCTGCCGGATACTCGAAGAGAGACTTAGGGTGTTGTCACACGTTAGCGTTTTTATTGCGTTTTGTAACTCAATCAAAACACACTGGGGCGGCCCGCGGGCAACTGCATATTCGTTTGTATGAAAACACATGCGATCGACAATGGGCACTGATTGCAGATCGCATCTATTTGTATACAAACAAATATGCAATTGGCTGCAGGCAGCCCCAGTGCGTTTTGAATCCGTTACAAAGTGGAATCAAAACGCTAACATCTTCTCCACATGTTTCTAGGACTGTCCAGCTACTGCAGGCCTGGGATAAGGTCTGCTGCCTCCAGCCTGATGCGGCCTGTGACTGCATTGCCTCTTCCCCATTTTCCCTTGGTCAGGAGGCAATTCCACAGCCTTAAGCTGGCAAATCCTGTCTGCCCTGGAACTAGGCACATCCCAATGGACCAAACCTTTTGTTTTGTTTTGCACTGTTTTCTGTGTTTTCCATGCCACAGGTGTCTTAGTCCAGGAACGTCGTGGCTTTCCCAGTGGCCCACTATTAAGCCCAGTTAGACTCAGTAGTGTGTCTGTAGCTGCGGACAGCAATCTGCTTAGCAAGTCCAGTGAGTTAATCCTAGATCACTCAGTTACTGTGCAAACCCCACATGACTTGCACAGTGTCCTTACCCAAGTACAGCTCAAGCATCTGAGCAATGGCCAGACAGCTCAGACTCCAGTGTGCACTCCTAATGCCCCAGAACGTCATACTGACATTGTGCACAGCTCTGAATCCTTATTTTTGTCTCCAGTCTTACAGGATTCAGAAAAGTGGGAAGAGAAGGGTGCTTAACCCAGATGTTTAGTTTTTTTCTCGTAGATGACTCTGCAGGAGAAGACGTTTCTACACTGGATATGCAGTGGTCAGTGGCGCACATGAGGTAGTACAAGCAGAACCACTCCCTCCACACAGGTCAGCGCAGGAGGTGAAGTGACGGCACTCAGGGAAGCGCTACAGCTGGTGGAAGGTAAAAGGACAAACATCTATTCTCAAAGTATAGTTCTGGAGTGATCTCAAAGGTGAGTTGTGAGCTAATAAGTTTGATCCACAGGTGTTCCAGTCCCTGGTGGCCCGAGTGTCATCAGAAGAGAAGGAAGTATGGAGGAAAGCTAGAGCCCAGATGCTGATGGGACCTGAAAGCTGGGAGAGAGTATGCGCCTCCCCAAAAGCCCTGCACCCGACAGTAAGTCAAGTAGCCCACGCACTCAGACACACATCCAGAATGGTCATGCTAGTGCTCATAAACTGCCAGTGGTTTGCCCCGGGCATTACTAGCCCTGTCACTAGACTAGGGAAAGCCTGTATAGTCCGTGCCCTCCACAACCAGGGCAAGGTGGTAAGGACCCCACAGACACCCAAGCCACTGGACTGCAGATGGATTTTATCCAGCTACCAAAAAATGGTACGTAGGAATACGTGCTTGTGTGCATTGATCTCTTTCCAGGGTGGCCAGAAGCTTTTCCCATGACCAAGGCTACTGCCAGAGCTGCAGCCAAGAAGTTGGTGAGTGAGATTTTCTGCAGGTTTGGACTCTCATAGAGCCTAAAGTCGCAAAACCCCCTTCACTGGACAGGTAAAGACTTGAGACTTGTCCCTCCTGGGTGTAGTGCAGGCCCTACACACCCCTTACCCAAGCTAGTGGTAGGGTTGAGAGACAAAACGGCACTCAAGTTAGAGATCCGGAAGGCCATGGAAGAAACGGGTAAACCATGGCCCGGGTGCCTTCCTGCTGCCCTCTTTTCGGTCAGGACCACCCTCAACAGAAAAACTGGATTGCCCCCTTTGAAGTACTCTTTGGCTGTGCACCCAGACTAGGCCTCTACTTCCATAGTATCATAGTATATAAGGCTGGAAGGAGACGCAAGTCCATCAAGTACAACCTTTAAGAATTAAATAAATGTTTTATCCCCATAACCCGTGATATTTTTTCTCTCCAGAAAGTCATCCAGGCCTCTCTTGAACATGTACATAGAGTCCGCCATATCAACCTCCTGCGGCAGAGAGTTCCATAGTCTCACTGCTCTTACAGTAAAGAACCTTTGTCTATGGTGATGGTAAAATCGCCTCTCCTCTAGGCGTAGAGGATGCCCCCTTGTCCTGGTCACAGGCCGAGGTATAAAAAGATCTTTGGAGAGATCCTTGTACTGTCCGTTCAGGTATTTGTACATTGTAATGAGGTCTCCCCTCAGCCGTCTTTTTTCTAAACTGAATAATCCCAAATTTTTTAATCTGTCAGTGTATTCTAGTTCCCCCATTCCCCTAATAATCCTGGTTGCTCTCCTCTGCACCCGTTCCAGCTCTTCTATATCCTTTTTATACACTGGTGCCCAAAACTGTACACAATATTCCATGTGTGGTCTGACCAGGGATTTGTATAAGGGCAAAACTATGTCTTTATCATGAGAATCTATTCCTCTCTTGATACATCCCATTATTTTATTTGCTTTAGCAGCAGCCGCCTGGCTCTGGTCACTAAAATTAAGTTTACCATCCACCAATACCCCCAAGTCCTTTTCAGCTTCAGTTTTACTAAGTAATTGACCGTTTAGAACATAATTATACTTTTTGTTTCCATGGCCCAAGTGCATAACTTTACATTTATCTACATTAAACCTCATCAACCATTTCTCTGTCCATCCCTCAAGCTTCCACAAATCCCTCTGTAATGCTAAACTATCGACCTCAGTATTTATTACTTTACACAGCTTAGTATCATCTGCAAATATTGAAACTTGACTGTGTAAACCCACTACAAGGTCATTAATAAAAATATTAAAAAGAAGTGGCCCCAATACTTACCCCTGTGGCACTCCACTGGTAACATCAACCCAATCTGAGAATGTGCCATTAATGACCACCCTCTGTTTTCTATCACTAAGCCAATTACTTACCCAAATACACAGATTTTCTCCTATTCCCAGCAGTCTCATTTTATATACCAACCTTTTATGTGGCACGGTGTCAAATGCCTTTGAAAAGTCTAAATATACAACATCTACAGCGTCCCCCAGATCCAGTCTTGAACTTACCTCCTTGTAGAAACCAATCAGATTAGTCTGACAGGACCGATCTCTCATAAACCCATGCTGACGCTGGGTTATAAGGTTGTGCACAGTGAGATACTCCAGGATAGCATCTCTAATAAACCCCTCAAATATTTTCCCCACCACAGCAGTTAGACTCACGGGTCTGTAGTTTCCAGGAACACTATTTGATCCTTTTTTGTATATTGGTACCACATTTGCTATGCGCCATTCCTGTGGAACATAACCAGTCCTCAGTGAATCTTCAAATATTAAAAATAACGGTTTGTCTATCACCGTACATAATTCATGCAGAACCCGGGGGTGTATGCCATCTGGCCCAGGTGATTTATCTATCTTAGTGGTTGAGAGGCGGCGCCGTACCTCTTCCTGGGTTAAACTGTTGACATTATAAAAAGAATTTACATTATTCCTCATTGTGTCTTCCACCAGGGGATTTTCCTGGGTAAAGACAGTTGAGAAGGCGACATTCAGTAGATTGGCCCTTTCCTCATCTCCTTCCACCATGACCCCCATGTTATTTCTAAGGGGACCCACACTCTCTGTTTTTAGTTTCTTATCATTTATAATTGGGATTATTTTTGCTCTCCCTGGCAATATTTCTCTCAGTCTCTATTTTTGCGGACTTTATCTGCTTTTTACAGGATTTATTTTTCTCTCTATAATCCTCTAATGCCTCATCGCTACCTTCACGTTTTAGCACCTTAAACGCTTTATCTTTCTCGCTTATTGCTTTCCTTACAAGACTAGTTAGCCACATTGGCTGTTTCTTGTTCCTCTTATGCTTTTTCCCATAAGGTATGTGTTTCTCACAGGACTTTTTCAGAATATATGAGAAAAAGTCCCATTTTTGGGGGGGGGCTTTTGTCTTTGAGAACATTATCCCAGTCTATGCCTTTAAGGTCTTCCCTTAGTTGCTGAAAATTTGCCCTCCTGAAGTTTAGAGTGTTGGTTGCCCCTTCACTAACGCTCTTAGTAAAGCGTAATACAAAATCAATGATATTATGATCACTATTCCCCAGGTTCCCCCCAACCTGTAGTTTTGATACCCTATCAGGTCTGTTGGTCTGGATAAGGTCCAGCAGTGCCCCCCTTCTTGTTGGCTCCAGGACTAGTTGCAACAGGTAATTGTCTTTTGTTGTTGACAAGAACCTGCTGCCTTTGAAGGACCTGCAGGTTTCTGCCCCCCAGTCGATATCTGGGTAATTGAAGTCCCCCATGATAAGTACTTCACCTTGCTTTGAAGCCGCATCCATTTCACTTATCAGCATTTCCTCTGTTGCCTCCATTATATTTGGAGCCTTCTAGCAAACCCCTAGTAATATTTTATTATTCTTTTTCCCTCCCCTTATCTCCACCCATAGGGACTCCACATTTGTGTTACTGATGTCATCTCGCAGGACGGGCTTGAGGCAAGAATTCACATATAAACAAACCCCTCCACCTTTTTTATTTATACGATCCTTTCTAAAAAGACTATAACCATCTATAGTAACAGCCCAGTCATAGCTACTGTCCAGCCATGTCTCGCTGATACCCACTATATCATATTTCCGCTCCAACATCAAGAGTTCCAGTTCCTCCATTTTGTTTGTGAGGCTTCTGGCATTTGTGTACACACACTTTATATGGTTTTCCCTGTCCGTATTCCTTTTGTGCTTATTCCCCAATCTCATTCCAGCCCCCCTTCCTCCCCCATGGACTATGACTCTTCCCAGCTCTCTATGTACACTGTCTATTTGCCCTGCACAAGTGTAGTTGCCCTCCCCCCAGGTCTCTAGTTTAAACACTCCTCCAACCTTCTAGCCATTTTTTCCCCTAAAACAGCGGCCCCCTCCCCATTGAGGTGCAGCCCATCCCTACTGTAGAGCCTGTAGCCCACAGAAAAGTCAGCCCAGTTCTCCATGAACCCAAAACCCTCCTTCCTACACCAACTTTTGAGCCACTTATTTACCTCCTTGATCTCCCGCTGCCTTTCTGGTGTGGCACGTGGTACAGGCAGTATTTCGGAGAAAATTACCTTTGAGGTCCTTGCCCTGAGCTTATGGCCTAAATCTCTGAAATCATTTTTAAGGACCTTCCACCTACCTGTTACTTTGTCATTAGTGCCAATGTGGACCATGACCGCTGGTTCCTCACCAGCCCCTCCCAGTAATCCGTCAACCCGATCCGCAACATGCCGAACCCGAGCACCCGGCAAACAACACACTGTTCGGTATGCACGGTCTTTGTGACAGATTGCCCTGTGTGTTCCCCTAATAATCGAATCTCCCACTACCAGCACCTGTCTGACCTTGCCTGTGCTCCCATTACCCTTCTTACTGGAGCAGACATTCCCCTGGTTGCTAGCGGCCATGTCTTTCTGCAGCATTGCTACCCCAGAGCTGATATCCCCCTCATCCGCCAGCCTGGCAAACTTATTGGGATGCACCAGATCAGGACTAGACTCCCTACAACTCTTCCCTCTACCCAGCCTTCTACATGTTACCCAACTAGCTGGCCCCTCACTCTGCACCTCCATACTTCCCTCCCCACACCCATCTTCCCCAGAGAGTTTGTGCTCCAGGAGCAGCAAACTTCGTTCCATATGATCAATTGCCCGCAGCCTTGAAACTTGCTCATTTAGATCCAGAATCTGGGCTTCCAGATGAGCAATTTTCACACACCCCACACAGCAGTATTCCCCCTCGAACGGCTGTTCAAGGAAAGCATACATGGCACAGGATGTACACCGTGTAGCAATGCCACTTATGGAGTCCATTGTTCTAATGGGGATTACAATAGAAATATGCACAGAAAGAAGAATTTACAGTCAGAGTAACACAAAACACAGCAGTTACCTGCTAAAACCCCTCAAACTTAAGTCCCTTAAACCTAAGTCACACTTAAGACACTGCACACACTTCGCATCAATGCACACTCGCCGCCAAGCTCACACACTCGCTTTTCTGATGCTTTTTTTTAAAGGTTATCTGCCACAAAAATCTGCAGAGCTCACTGCAACAAGATCTGGCTGCAAACCACCAAACAGACTGACCACAGAAGTATATAAAGGCTGCTAATTAGATAGCCACACCCCACTATTAATTAGGCAGCACCTGTGACTATACTGTCTAGATAAGCAAGATGAATGCCTCCCTATCCCCCACACAATATACAGATTATGCAAGTAAAATACCTTCAGATCTACTTGGTTGCAATAAAAATCACACAATGAATATCAGGAAATAAAATTGTAGATGCACTTATCTATTTGTTGCTGGATCCAAAAAGTACTCCTTCCCTTAAACCTAAGTCACACTTAAGACACTGCACACACTTGGGATCAATGCACACTCGCCGCCAAGCTCACACACTCGCTTTTCTGATGCTTTTTTTAAAGGTTATCTGTCTCAAAAATCTGCAGAGCTCACTGCAACAAGATCTGGCTGCAAAACCCTATGGAACCTATAGCTGATGGCAGGAAACCAGGCATAATATGCCATACAGTTGAGCCAGGCCTTGGAAAAATTATTATTTGGATCTGAAAAGGAATCAGAAACAATTTTGCAGAAACACCTAACCTATAAGGAACCCCAGAAAAAGGGGAGACAGTCAAAATTTTTAACCTCTCCTTCTATACTCTGAGTGAAGAGGAAGAAACAGATAAAAATACAGACGATTTTGAATCATTTGTAGATTTAAATCGTAACATGAAAAAACTGACACCACAAAGACACTTTAAAATCAAAGAAATCCCATATGACATCGAGGGCATTACATTGAGACGTTTTATATGCTTGTATCGGAGGATTTTACAAAGATCTGAAGCCTCCAAAAAAAGAAACAGGACACTAACCTGACAATAGGGGAAAAACTAGCCCTCAAAAATTTTAAAAATAACACCGACATTGTTATCAGGTCAGCAGATAAGGATGGGGAGATAGTGGTCCAAGATTGAGAGATATTTGTAAAGGAAGCCCTCAGAATCCTAGAGGACCCAGTGTAATATACACAACTGGGAATAGATCCCACTAAAAAATATCTAGAAAATTATACCACTCTTATAAGTAGTGCATATAAAGCGAACCTTCTAAACAAAAAAGAGAAATACTTTCTGAAAGCTATCCATCCCGCCTTAGCCAACTTCTATCATCTACCTAAGGTGCATAAGGATGTATATAATCCTCCAGGACTTCTGATCACCTCAGGGATAGATTCCCTGACGTGCAATTTATCGCACTATATAGATTTGTTTTTGCAGCCCCTCGTAAAAAATCTTCCATAGTCTGTTATTAGACTTAGAGGAGTTCCTATGGAAAGAAAGCTGGACATCTCATCTTTATATTCATAATTGAGATTATGCAAAACAGGCAGAAGGTTTAAAGAGGAAGTTTAAGGAGAAAAATTATCCTGAAGCTATAATAAACCAAGCCTACACTCTGAACCTAGACCGCTCGCAAAAAGATTGTTTAAGATCAAAAAAACAAAAGAAACAACACAGTCCTTTTCCTCTAATTTCCTCACAACGTTTGATAAAGGGGGCGATCAAATAAGAAAGGTCCTCAATAAGCATTGGCAAAAATGACATTTAGGAAAGCCACTACGGTGAAAAATATGATTGCTCCTAGCAGATTACGCAAGCCAGAAAATATGAGGGATAGGAAACGGGTGTCACCGGGAATAAAAAAATGTCAGCACAAAAAATGTCCACTCCATCCCCTCGGTCTAAATGAGGTCATTGAATCTATCTGATATAGGCATAAAGTAGAAAGTGAAACAAGCAACTGAAATAAAAGTGTTTGGGTATACAAGTTACCATCCAATATAAAGAATCAGAATAATAATGTTTCCCTCCAGGACGATATACTCACTTCTGAACTCATGGGCATACCTTCGTCTGGGTGATCCTAAATATCGAGACCTTTTTGAGACTATCTAGGCCCCAGTAATAATGTGAATTGATCGACATTAGCAGCTAGGTTCAGGGTTGCCATGACCACAAAACAAGAGGGACAAATGGTTGGTCCGTTTCCTTTTTTGGACCGTGCGGGCTTCCGAAGCTACATTAAAGTGACTGACATTAGTAGAACGCTTGCTGTTACTATGACTATAACACATGAGAGACTAATCCGAGAGACCATTTCGTACTTTTTTTGAAGCTAAAATTTGCAGTCCTAGAACTACCTCTTAGTAACAATATCCGGGAACGAAGGTGAGCCAGCATGCAGCTCCTAATAATGCATAAAAACTGATCGGGATACTAACAGTTTGTATATTTATAAGTATAGATATCTACAGATTTTTATGTATTTACATCGGTTCTATAAAGATAGGGTTTTTAATGCTTTAATAGTCCTGCTATGTTCCTTTCAATTCCATTATGCGTTCTATGGCACCGGAAGCTGTCATCTTCAAGTCTCCGGTGATGCAAAGCGGCATATCACATTATGTACATATGAAAAGACAATATCATATATATGAAAGGGTTTAAGTTAAAACCCCCTATTCATATATTTTATTATGTTTTTATTATGATCTATAATCTATGTTACACCGGCTCCGTGGTTTTATGAACCGGATGTGAACCCTAGTTACCGGCAACCATGTAGTTCCGGTATTTACATATATATGTGCAATAATGAAATAAGATGTATTTGAATTGCCTGATGAAGTTCCGGACCAAAACGCGTTTCAAGATATTTTTAACAATAATGTCTGATAATATCAACATATATCGGGAGTCACGAGTATCCTTTTGAGCGCTTACCCCACGTGAACGTGGAGCATCCGTTGGAGTTTGGCTTTTCAGATCCAGACAGAGACCTCAGGAAGCATACCCTGAAGCCTGGAGACTACATGGTGATAAAGAGACACCAGAGAGAGAGTCTGGAGCCTCGCTACGATGGTCCTTTCCAAGTCCTGCTGACCAGTGCCACGTCTGTAAAGCTAAAGGGAAGCCAGCATGCTTCCACGCTTTCTATTGCAAACTTACTTGTTCTTCTTGCTAGCTATTCTCTTCTGACTGACTGTATGCTCAGGGATACCCCAACCATGACTATCACTGTATTCATAGGGTTGACCAGGATGCCCCCAGAGTAGCAGACTTTACCTATGGTTGGTCCAACAAGACAATGACCTTCTTTAACATTGACAGCACGGAGATTTGCGAATTATATCCGAGATGCTTTCCAGAACCACATGGCTTTGCACATGATCCTTGCTGAGAAGGGAGGAGTCTGTTAGATGGTGGGAGTGGCTTGTTACATCCCAGATGACATCGCCCCCTATGGATCCATTACCCATGCCCTTGAAAAGATTGAAGGACTATTAAGGGAACTCAAGAGAAACTCTGGAGTGGACACTTTGTCCTTTGTGGTTGGGGGATTGGAAGGGTTTCCTGTAAGTGGGGGTGATATTGGGGATTGTGATTTTGCTCTTGTCACTTATTGCATGTTGTGTGGTCCCCCTCATCAAGTCCACCATGTCCACCATGGCTCTATGGGAGCCTGCCACTAGCTGTATTTTTAAAAAATACACTGACAGGTTCCCTTTAAACTATAGAATTCTAAGAAGTTTTCTTTCTTACCACACGGTCTGGCTTCCACAGATGGAGCATGCTGTTGTGCAAGCAGCCTGAGGATGCCATTCATCAGTACATTTTTGTCTACCATCAATCTTCTAGTACTCTGCTATTTACTGTGGATAAATTATGTTAAGTATTGTCCTTTCTAATGAGTGACAGTAGCATAAGTTTAGGTGCTATAAAGTACTGCAAAATAGTACATAACTGAACAAGAATTCTATATTCTGTGCTAGGAAGGGAATTTTAGAATATACATTGAATCTTGTATAACACTATTCACCCTCCACATGATAATTACTACACAGATCTATGCTACTGGTGTAATAACATATATTATGATATGAAGCTATGTCAACACCCACCAATATCGTTTTGGGTGGCACCCCTTTCTCAAAGCGGACTCTTTTGAGAAAGGGGTAAACGAGGACATTCAATGTTCTTATCTTGTTATTTTATTGTATCATAGGATACTTTGTTTTTACATTGTTTTATAATATTAAAACCATTTAACTTTATTTGGAGTAAGAATCGAAACTCCTTTTGATATAAACACTCCTATGTACCACTATAGTGCCTGCTTTTTGCGCCTATAGGTCTGGCCTATGTTTGGCAGTTCCTATTTTGCTCACTCTGCTGTATTCCATCTTTCCCTTCTGAGAATGCTAAACTAGATGACTCTTGTAAGACGGTTGTAACCACTGTGTACGTTAGGAATAACTAATCTACAGTAACTGCACTACTTCCTTGTTTCCTAGGACGTAGCATTTATAAACCCTAGTAAAGACCAACCAGATTCTCCAGTTCACTAGAACAGTTGGCCATGAACCCACATCTTCTCCAGAGCCCATTCCTGACCAGGCAGTATCCAGAGAACGGCAGCAGAGGGTCAGGCTTCATGGCGCCAGCTGGAGAGAGGCACTATGGAGAGAATCAGCGTAGAATTTTTCCTACCATTGCTGGGATCTGTAGTACACTTAGGCACTGAACAACTTTTACAAATGAAAAAGCACGATTGACATGATTTGCATACTTATTTTTTAATGAGCATTTCTATAAAGTGTCAGCAGGTTAATAAGATTTCACACAATCCACAGAAAGTATTCGTTTAAATAAAAGAAAAAGAGATACAGTGAATGGTCACTTTCCTACCTAAAAGTCTTAAAAATGCACATATTTTAGATGACAAAAGGGGATGTTCCTGTGAAGAAGATGGAAGTGTCCATGTCCCTGGTCAACCTGCAATGTGCAGAGGATAACTGGTCAGACATGAAATGTACTGTATTTGCTTAATAGAATACAATGATAGAAGTCCTAGATGTATCCCCATAGACTGACATCCCTCTACAGTTATGGCAGAAATTATTAAATAATATATAAGAGATCAATTAGATTTTTACTGTATTTAGGACACCTCATTGCATGACAAAGTCTATCTTACAATATCACCTTTTGCATTCTTGGACAAATTCCTCTCAACAGGATACTGCAGGTGGGTAGCGATCCCTTGACCTGGTTTGGTGTATGCAGAAATCAGATTCTGAATCTTCCTAAACATCCTTTTTGGGACTCCAGGTGCTGCCTTGTCAATAACAAAAAAGATAAATTAAAACCGGTATTATTTAAAGGGCTGAGCTGAAATTTTAATGTTAAACATTATCCATAGGTCAAAGGATAACATGCTGACCATAAGATACCCATTGATCTAGAGAATGGGAGTCCTTTCCCCATCTGAATGATCATTTTTGTAGATTGTTGATGAAACTTTAGCAAACAACATTAAAGGGCATGTACCAAGTATGCACAATATCCACAGGATAAGGGATAATAAGCTGGTTATTGAGGATCTAATTACTGGGACCCCTGCAGTCTTTAGAATAAAGGTTCTCACTAATGGGTGGGGCGATAGGTCCAAGTTTCATTCACACAGTTATAAATAAGGAGCTCACTGCTTGACTGTATGGTATCTTTGGTATCTTATAATATAAAGATCAGCTAGATGGTTCGGTCTCTTGCTGATCACGTGATGCTGTGATGAGCCTTTTGCATGTATCTGGCTTGATGAGAGGGGGGGCTCTAAACATTTGCATTACAATATCATTGGGTGTTATAACTTAATTTGCACCCTTACAAAATCCAATGGTATGTCCTAGGGGTTGGGCTTTGGTTTGGATGCATTTCAAAAAACAACATGTGACTTGTCTGTATTGTTCACTCCTCAGCTCTGAGCCCCCACCTTTGTCCTCCTGTACAGCTCCTCACTCCCCCACTCATGTCACCTCTCCTGTGAGCGTTGTTCCTGTGAGTGAAAAAGCATGAGGGAGGAGCTTTCCAGGAGCTGAGAGCTCAGGAGTGAGCAGCACAGACAAGTCATGTGTTGCTTTTGGATGTAGCCAAACCAAAGCCCAACCCCTGGGACTACACACAGGATTTTGTCAGGGTGCAAGGTAAGTTAAAACACACAATGCAAATTCTTAGAGGAGGCAGGGAAGAAAGGCATATTTGCAATGCAGGTGTGATGGGCTTCTGCAACCTGTCTGTAGTAAAAACGGGGTCCCTAGTGACAGGTTTCCTTTAAATTGTGTCAAGTCAACGCCCAGAGAATGGGTCAATTATTAAATATATCTGTAAATCATTTAATCATTACTTGCTATGTGTATAGTCCAGTTTGAGTTATAGCCAGTAGCAGAGAGCAAATCTTCTGGCGTCTTTCCAGCTCAAGCAGTGATTGACGGCATATGCTACACAGTCTAAGACTTTATACAGGACATGCAAGTGACATGCACTCTCTTCTCTAACATCCTTTTAAAGAGTGGAATTATGAAATAGTAATGCTAGTATTTCGCATCCAAACCGTCATTTGGGAAAATCTTACCTCTGCTGCCCAGGACCCTGTGGTTGTTTTGAACACTCTGTATGTGTAAATGATGTCTTTATGTCTGCAAAAATTTACAGATTGACAGATTAGTACTTTTCTTAAAGGAAACCTACCACTTAAAAGTGGTAGGTTTATACACATATACATGGCACCAGCTCAGGGTGATCTGGTGCCAGAGCATATTTTTGTTAGGGGAACAAAGCAACTCGGCGCACCGCACTTGGGCACAGCGCACCATGCGCGCGCCTGTGCCAGATTCTAAAGTGCTGGAGAGCCGGTGATGTCACCGAGCTCTCCGGCGCCTGCGCAACTTAGCACGGCCTGTTTCCCGAGCACCTGTTGCGCAGGTGCTCGGGTATCGCGCAGGGACCAGGTAAGTAAATATGCCGTGGGGCTACATACATCTGAAAGGTGAGGTCCTGTTCTTTGGGGGACACATCTGTTTTTGACTAGCTTTGGGGCGGCTTTCTGGCTATATATTGGGGATCTTTCTGTATACTGGGGGGGGGGGGGCTGGCAATATACAGGGGGACTGGTTGGCCTTATAGTGCGGGGAGAGGGGGCTTTCTGGCTATATACAGAGGGAGGTTGGCTGTATACTGGGGGAACTGGTTGGCTATATAATGGATGGGCTGTTTGGCTATCTACAGGGGGGCTGGCTGTATACTGGGGAGGCTGTCTGACTATATACAAGGGGGGCTGGCTGGCAATTTACAGGGGGACTAGTTGGCTGTATACAGAGGGGATGGATGGCGGTGTTATATGACGGTGTTATTCTTGTACATAGGGACATTATTATAGTAGTTATACTTATGTACATAGGGGGCAGTATTATAGTAGTTATATTCTTGTACATCGGGGCATTATTATAGTAGTTATATTTATGTACACAGGGGGCAGTATTATAGTAGTTATAAACTTGTACATAGGGGCAGTATTATAGTAGTTATATTCTTCTACATAGGAGCAGTATTATAGTAGCTATATTTTTGTACATAGGTGCAGTATTATAGTCGTTATATTCTTGTACATATGGGGCAGTATTATAGTAGTTATATTCTTATACATAGGAGGCAATTTTTATTGTAAAAAACAACAAAATACAATTAAACAAAATATGAAAGCAAAAAAATCAATTCTCCTGATTTCTAGTAATTTTATCCACCTTAGTTCTGACATGACTTGGGTCACTACGTTCATGTGCTGTAAGGCCTCGCTGTGCAGGGACACCCGGTTCTGGCATGTCAGTGGTAGTATTTTATCACACTTATTATCAAGAACATGGTTCCTGGATCTATAATACCATCAGGAGAGGGGACGCCATAGATTATATCTGCATATTGAAGGGATTGCAGCCTTGTGATATTCAAGCTATTAGCTACTTCCCTCCATATTTCCCGCCCTTCCTGACATTCACTGATGAAATGCTCCATAGTCTCCTCCTGTGGACACCCCAGAGGACACTTCCTATCTGCCACACTGATAAATTTCAGGTTTCCTCTCACAAATACTCAAAATTTCAAAAAGGCTCAACTACTGTACTTACAGATAAATATCATACAAAACCAAAATAGCTGGGGGGACGGCGCAGGGGAACAAAGGTGAAAAGTCCAAAACACCAAAAAAGTCCAACAGGAAATATACATGTCACCGCATCTACGTCCTTGCCAGTTCTACATTTCATCCCAAGTGCACAGAATGCACGGGGAAAAAGACAGGTTCCACAGTACCTTTCACCGATGGAAGAGATCTATACTTTGCGTCCTCTCCAAGTTGGCGTTTCTCCGACTTTGCTGGATGAGACACTCGAGTAGCGGCTGATTCCCGGTGTGTGGGTTCGGTCTTCCCACTAGGAACTCTTACCACCTTGCTGTTAGTTCCGCTAGTGTCAAGGTTACTCCAGTTCCCTCGCCAAAGGAAAGAAAAAGCAAGACGCGATAGTGCAGACAGGTTTTTCTATTGAATATTTGAATAATTTATTCGATGTACTCGAACATGAAATAAAATAAGGCCTTCAGTAAAATTAAAACGCACGTTCGGTCCTCCTTGCCCGACTCAGAGTTTCGCCTCCACGGCTTCTTCCGGGGCTTACTGACGTGCGTGCATTGTTAACTATTTATAGTGATGAATCTCTCCCAGATCGCGTCTTGCTTTTTCTTTCCTTTGTTCTGGCAGTCCGCACTCACATGACCAATATCCCCACACAGGCTGCACTTGACCACAGAGCAGTTACTGGCGATGTGACTGACTCTACCGCATTTGAAGCATCTACGGGGCTGACCTGGATAGAAGCACATTCCCTTCTCCTGGCTAATGAAGAAGGAGTTGGGCAGATGCTGGGTTATATTGTTATATTGTCTTAACTTCACCAGGACCTTCCACCCTTCTGTCCAGATCCCGTCCTCATCCCGGGTCTTGGTGAGCTCTGACATGAGGTCACAGTGCCTCTTGAGCCAGATGACAATATCCTGTTGGGGAAAAGACTCATTCCAGAAGATGACTGTGACAGTACCAAGTTACCAAAATTATTCCACTGCATCTCTAAACCTAGGGAAGATGGCCCAAAACCGGTTCAGGTTGCACATCAACTTAAAACTCACGTCATATCCCTGGCAGTCGGGGAGGTTAATTACTGCCAAAATGTCACTTGGCGAAAAACCCATCTGGTCACACAATAGCGATCTGACCACAAACCGCCTGTCAGGTAGGTCTTCTTTGGCCCCTTTGTGCCTAAATCTCACCACATTCCTCCTCTTAAACGCCTGACCGGTGTAAGGGGAGCTGGACGAAAAAGATGGTGCACCCCGGCTCCAGGCGGTGCCAAAGAGGACTGGTGACGGCCAGTACCCTCCTGTGTCTGGGGGCGCTGCGGGGGCTAATGGGTTCCTGCACTCTGAGGGTCTGCTACCTCAGCAACTAGAGGGGGAAGTCCTGAGCATCAGACTGTACTACCCCCTCCCCACATCAGCCTCTACACTCACTGGCCACTTTATTAGGTACACCATGCTAGTAACGGGTTGGTCCCCCTTTTGCCTTCAGAACTGCCTCAATTCTTCGTGGCATAGATTCAACAAGGTGCTGGAAGCATTCCTCAGAGATTTTGGTCCATATTGACATGATGGCATCACACAGTTGCCGCAGATTTTTTCGGCTTTATGACATGGCGCATTATCCTGCTGAAAGTAGCCATCAGATGTTGGGTACATTGTGGTCATAAAGGGATGGACATTAAATTAAATTAACGCAAAACACCGGAGGCTCATTCCCGATGGCAGGCATTTCCATAGAAACACCGATGCGATCGGGCCGAGGCCCACCCCGGTGGGTGCGACTTTGTCTGCATTTGCAAGCGCAGACAAAGCGCTACGTGTGGCGCCAGCCTTAGGGTTTGCTGCCTTGAGCTTGTAGGCACAGTCATTGTTTTTTTGTAGCAGCAGTTTTTGTTCCTTCAGGTTTCCCAGTCTCTTTACCAGTGCTGCAGGTTGCTTTCAGGTGGTAGGTGATGGCACTCTGCTGGGTCCGGGCCTCTGTGCCACTGTTGGGTTCTGGTGCGTTGCAGTTTTTACTGCTGGGGGATGACACTGTCCAGTAGCAGCACTTGTGGCAGCCTGAGGCCTCCCTGCTAGTTTTGTCTCGGCCGCTGACATGACTTACTGCACTGGAGACTTTAGGATTTTCATCCATTAGTTTGGGTGTCTGGGAGTTATTCCCCAGAGAAGGCCTTGGAGCCTGGGCCTTGCATGGGGAAGTTCCCCACCCAGGGTGACGCGCCCTGGGCTAGTTCCAGACATGAGACCTCAGGAGCACTCACCACACCCAACCTCTCAGCAAGGGGGCAGTATTATAGTAGTTATATTCTTGTACATAGGGGGCAGTATTATAGTAGTTATATTCTTGTACATAGGGGGTAGTATTACAGTAGTTATATTCCTGTACATGGGGGGCAGTATTATAACAGTTATATTCCTGTACATAGAGGACAGTATTATAGCAGTTATATTCCTGTACATAGGGGCAGTAATATAGTAGTTATATTCCTGTACATAGGGGGTAGTATTATAGTAGTTATATTCTTGTACATAGGGGGGCAGTATTATAGTAGTTATATTCTTGTACAAAGGGGGGCAGTATTATAGTTGTAATATTCTTGTACATAGGGAAACAGTATTATAGTAGTAATATTCTTGTACATAAGGGGGCAGTATTATAGTAGTTATATTCTTGTACATATGGGGCAGTATTATAGTAGTTATATTCTTGTACATATGGGGCAGTATTATAGTAGTTATATTCTTGGTACATAGAGGGTGGGGCCAGATGAGTGGTTATAGTTAGTTAAATTCTGTACAGAGGGAGTGGGCAGAGTATTATAGGGAGTTTATTCTGTGTAAAATAGGGAGGATCTCTCTGCGCTTAGATTATTAGTAGGTGTGCTATATTCTCCCATCTTATGTTACTATAGGGGATCTGGCAGGTGAATGTCTGTCACTAGTGTAAGCTTACTATGCCCAGCCCGGTACACGCAGGGCTTGCAGTAAGTTATGTATAAATAGTTATATTCTTTTGTACATAGGGGGGCAGATTATAGTAGTTTTATTCTGTACATAGGGGGCAGTATTATAGTAGTTATATTCTTGTTTAACGGAGATGTGTATTGTAGTAGTTTTTGGTGTATATATAAGACAGAATTAAGTTGTGTTCTTTTAAAAAAGAAGCGTATTCCTGTATAAGGGAGGAGGCAGTATGAGGCTCTTTTTCTGGCTGACATGTTGATTTAGACCATCTATAACAAGTTTGTGTGGAGTTTAGTAGCTCCACCCACATCACATGCTCTCCCTACTTGTTTGACCAGCCCCAGAAAGGGGCCATTTTACATTATGTGTCGGAAGGGACACCCAAAGCGGGCCACTTAACCCGCAGGGCGCTCCACGAAGCATTGTGGACTCCGTACCTATAAGCTGTCATAGCGTTGCGTGCATAGTGCGGCTGGTTCTCCGACACAACATGCTTCTTACGCGCTAAGCATTAAGTAACCGCCTTCTGGCGCCGGCTCTTCCTGGTGAAGGGAAACGGAATGCCGGAGGCCGACATGATCTGTGAGGGGGCTGTCGGCTAGTTATTTATAGCTGACACCACGCACTTCTACACCCCGAGCGATCGGAGATTTCTCGCTGACCGGCGGCGGGTTGTAGGTTAGAGGCATTTAAAGTAATAAAAACTGAGATCGGAACCCCCCCCCCCCCCGCGGGCGCTACAGGCGGGGGGGGGGGCGGGGCTCCGCTGCTGACGACGCGCCCGGGCCTCGCGGTGCCCGGCGGCTGCGAGGATGGGTGCATCCGGGAAGCCGGGATGTCCTCGCTTTCTGGCAGGACCCGGCATGGGTAAGACACTGGGGCGATGCGCAGCATGCCCTTCAGTGTCTTACATACACAGTGCAAACATCTGTATGCACTGTGTTAACCGTGTAAAGAAAAGCGTTGAACAAGTGATCAGAAGCGACTCTCATTGTTTCAAGGCTTCAGGGTGTCAGCTCACTGTACTAAATAAAGTGAAAATATAAAAGTATAATAAAGGTTTTTTACAAATTAATAAATAATGAAATAATGTAAAACGAAATGTGAGTAAGCCCCCCTGACCTCCAAAACACCAACTTTCCCTTTACCACAACGTAATAAAGTATAAAAAACCACTCTAGAATCACGAAAAAAAAAAAAACACTTATTTGGATATCGCCGCGTCCGCTGTAACTAATGTGTACAATAAATCCTTAATCATAAATTAGGACCCGCGTCGTGAACGTGTTGCGCTGGTAAACCTAAAAAAATAAAAAGAAAAGCTGCCAAAAATTAAAAATTTTATCAAAATGCTTTACAAAACAAAGGTTGCTTCAAAGTGATCCAGAAATAAGGTTAAAACTACCAGAATAGATACCAAAAAAGAGCCACGTTGTCACGCAAAAAATAGCTTACAACCACTCCGTAAACCAAAGAAAATATATAATTAGTGCGCTATAAAGAATGGCAATACTAAAACAAATTCAATTTTTTCTATTCTAGTTTTCCTTCCTTCAATAAAATTGGACAAATAAAAATAAAACTATATAAATGAGGGTATCAACCCCCGTAATCGTAGTGATGCGTAGTCCTAGTAGAATAAAGATAAAGGATTATTGTTAGCTACAGGGTGAACACACCCCAAAAAAAATGTAAAAACCAAAGAAGCAAGAATGAAGATTTCATTTTCCTCCACACGTTAAAAAAAGTTATAAAAATGTTGTCAATAGCTCAAAACCCACTTAAAATTAAGTTTTTTTTTTTTACAGTTGCATCTGTCTCGAAAAAATAAGCCTATTTGTAAATTGCTTAAAAAACTAAATATAAAGATTGTTATAGCCCTATTCCAACGAGCATGTGATCGGAGGACGGTGCGGCGGGGGGGGTAGTGAATTTCCAACACCGTCAGGGTTAAGACGGCGGCTGTTCACTGATAGGAGGTAAGACAGCGGTGTTCCTCACAGCCATCCATCTGCACATGGACCAGAAGGGTTACGTTCCCCCCAACATACCCCCAGTTTATTATCGCCTGCTATTGGCCTCGCAATTCAGACGAGCCACTAGCAGACGAATTTACTTATGACATCAGTAATTACGGCACCATGTCTGTAGGACACGGTTATCGGGGCAGGGGATGGCGGCTGTCCTGAACAGCCACCAATTTTGCGCCTTGCGGTACAGAGGGATTTTGTGCCCCCTCTGTACGAGTTGCCGCCATTGGACTGGCGATTTGGTCAAGCCAAAAGCAAGCAATATTGTCACAATGGGCCATCGCTAAGGTGTGAATAAGAGCAACACTGGCGATAATTCCCTAATAAAACGAAGAAAAGCAGCTGGCCGTGCAATGTTACAGATGAGCTGTACAACTCTCGAGCTCGTTCCAATGTGCAGGTCCTGCCGTATCCATTTCTCCGTTTTCAAGAGAAACATATTAGGAAACTAATATTGGGACAAGAAGGACGGGGGCCAACAGTACCTCTGGTTTAGAGTCTCTGTGTTTGCCAGGACAGCATTTTCCCGGGTGATTTGCTGATTGCTTATAATGGTAGGACTCATAAAGAGCTGTTCCAAAAGAGGGAGTTAGGATGGGACACTAATTACTACTAAGAGGACCCTGCGACACTCCAGAGTGACAAAAGTTTAGTTGGTCCCTTGATATATACTACCTCCTTATACACTAGACATTCACAATTCACGCCCAACCTATTGTGAATTAATTTCAGTAAAATGAATAATTGTAACAACTGTTATGTCCCGTTGCTCCCTATACCCCTCCATTATTTCATAAGGGGCGCCACATAACGGGCACTGAACTTTCCAGAAATAATTGAAATTTCCATCTTGGACTCCATTGCACATCATATTTGGAAACCACCTATAAGTTCAAAATGCTCATTTCACCACGTGTATTACACTACACCACATATTACACCTTGCTAAATTCCCCAAGGGGTGAACATTCAACAATTAGGGTCACTTTTCGGGTTTTCCTCTGTTTTGGTACCACTACGGCTCTCCAAATGTATCCTGACACATGTGAAGGATTTCTTGCAAATTTGGCCTCTAAAAGACAAACATCCCTCTTTTCCTCTACTGTACCCCCATAAAGCATTTTATATGCACATGTGGGGTACTTCTACACTCGGGAGAAATAGTTTTACACCTTTTTTGAGGTTATTTAATATATTATCCCTTGTGGCTTACATAAATTAGGGGTAAAGTGACATTTATAGGAAAATTTTCACCTTTTTAATGATTAGGGCCTAATTGGATCATTCACCTGTAGGGGCAAATACATATATTACACATTGCAAAATTCTCTAAGGGGTGTGCATTCAAAGATTAGGGTCACTTTTCGGATTCTTCTCTGTTTTATACCACTAGGGTTCTCCAAATGCATGTCAAACATTTCTGTCAAATTTGGCTTCTAAAAGGCAAACATTCCCCTTTCCTTTTACTGTGCGCCCATACAACATTTTATATACACATGTGGGGTACTTCTACATTTGAGAGAAATAGGTTTACACATTTTGGGGGGTTATTATATTTTTATCCCTTGTGGCTATAAAAAATTAGGAGTAAAATGACCTTTATAGGAAAATGTTCACCTTTTATCTATTTAAGTCCTAATTAAATCAAACACCTTTACGGACAAATACACATATTACACCTTGCTAAATTCTCTAAGGGGTGTGCTTTCCAAAATGGTGACACTTGTTGGGGTTCCCCTCTGTTTTGGTACCACTACGGCTCTCTAAATGCATCCTGACATATGTAAAGGATGTCTGTCAAATTTGGCTTCTAAAAGGCCAACGCCCCTCTTTCCCTTCTGAGCTTCACTGCGTACCCATACAACATTTTATTTGCATGTGTGGGGCAATTTTATACTCGGGAGAAATGCTAGTACACATTTTTTGGGGTTATTTCATCTTTAATGCCTTATGGGATACAAAAATTAGCCGTAAAAGTGACTTTTTTGGGAAAATGTTCACCTTTTTCCTTTTAGGGACCTAATTGAAGCAAACACCTGTAGGGGAAAATACACATATCACACCTTGCTGAATTCTCCAAAGGGTGCACTTTCCAAAATGGTGACACTTGTTGGGGTTCCCCTCTGTTTTGGTACCACTAGGGCTCTCCAAATGCATCCTGACACATGTAAAGGATGATTATCAAATCTGGCTTCTAAAAGTCCAAAGCCCCTCTTTCCCTTCTGAGCCCTACTGTGTACCCATACAACACTTTATATGCAAAAGTGGTGCAGTTCTGTGCTTAGGAGAAATAGTTTTACACATTTATGGGGGTTGTTTCATCTTTTATCCCTTGTGGCTTACAAAAATTTGGGGTAAAAGTAACTTTTTTGAGAAAATTTTCACCTTTTTTCACTTTTGGGGCCTAATTGAATCAAACACCTGTTGGGGAAAATACACAAATTACACGTTGCTAAACTCTCCAAGGGGTGTACTTTCCAAAATGGTGTCTCATGTTGGGGCTTTCCTCTGTTTTGGTACCATTAGGGCTCTCCAAATGCATCCTGACACATGAAAACTTTTTCAGCCATATTTGCCCTGCAAAAACGAAACAACGCTCTTTCCATTCCAAGGCCCCCCTGTGCCCATACAGCAGGGTACAGTGACAAAATGGGTATTGGCATACTCAGGAGGAATTGCCCTCAACATTGTAAAATGCATTTTCCTTTTTAACCCATTGTGAAGGTGCAAATTTTAGTGTTCAATGAATCTATAGTGAGATAAAATTACATTTCTCTAATTTCACTTTCATTTATCTTTCACCCTCATGAAACGCTCAAAGGGTTAACAAAATTCCCAAAGGTTGTTTTGAATATTTTGAGGGGTGTAGTTTCTAAAATGGTGTAATTTGTGGGGGTTTTCTGTCAAGTAGGCCTTATAAAGTCACTTCTAACTAAACTGACCCTCCAAAAGTAGGTTTTGATGATTTTAGTGAAAATCTGAAAAATTGCACCTAAAGTTATAAGCCTCCTAACATCCTAAATAAAGGAAAAGATGTTTGAAAAATGATGCCAAGTTAAAGCAGACATATGGAAAATGTTAGTTATCAAGTTATTTTAGTGATATGACCAACTTTCCAAAAAGCAGAACATTTTGAATTTGGAAAACATTGTTTTTCTCAAAATTTTTGCCAAATTTCCATTTATTTCATAAATAAATACTAAATATATTGATTAAATTTCTCAACCAGCATGAAGTACAATGTGTCACAAAAAAACAATCTCAAAATCAACTGGATATGTTAAAGCGTTCCAAAGTTATAACCACTTAAATAGACACATGTCAGATTTTAAAAAATGGGCCGTGTCAGGAAGGTGAAAAGTGGCTTCAGCGTTAAGGGGTTAAATTCCCAGTCCGCCCCTGCACCTTTTAATATAGTATTTGCTGTATTAGTAGCATATTTCTGAAAGAGATGAGATTGAATGTACAGGCAGTCCCCGGGTTACATAAAGAAGAAAAGGGTCTGTAGGTTTGTTCTTAAGTTGAATTTGTATGTAAGTCGGAACTGTATACTTTATCATTGTAACCCCCAGCCAAATTTTTTTTGGTCTCTGTGACAATTGGATTTTAAAAATGTTGGATTGTCATAAGAACCAGGATTAACAATAAAGCTTTATTGTAGACACCTGTGATAACTGTTATAGCTGTTTATTGTAGCCCAAGACTAAAGTACAGTAAATTGCCAATATCCAGAGGTCCGTTTATAACTAGGGGTCGTATGTAAGTCAGGTGTTCTTAAGTAGGGGACCGCCTGTACTGTAAAAGGTTGTGTATCCACTTCTGTTCAGCCTTTGCTTCTACCAGATACATCTTACAGTGGTTTAGAGTTACATACATGCCTAGTGGGAATTCTCTCATGGTCTTTTTAGTAGCAGGGGTCTATTGCCTAAATCGGTTTTTCTTTCATCTGGTTTCTTCTTTGCTGTGGTATTTTGTCAAACAAGTGAAAGGTGGTTAATTTCCACATTAAAGAAGGGGCCGCACATAAAGAGTGTTATTATTCTGCTTTCTATAACTAAAATATATTTACACATATCCTCTAAACAGTATTATAGGGGCACCTAGATGTCATTTGATATATGAGACATGCTGTGATGATACCAACTCTCTCAATTTGTACTCTCTTAGAAATGTATCATAAAAAGCTGAAGATTGCAAATTTCCAAATACCGAGCTTCTATATTTAGACAAAAATTATCATGTCCTTTCCAGGTTATTAGTGGTTATTCTGTTGATGTTTTGGATATTGAGAAAAATTAGTAAAGGGAAAGTTGCAAAGGAACTGCCAAAGACCCAGCAGTGTCTGACAGATTTAGGGTTCTAGAGACCTGGAGCGTCCACCTTGGACAGTTAAGGATCAGGAAAGACAATGCTTGCTTTTATAGACCTGATTAAGGATCTTAGTGTCAACAACTTTTCGGAGATTAATAATATCTGCACTCAAGAAGGACAGAAAGAATCCAACACAGTAAATCAACAGAAAGAAGATTTCACAGAAATATTCAATTAGTGTCTGTTGTAGCAATACATTACCAGCTGCATTATTCTTTTTTATAGGAACAGTTTTATGTTTGGGCTGTAAGAAATCTTGAATGAAGGATATCTTCTCTGATTTTCTGTAATGACCTCATCGCCAAAAAAGAAACAAATTAGCTCTTTCATTCCTGAGGCAGATATACCCGTAAAAGCAATTTATGAAATTGGAGATTAGTGGGGCCCCACATGGTGGTAGGTGCAGCCAAAAAACAATGTTACAGGCACTCATTTTTCTTGGGTGCTTTAGGCCACTTACACACAAGCGAGTCTGAGAAAAAATGTTCTGTGTGCTTTAGGAATTTCCTGAACCTACCTTGTATCACTGAACTGAACTGACATCCAGAGTTCAGTCCACTGATACGAGGTTTAATGCCTCCAATTCACACAGCCTTTTTATTTGAGCAGCAATTGTTTGAGGTCAAGCAGACTTAAATTGTCATCACAGGAGACCAATATATTTCAAAGGGAATCTGTCATCAGATTTTACCCCCTTAAACTACTGGCCCTCTCAGGTAAGGTATGGCAGATCACATTTCCAACTATTTCTTTATCTGCCTGTATCTTCAGTTCTGTAGATTGCAGAACCACAAGCCTGATGTCATCTGAAAGAGGAGATTCTTGTTTCTAACATGACACCATGTTTCTTGGTACTATACAACTGAAGATGGGAACTTCTAAAGTGACACTTCCCCTGCAGCCACTCTTTCTTCTCCTTTTGATATGATGGAGAACATTTTTTACATGTATGAGTGAGATTTCACATGAAAGAGGGAATTCTAGAATATACATTCCATGTCATATCTGAGAGAGATTGTAGTTAAATAGGCTAAAATCTGGTGACAGGTTTCCTTTAAAGCTATGGTAGACAACCTGTTCTGCCTTTTGAAGAGTAACATCACTTTGTTAAAGCTACTGAAATACCATGTCATGAATAATAGTGGGTGAACCACTTGAAACGCGTAGACTGTTATCTCTGTATACCTGGATGTCACCTGAGCGCAAATAAAGAAATACCAATTCACAAGATCTCTGTGAGCTGGATCCATACTTTTTCGTCTACTGAAATACTATATGCCCCTAATTACAACTATAGTCAGATGTAAAAGCTTGAAGGATGATCTGCACTGTTACAAGTAATCTATGTATTTTTATATTAAGATTTCCATTGATTTCCTCCATTTGCACTGCATTGTCTTGGTTTTAGCAGTGAAGGAGTTAGTACTTAATGAAATTCAATGTGCTATATTACACTTATAACCTGCTTGCTTGTTTTGTCAAGTCGTTTCTGCTAACGGAATCGATCTTATCTCCACAATCCTCTGTATTGTCAGAAGCACTTTATGTTACCACTTCAAAGTGCTGCACATTCACTCAAAGAGACATATAGTTCTCGTCTCGCACAAGACAATCCGAGATGTAGAGTTTGGAAACTTCTCTTTTTTTTATACTTGATGCTTAAAATAAGATCCAGTGTAAGATTTTTACCCACAAGATTAGCACCAATTACAAGTTTTAAAGGAGGTGTTACAGGGGTATTACTTCCTATGAGGATTATGGCCCACATGTTTGGGTTTACGCAGTGGTCATTTGCTTTGGGGATATTTTCCGGTGGGAGGTAATATAGTGTAGGTCAATTGCCATTATGTTGATTTTCTGTCTCTAAAAATGGAGAACTGCTTCTCTGTAGAACTGTAAAATGTAGCTTTGTAGGAGAATAAAGGTTATTTATAGAAATATATTTGAAACTATATCTATAGATCAGTGGAAAACTATAAAAGTTTCCATAAATAACTTCTAACGAATGTCGCGGACCTGCTATAGACCATGCTGTGGGCTGCTTATGACATAAGCGATCGTAGTGATTATCTGATTGGATTTCTACGCATTCATATCAATAAATGAATTATTATTATTATTATTATTATTATTATTATTATTATTATTATTATTACTATTATCCAACAGGCAATAAAGTACATAAAGAAATTTCACTCTCCTATGGAAGTCTAAGAGTAAGGGCAGTTCTAAGCAGCACACAGCATGGATATATGGTAAATCCATTGCTGGACATGCTACTGCCTTAAAATCACCATGGAAAAATAGCCCAGTTCATGTTAATTTCAAATGTAGGACACTGACAGTCTTTTCACTGATGTTATTGGGATGTATGTTGTTTCACAAGTGGAGTTTCACATGGCTTGTTCCAATGAGTGAAACCAAACCCATGTCGACTAGATTCACTGGCTTGAATCTGAAAGCAAACCAGCATGTTAAGTTCTGTTCAGGTTAGTCTGGTTTGGGTTGACACATTGAACTTGGCCATGTAAAACAACCACAACTCACAGAGGTGTTTGGATATGAGCAGGCTTGATGTCCACATTAGGGTTTGGGCACCTGAGCCTGACATATTGCCAGATAATGTTCTAACAATGGAAAAGATTACACAACGCAGGCGGTATAGCATTGTCAGGGGATCGGTACAGTCACATCTAACATGCAAACATACAACAGTGAAAGTACAAATGTGATATTATAGCAATATAATGGGTCCAGTCATGTGCTGCTGCAAATAACCTGATATCCGGAACTTGAATAAGTATCGGATAAGCAAAATCAGTAGAGAGCGAAAAAACAGTCAGCCTGTTTTTCTCTCTCTACTGATATTGCCGGATAGCCAATCTGGTAATACGTTGGGGCAGGGTGCCAGAACGAGAAGACCAAGACCACTCATCTAGTAGGTGTTATCTGATCCATTTTAAAAGTTTATGTGGCCAGACACTTTTTAGAAAGGACTGCACACTTCTGCTTTAAATGCAATACATTTTAATGAATCACTGCCCACTATTTTACTGGACCGTGAAACCGATCTGCTAACAAATAGAGCATGTCCATGTCAGAACCGTTTTATCGTTTGTGAGGATCTGTGAAAAACATCTATCTATAGTTTCAATCCCATAGATAGAAAAGAAAGAAAAGTAACAGAACTTAATATAAATGGTCTATTCACCATTTACTTGTGAGAACTAGGTCATCCAAGGCCTTTACTTTACCATCTATGTGACTTTCTTTATGTAACACCTTGTTTGTGCTTCACACAATGCGCTAGTACACACATTATCAGTGGGATCTTTGCTCTCATTTCCCACCAAAGCATGGAGAGAAAAGGAGCATGGTGTACATGCATGTTGTCTTGCTAGGTCATTAATCTATGTAATCTTTTGGTATCAAATAGTGAGATCTGACATTAGTTGAGCTTATAATTGGAGACATAGGGGCACATTTACTTACCAGGTCACTCAAGTTCACTGAAAGTGCATTGTCTATAATGCTTTCTGCTGCGATTCACTAAGATTGTGTGCCGCCTCGCTGCACAGGTCCAACAGAGTTCACCATCTTTTTTGTGGTGCATTTTTAACATAGAGCGTGCAACACAATTTAATAGTTTAATACCGCGCTCAGTCCGAAACAGTCGGACTGTCCAACGGCACGCCCCCTAATTTGTGTCACATGGAAGCCAACGCAGCTTCGCCACAAAAGGATCGTGTGCGCCACAATCACAGCACACACTTCTTAAATACCTGTTTTAGCCATGAAGAATGTGAACAGTCCAACTAGAGCAGTGGTTCTCAACCTGCGGGTCGCGACCCCGGTGGGGGTCGAACGACCAAAACACAGGGGTCACCTAAAGCCATCGGAGCCACAATTTTATTGCATTTTTTGGCACAAATACAATATTCTTGTACATGGTTTGGGGTCACCGCAACATGAGGAGCTGTATTGTGGGGTCACAGCATGAGGAAGGTTGAGAACCACTGAACTAGAGTATGTCTCAAAACTTACAAATTTTAATACTTTAATCTTATTATAATCTCCAAAAATGAAGAATCTTCATAATTCTTGAACAATTCTATTACAGTTTATTCTACGTTATGAAAAATCTATGTCTTGACACAACACTCAATAATATTCTTATACTAGGACTTTTACTAGGGGTTTTATGAAAGCTACTAACGTTCTCTGTTGCTGACCTATTTTCATTTTATACATTACTCTCGGAAAACTTCTCTTGTGATCGGCTGAGGATTGCTTGAACCAAGGAGGTACAAAGTGAAATAGTTAAATTATTTTAGGTAAACTATATATTCTGAAATGTGAAAAAGATTATAACTCAAAATTACTCGGCTGGAAGCACATGTTGTGTGAGTATACAGTTTATATTGCTGTTTAGATGTTTCATGCTTATGTAACTTTAGACTGGTAACCGAGTCACACCTCACATGGTAATTCCAAAAAATCTAGTATAGAGGTCAATAAGAAGGGAGCAGCATAGATAGACAGTGTATACAACAGAGGTTATCATGACTACTTACAGGACACAAAGACAGTACATCCCAGGTTTTGTCTCACTGTCACGTAGTAAGTAACTTCCATCTTTTCCAGCCTCGCATAGAAGTTTCTCTCCATCTTCACGGCTAATGTTCCCATGGTAAACGGAAAGGTTCTCCATTTTTTACAAATTATAACCTAAAATAAGTGGAATGGTCTTTTTGAATGATAAAGGAAGTCAACTGAAATAAACTGTGTCAACAGAGAAATATAACCCGCAAACTACTATCACACCGTTACACGACTTCACAAAGGGTGTCAAGTGTGATAAATGCTATGCATCATCTCCTCTAAGATCTAAGTGATCTCAGTGGTGCACAGCCTAAGACTATGAATAGACCGAAAGTTTCATCTAGGCTAAATAGAAGTGTCATAGAAGCAAATGATGTAAAATGAGTAAATGTGTATTCCAATGTGATGACCAGCCATTGAGCGGGGGAGGGGATAACTCTTCTTATATTCCTTATAAGGGTCTACATTCAAACTTATTATACTCGAGGCACCGCAGCCAAAATGATTATGGAAACAATGTTACTGTTATACATGTTCAAATTTCCTATCACTATATTACCCTTAACCCATAGCTCGGACTAATGTGCATTTTATCCTATGGAAATAGAAGTTGGAGAGATTGCCTATTCTCTATACAGAGCAATCTCCTTAGGACATCTGAGCTATGGATAATATATGGTAAATGGATAAAATGGAAGAATTATCATCTGTTTAACCACTGGACCAATTTCTATGTGGCATGCAGAAGTGGAGATACTATTGATTGTCGTGAAGGCATTGTTATGAACTCATGCCTATGTACGGCAACAAACTTAGGCTCCATGCACACTGTAGGCTGGAAGTATACGCACTGTAGAGCAGGAGGGTTGAGCGCGGCTCATCCCTCCCCTCGCCATAGGAGATAGTGCCCTACGGCCATTCTTACAGCCAACGATAAAGCTTGCTATATCTTTTTTGCAGGCACGGAATGGAGAGCACATAACGGGGCAAATTTACTTACCCGGTCCATTCGCGATCCAGCGGCACGTTCTCTGCGCTGGATTCGGATCCGGACGGGATTTATTAAGGTAGTTCCTCGACGTCCACCAGGTGGCGATGCTGGGCTGAAAAGCATCGGAACGCGCTGGAGTTCACCGGCTCAGGCTGAGTGAAGGTAAGTGCAAGATCCGCGACAGATTTTTTGTTTTAAATGCGGCGGTTTTTCCGAATCCGTCGGGTTTTCGTTCGGCCACGCCCCCCGATTTCCGTTGCATGCATGCCAGCAAAATCGGAAATATTCGGGTAACACGTCGGGAAAACGCGAATCGGCCCTTAGTAAATCACCCCCATTGTGCTCACCATAATGAGCCTTGACACCATACCTGTCTATGAGGACGTATATCAGTCCACCCTCAGATGGTCATGTGAATGGGGCCTAATATAGCTATGATCTCTTAACGATTTAACAAATGATTTAATGTTTACAAACCTTCCTGCTGACATTTGGGTTGTCCTGGTTACTGGCTCACTTTTGAAATCCTGGAACACTTGTGAAGTCCATCCAAAATGGATGTGGAGGTTCGGGGATTCTGCGCAGCTGTCCTGGGCAGTGTAGACACACTGGGTGCTGCAGTATGCCAGCAGAAGTGGATGTCATATGTTAGATTAGGACAGGTAATGGATACACCTTTGTATATATTATATATACCCTCTCATGGCTAGACATATTCCATATTCACCGATACGTGTGGGGAGTTGGCGCTCCCCCTATTAGCCTACATACATTTATTATTCATTATCCTGTTTCTGCTTTATGTTATTGGCTATTGCTGACCAGTGTTATGTACATTGGCATTATTGATGTACTGTATATTGTATCGCATGGATATAACAGGTCAGGTTTACTTACATCTCCAGTATTTCATGCACTACATGCAGGAGGGGTGCTAGGACAGGATATATTTCATCTGTCAGATTTTTGTATGCTCCATAGTTTTAACTGTTTTTAAAGCATACCCAATAAAAATTTGTGATATTATACTCTAGAATTTGGCCTGTGTTTGGTCAATGCACATCAACCTAGCGGAGTTGAATTCTTATACCAACCTAAGCATTTTGCCCTATTTCCATAGTGTAAATTTATTCTGAAGCTACCAAAAATCAGTATCCCTAAACAGCTCCAGAGAATAGAAAACAAGGGGGATGTTTGTTGTGTACCAGCATATGACACAGTCTCTGCTCCTCCAAGGGCTCATTCTCACAATTGTAATGGGGACTGATATGCAGCCGCATATCGCTCCCTATCGACGTCTATGGCACCCGGTCACTGTTCGATGACCATGCGTTGTCTCAAAGCACTGTGACCGTGCACGCAGAAATAATAGGACATGTCCTATATTTTCCTGTGTTGTGGTGCTGGCTGCTTGCTTTTCTATGGAGAGGGGAGGAATGGAGCAGCGCTCACCCCACCTGCTCTCGTATGCCAGGGCCGAATGTACCATACGTCATGTGAATGTACCCTAACGCCGCCAGATACATCAGGATGATCCCGCCTCTTAATGTATTTGACTGGGTAGCTGAACACCATACAATCATACGCCAGGCCCTGCCTGGTTTATGATTCTGCTGCACCTGTGATAGATCAATGTCTGTAGCAAGTGCGCAGGCACAGGGCAAGAACATGAGCTGCACCCACCTGAACACTTTTCCCCCCTTGCACTTGGCTTTAAAGAGTCATGCAAAATAACCCCCTAATCTAAATATATTTTCATAAACTGCCATTAGAAAGCATTGCCTCTATCCCTTCATTGTCTCTCTACATGCCTGTAAACATAAGTAATGAGGTCCTAAAGCTGTATGCAAATGACCTGTGAAATGTCCAGTGAGTCATTAGCATATTCAGATGTCCAGCTTATTCATGAGTGGGAGGCAAAGCCACAACCCAGTGCTTGACTGACAGCCTGTATAACAGTGAAATGGCTGCTCCATGTGCTTGCTGGTGGCCAGCCTGTGTGTGTGTGTGTATAGGAGAGGCAGCCATGTTATAGCAGAACATGTCAGGCACTTGTGTAGCTGATGTCTGTGTATCAGGAGGATGCAGCATGTCAGCAGGTAAAGCACAGACACTAACTATGCTTTACTATACATTACACATGACATGAGCAGGTGGGGAGAGGGAGGGGTAACAGGGGTGACATCACTGCCTCTGACCATGTGACCAGCCTCATTTACTTAATAAAGAAAAGAAGATTTTATAATGATTAATGTATGACTTGACTAGATAAAGGCTGTGATGGATCCTTGTGAGCTGTTCCAATAGGTAGTAGTGACAGGACAAGTGACACAGACCTGATGACAGGTGTCCTTTAACATGGCGTTGCTCCTCCATCTATTACCCGCCATACCTCTTACATGCCGGTTCTGTCACCTTCCTCGATGGATGAATATCCATCCAGATGAATATCATGTAACCTGCTGGTTTTTAATGTGCAATTGGCTGACTGTGATCCAGCATACAAGTATATATTTACTTATCTGGTAACTCATCATCCTCACTTTGTGAGCTGTAATAATTTTCTTAAATGCTGTTATTCTTTTTGACTGTTTACATTTGTCCACAAATATTGGGGCACATTTACTTACCCGTCCGGAGGAGTTCACAAAAAGGGCATGGTCAGACAATAATGCCATGTGCCACTGAGGTCCAACGGAGTTCACCTTCATCTTCCTGGTGCATGTAAGTGCTGGATCTTGCAATACAATTTGCGATACAAGTTAAATCCTGTGCTCAGTCCAAATCCGTCAGATCGTACTACGCCATCCCCCGATTTCTATCGCATGATAGCCAGGCCACAATCCGATCCCGTGCGACACAATCCCCTGTTAAATACCTGCCGTGCAAAACCCAAAAACGGTGCCAAGTCCGGCGAAAGTGCATCCGCGGACCCTTAGTAAATAAGCCCCATTGTGTATGACCTTGTGAGTTTAGTTTATCAACATATACAGTGGGGACACCATTTTTCTATGTACTTTAATATTTTTCTATGAACTTTAATATTGACAAGCATAAACATATATGCCACTTTTTATTGTCAGGCTTAGAGGTTGTGGATACTCTGAGCCACTGCGGACGATGACACAAGCCACTACCTGGGACCGGAGTCTAAGTGGTACCTGGTTTTCAACAGAGCCCGCCGCAAAGCGGGTTGGACTTGCTGCGGCATGGTTACCTACCATGTTGTTCCACAGGCGTGGCTTGTCCGCAGTGGCAGCCAAGGTCGAGGTACAGAAACGACAGACAATCTCGTAGTTGGGGACAGGCAGGAGGTCAGGACAGGAAGCAGAGGATCAGAGACGTAGCAACAGGTCAGGGCAGGCGGCAAAGGAGCGATGTCAGAAACGGAAACGGGGTCTCAACAGGAATTCACAGAAACAGCACAAGGCATAGATAAAGCTTCCTCTAGGGCGCTAGGCACGAAGATCCGGCAGGGGCTTGCAGGGAGAGCCAGGCTTACACAGAATTTAGTGAAATGGTTAGCGCCAATTAATGGGGCGCTGGCCCTTTAAATTTGGAGAAGTTGCCGCGCGCACCCTAGCAGTCGGGGACAGCGCAGGGGAGCGAGTCGGGAGCCAGGATAGGTGAGCTGCACTGGCTGGGGCAGAGGAGCACGGGTGTGCCGGGGACCCGCGATATGGGTTGCGGGACCACCCTTGACATTTATATGTATATTCACTTTTGGGATGTCGTATTACATCTTGGGTAAGAATGATCTTTTAATAAGGTCTAGTTCTGTGTTATTTACTAATTAAACGTATATCTTTTGTGGTTATGTCCTATTTTAATGTGTATTGGATCCCTGAGGAGTCTTGTATGAGGGTAAAACGTATTGGACCTATTCTAGGACCTTTAGGACCATTAGTGAACCCTGTCAGCATTATTTTTCCACAGGGTTCATTAGGATACAGTAGGTGGTTTCTTCACCACCATAACACATGGGGACTTATGTCATTATGTCAGGTTTATAACTAGATAGAGTGATGAGGTACTAAGGTCTAGATAACCCTATTTTAATAGGAGATTTTTATGTGTAATAAGTAAAAGCCACGTTTTAGGGGTTTTTTCTTCTCTTTTTTTTCTGTTCATTTGTTGACATTTGAGAAAAGACCCACAATCTATTATTATACAGTCAGAGTCTGTGATATTATTGACTCTAACAGAAACCATTAATAATCTGTTATCTTCCATCTCCTCTCTTATCTGTTCCACAACCAATTTGTCTGCTTCTGATCCAACTTCCCTATTTGTAAATGAGAAAGTAGCCTAACTTGCAGGAATCACCATATTACAAGAACAAATAATGCAAATGTATGTAATGATATGTATGTCAGGGCTATCTGCCAACAATCACATAATGCTATCCCTGTTATTCTGTAATATCCAAGATTAACTGGTTTCCTGTTCTTGACCACATGAACTTATTATAAGAAGAGTATATTGTCAGGCAATAAAGCAGAAGTCTCTCAAAGATACTACCGTGTGTTTCTCTATTGATTTCTCCATGCACTGCACTGGTACCTTATGATTAATTGATTTGGATCTTGTCCTGTAATACCTTTTGGGGGATTTGTTATCTTCATTGGAAGATAATAACAAAGATCTGAATGCAGGTTTCAGTTGGGCCTTAGACTAAAGATGCCACTACTTCATCCACACTTGCAAGGCATCTCCAGACACTGTCACGTTCGTCACATGTACCAATCGCCGTGCACGTGTTTGGCTATGATAAGCACAACACCAGCTTGTGTACATTGGCCTCTCATACCACCCTTATAGAGTCTGTTAACCCTCCAACAGTTTGAGCAGACACATGGATATAAGTGGCCCAATTGAGGTAATTTTGCTTCTCCTGTTCCTCTTTGCACATAGGAGGAGGTTGCAGTCCGGCTGCTGTGTTGCTACCCTCCTATGGTCCCCTCCAGTTGTACTGGCATGACTCCTGTCAGTGGCATAACAACAGCAAACACGCTGCACAGGGGCCCAGGATGGTCATAACCTAAATTTATTGATGCTGTTCTTGCGTTCTACCCGCTCTGGGCCCCTTGCTATGCTGACCAGGCCCATTTGCACACCTTGTCTAAGGCCAACTCACACAGCCGCCCACACATCCAAAAATCCACCCCCATGCTGGAAGAGCCGCCTGCACACAGAGTTGCCCTACGGCGAGCATAGCCACCCGCACATGGTTCCACCAGCCCACCTGCCAGCACTGCCGCCCAGCACTGTCGCTCCCCGCACAGCCAAAGAGACGTCCACCTGCGGAAACAGATGCCCACTTGCCAACACAGTTGCCCACTTACCGGCCCAGAAGGCCACCCTCATGCCAGTCCAAATTACCCGCCTTCCTGCACACCCCCCACCCACATGCCAACATAGGCGCCAGCTTGCTACAACAAATTGGTTGCAGCACGCCCGCTCATCAAAAATGCAGGTGTTCATAAGTATGTATATTTATTTGCTGTATGTGTATATCTGGTGTATGTGTGTTTATGTATATGCTGTATGAGTGTATATGTTGTGTATGTGTATTGTGGGGTAGTGCAGGAAACGGGGACGCAGCCAGTCTATAGCTTAAGGCTCAGCCCCATTTTTTGTATTCTGACACGCGTAGCTTTTTATGGTTATAACTTTTGAACATTGTTACTTATCAAAACGATTATGAGACAGTTTTTTCCCCACATGTTGTACTTCATTTTAGTGGTAAATAAAAGTGGCTGATAAGTGGCATTTTAGTAGCTGATAAGTTTTGTGTTTATTTATAAAAAAAAGAAAGTGTAGAATTTTTTTGAAAAATTTGCCATTTTTGAAATTCCAAAACACCCACTCTGACCGGGGGTGTTACACTGGGATGACGGCTGTTAGCTTCAGCCGGCACCCTGTGTATCCCGATGCCGGTTCAGCATATATCCGCCGCAGAGCGGGAAGGGGTTAAAGTCCAAATCAAGCGTTTGTTTCACACTTCAATATCAAAACACATATTCAGCCTTGGCTTAGGCACATACTGTAAAAAAATAAACCCTGCCAGGCTGGATCTGAAACAACAACAGCACCTTACTATACGTGCACCTGGCTGCCAAACACCTGCTCTTGGCCAGCAGAATATCAGGAGGCACTCCGTTATCTTTCCTGTGTGGACTCAGTCCAGCATTCAGCTCTCCAGGAAGTGCCTCTCCTACTGCTTCTACTGAGTCCTGTGACCTGCACCCAGGGGCGCACTGATCAAGAGGTGAGTTGAGCCGGCGCCCCCTGGTGGTCGAATGGGGTGGCATCATGCAAGTCACTGCCATGCGGTTCAGGTCTCTGTGTCTTCGCGTCGCCAAATATATTGTACTGCGGGGAGCAGCAGAGGAGGCACAGGTCCGGTGGGGCTGGTCCGGCCGCTGGAGTTCCCACAGCCACCGCTCCTATTCCCTAGGGAAGGTCCCCCAGTGCCCACACAGCAGCAACTATTAAAATTGTACACATATTAACCCTTGGGTTACTGCAGACAAATCCAGGGTTTTTACCATCCACCATTCATCTGTCTGTAGGACAGATAGCGGTTCTCCCAAACAACACTTCTCACAGTATGTATATGCTGAGTGTATATGGTGTGTATGTATGTATATATATATATATATATATATGAGTGTATAGGCTGTGTATGCATATGCTGTATATGCTGTTTTTATATGTGTATTTGCTGTATGTGTGCATACAGAGGTCGCACTAACATTTTTCCAGAAAGGTAATAATACTCCTTTCAACATTTTTGAGGAGTATTTTTAGCCCAGGAGGATTATGAAATTTTCAGTAATACATATAAATAACTACTATGCATATATAGTGTGAATAGAAGAATATTTACGCAAGAAAATCATTACTACCAATGTTTTCTGTCCCCCCTAGACCTTCCTGTCCAGACCATGGCTTTTGGCCAAGAAATACACTTTCTATTTCGGCAACAAGCCATGGATATGATTGATCAGGTGTGTCATCCTGTTAATCATAGCCTTGGCTAGTTTCAAGCAGCGTCAATCTGCCGCACTGGCAATTAGGCCACCAATCTGGCATTATTTCGGGGGCGCACAGCAGAACACAAAGAAGAAAGGCTGCGCTCAGCTCTGCACGGAGGGAGCTGCGTAAGCTTCCTCCCCTTAGTCTCAGGCCACCCAGCAGTGTATGACCTCCAGGGCCCCATCGTTATGAGCCCTCTCTGCCTGGAGACGGAAGTCTGGTGCAGGACAGGAAGTTCTGGCTGCCGGTGCACACACTCCTACACTGCAAGACTGGCATCGAGGAGCCGCTGCAGCCCCTGACAGAAGCAGAGGGGGAAAAGTCCCACAGATTTATCAGCTTGGGACTATTTTAAAGGAGTAAAGATGCCTTTGCATGAGTAATAGACGCTTGTAGAGGCATTAATGTGATCTGTATGTATGTGCTGTAAGTATGTATGCATGGTGTGTTTATACTGCGTGTATGTGTTCATGTGGTGATTGTATACTGTATGTCTAAGTATATGATTCATGGTTATAAATGTATGGATGTGTACATACTGTGTGTGTGTATATATTTTATGAGGGTACATTCACACACATGTATGCCCGCCCAACCAGAAACATCACCGCACGGCCGAACACACAGGGATAGACAGGGCATGCTCTATCTTTTCCCCATGCATGGAGTGGAACGGTCATGTGAATGCATCCTTAGTTTGTATACACTTTATGTATTATATGAGTATATAAAAGTGAATCTACGAGTGTAGAACTTATTTGTATATGTTTGTAGAAATGTGAGCGATTGAATAAATGAGTGTGTACAAATATCTATATTTTTATACCGGGAAAGGGGACCCCATGCAGAAATTTGCTATGGGGCCAAGCCTCTCCTAGTTACACCCCTGACTCTATGCTCTACACACTGTTGTGGGTTGCACACACTACCTTCTGCTACCTCTAGGGGTAAGAGCAATGATAAAAACGCAAAAGTGACCAAAACAAAAGCCAAAAAGGATGAAAAAGAAAAAGGGGTCTGTGGTCACCAACTACAGACTCACTCCTTTATAGTCGTTTTCTTGCTAATGGCCCACATTTTGCTTGTTCAGTTTGCACAACAGAAGTGGAAATGGGTTTACAATCAGTGTTGAGTCATAACTGGAGATGATGATTTCATAGAAGTGTGATTGACTTGTAGTTACATTTTTAAGTGTTCCCTTTCTTTTTAGAATTGTAATATAACCAGATACAAAACAAAATACAATAAGTTTTTTTTCTCCGACTTCCATTGTTGTATGGCATAATATCTGATGCCGTGTTTGATATAGTAGAGTGAATCTCATAGAAAACTATGGAACTAGGTTCTGGCATCATTTTTCCTCTAGCCATTTCTCCCCTGCTTAGTCTCCAACCCTCTGAAGATGGGGATTTTCCTTGATGCCTACAAAGTTTTAAAATATAGAATGCTCTACATTAAGTGCTTGATTTGGTAACATTGTATAGCTTTTAGAATATTATTGTGTATGTCTATTTTCAGATTGTGGATGTGTATTTATCGAAATATCCCCTTTTTCAATGTTTTTGTACACATTTTGATTATTGGCGATTACGGCGCCACATGTCACCAAAATTATAAAAGGCCTAGGTTAAATCAATGTAATTTTTTCTAGGGAATCCGAATCTGCAATAAACAACAGGGGTTCCCATTTAAGATTTTTAAGTTGTCCCCCAACCCTAGGAGGAGGTAGGTTGTGAGTTTGGCATCATTGGAAAGATTTTCTTTAACATACTTGACACATATCTTTTTAGTGTCAATTTCAAAAAATATTCCATCATCCCAAACTTTTTGTTACACTGTGTGCATTCATCATCACACCTGAGGCTGAGATGTATACAGGCATATTCCCCCTCTACGTACAGTTCTATATACTCCACTGGTCTTCAGCATCTTTGTAGCAGTTTCTTTGAGAATTTCAGAAACATCATGACTGTTATACAGGATCATAATGCCATATGGTTGTTTACTGTAAAATGACTGTAAATGTTTTTAGAAAGTTCCATCTACTTCAAAGAACTCAAGGCACACCACATGCAAATACAAGAAAAATCACTCTTATTGGCTGGATAGTTATTAAGACATAAGGACAGAATCGGCGGTAAGCAAGGAACTTAGGGAAGTAACTTTGTTCTGTTATCAGTGGTTAACTGTAACACTACATGAGTCTTCTACGATGCAAGTTACCAAAAAGTGACCTGTGTATGTGACCGGAGAAGCACGCTTTGTACAAAATAGTTGTAGCCTCTTTTTCTCAGGTTGCAACACCAATACTAGTAATACAAAGGATAGAGAGATGACAGCAGTCTACTGAAAAGTAACAAATCTAAGCACCAAAATCATACAACCAAATCTCAAAATCTTAAAGCTTACAACGGAGGGCAATGGCATTTCCCACTTTATACAGTGAAATATGTCCTTCCGTTCCTCTCCCTCCCCCCTGAAAGTGGTTGATGTGACCTGACATGCTGAAAAATTGAGGACGTGCTCCATTATATGTATACTATGCTGCACATGCCTCAGCATAATATGTATATAACAGTGCACATAATCCACAGTACACAGCTGAGCCAGCAGCACAAATAAGAAATGGTAAAGGAGGGGACAACAGAACAGCAGGATTAGGAGTCTTTCATTTCGTCTTTCTGTTGTCAACTTTGTCCTTTTTCCTAGTTGCACCCCTGCTGCATCCGTCCTCCTTTGCTTCCAATGGCCTCCACTGCACATAAATATCATCAATCAGGAGGGAGCAGAATGGAAGTATTCTGCTTTTAATACACGGAGGAAAAAGGATGTGCAACATCCCTGCCATTGCAAGGCAGAGCGATTGTTGCGAATACATCCCAATATGTAGACTGATCAACCCAACAGCAGGTCACTACACAACACGGGGAACACTGCAGCGGTAGATCCTGCCTGGTAAGGCAGGAGTTAATTGTTTAATGTGATGTCATTCCATCGGCCAATCACATCTGTTATCTTATTGTATTGTAAGCTGGGATGCCATTGGAGGAGTAACCACCACTTGACCAGTGGGAGTAATAAAACCCCTGGCCAGGAAAGTTCTAGAGAGCAGTCAGATCAGAAGACTGACAAGTGTCAGTCAGACAGACTAGTTCAGTTGGCAGACCAGTACAGTACAGCCAGTACACCATATCAGACCAGTCTAGTCAGACAGAGGAGAGGCAGCAGGCAATGAGAGCAGCTCTGAAGAGTTAGTGAGAGTAAAGGGGTATCATCCTACCTTCCAGGGTGATATCTGAAGTAACCCAGGACAAGCTGAAGCATCCTACTAGGACACAGCTATCTCCCAGCCTGCCCTTGCTTCCAGGCTGGTCATCAATCCCTGTGGTTCCCTCTCCAAGTGCATTCCCAGCATTTTCCTATTTGTCAAGATTCGTTTGTCACGTTATCCAGTGTTCCTGTTGGTTCCAATAAAGAACTGTAAGTTACTGTTGTACAACGTCTGCCTCCGTCTGGTCCCTGCTACTACGGCTTTCACCATCACGGGCACCCTATCCACTACACAGGGACTCATACTCCAGACCCCAAAAAGGGTTGCCCCAGGGAGAACAGACAGACAGCCCTCCGGTCCCCATACCAAGCACAGTGACACTAGCGTGCCTAGGCCGCAACCACCAGCCACTCCGGTATCGGGCCGGCAGCTCGCTCAGCCCCTACACACTAAAAGCTAGGCCCCGGTGTGTATGTTGGCCATTGCGTTATAGAAGAGCAGGATTCATATTCGTCCTTATTCTGGCACTAAGAGTGACACTAGCGGGCCTAGCGCAACCACCAGCCACTCCACTGTATTCTAGCCCTCAGCTGTTCAAGGCCCCAAGAGAACAAGCTAGGCCCCTGTGGATGTTTGCAAGTGGCTTATAGAACAGGATTTATACTTCTGTGCCTTATTCTGGCACTAAAGACTGTACTTTATTAAGAAACTACTGTGACTTAGTGCTATATTTCACATTGACTTTATTACTGCTGCCACGCGCTGTCAAGCATCGCTCCAGCAATCAGGGGGCTAATCCCTGTCAGTGGACTCTGTCAGCTCTGTTACAGTTGGTACAGGAACAGTTGAAGTGTTACCTCACGAGGCTGTGGCACAGCAAATAATTCCAGCCCGCCAAAACCCTCACTGGCGGGCAAACCAGATGACGTATCAAGCTCCACCCATGCGTGGATGGTGCGATCCCCGCCTCCTGTGGCACAGTACAAAATAGAGGCGCCACAGCTCTTGGTAGGAAAGGCTTGGACTCCACCCCCTGGCACGAAGCGGACTTCCTGCACAGCCTCATCGAAGTGCCAGAACTCGTGTGGACTTGGTGCAGCGAGGTCAACACCATGTGGGGTCCTCGGCCATTGCCCTCCGTGGAACAACCAGAGTTCTTGGTAGCCCTTGAGACCGTTATTGTGGTCTCTGCACAGCTGGTCCGGAGGCCCTTCGCTGGATACCGGCTGGATCGCGGAATGACCCAGGCCTCCGTCATGAGGACGTACTTCCAGTCGGTTACGGAACGCCAAACACCACCCGGTCGGTTCCTGCTGCCTCTCCCGGCTACCATGCTGATACCGCGAACCCACGTGGAGGCACCACGTGGGGAGGCCCCGACTCCTGCTGAGCCAGCGCCTGGGCCTTCTACTGCTACCGAACCTGCACCGAGGCCTACTACGGTTGCCGACCAGCCTCCCACTCCTGCTGCTGTGGTTCCTGATCTTCCGGCTGCTCCCCCTCCAGTTCCGGCACCTGCCCGACCCTCTGCGAGACCAGAGCCTGCTCCGGAGAGACCACCTGCAGCACCGACATCCCCGTAGCCTCGAGGCCGAGGTGAGGCCCTCCGCCGCCGAGAGGAGGCCCAGCGGTTCATGGCAGGCCAATCCAAGGAGGGCGCTTGGGTCAGGAAGAACCAGACCACCAGAATGGGCCTCTACTTCGACCGCCAACGGGGTTACGGCTTCGCTACCCATGACTACATCGGACGGGAGGTCTTTATTCCCCGCCGGTCCGTCAAGAGGCCTGACTTGCCAGAGTGGCTCCACAACCTGAAGTCCGGGGAGTACATTGAATTCTCCCTCCAGGAAGGACCCCGCGGACCATGGGTGGCTGGTGATATCCGAATCCCAGACCCTGATGAGGACCGCTACCCGTCTTGTGACGAACTTTATGAGGACGATGAGAGGCTGGAGTCTCCAAATTCGTCAGCCTCCTCTGCGGTAAGCCCCCAGGCGGTGACCCAGGTGAATGTCCCGTCCACGATCATCGTGAGCACGGGCCCCATCGCCATCCAAGGGCCGGGCATGATCCACGGAACCACCCCCACTGGCTCTACTGCAGGGAGCGCGGCTGGATCCCGCGGGTCCTCTGTAGTAGAGGATAGTCCGGCTAATGAGCTTTACCCGGAAACTCCACCAAGAGCATCACCTCAGGCGGCCGCCTACCAGTGGGGTGATGACCCGGCCCCAGAAGATCTGCCGCAGGCTCCTATCTACTTATTTCTGGACCCTTCCATGGTCCCTGGCTCTGTTGAGCCCCCGGCTGGAACAGCCGATACCCTGGGTGACAGCGCCCCTCCCCCTGAATGTCAGGAGAACACTGAGGAGCCTGCAGTTCCTGAAACTGCCACCGGGTGTCAGAGATAACAGAGAAGCAGAGATAACTACCAAAGGATTCTGTCCCTTTACATACAGAGGAGTCCCTTTGTTTACTGCACTTTTCCCCACATCAAGGGCTGTGCCCAGAAGATAGACTTTTGCCAGTTACTACACGGAAAAGTTGCTATTCATTTTATTGTATTGCACTTAATGCTTTCCTTTTTAGGTACGGACATTTTGCTTGCATTTTTCTATGCCTTTCCCTTTTAGAGACATTTCGTATCCTTCTACCCTGAGTAGCCTGTTCCTGTAACGTTTGTAACGTTCAAGCTATGTACCCATTGGGCTGCTAAAGCCAATGTGAGTTATTTAATATTTGCACAACTGACAATGTTTGTCAGTAGTTTGCAGTAACCTTTTCATAGGCTTTTCAGACTTTTCAGTGTGGCTGCGTCGGACCGTTTTCATGTAAATCTTGACCGCAATCTTATGCCTCAAAAAGTTACTGGTTGGGTAGAACTAGGTGCTATCTCAATAAACTGCTTCAAAATTATTTACAAATATACTGAGTAGTTTGTTATATTTACATCTACTAATTATACAAACCAGGGTAGGGTTGAGGGATAGGCAACGCCCAGCACCTCGAGCTGGCAATTTTATGGTGTTTTTTTTAACATCTTGATCTAGATCCTAAAACCAATGGAGAAATAACAAGCCAATTATCACTTCTGGAGATGATGGGGGAGATTTATCATTAGTCCTAAGTAGCTTCTTGGCGTATAATTGTTGCAAATTCCTGCGCAAACATCATTTTTGCAGTTTTTTTTTACTAAGAAAAAAACACAATTCTAAAGTCACGCAATGGCAGAAAAAATACACCACAGATGTGCAACACCGTGCAACACCACATTTATCAAGTGAGAGGTTTCAAAAGAACGCAAATCAATGCTCAAAACTACACCACATAGGAGGTGGTGTTTGTGGGTCCATTGCTACTACAGGGGAAAGTTTTTTAAAAAAAAATTTTTAAGTATTTTGTTATCTGAGAATTTCCTGTGCAAAAACATCGCAAAAAAGCTGAAATTTTTGCAGTTTTTTTTTTAGTAAGAAAAAGCCACAAGTCTAAAGTCTAGGTGGTGGGACATATGTGCGACTGGTGCAGTCTATTCACACACAGCTGATACTTACATCAGAAGGCATTTAACACTGCACATACACGGACTATAAAACCGACCGGTGGAAACCTGCCAGTATATAAAATGGAATTCAATGTGAATAGAGTTCTGAGAGTTTGAGGAAACCTTGACTGATCTCCTGAAGCACTTTAGTGGCATGGCCTGGCACTTTGTCCCCTTTGCAGCAGAATTTATGCAAAGATTGGGAGGTTTTCTAAAAATAAACGCAATTTTTGAGCCCTGGCCCACCCTTGGGAAAACAGGTCCTCCAGGTGGTGGAAAACAAAAGATGGTGTCGCCCTTCCTGGAAGACTAGGAGGAGGAGTACCAAATCGTTCTAGGCCAAGTTAGGGCTCAAGGAGGGTGGCTACTTTTTGAGAACCTCAGTCTCACCATGGAGTGTTGAAATCATTCCATTTCTTTAACTATTTCTGCATGAGTCGCCACTGCTAATATTCTGTTCTGGGAGTCTCCATTTTTTGTAGTCTGCTCTGGGTGCTGTATTTATGGACTGCTTGTAGGTCAGTATTATTATTTATTGCCTAGTCTGGTATAGTGTATTACCACCTGAAAGCAGTAACTACTATTAAACTACTACTAAAAATATTAAGTCATGAAAGAGATGTGATAAAACTCGTCAAAATATGAAATACAATACAGGATATATTGGCAATACAGTTTATATGTGGTAAAATGTGGTGACATTCCAGTTAAGTCACATTTACATCTGCAGCCTAAAACAAGTGCAAATCCAAGATCAATGCCTTGTTCAGGCTTCTTCACAACTATTGCCATGATTGCAGAGCCATGTAAAAGTACAGTACAATAAAATATATTGTTAAATGAATTATAACAGGACAATAATATAGATACTCAAAATAAGACTGTATCGAGTGGTGGATGAGCTATACTTCCTATGTATTTACATAACCTGCAAAAATGTGTGCATTTTAATCTATAAGGGTAATTCCAAACTAGCGATAAAAATCTACATATGCAATATTGAAGGAAGCGCACAGTTTCACATTACCGTGGCTCACAGAATTTACATAGAATAATGCTTTTGCAATAAATATTGTAATTTTGTGTCAAACAACCTTATAGGTTTTATTAAATATGCACACTAGCCAAAACGCCTATACAAAATAATGTGGTGATTTAGCAAAGGGTGTACAAACTACATTTTTAGATTCACAAGATTTTCAGGACAGGGCAGTTAAAACTTAAATGCCCCCAAATTTAATTAGAACATAAACAGTTCCCCCATAGAATTAAAAACATTGTTTTCTGATTACTTATAGTTATATAATGCATATATAATTTTAGCAAAGAATATGATGACACTGCATAAATAAAGATTTATTTCTTATTTATAAATAATGACCCCCATTAATTAACCCCTTCCCGACATTTGACGTACTATTACTGCATGGGGGGAGGTGTATTCCCACAATATGCAGTAATAGTACGTCATGCTTCTGGCACCGACTCCTTAACAGAGCGGGCGCAAGAAGCTGCGGGTGTTGGCAGTATATGATAGCCGACACCCGCCTCTAACACCTGCGATCAGAGATTTCTCCGAGCACAGGTGTTAACCCCTAACCCCCTAACTCGCGCTGACTATGGTGTGTCAGGGGCATTTGAATGAAATCGGAAACACCCCCCCCCCCCTGTTATGACTCATGTGTGGAAAAAGTAGAACATTTTGAATTTCGAAATTTGAGAATTTATATCAAATATCTCATTTTCTCATAAACAAATGTAAAACATACCACCAAAATTTTTTAACTAACATGAAGTACAATGTGTCACGAGAAAACAATTTCAAAATCACTTGGATATGTTAAAGTGTTCCAAAGTTATAACCACTTAAAGTGACACAGGGCAGATTTGAAAAAATGGGCCGTGTCAGGAAGGTGAAAAGTGCCTTCGGCGTTAAGGTGTTAAAACCATTTATGAATTGGTGCAGCCCATGAATTAGTATAGTAGCTCAGTTAATACATTGACAGAACAAAACTTAGCCCACATATGCAGCACCACAACCAAGCATAGCACATAAATACAGCACCAAACCCAAGCTCAGTACAGAAATACACAGCCAGAATAAAGTTTAGTATAGAAATACAGCAGCAGAACCCAGATTTCTATATACATATAGTCCTCACTTTAAATAATAAACCCATTTACTTTTCCAGCATTCCTACAACTTCCTCCCGCTCCTGCATCATTGCACTGCCTGTGTCACCAAGATGGTATCCAACAGGAGCTCAAAAAAGGGCATTGTACAGGGCTCTCTTAATCAATCTTAAGGACATGGGTACTATTAATACTAGCATTCTTTGGAGCTGGTGTGGGCTCCAAATGGCCATTACCCCGGGCTACTGTAACCCGACCTGCTGGTAGAAACAGCAGGACATATACCTGTTAAAATAGTTTTACCGTTTACAGATGAGTATCAGACAACTCCTTGCCTGCCCCCAGTATATAGCCTGCCAGCCCCTGCCTGCCCCCAGCATATACCCAGCCATTTCAGGACCCCAGGATATAACCAGCCTATGCTCCCAGTATATAGCCTGCCAGTCTCTGCCTGCCCCCAGCATATACCCAGCCAGCCCAGGCCCCCAGGATATAGCCAGCCTATGCCCCCAGTATATAGCCAACCCATGCCCCCAGTATATAGCCAGCCCATGCCCCCAGTATATAGCCTACCAGGCCCATGCCTCCAGTATGCCCAGTACATAAAAAAATATGCATGCTGGATGTCAGTAATTGGCTGACTTCATAGTCTGTGCACCACTAGCATGCATGGATCTGTTGCTGCCGGGTAGAAAGGAATAAAGAAGAGGACTTTCTAGGGTTGTTGGTAAGGTGAGTACTAAGTATTTTTCTTTGTATAGCTGGGTATAAGCCAATTGGGAGTGGGAGTTCAGCAATATACAGTAAGTATTTAATATAAATATATGCTCATAAGGGGCCATCAAGATCTAATTGGCGGAAAGACAACACCCACCTCTTCATTAAGCCTGATCAGTAGTAGTTTGCCCAGCAAAAGATAGCTATACTGAGTAAAATACTGAAAAACTACTAATTTGTGTTTATATCCAAAAATTGCAAAAAGTCACTATTGTGCAGATCTGCAAACAGCTTAAATGCTAAGATTCAACATTTTTATTGTCATACAAATTAGGAAATATTGCACGTGTGCCAATATGCCAATGCTTGCAGTGACTGTTAGAGTAGCGGGCCCATGTGCCTGGCCTTTACAGGTCTTCCTCTTTCACATATAAGAGCACAAAGCAATAATAAACCATACAGTTTAGTTGGGGGTCTGGTACAGATTTTGCATTTGGATAGAAAGACTTCAAATTAGACATCAGACTAACACTTGAAAGCAACACACTCACTGCACACACACATAAAATGTAAAGTTGTAGCTTATCTACTACAGTATGTTACCTTCCCTTCTGTTACTTCTTGACTGTAACAGATTCTTTAAGTTGTGATCTTTTTCTCTTTTCTTACCCCGTTTTCCCTTTTATGCTTCTACATTTTTCGTTTCTGTCTCTACCTGTTTTTTATGAGACACAGTATCTGTTTTTCTGGTTTTATGTCCTCTTTATTTTCTTCATTCTCCTTACCACATTGGTTATGTTTTTACAAACAGCTTTCTGTTTTCTCGTGACTGCAGAGACTCGTTTCTTCACCATTTAAATCAAAACCAACTGGAGCCTGGTAAACCTGTAAATGCTTGTTAATAATCTTCACAAGGTTGTTGAACTCAAATAGTACATTTGTCTAAGTCGGTCACAGAAGTAGAGAATTACACATTTAGAAGTGACACATATTTTTGCAAGCAATTAAAATCTATTTCTAATTTGTGTTTATTTTCTGGTTGTATATTACAGTGCATAATTATGAGGCTGGCCATCTTATCTGTTAGCATTCTTAGATAAACTTTACAGCTGCCACATGGAATTCAGAACCTGTAGATTGGAGATGTTTATTGACCTTTATTAGAGTGTCCTTGACACATTCATACTCTCATCTACTACTCTCGAACATTTGGGATTAAATATCTGGATGAACCCAAAGTGTGACATTCTAAACATTTTTGAATGCACATTTCCTACTGTTCATTACTTTTTGCACAACTTGCTGTTCTCCTACAGGAAGCTTATCAGCAAAACACCCAATAAATGTCTTGGTTCATTATTTATCAGAACTGGTACCTCAACAGTGCTCCTTTTCGTGCAGTTGGCATCATATGACCAAGGCGACACCTAACAATTGACCAACAATTTCTATTGCGAGGCTTCAAGCAAGATATCCTAAAACAGAAGTAGTCATTGAGTTTAGAGTTTCACAGAATCATCAGCAGATTAAAAAAAATTAAGAGACACTGGAAGAGTCATGAAAAAGCATAGGAGTGAACATCCTTTGCCCTCATCCCATACTTTTGACTGCTTCATGTGAAGCATGCCCTGCAGAACCAGGTGATAAATCCCACATGACTCCATTTACCCCAAGAGGCACCCAAGCATCATGATAAACCAATAAGGTAAAAACAGTTTACCTCAATGTTGCACGCATGCTTGACAACCTGCAAGGGTACCTGACAACTCCAACATTGCCCTGCATAGATCAGGGAGCATTTACCGTATACTGAATGAAGGACCAATTGGGAGTTAATTCATAATGAGTAGAAATGATGTTGGAAACATAAAGAAGATATATGCAGCAGACATTGTTGTCACCACATTGTTTATACTGTACTCTCTCTGCTGCTCTAACATTGTGAATTTCCCAGCCTCAAGGTCATGCAGCGACCAGTGACAGACCAATCTTTCTGCAATCCCAGACTATAAAACCAGGGGTTAGGGAGTGCCAATCCCCCTATGCACTTGCGTCTTTGCAGCTATTCATACTTTATGCAGGCTACCCATTTTTACAAACCAGGGATTGGAAAAGCCTGAGGACTTTGCAAAAATATGATTTAGGAACCCAGACTGGGGAATTGTGCAATATGTACACAGCAGTTGGGGCATGAGTATCATTTTCAATAGATTACCCCTTCACACAGAGGACATTGGAAATGTGCACCAGGAGTTTATTTGATTTTAGGTTTATTGATTCAGATCGCGATATAAGTGGTACTAGATTATATTTCGGCGTTGCTGTGACGTGAACCCCAAAGTATAAAGTAATTGAAATTTTCACCACCTGTAATCTCCTAGGCTCAGGGATGATTGACAGCACTAGCTAGCAGCCATTTTGAAAGATTCGTATGAAGCGAATCAGAAAAAATGGATTTGATTGAGTGCTTGAAAAACACTGAAATTATCAAACCAACAAATGCATTCGCTCATCTATTCCAGACTCGAATAGCACAATTTACGTTCAGCTATTTGATGTTTTCCTCCCATTGTTATATATTACAGCAGTTAGGTCTCCAGATGAAACGTGAGACAATGGAATAGAACTACGTAGAGTGCACTTTGCACAGTACTGTGACTGTTATTACACTACATGACTGTACACTTTTATAACTGGTTAGATTATATAATGAGACAATGGCAGACAACAGTGAGGAGGTGTAAATAAAGGCAAATAAATCAGATGAAGAGGAAGTTAGAACAATACAGTAATGTAAGTAAAAACATCAAAGTGGAGTTGTAACTGACAGAGACTGAGATGTGCTTTGATAACATCTGCCTTGTATGGAAGTATAAGTCATGAAAGGGGTTGACCACTTGGACAGTTAGAGATGACATGACCTTCCATCTGTGGCCATTTTATGGTCACAAATGTATGAGGTAAAAGACAGGAGAGTTCTCTTTACACATCTAGAAAGCAGTACAGAACTTTTAATGGATGAATATTGGTAAAGTGGCTAATATTCTGCCTCCACACGAACACATTACAAAAACATGAGGTAAAGTGACTAACCCCTTTAATTAGAATTTTTCGCACTGTAAATAGTTGCACAATATATCACAATTTGATCAATTGAGATGAAAAGAGGTATGAACTGATAACTTTTAGCATGATTTGGGACCTTAAGGTCCTGTATCTATGTTTATATATTACATGATTATTATCACTTCTGCTACTCCCAATAATATTGTTTAGTTGGTTTCCATTGGATCTGTATCACACAGCACAGTATATGTACAGTGAAACCTCTATGCACAGGAAAAGGGTAGTCTGTGGATAGGGGGCAGTTGCCTTAGGGTATAATGTAAAAAAAAATCACTGATTCAATAAAAAGGGAGGAGGGTCCTCTCAGAGAGAGGTGGTCTTCTATAGAGGCTTCACTGTGTGTATATATCTATATGTGTGTAGATCATTTTGAAGTGATATTATCTCATGAAAGTAGGGCATTTAAAATAAAACATACAGTGATGATTTCTACATCTCAAACAATGAATGAACAATAACAACAGCGCAGGATATAACCACACAAAAAAGGGCAATGTTGGTTACTTGTCATTTGGCCTTGAGCATTGATTCCAGCCTGTGCTATCCACATGTCAACTAATTGTCTGCCGAGGCAGCATCCCACTCTTCTTGAAGGGCGGTCCTCAGGTCATTGAGTTTGTGGGGTGGAGTTACAAGAACTCATATCATATAGGTTTTCAATCAGATTCAGGTCTGGAAGAATTGCAGGCCACGTCATTTGAGGTACTGTTGTTCCCAATGATGCAATCTTTCATCAATAAAGATAAAATTAGGCCGGTGCTCCTCATTAAGAAGAACAATGAAAGAATTAAGGGCAGTACTGTATTGATCAGAGACACCTACCCATACTGTTATACCACCACAACCAGGTGACAACAGTAACTGATGCATAGTTCTCTCCTTGACATTTTTAACACCATTGGAGGCCATCATTTCTGTTCAGTGAATAGCACAGAGGCCCACTAGTTCCTTGCCCACTATATACTTCCTGGTGATGGTGTGGTTGGGTACAGTGGAGTAACTATTTCCTATTGGACCATCAGGGGAAGTAAACATTTACAGGTGGTCCCCTACTTAAGCACACTCAACTTACAGACAACCTTTAGCTACAGACGCACCTCTCTGACCACTGTAACCTCTGCTGAAGCTCTCTGGATGCTTTACTTTAGTCCAAGACTGCAATGATCAGCTGTAAGGTGTTTTATAGATTATCCTTGTTCCCATGACAGCACACAATTTTGAAAATCCAATTGTCACAAAAAACATCTTGTCTGGAGTTACAATTATAAAATATACAGTTCCAACTTACATACAAATTCAACTTAAGAACAAAACTAAAGAACCTGTCTTGTACGTAGCCCTGGGACTACCTGTACATCATAAAACAACACTTATGTGCAAGGAATGAACAAATGAAAGGCAGACATCACTTTTCAACCATGTTTTAACCCCTTACCGACATGTGACAAAGTATTATGTCACAATGCCGGGTCCCAGTGCATGGAGAGGGCTCGCGGGCCGAGCCCTCTCCATAGCCGGTAAGTCTTTGCTGCATATTGCAGCAAAGGCTTACCGGTAACACCCGCAATCAGTGCCACACCGATTGCGGTGTTTTTCTGCTGATCGCCGCCGGCAAAGCTGCTTTGGGTTAACCCATGCATTACAATGTGCTATCAGCACATTGTATTGCATGAGGAGTAAAATCCCCATATACTGCCATACTGATAGGATCTTACAGACAACCTAAGGTTAATGTACCCTAGGGAGTCTGAAATATAATAAAAATAATAAATTTAAAAAAAGTTTACAAAAAATATATAATAAAAAAACTTAAAAACTCAAATCACCCTCCTTTACCTAGAACTGATATAAATATTAAAAAAAACAGTAAAAATCATAAACACATTAGGTATCGCCGTGTCCGAAAATACCCTATCTATCAAAATATGATAACGGCTTTTCACTGCGTGCCCAAAGCTGAAAATGGCACAGTTGCACATATTATTCAGAAATCTATGGGATTGTAATCAACCTCACAGGAGGAAAATTGATGACAATAATACAAATGATAACAAAAGAGACCGGAAAACTTCTTAGAAGTTTAAAGGTGAACCATTCATGTGTCTTTCTGTATTGGACAGGGTTAATATGGCCATATTAACCCTGTCCAATGCAGAAAGCCACATGAAAGGAATAGGGTTAATACAGGAATTTTCCAAGGCTATCCACTGGCCTGCCGCCTGGTGTCTCTAAGACTGGGTGTCGTATGCCAGTCAAAGACACACCAGGCTGGCACAGGCCTTAGATTCCTACCTCAGTCAGAGCTGGAGCTAGACAACAGGTGCAGGGCGGTCCTCTCTCCTCTGGCGCACGCAAAGTTCTGGCGCCAGAGGAAGTGAGGGAGGACTGCGGAGGCATTCGTGGGGGGCAGGGACTGAGTGCAGCAATTTATTGCTGTGCAACCGCCAGCAACACTGCTCAGGACACAGAAGAGATATTGTTGGCGGCAACACGAGGTGAGGTGCAATCTGTCCGAACTCCGCTACCCGAAGTGGGCTGCAATCTGCCGCCTAAGGCGGGATTTTCATCCTGTCTCATGGCAGATGCGGCCCTGCACCCTAGACAACTGGAGCGGTTTACTGATGTGGAGTGGGACACAATACCTGGAAAGAGGTGCAGAAGTCTCATTGACAGTTACAGAAATCGTTTGATTGCAGTGATTGCCTCAAAAGATTGTGTAACAAAATAATACGGGAACCATCATTTCTGTCCAACCCTGTTTCATGAGTTTTATTTTTTTTAAAGTCTGTTGAAGCATGGTTGAAAAGCAATATCTGTCTTTTGTTTGTTAATTTTCATAGAAATGTAATTTATTTTACCTATGTCAGATTCAAGTTATTTCTGTGACCATTATGGGTTTTTCTTTCATTTAAGGAGGGGTACCCACAATCTTGTTCATACATAAGTACATGCGGCCATATGCACACACATATTCATACGTACATGCGGCCATATGCATACACATATACATGCCAGACACATGCATTCAGATATGCAGGCACTTTATTTTCATTTATTCACACACGCATACATCGATATCTCAAATATACTTACCAGCAATTAAGTCAGTGTCAGGCATCAAGTCAGTTTTAGGCATTCACACCTCCTCCTCTCTACTCAGTGACCCAACTTGCAAAGTGAAAAAAGGAAAGAGCAAGCATAGTCTGTGCTGTAAATGTCCCCGCACACAGCACACAGAGGCGCATTTTGCCAGTGGGGCCTGGAGCTGGACAGGTAAACACTTAAGCAGGTAATGAGTCTTGCAACAGGATAATTATTGACTATTTTTATCTAGTTCCTGTCCTGCAGGGCTCATGCACAGCCTCAGGCCCTCTTCTCCCTGCGGGCCCTGCGACCATGATCATGGTGCCCCTGGTCAGGTACCTTTGCTTGTTGTCTAGCACACTGACCGAGTTGACATAAATGGTTTTGAAAGATCTAATGTGACACTTGGGTGCCTTTTGCTTCTTGTAAATGTGCCATTCATCATCTGGTTCTGTGGGGCATTGTTTACAATGAAGCGATGCTCATAGTGGGATGTGAGATTTGGCTAAATGATGTCCAGTTCTTCTGATGACACACTTTGACGCTCTAAGCTTAACGGCCACTTCCATCTGAGGCATGAGCAATTAAGGGCATGTAGGCAGTGGTTAAGGCTTTCTGGGATATATCTTGTGTGCCCCCAACAAGGAGCTTGTGAACAATCATATTAATCCCTGTAAGACAATTGATCATACCAGACCAGCAAGATCCACCCCGTTTATTTATACCATGCCCACGGTATTATGTATTTTTCATGTAAGATTGGGAAGTATGGCCCGAGTCTTGTTTAACATTATTAAAAGTTATGTTTTATTTTTTATATATAGTGGTCAGTAGAGATGAGCGAACATACTCGTCCGAGCTTGATGCTCGTTCGAGCATTAGCGTACTCGAAACTGCTCGTTGCTCGGACGAATACTTCGCCCGCTCGAGAAAATGGCATCTCCCGCCATTGTGATTTTTGGCGGCCAGAAACAGAGCCAATCACAAGCCAGGAGACTCTGCACTCCACCCAGCATGACGTGGTACCCTTACACGTCGATAGCAGTGGTTGGCTGGCCAGATCAGGTGACCCTGGAATAGACTAGCCCCTGCCCGCGCTGCTCGCATCATTCTCTGTCTGGATGCCGCTAGGGAGAGAGCTGCTGCTGGTCAGGGAAAGCGTTAGGGTGTTCTATTAGAATAGTGTTAGGCAGGAGTGATTCTACAAGAACCCAACAGCCCTTCTTAGGGCTACAATAACGTTTTATTTTACTTTTTTTTGCTTTGCCTGTGGCTGGGCTTGCTGCCATTAGTAGTGCAGCTAGTACCATATTGTGAGTTATTTGCAGGGAGACTTGCTACCGTTGTGTTTAGCTCTTAGTGACACACATATACACCTTAAACACCGAAGTGGGACAATTTATTAGGGGTTTGATTTGAATTAGGCAGAGTCTTCTGATTTTAGTTGTGATTGGGTTTTTTACGTTGAGTTACAAAGGTTTATAACTCAAAGTAATCTGGCAAAGCAGTGTGCTTTCAGTGTAGGCTAGAAAATAGCCATAGGAGAACCGCAACGGCTTACTAAGGCCTACAATAGCGTTATATTTTACTTTTTTTTGTTTGCTTGTGGCTGGGTTTGCTGCCACTAGTAGTGCAGCTAGTACCATATTGTGAGGAATTTGCTGGGAGACTTGCGAACGTTGTGTTTAGCTCTTAGTGATACACATATCCACCTCAAACACCGAAGTGGGACAATTTATTAGGGGTTTGATTTGAATTAGGCAGAGTCTGCCGATTAATTTTTTTTTACGTTTATTTCAGTTGTGTGCTGTCAGTGTAGGTTAGAAACTAGCCATAGCAATAGGATAGCATTGTTTTGTTTAAAAAAATAAAAAAAAACAAAAAAAAAAAAAGTAAAGTTTACACTTTAATTTGGAAAATGTTTAATTCGAGGGCTAGGGGTAGAGGACGAGGGCGTGGACATGGGCGTCCAACTACTGCAGGGGTCAGAGGCCGTGGTCCTGGGCGGGGTGAAACACCACCTGCTAATGAGGTAGCAGGGGAACGCCGCAGAGCTACACTCCCTAGGTTCATCATGTCTCAAGTTACTGGAACTCTTGGTAGAGCACTGTTGAGGCCAGAACAGTGCGAAGAGGTGATGTCGTGGATTGCGGACAATGCTTCTAGCCATTTGTCCACCAGTCAGTCTTCCACGCAGTCCACCCATGTCACCGAAATCAGCACTCCTCCAGCTCCTCCACCTCAGCCTCCTTCCCCCCAGTCTGCCCCCTCCCAGCAGAATTTGGCATTTGAACCGGCATACTCTGAGGAACTGTTTTCTGGACCCTTCCCACAGTCACAAACCACTTGTCCGGTTGCTGCTGAGCTATTTTCCGATGCCCAGGTTTTCCACCGGTCGCAGTCTGTGGGTGATGATGACATTATTGACGTAGTGGGAAGGAAGTCTGAGGGGGGAGCAGGCTGAGGGATCGGAGGATGATGAGCTGACAGACCCCAGCTGGGTTGATAGGCCGGGTGAACACAGTGCTTCTGAGACGGAGGCGAGTCCTATAGCAGAACAGGTTGGAAGAGGCAGTGGTGGGGCCAAACGGAGAGGCAGGGCCAGAGCTGGTGCATCAGCTCCAAATGTTTCCCGTAGTGAGGGCTAGATTTTCAGAAGTCTGGAGGTTCTTTAAAGAAACACCAGATGACCGACAGACTGTGGTGTGCAACCTGTGCCAAACCAGGATCAGCAGGGGTTCCACCACTACTAGCATAACTACCACCAGTATGCACAGGCATATGAATGCTAAACACCCCACTCAATGGCACCAAGCCCATTCACCTCTGGCCGGGCACACCACTGCTCCTTCCCCTGTGTCATCTGCTAGTCAGCCCCCTGCCCAGGACCCCGGCCCAAACACCTCCCGTGCGAAAACCCCATCTTCGCCTCCACGATCCTCCACAGCATCCACCAGCGTTCAGCTCTCCATACCCCAGACGCTGGAGCGCAAAAGGAAGTATAGTGCAACCCACCCACACACCCAAGCCCTCAACGTCCACATCTCCAAACTGCTTAGCCAGGAGATGCTGCCCTATAGGCTGGTAGAGACCGAGGCCTTTCGAAACCTCATGGCGGCGGCCGCCCCTCGGTATTCGGTGCCCAGCTGCCACTACTTTTCCCGATGTGCCGTCCCAGCCCTGCACAAGCACGTGTCAGAGAACATCATCCGTGCCCTGACCAACGCCGTTTCTGACAAGGTCCACCTGACCACGGACACACGAGTGCTGCCGGGCAGGGCCACTATATATTGCTGACGGCACATTGGGTTAACTTGGTGGAGGCTGGGACCAAGTCTGACCCTGGGGCTGGTCATATACTGCCGACACCGAGGATTGCGAGGCCTACCTCGGTCCAGGTCTCAAAGGCCTACTATGCCTCCTCCTCCTCCCACCCCTCCTCCACCTCCTCCTCCGAATTACCATCCGTGGGCATGGCGCCATCAGTCGGTAGCTCTAGGCACAGCAGCAGTGCAGTCGCTAAGCGACAGCTGGCGGTGCTCAAACTGCTGAGCCTAGGCGATAAAAGGCACACCGCCCAAGAGCTATTACAGGGCATCACGGCGCAGACTGATCTGTGGCTGGCACCGCTGAACCTGAAGCCAGGCATGGTTGAGTGTGACAACGGCCGTAACTTGGTGGCGGCTCTGCAACTCGGCAGACTGACACATGTGCCATGCCTGGCCCATGTGTTAAATCTCATAGTTCAGCGTTTCCTCAAGACATACCCCAATCTGTCTGATTTGCTCACGAAGGTTTGCCGCATCTGTGCGCATTTCAGGAAGTCCAGCACAGATGCTGCCACTCTCAGGGCAGCGCAGCGCCGCCTCCAACTGCCCGCTCACCGACTGTTGTGCGACGTGCCCACGAGGTGGAATTAAACAATAACCATGTTATCCAGAGTTTACCAGCAGCGCAGAGCGATTGTAGACTGCCAGATGTCAACTGCCACCAGAACTGGTAGTCAGGTCAGTCAGCTTCCTCAAGTCTACAATGAGAAGTGGACGTGGATGTCTGATATCTGTCAGGTGCTGAGTAACTTTGAGGAGTCAACACAGATGGTCAGTGGCGATGCCGCCATCATCAGCCTTACCATCCCGCTGCTTGGCCTGTTGAAAAACTCTCTGTTCAGCATGAAGTTGGAAGCTTTGCGCTCGTCACAAGAGATGGGGGAAAAAGATTCCCTTGTTGATAGCCAAAGCACCCTTAAGTCTGTTTCTCAGCGCATATCGGAGGAGGTGGAGGTGGAGGAGGAGGAGAATGTTGGCGAGACAGAAGAGGGGACCATTGTTCAGTCCTTCACTGTTCAGCGTGTATGGGCAGAAGAAGAGGAGTTGGAGGAGTTGGAGGAGGAGGAAATGGAGAGTCAGGCCAGTGAGGGGAGTGAATTCTTGCGCGTTGGGACTCTGGCGCATATGGCAGATTTCATGCTAGGCTGCCTATCCCGTGACCCTCGCGTTCAAAGAATTTATTCCAGCACCGATTACTGGGTATTCACTCTCCTGGACCCACGGTACAAGCAAAATCTTTCCACTCTCATCCCTGGAGAGGAAAGGAGTGTGAGAATGCATGAATACCAGCAGGCCCTGGTGCACAAGCTGAAACAGTATTTCCCTTCTGACAGAGCTAGCGGCAGAGGGCGTACTTCTGCGGGACAAGTAGCGAGGTAGAGTAGGCGAGCAGGCAGCTTGTCCAGCACTGGCAAGGGTACGCTTTACAAGTCCTTTGCCAGTTTTATGTCACCCCAGCAAGACACTGTCACCTGTCCCCAGTCTCGGCAGAGTAGGGCTGATATTTACAGAAAGATGGTGAGGGAGTACGTAGCTGACCATACCATCGTCCTAAATGATCACACAGCTCCCTACAACTACTGGGTTTCAAAGCTGGACATGTGGCACGAACTGGCGCTAGCGTGTTGTCCAAGCGGGTTTTCAGTGCAGCTGGTGGCATCATCACCGATAAGCGTACACGCCTGTCGACTGACAGCGCTGACAGGCTGACGCTTATCAAGATGAATAAAGCCTGGATTTCTCCGGATTTTCATTCTCCACCAGGTGAAAGAAGCTCAACCTGAATAATGTATGCACTCCTACTCCTCATTGTCCTCCTTCTTCTCCTCTTTGTACACTAAAGCAGAGGAAACTGGCTATTTTTTGCCAGGGCCAACTGGCTCTAGCTATAGTACTCTATGTATTTAATTTTTCTGGAGGGCCACCTACCCGGTCCTCTGTTTTAAACAATTTTTGGGAGTGCCACATACAGGCACTCAATCTATTTAATTTTTCTGGAGGACCACCTACCTGCTCCTCTGGTTTGAAAACTTTTTTGGACTGCCACATACAGGCACTATCCAAATTAAATTGTCTCCATAGCAGCCTCCACATGTCGTCTTTTTAGCTGCCTCCACACGTTGTCTCCATTGCTACCTCCACACGTCATCGCCATAGCTGCCTCCAAAAGTCGTCCATATAGCTGCCTCCATACATGGTCTCCTTATCAAACGAACTGTGTCAGGCAGAATTTTGGGTTGTTTTCATGGCTTCCACATCAAACTTGTTAACTTTGTCGCCACCCTGCTGTGTAATCCACAAAATATACTGGCAAACTTTTATCATTTACCGATATTATTTCAGCGCTTCTTGCGCATCTGTTTACATTCCCTTCACCATAACCCAAACTTATAAGAACGCTACTACACTTGATCTTATACAAAAGGTCCTTAGAAGTGCTGTTTGGGGAATAGCCAAGAGACAGGGGCTTGGATAGGCGAAAGCTCGCCTGGCAGCGGAGCGCCAGCTCCATCCCAAGATCCAACTAACATAGTTTTAACTGCAGCACCTTTAATCTACTACTAGTTCACTGCCTCCATACATGGTCCCCTTATTAAACGAGCTGTGTCAGGCAGAATTTTGGGTTGTTTTCATGGCTTCCACATCAAACTTGTTTACTTTGTCGCCACCCTGCTGTGTAATCCACAAAATATACTGGCAAACTTTTATCATTTACCAATATTATTTCAGCGCTTCTTGCGCATCTGTTTACATTCCCCTCACCCGCCATATCCCAAACTTATAAGAACGCTACTACACTTGATCTTATACAAAAGGTTCTTAGAAGTGCTGTTTGGGGAGTAGCCTAGAGACAGTGGCTTGGATAGGCGAAAGCTCGCCTGGCAGCGGAGCGCCAGCTCCATCCAAAGATCCAACTAACATAGTTTTAACTGCAGCACCTTTAATCTACTACTAGTTCACTGCCTCCATACATCGTCCCCTTATCAAACGAGCTGTGTCAGGCAGAATTTTCAGGTGTTTCACCAGATACGTAGTGGAACTCGGCCCATCTGTCGCCGCCATGCTGGAGACCTGAAGTTGCAATCATAGCAGCGCAATATGGATGTCCCATACTGTCGCTCTTAATCATGGAACCATTTCCGTAAAAACAATTAAAAATAGAACCACTGTGCTATTCCATTATTCCTAGGTGAAATATTCAAACGACCCGGCCTGCTTTGAAAATTATAATTTTTTCAAAGTAAACGCTTCTGGCCCCAGGCCCATTTTGGGTGGGGAGGAGCCGAGAGACAGGAGCTTGGACAGGCGAAAGCTCGCCTGGCAGTGGACCGCCAGCTCCATCCCAAGATTAGGCAGCCTCAGAGGCATCCATGCATGCTGCCCCTGCTGTTTCCTGTCCATTTTGCCTCCACGATCCTCCACAGCGTCCACCAATGTCTCATTTCAACTCTCTATACCCCAGACGCTGGAGCACGAGAGGATATGCAGCACATCATCCCCTTATCAAACGAGCTGTGTCAGCCAGAATTTTCAGGTGTTTCACCAGATACATAGTGGAACTCAGCCCATCTGTCGCCCCCATGCTGGAGACCTGAAGTTGCAATCATAGCAGCGCAATATGAATGCCCCATACTGTCGCTCTTAATCATGGAAGTCATCTCCATGGCTGCCTCCACATGTCGTCCCCTTATCAAAAGAGCTATGTCAGGCTCATTTTTCGGGTGTGTCACTAGATACGTTATGGAACTTGGTCACTATGTCGCCACCATGATGTGTTATCGACTAAATATACCGTCAACCTTTTGTTCACATAGGAAATCATTTCACCTCCTTTGGTGAAGCCTGAGTCCATTTAGGGTATGTCGCCATGACACTCTCTAGCCTGCCGCTGCTGCCGCTGCCTCTGCATGCCGTCCCCTATAGTGTCAGGGTCAATTATTGCATGTTTTAGATGCTATCTAGCCTCATTCGGTCACTCTGTCATGGCCATGCTGTTGCCCATAATTTTGGCATAATGGTACGATTAAGCAGCCTCAGAGGCATCCATGCATGCTGCCCCTGCTGTTTCCTGTCCATTTCCGTGGTGTTTCCATCCTTTTCTGAGGTTCCCAGGTGTTTGGCCAAGCTTCCCTGTGCAGAGCCTTGGTCCCCTTGAAAAATGCTCGAGTCTCCCATTGACTTCAATGGGGCTCGTTATTCGAGACGAGCACTCGAGCATCGGGAAAAGTTCGTCTCGAATAACGAGTACCCGAGCATTTTAGTGCTCGCTCATCTCTAGTGGTCACCTTTCAACATTTGTTTCTATGTGTGGGTGAAGACACACATAACATTGTTGTTTTTAATGCAGATTTTGCTGCAGCGTTTTAGCCTAAGCCAAGAAATGGCAGTATAAATCCTTCCTATACATTTTCTATTCCTTGTTTACCTACTTTTGACTGTGGTTGCAGCAAAATCTGCTTCCAAATAAACAACAAAACTCCATGTTCATGATATTTGAACATTTTCTTCTTAGTGTTCCTACATGTTATTGAATGTCTATAAGCAGTGGTTTAAGAAGCCACATGCGTGATGTAAACAGGAAACTTTAAAAACAAAAAATAGGAGGATTCACACATTTTCTGACCATCTGATGTTAAGTATTCAATGTTCAGATTCTGCAAACCTCAGTGCTGTTGCCTCCCTTAGCTAAGTGAGTATGATTCTTGGCTGTAGCTGAGAGTGCTAAATCGAGTTTCCACTGTTACAAACTGAAACGTTTATGGTCTCATTTTGCATCCAAGAACTGTTTGGCGCAATGTCCTTTACATTATCCTTTCAATACTTACATTCTACATTATGGAAATTTTTAAATTGCTTAAACCATTTCGGTTTGTCCTAGTAGTCCCCAAAAGGACAATCTGCAAATTTCAGACAGAAGACAATTACATTCTAGAACAAGTGTAAAAATATTCATTTCCAAATTACTGAGAGCAGAGAACATGTGACAGTCCAATCTGAAGTCTTGAAGTGGACGCAGGCAGGAATACATTTAGGTCTGCAAAATTGCTTTGCCAACAGCACATAATCAGAGTGACAGCATGGCTTGATTAGAATCAGTGTTGCAATTAGACCGCTAAAGGTCTTTGTTAAATGGAAACGCATTAGCTGGCGCACTAACAAATAACTTTTTGTGTTCCCAAATGATGTATGTTTGTTTCTGCCATGGCTCTGCTTTGGGCAGTATAACATAAGGTAAGTGTGGTCCTGCACAGCAACCTATGTTATGACACTGTGACAAATGGACTGATTGAAAAGTAACTACACTGATCAATGCTGCCTGCAAACCTTCTGTGACCCCGGGAACATGATACTGCTGTCTGTAACCAGTGGCGTAACTACCGCCGTAGCAGCCATAGCTGTTGCTACGGGGCCCGTGAGCATCAGGGGCCCGGATGGCGGCACAATCACAATGTCTGCTTACAGCGCTGCATTTCTGTACCCATTCAGACCGCCGCCCGGGCCCTGCTATACGGCGCATTAAGGTCAATACCAAATACCCCCCTCTTTGTCAAGCCCGCCCCAGTGTTTCTGTCCCGCCCCGCTGCTCCCGCGGCCCCCTGGCCAGCATGTTGTGCCCGCGGCCGGAACACTGGTTCCACAGCTGCCCGCCCCGCCGGCTCTCCACTCTGCTACAGTGACTGCCCGGCAGGTACCCTGGTAGCGCAACTGCCTGCCCGCCCTCCACTCTGTTACAGCGGCTGCCCGGCCGGTATCCTGGTCCCGCAACTGCCCACCTGTACTCAGCACTGCTTGGGGGCGTGCCCTGCAGGCATGCTACTCCCGCGGCTGCCCAGCCGGTATCCTGCTCCCGCGGCCTTCAAGCAAACTCCCTGGTCCCACGGCTGCCCGGCCGGTACCCTGGTCCCGAGGCCGCCCGGCCAGCACACTGGTCCCGAGGCCGCCCGGCCAGCACACTGGTCCCGAGGCCGCCCGGCCGGTATCCTGGTCCCGCAGCTGCCCGCCTGTTCTGAGCACTGCTCCCACGGGTGTCCGGCCGTTACCTTGGTCCCTAGTCCCACTAGTCCCGCAGCTGCCCGCCCTCGACGCTGCTCCCGCGGTCCCCGGTCCCACGGCCGCCCGGTTGGCACCTCGGTCCAGCGGTCGTCTGCCCTCCACACTGCTCCCACGGCCACCCGCCATGTAGCTGCTGCGGCCGCCTGGCCGACACACTTCCTGGGCTCGCAGGATGAGACCTAACTGACCCACCCCACTGCAAGAAATGTAAGTCCCTATATATGTATGTATAGTTAATTAATGTATGCTATATGTGTGTATTTGCTGTGTGTAAATGCTGTATATACTGTATGTATGTGTGTATATGCTGTATATACTGTATATATGTGTGTATATGCTGTATATACTGTATATATGTGTGTATATGCTGTATATACTGTATATATGTGTGTAAACGCTACATATACTGTGTATATGCTGCATATACTATATGTGTGATTATATGCTGAATATACTGTATGTTTGCTGTGTGTATATACTGTATATAGATTAAGTATGCGTGTATATGGTTTCTTTATACTGCATGTATATGTATACACATTGGGTGTATACTGTATGTAAAAGAATATGATGTATGTATGTATGTATATATATAAACAGTATGCATGCAACTTTGATGCATATATACTGTATGTATATACAGTGAGTTTGTATATACTGTATGTATTAGTGTATAGATGTATATATGAGTGTATACGTATGTATGTGTGGACGAGTATATAAAAGTGAGTGTAGAATGTTATGTTGTGTATTTAAGTGTATAAATGTGTGTGATTGTATAAACATGTGTGTATGTGTGAATATTTTTAAGGGGAAGGGGGGCCCCATGCAAAAATCTGCTATGGGGCCCTGCCTCTCCTAGTTACGCCACTGTCTGTAACTTATATTTCTCCTGAGCCTAGCCCACTTAGCCCTCCAATGCATCAATGATAAAGCTGGCCATGTACACTGGATAGCTGGGCTTGTGTACAGTAACTCCTCTCCCCCACTTGCATCCTAAGCCATTTGCAAAGTAATCAAGTTGAAATAGTACAAGTTTGATTAGAGTTTGGTCAGAGTTCAGTCTTAGCACTATCCATGTGGTAACCATACATATTTTTTTTTTTGTCCTAGTTATGTCATATTTTCTTAGATCTGAGCTACTTCCTTAAAACTCATGCAGGAAGAACTCATCACACTAGATGGTATCCTAGTGCTGTCAGTTTTTTTTTTCATGTAATTTGTCATAATTTGTCATTAGGGAACATATCTATGCCTGTATTTGGCATTATGTTGCCATCAGATTAATTAAAAAGACTTTTGTTCCTTTGTCAAAGCACTTAGACCAGGGTGGGGACCAGAGTCAATTTGAGACAAAATTTGCACCTAAGCGGAAACTGAAATTTAGGAATTCAGAGGTAAGGACAGGGAACTACTAGATCTAGGGACAGGGGGGACTAGCTAAAGTAGCTAGAGGGGGATATCTGGGGTCAGGGGGCTAGCAGGGGGAAGGGGGTGAGCTGGGGGCAGGGGAGACTAGCTGAGGGCATGGGGCTAGCTGAGGGCAGGAGGGCAAGCTGAGGGGAGGGGGGCTATCTGGGGGCAGGGAGGTTAGCTGGTAGGGGATTTTTAGAGAAAAAGAATAAAAGTATCTTTTCAGCTCACCTCATCGATGTCCTGTAAGATCGGTGCACGGAGTACTTGAGCCGGAGTGAGTCCTTGTTAGAGAGAGACATAGTGATGTGTCCAGCACTCAACCAAATCCACAGAGTTGGAGATTTTAAAAAACAAAAACTTTTCTTTCATAAGTGTTAAAAACAAGATCTCACTGCCGTAACAAGAGATCTTGGATAAAATTGACGTGTTTCAGGTCTGAACGACCCTTAGTATTGACGATTAAGGGTCCCCCTGTTCTAAAGGGCCCCCCTGCATGTGGTCTTTTATGGGCAGAGGATGTATTGCTTCTTTAATACCACTTGGTTAAAAGCCGAGTGAAGATGTTTATCATCTATCTCATATTTATTTATATATCTATCATCTGTAATCATCTAGCCATTTATCTATGTAACTTTTTGTCTATTTATCGATAAATCTACTTATCCATCTCCTATCTATTTTCTGTCTGGCTATCCATTTATCAATCGATCTCTCTTCTACTGTATCTATCTCTCATATCTATCATCTATCTCTCATCTATCTAGCTATCTATATCTACTTTATATGTATGCATCTATAAATCTATCATCTATCATATTTATCTTCTATCATCTGTCTATCTCCTATAAAATTTTTCAACAGTCCCATATAACAGATTTCCTTACCATACTACTGTTATTATTGTGCAGTGCTAAAGGAGTCTCTTATTGACTGTGACTGTTCATAAACTAGTTTTATTTTTGGGCTCCAATTTTAGTTTTGTCCAGGGCCCCATTTTGTCTAAAACCGGCACTGGGTAGGACACAGTACTGGGGTCTATCAGAGCCCCCGCATGGCGCCAATTATTGATTTTTATTGAAAATACATTTTCAATACAATGTGGCACATACTCTTTATTTTTTGGCACAGAGACTGCGTTCCACCAGACCATACCCCTTATTTAAACTTTTCAGAAAATTGGCAAGTGTCTAAATGCCTTAATAAATGTGATGCAAGGTTTTTGGTGATAGTACACCAGAATTCTGGCACAAGTGGTGAGTCTAATCCAATGACAAACTGGACTGGACAATGACTGGACTTGTGCCTCAAAAATGCTTGTGGGTAAGGGGCAAAGGGCATAAATGCTGCAAATTTCCATCAACCTTTAAAAGCTTTTAAAAAGAGTCCAATTCTCATGATTGGTGGTGATCCCAGCTGTTGAACCCTTAACGAGTAGAAAGTTATTCCGTATACTGTGGATTGGGGAAAACTTCTAAAGTTGGGACAACCCCTTTAATGTGATGTTTCATCTGGAATATTATTCAAATGGTGCCAGGTTAAAATATTGTACAACATGGATTTTTGTTGTCTGCAGTAGGCAGAGAGGTCCGTCTGTAACTAGAGGTCATCTGTAAGTAGGGTGTCCTTAAGTAGAGGACCATCTGTATTTATATTTGTGTACACTTATATCAATAATTAAAGCGCATGATTATAGATTATGATTAATTTTAGGAGTAGATATTTTCCAGTACTGTTGACCTTATGAATATACATGGACATAATATGGCTGTATGCAACAGTGGGACATGTAGGCCTGTAAGTTATCCATCCAGGTGACTGTACTATATATAGAAGAGCTATGTACATATTATAAACAGACGTTCTTAATGTAAAGTAGTAGTATAGCTTGATTGTTCATTCAGTTCACTCTTGATCTTGACGTATTTCTTTAATTAACATAAAGTTAATCAGCTAAACACTATGTATGCGCCAAGGCTCACTTGATCAATTAGATGCTAATTGAAGGACTTGTTAAATCAGCCTGTAAATTAGAAAAATAAAAGTAATTTATTTTCCAAACAGCAGGATTCCATTATTTCCATTTATGTGTTATAAATCAGTGTCCGGTAGTATTAATTGTAGTTTCTTTAATTCAGTATGTGGCAATATTTTATATTTTTCCACATTTTTCTTAGAAATGTATCTTAATCCATGAAGTAAATAACAAACTATTATATATAAACCATTATAGCTATTATAAGGGGCAGAGGTCTGACTAGATAGGGGACAGATAGAAGGTCCAATCACAGGAACCAAAGCTCAACCTTTTGAATGGATTGTGGTCAAGTATTTCCACCATTGTAAGGGCTCTTTCACATTGGCGCTGTTTTTCACATCTGTGGTTCTGTGATTTTCACGGATACCTCACAAAGCCATTGATTTCTATGGATGTTTTCACCTTCGCTTGTATTTTCACTGATCTTTTGTCCATGGAAAAAATTATGAAACATGTCCTATTGTATTTTTCATGGATGCAGATCACGATCCAATGTCTGTTTTTTTTTTACTGATGAGCCTTAAAAAAAACTGGTGTGATGTTTTCAAAGAAATGTTAAACCTTCCATTTTTTTCACTTCCATTTTTTTGCGGACACGAAGATAAAACTGATGCATCACAGAGAGTGGAACAGAAAGTAACGGATGCACAGCTGAAGCTGAACATCGGCACCAATGTGAAAGAGTACTTGCACTTACTATCTATGGGACTGATGAAGAAGCCAAGTACAACATTCATATGTCGTCTGCTATCCCATAGACTTCACTCTGTCCTACACTCCAACTCTCTTAATGGAAAAGGGGATGGGATGCAGGCAAAGAAATAGGCAAAAAAAACAAGAGATATCTTGAGCATGAACAAAAGCAACAACATTTTGCATTCTCACTACCCCAGTGGGATCTAAGGGGCAGAATACAGTAAAAGAGGATGCAGCAGAGGAGGTGCCATAGGTGTGAACTATCACCTGCTGACACATCCTCCTGATGCATCAGTGCTCAGGTGGTGTTGCAATTGACTGGCACAAAAGGCTCATCTTAAATGTTGCAGTCTTGGATTAGTGGCCCATCAAGTGTAGTCTTCCAGAACGCCAATTACTGCCTTTTGGAGATTATGAACAGTGACCATATGGGCCGAAACTATATAGCATAAATGCTTTCCCCCTTCCTACCTTTGGGATAAGTCCAGTACAGAGGTTGGGGGAGTGATAGGGCTCGAAAGCTGCCTCAACCCCTTCCCCCTGCCTGTCTACTAAAATTGGCAGGTAAGGGGGGCCAGTTATTGGGGATATGCAACATAGATTATCAATGTTCCCCAAAGGTCTTACCTGATAAAGTAGTGTGAGGAAGTGGGGTGTGAGGGTCTCAACTACTACAATTTTATACAAGTTTTCCGGTGGTGTTTAGTTTTGTGTTCTAAGGATGGACAAATATTAAGGTCAGAACCACATCTGTGAAAATAGTTTTGTCTATGGATAAGGCAATGGCACCGGCCTTAGTCAGTGATCCATGGTAAGATCCCTAAGTTGTATTGCAAGATTTCTCATCTGTATATGGATGCTCTCTGGTTTGGATGGTCTTAGGCAACCAAAAGGGTGAAAAAAACATAATTTAGCTAAACTTTTGTGGGCAGATATGCCCCAACCTTTGGCGTTGTATTCCCCTAATCTTTAGGGTTTTTTTCTGCTTTGATTTATTTCAATTCAGTGTTTATAACTGAGTGTATATTTTCAAAAATGCTTGTTGTCTTATGGTTTTATTAGAATATATATACATTCACAGAGGGCTTGTTCTGAAAGTTCAATTAGACAGGACAAACTCGTAGGAGTTTCCTATATGGAAATTAGATGGCTGGGACATTTATAGGGAACCTGTCACCTCTGCTACCCCTACAAAACCACATATAGTACCTGGAGTGTCTGCGCATGCAAACTGCTCCTCTGATCTCGGCAACAGCCAAGTATGTACCCGGCCATCATCACCGCCGCCGGCTAACTGAGTGACTCTTTAGTGATGCAGTAGTGTAGGGGATGCGAGACATGCCTGTGATGGCAGCCAGGGTACGCGCTTGGTTGTCACTGACATCAGAGGAAGTGCACATGTGCAAATGCTCCAGTGAGCAAGAGAGTACATTTAAATATGGGCACTTATTGACCCTTTAAGGAAATTTGCATGCATTTTTCTTTTTTCTTCCTGTTTAAACAAATAACAGAATCTGCCAGTGGACGTACCAAGCTGAAATTTTACACAAAGCACAAATTACACTCTTCTGTCACGCCTGTGTGAAGAATAAGAGGGGTGGGACAAAGCATTCCCCGAAATCTTCATTAAATATTCAATCACCATGGATGTGCTACAGGTTAAGGAAATAGGCCAGACACCTAGTGGGGGTGGCCATAAGCTATAGACACATACTAAAGGAACAAGGCACTTATCACTTTTGATTTTAGGTGGTTTGATGGAAGGTATAAACATTACACTACTAACTGTATATCTAGATATAGAATGTGATTTTTTTATACTACAATTATATTTTGGGTGTTGGGATCAGTGAACATATTACTACTAAAGATGGGCGAATTAGTGAAAATTTATTCGACAAGGTTTGCCAAATTTTCCAAGAAAATTTGATTCGGAGCGAATCGAAAAGAGTCACGGCATGTGACGTAACGGTATGTCACATGCCAGGAGCGGGTGCATGGAGAGGGCTCACGGGCTGAGCCCTCTCTTACCGGTAACACCCTTGGTCGGTGTTATCCAGGAGAGAGCCAAAAGGGATAATAATTAATTTTTGTCTGGCTTTTTTTATTCCTCTGGAAAACAAGAAACGATAAATGCCTGTATATTGTATCAGCTGGGGTTATGTATTGTATTGTACGCCGTCGCTCACGCGGAGCCAAATACAGCAAGAGGCTTCGACCACATGATGTATCCAGAGGGGTCCTGTGCAGCGTTTATCTCTATGCCAGGCTCTGCCTGGTGAATTCTCACACATGAAAATTCGCGGACTGCAGCAATTGTACAGGAACGCTCCTTGCTGGCCGCGCTCATCGAACGGCCGTGGCCCTTCTCCATGCCCCACTAGCTTGAAGATGGCGGAATGGGGAAAATAATCGCTAGAAAGAAGAAGCCCTGATAAATATCTGTATAAGTATCTGCATCAAAATCAGCAAATGCTCTTTGCACTTGTTCTATATTTTGGCCAGGCTACTTTTTCCCCCCCCAATCTTCAAAAATCTGTAACTTTCCTATTTTCCATATAAAGAGCTGTGTGAGAGCTTGTTTTCTGTGTAACAAAAGTGATGGTATTTATTTAATATTCCATGCTGTGTACTGGGAAGCAGGAAAAAAAAACACAAATGCTGTGAAATTGGTGGGAAAACGCATTTGCAACATTTTATTGTGGGCTTGTATTTTATGGCTTTCACTGTACGCCACAAATGACATGTCTACTTTATTCTTTGCGTTGGTACAATCACGGTGATACTAAATTTATATAGAATAAAACTTTCTGTACAAAAAAAAATTGCCATCTTCTGGCACTATTGACATGTTGTTTTGCTACCATTGCTACCATTTTGAGGACTGTGCAAGTATTGAACCCATACGATGAACGCCGTAAAAAAAAACGTAAAAACCCGACAAAAATTATGATTTTTACCGATTGAATCCCACAAATAATGCAATAAAAAGTAATCAACAAAACATATGTACTCCCCAATGATACTGTTGCAAAGTACAACATGTCCTGCAAAAAACAAGCCATCAACCAGCAATGTATCCAAAAAAGTAAAAATGTTATGCCACTTGGAAGACGGCGATGCAAAAATGATAGATTTCCCCCCACATTAAGGTTTTATTTGACAAATTTAGTAAAACATAAGAAAAAATATTCATGTATGGTATCCCCGTAATCGTATTGACCCATAGAATAAAGATACCATGATTATTAGGCTATACGGTGAACAAGAAAAAAAAAAAGTTAAAAATCCAGTACAGAATTGATGCTTTTCTACTCGTGACCTCAAAAAAAAGTTCCTAAATTTTCAACAATAGAAGATACCAACCCCAAAATGGTAACAATGGAAAAAGCATCTCATCCTGCAAAAAAGAAAAATGCCATCACATGGCCCCAATAACAAAAAAGTAAAAATTTTATAGCCTACAAAAGGGGCCAATGAGGAAACTAAAATCCTGACAGCTGCAGGTCCCTCCTTCATTTCTGTGCCTTGCTGTGCGCCCATAAAACAAGTAACGGCCACATGTGGGGGGTCTCTGAAATCGGGAGAAATTTCATAACAAATTATATGGTGGGTTTTCTCTTTTTATCTTTTGGAAATTTTAGGGCTAAATGAACGTATAACCTACAAAATTTGACCTTTCTATATTTCACCTCCATTTTGATTCAATTACTATGAAGATCTCAAGGGTTAACAATTTTCCTAAAAGCTGTTTCTGATAGCTTGAGAGGTGCAGATTTGAAAATGGGTTGATTATATGGGGGTTTTAATGCTAAATATGTAAAATTTCATTTAAAACTGTATCTATCCCCAAAATAGTAAATTCTGAGAATACTGAAAATCAATAATCTATTTGTCAGCTGCGTGACATCAAGATAAATTATCCAGACATTCAAAAATAATGAAAATGTAAAGTAGACATATGGGAAATGTTATTCAGCAACTTATTTTGGTAATAAATCTATCTGCCTGAAAACGCAATGATTTCGAATTTCAAAAATGGCAAATTTTCAAAAAATTCATCATTTTTTCTTTTTTTTGTAAATAAACACAAAACATATCGGCCAAAATTTACCATTAAAAGGAAGTACAGCATGTGGGGAAAAAACAATCTCAGAATCGTTTAGATAAGTAACAGTGTTCGAAAGCTATAACCATATAAAGCAACGCAAGTCAGAATACAAAAAATGGGACTGAGCCTTAAGCTACAAAATGGCTGCGTCCTTAAGGGGTTAAATATGGGTAAGGGAGTTACATTTTTACAAAGTTTCCATACCATAATGTGAGATTAAGGTGCGCTAGAAGCATTGAGAGTTTAATGATGGGATCACTTTGATATAAATGGGACTTTTTCTCATATATTCTGAAAAAGTCCTGTGAGAAACACATACCTTATGGGAAAAAGCATAAGAGGAACAAAAAAACAGCCAATGTGGCTAACTAGTCTTGTAAGGAAAGCAATAAGCGAGAAAGATAAGGCGTTTAAGGTGCTAAAACGTGAAGGTAGCGATGAGGCATTACAGGATTATAGAGGGAAAAATAAATCCTGTAAAAAGCAGGTAAAGGCTGCAAAAATAGAGACTGAGAGAAAAATTGCCAGGGAGAGCAAAAATAATCCCAAATTATTTTTCAAGTATATAAATGATAAGAAACTAAAAACAGAGAGTGTGGGTCCCCTTAGAAATTACATGGGGGTCATGGTGGAAGGAGATGAGGAAAGGGCCAATCTACTGAATGTCGCCTTCTCAACTGTCTTTACCCAGGAAAATCCCCTGGTGGAAGACACAATGAGGAATAATGTAAATTCTTTTTGGAATGTCAACAGTTTAACCCAGGAAGAGGTACGGCGCCACCTCGCAACCACTAAGATAGATAAATCACCGGGGCCAGATGGTATACACCCCCGGGTTCTGAATGAACTATGTACCGTGATAGACAGACCGTTATTTTTAATATTTGAAGATTCACTGAGGACTGGTTATGTTTCACAGGACTGGCGCATAGCAAATGTGGTACCATTATACAAAAAAGGATCAAATAGCAATCCTGGAAACTACAGACCCGTGAGTCTAACTGCTGTGGTGGGGAAAATATTTGAGGGGTTTGTTAGAGATGCTGTCCTCGAGTATCTCACTGTGCACAACCTTATAACCCAGCGTCAGCATGGGTTTATGAGAGATCAGTCCTGTCAGACTAATCAGATTGGTTTCTACGAGAAGGTAAGTTCAAGACTGGATCTGGGGGACGCTGTGGATGTTGTATATCTGGACTTTTCAAAGGCATTTGACACCGTGCCACATAAAAGGTTGGTATATAAAATGAGACTGCTGGGAATAGGGGAAAATCTGTGTATTTGGGTAAGTAATTGGCTTAGTGATAGAAAACAGAGGGTCGTCATTAATGGCACATTCTCAGATTGGATTGATGTTACCAGTGGAATGCCACAGGGGTCAGTATTGGGGCCACTTCTTTTTAATATTTTTATTAATGACCTTGTAGTGGGTTTACACAGTCAAGTTTCAATATTTGCAGATGATACTAAGCTGTGTAAAGTAATAAATACTGAGGTCGATAGTTTAGCATTACAGAGGGATTTGTGGAAGCTTGAGGAGTGGGCAGAGAAATGGTTGATGAGGTTAATGTAGATAAATGTAAAGTTATGCACTTGGGCCATGGAAACAAAAAGTATAATTATGTTCTAAACGGTCAATTACTTGGTAAAACTGGAGCTGAAAAGGACTTGGGGGTATTGGTGGATGGTAAACTTAATTTTAGTGACCAGAGCCAGGCGGCTTCTGCTAAAGCAAATAAAATTATGGGAGGTATCAAGAGAGGAATAGATTCTCATGATAAAGACATAGTTTTGCCCTTATACAAATCCCTGGTCAGACCACACATGGAATATTGTGTACAGTTTTGGGCACCAGTGTATAAAAAGGATATAGTAGAGCTGGAACGGTTGCAGAGGAGAGCAACCAGGATTATTAGGGGAATGGGGGGATTAGAATACAATGACAGATTACAAAATTTGGGATTATTCAGTTTAGAAAAAAGACGACTGAGTGGAGACCTCATTACAATGTACAAATACCTGAACGGACAGTACAAGGATCTCTCCAAAGATCTTTTTATACCTAGGCCTATGACCAGGACAAGGGGGCATCCTCTGCGCCTAGAGAAGAAACGATTCTACCATCAACATAGACAAAGGTTCTTTACTGTACGAGCAGTAAGACTATGGAACTCTCTGCCGCAGGAGGTTGTTATGGCGGACTCTATGTACATGTTCAAGAGAGGCCTGGATGCCTTTCTGGAGAGAAAAAATATCACGGGTTATGGGGATAAAACATTTATTTAATTCTTAAAGGTCGGACTTCATGGACTTGTGTCTTTTTCCAGCCTTATATACTAAGATACTATGAAACACTTTCAGACTGGAAAAAAGTGAAAGTGCAAAATGGCCTATTGCTGGAGAGTCCTTATTCCAGAGCTTCATCCCAAGAGTTCTTCTTGCCACATTTGAAGCATCCATGGCTTCAGAGTTCTTGATGAAAGAGAGCACAGAAATCTGTTGCATAATATAGGACTGGCAATGATTTGTGGAAGGAGTGTCCTCTTCTTCTGATAGAAAGCTGATTTTCATGTAACAAAGTTAGGTACAGTATAGCATATAGCTTGCAGTATGTCATATATTGAGATAAATTCTTTTTCCAATCTGAAAAAAAACATGGTAAATGAGGAAGAAGATGATGTTTGCGAAGATACACATCTAATAGAGGAGGTAGACTCCTTTGAGGATCTCTTAATTCATGTTGATCCATGACAGGACTAAGACTTAGGCTACATTCACACACATGTATGGGGGGACGTATATACGGCTGACGTATATACGGCCGATATACGTCCCCCATACACTTCTATGGGCTCACGGCACTGTACGGGAGCGGTACGGTACAGCACAAGTGCGGCACCGTACCGCTCCGTAGCCCGGGAAAAGATAGGACATGTCCTATCTTTTTCCGTGATACGGCGCCGTGCGCTGTATCTTCCTATGGAGAGGGGCAGGGGTGAGCAGCGCTCATCCCGTGCTCCTCTCTGCAGCGCCGATGTATGCCCGCCGTACTACGGTACGGCGGGCATACATCGTGTGAATGTAGCCTTAATAGAGGATCTTTTTATAAGGGATAAAACACAGACAAACAGATATTAGGCTCCTTCTCAATCAGCAGTGATCATAGCCTCTGACTAGTTTTCCTTCTCCTCTTTCCACCTCTCACAGGCAAGGGCCGCATCTGCCATGAGGCGAGATGAAAATCTCGCTTCAGGTGGCAAAATGCGGCACGTCGCCTGTGTCACTGAGCGGACCCGCAGCTGATGGTAGAGCCGCGGGAAGAAGGGAGTCGCGCACAGTGGGTGCACCCTGTCTGCAGGTAACTATAAGTTTTATTATTTTTCATGGACAATTATTAATTAAATCTGGCTAGGAGGGAATACTTCTATAACCTGGTAGATGTGGGGGCTTCTATATATATTTATATGCCGCCAGAATCATTCTTTTATACTGGGGGAGCTGTATATATTTATATGTGGCCAGATTCGTTTTATACTGGGGGGGACTATATATATTTATATGGGGACAGATTCTAAATTATACTAGGGGGAGCTATATATATTTGTTCTGTCCCCACACAAGGCGATTGAAGGTGTAACTGACTGGTAGATAGCAACTGGGAAACTTTCCTACCTTCGTATCCAGAATGTGGAGCAGACAGGACCAGAACCCAGATGCAGTAGATAAGATGCAGTAATCAGTGATGTGAAGCAAGACTTGGTTTATTTACCTCAGATACAGCGATAGTCACAGATACAGTGTTGTGCGGCTCTGAGATTGCTGATGCTGGTAATTGATGAGTCTTGAAGATGATATACGCTTCTGTAATACGGACATCTGAGCTGCTGGTCAGAATTTGATGCTTCTGTAGCCCAAAACACGTGTGTTCCCAGTTACAGGCAACCGAAGATGGCTGCCACAGGAAATAACAAGGAACAGGCTCCAAAACCACTCCCACTTAGAAAAAACTTATAAAAACAAGCAGAGGGAGCGCATGTGCATCCTGACCAGCAGATGGCAGCATAGCCCCAATATATCACATATAATGGAGGTAGAACAAAATGCAGTAATGTAAACAGTAGAATAACAACATATACAACTAAGGGGAACAGCACACTCCCCGTCTGAAATTCCCTTTGGGGATTTCACTATGAACTAATGTCTATAAGATATAAAACCTGTAACGAAATGTTAGAATACAATATAAAACACTAAGATAGTACTGTCTCTCAAGTCACGAACAAGATCCACGAATAAAGTTCAGTCCTGTTCATCCTGCAGGAACATCCTCAATGGGTAGTATCAGAATGAGCTCATTGATTGGTCTTGCAAATGTTTTAGACTCTCCCTTCCTGGAGATCTTCAACTCCACTTTCAGAATCTTGCCATCTTTGCTGGAAGCACTGTATACTAGTCCATGAGGCCATCAATCCTTTCTGTTTGTTGTTCCTTCATCAACACAGGTCTCCTCTTTGAGATTGGTTTCGGATGTTGCCATTTCTTCTTCCCTGAAGAATTACAAGAATATCCTTTCGCCATCTGTTCCAGAAGTAATCTGCTAAGTTGTACACATTTCCACGTTTTTGTGTAGATGTTTTGCATGTGTATCTCTCTACTTGGCGTTAGTGGATTCCCGGTTCTCTGGGTGAGAAGAGTAGCTGGAGTCAGATGACCGCGGTTTCAGGATCCATTGATATGGACAAGAGGTCTGAATTGATGATGGCGGAAACTCAGCAAGAAGAGTAATCAGAGTCTCATGTGTGAGTCTTGAAGAAAGAATTACACCCATTAGCATAGAATTAAGATACTGCGTGAGATCCCAATCTCCTTGCCCAGGAGCGGTCCCAATGTGGGAACTATGTGGAGGATTAAAAATCCAAGTGCAACCGTTCTCCGCCAAATGATCTTGGATGGGCTTCGTGTCAATATTTAGTTCTCGACATGCTCCAATGAAGTTGCTTCCACGGTCTGACCTCAACTGCTTTGCTGGTCCTCTGATTGCAAAGAAGCGTCTTAAAGTGTTAATCAGATTCGAAGCATCCATAGATTCTATGACCTCTATGTGAACGGCACGCACGCTCATGCAAGTAAATAGTACGGCCCAACGCTTACTGTTTGCGTGGCCTCCACGGGTCCTGCGTGCTGACACCATCCATGGCCGAAAGACGTCTAGCCCAACATAAGTGAAGGGTGGCTCAGTACTTAGTCTGACTGCAGGTAAGTCAGCCATCTGTTGGTGTAATTGCTTTCCCCTTGCTTTCCGACAATGCACACAATGATACAGTAAGTGTGCCACACGTTTCTTCATGCCTACAATCCAAAGGCCTGCAGATCGTAACTTGCCCTTTGTCATTTGCCTACCTTGGTGTTCTGTCTTTTTATGATGGTGTCGGATCAACAAGATGGTAACATGATGTTTGCTGGGAATGATGATAGAATTTTGCTCCGCAACTCCCAGGCCAGCTTGATTTAGTCGACCACCAACCCTTAACAATCCAAAACTGTCCAAAAATGGATTCAAATTGGCAATAGGGCTTTTTGCTGGAACCTGCTCTTTGTTATACAGGCACTTCCATTCTGTATTGAATTCTTGCTGCACGTGACGTATTATAGGGAATTCACTTTGAGAAATGTCCTCTGAAGAGAAGGGTTTATGGCAGATATGCCAACCACAACAATCTTTATCCCCAGATGTATAGTGATGGCATCTTGCAATATGCACTAACCTTGCAATAGTTGTTACGAGTCTCCTCCAACTGGAGAAACGTTCAAAGCGTTGACAACCAAGGCTGGAGGTCGGCTTTGTTCCAGTGACTAATGCACCAACCTCAGTGCGGATTTCTGGATCATTATCTGGATCCTGGATGCTGAAGTCCTCCGGAACATGTTCGTTTGTCTGTTTTAGCAGAAATTCTGGACCTGTGAGAAGGACATCATTAAGAGATATACCTTGATGTTTGGAGCTTGAGTCAAACACAACCCTAATTTGATTCGATTTCTGCGGATGGTATACTCCAAATGAAGGCAAGTACCAGCACTCCTCATTCTTCTTTAAGCATGGAGCCAGTTCTGCATGGTTTTTCTGGAATATTTTTTCCATAAAGGTTACAACATGTTCTCTCATTTCAGGCTTGTTGTTTAGAGTACGATGAAGAGAGTTGAATCTAGACAAAGCTTGTTCCCGGTTATTTGGGAGTCTTGCCTTGGAAGCTCGGAAGGGCAATGGAGAAACCCAATGACTGGTTTCATCTTTAGAGAACTCACTGTCCATCATCTTGATAAATTCTCTGTCCTCTACTGACAAGGCTACCTTATTGTCATCTTTAGTTGTGAGAAACACTGATCTCCCCAGGTCATCAGCATAGGGGTGGGAATGACGTCAGGCACCTGTATGAGGTGTCTTTCACCTTATAATGATGAGGGCATAGCTTGATGTAAGATGTGCGTCCATCCCCACACACATATGTCTTAAAAGAGTCAACTCCTGATTGATCCAAGCATACATTTCCTATGACTACCGATCCTAAGTCTAGTCTCTGGGCATACGGGGCATAGTCAGGACCGTTACACTGTTGACGCACCTTGTGTACCCTTAGATTGTCCCTGCCAAGCAGAAGTAGAATCTCGGCGTCCATATCCAAAGGTGGGATAACACTGACCAGGTGGTTTAGGTGTGGTTGGTGAAATGCAGCTTCTGGGGTGGGAATTTCATCCCTGTGATCGGGTATTTGGTCACATTCAATCAAAGTAGGTAGAGGTATCTCAGTATCCCCATTGATAGCAGTAGCGATGAATCCTTGTGCTCTTCTTCCACAAGTCTCTATACTACCTGAACAGGTATTTAAAGTATAAGGTGTTGCAGGTACATCATGCGCGTTGTGCGTCTTCCGGAACCCGGTCCTGCCCCCCGGCTGAGTGCGTGCTGACCGCGGCGATGCGCCAACATACACACATGCCGTCCACATCCTCATTAGGTATGTTACAACCCCATTGGTCCCATTTTAACATCTGACCCTCAATATTGGGTATATATGCCGGGCAGCTACCGCTCCACAGCACACCACCTGGAGGAAGCGACGGCGAAACGTGCGTCGGGGTGCTGTGGCACTGGTCATTACCTATTGGCTGCCAATTTTGGTACTATGCAACACCTGGGTGGGTAATGTGCTGGATTACAACCAAAATTGAGTATACTGTCACTTATGTGCATTTGGTAATGCTTGTCATGTATTTGGATACTGTTTGACCATCGCCACACTCTTGTTCCTGTGGATTTTATCTTGTGTTTTTAATGTCTTTTTTGATGGCCATATTGAATAATAAAGTCTGCATTACACATTCTAATTTGAAGTGGTTATGAGCCTTACTTGTTAAGGAATACTGTGGTCCTATATATCTTCATTGGTATTGTATGTTCAAAGAACTTAGGTCTGGCTAGTGACCGGTTGCTTTGGTCATCGATGATTGCATACATTTTTATAGCCCTTTCTGGTTGTCCCTCCGGGTAAACCTTGATTAAACATATTCTGGCACAACATTTGTCTCTTTGGCGCTCTCCACATACCTCCAAGCATGAACAGGAAACATCTGTGGTAGAGTTAGCAGGTTTCTGGGGCTCCCCACCATGGCTGGGAGCAGGAATACTGGTAACTACAGCTGGTGAATCTCTGGTGAGTGGGGTTAGGTGCATAGCTGTGGCATGTCTGTCGCTGTGACACTCCTCACACTCAATAGCAGATTTACAGTCCTTTGCCATATGCTCCAATGAAGCACAACATCTAAAACATACCCCTAGCTCAGTGAGGATTTTCTTGCGTTCATGTATGGGTTTGGACCTAAATCCTCTGCATTTGTTTAGCGAATGTGGCTTTTTATGAATGGGACATTCACGATTGAAGGATTTGTCTCCTGAAGAGTTAGTATGGCGTTTACCAGTGGCTACTGCATGTGGTGGCAGGTTGGTCTTTCTAACATTCACACTGTTCTTAAAGTCTTTGTGTTTTCATGTGATGCCTTCATACCTTGATGATGATGCAGTTGTGGTGTTGAACTCCAGAAAGTCGAGACTGGGGTTGTTTCTCATCTGGGCCTGCTCATCGATGAACTTGCAAAAATGAACAAATGGGGGAAAGGTGACATCATGTGTCCTTTTGTATCTTGAGACTGATGTTGCCCATTTCTCTTGCAAACTGTATGGTAGTTTTGTGACAATTGGGTTCACCCCATGGGCAGTATCCAGATAACACAATCCAGATAGACGAGGGTCTCTTTTGGCAAGTTCCAGTTCCGTAAGCAGATCACTTAAGTCCTGGAGCTTGTTGACCTCCTTGAGATTAATCTTTGGAACGTTCTGCAATCTCTTGAATAGGGATTTCTCTTTCGCTTCGGCACTGCCAAAGGTACGTTCTAGTCTCTGCCAGGCAGCGGCAAGACCTGCTTCTGCTTGTCCCACATAGACAGTCCTGAGGCTCTTGATGCGATTTGTAGAACCTGGTCCCAACCACTTGACAAGGAGGTCAAGCTCCTGCTCTGCGGTTAGGTTAAGGTTGGCAATGGCAGCTTTGAAGGTTGCTTTCCATGCTGTGTAGCTTTCTGCACGGTCGTCAAATTTTGAGAGACTGGTGTTGATCCGCTCCCTGCTAACCATATACCTAGCAAACTCAGACATATCTGCTTTCTCACTGCTTGTTGCCATGTCAACTCGTGATACCCCTTGGGCGTATGGGTTGCTTGGCGTGAAAGGGTGAGATGTTCCTGGGTAGAATGAGGTCGCTGAAAGGTTGAGCTGTGGTTGAACCTCTGGAAGTTCTGATGACCGCTGCTTATGCTGTAGGCCACAAAGTAACTACAGCCATCTTGCTGAGATACCTGTCCATGAGAAGGTACAACAGGATGAAGATTATTAGTTTGTGCAGGTGCTATGGACAGCACTGGAACCTCAGGTAGAGCTGACTTGTATGTTTCAGCATTGTCAATTTGAACAGCACTGAGAATAGGGAGCGCTGCAGATGACTGTTTCAGCACATAATCACTGGTGCGATCAACTGGATTGTCTGTTTCCTGTGGTGGCAAGCAAACTGGATCAAGACCTTGGCTCAAAGCTTGCTCAAGTACCTTTACTTTGGCTAACTCGATTTCCTCTTCCATCTCTATTTGAAGAGTCTTTATCAGAGCCTCTGCTTCTGCTCTTTCTTTTATAGCCTTAGCGTCTGCCATTAATTCCTTTTCTCTGAAGGCACGTCTTATTTTGGATTGCTTTGCATCTATACGGGCCTCTAGTAATCTGTCACTTAGGACTGAGCTTCTTGAGCATGATGATCTGTATGTTCGTGATGAATGTTTGGATGAAGTTGATGCGTGTGATCTAGTCTCCTATAAATGATATGGAGTTCCGCTTTAGCTTTAGCATTCTGCACCATGGCGTCTCTTTCTCTGTCTACTGATTCTGTTTAGTTCAGCTCTGTTAAGGCTTCATCAATATTACAGTCTTTTAAGAACGTGACGTACTTTGCCAGAAGTCGCTAATATCTTTCGTGCGCTGTATTCAGCTTTGTAACAAAGTCTTGTAACCTCTCAGCATTACCTTTGAGGGATTGAAAGCCTGACATGAGGGAGGTAACTCGTTTCCATAGATCTTTTGTAGTGTGATAGTTTTCACTACCCTTCAAGCTCGTCGTTTTGAGAAAGCGTCTTGGTCACGCAATCTCGTGAAAGTGCAACTTCCTTTTCCTGCTCTTCAAAATCATCCGAATCAGCTTGTCTTTGCTGTGTTTTATCACTGGGAAATTGTTCCACATCTTTTTCAGCCATTTTGGTGTAAGGTGCACTGTCTCTTTAAGAAAACAAAGTTTTTGATTTGGGGCTAAAAATCGCAGCACAGCTTCTGTGGGACACCCCAATAATATTCCCAGGGTAATTTCAGTAAATTGCAGGGTTTTCAAATCTCTTTGACTGCAGTAACGTGAGATATGTCCAGGAAGTCTCGTAGTAGGAGGATGGTCTGAGGAAGACCTTGCTGCATGTATAGCATATTACAGATACACTGAGCTTCCCCTGAGGCTTGTCCAGACATGTAATATAGCTGGGCAGAGTCACTGCACATGTGATTGTTGCAGAAGATATTTCTGACTTTGATTTTGGGCTGTAAGACAAATTCTGACTGTTCACAAGGCGATTGAAGGTGTAACTGACTGGTAGATAGCAACTGGGAAACGTTCCTACCTTCGTATCCAGAATGTGGAGCAGACAGGACCAGAACCCAGATGCAGTAGATAAGATGCAGTAATCAGTGATGTGAAGCAAGACTTGGTTTATTTACCTCAGATACAGCGATAGTCACAGATACAGTGTTGTGTGGCTCTGAGATTGTTGATGCTGGTAATTGATGAGTCTTGAAGATGATATACGCTTCTGTAATACGGACATCTGAGCTGCTGGTCAGAATTTGATGCTTCTGTAGCCCAAAACACGTGTGTTCCCAGTTACAGGCAACCGAAGATGGCTGCCACAGGAAATAACAAGGAACAGGCTCCAAAACCACTCCCACTTAGAAAAAACTTATAAAAACAAGCAGAGGGAGCGCATGTGCATCCTGACCAGCAGATGGCAGCATAGCCCCAATATATCACATATAATGGAGGTAATATCACATAAAATGAAATAATGTAAACAGTAGAATAACAACATATACAACTAAGGGGAACAGCACAATAATTATACGGGGCCAGATAATGATTATACAGGGGGGGGCTGTATATATTTATATAGAGCCAGATTCTGATTATACCGGGGGAGCTGTATATATTTATATAAGGCCTGATTATTATTTTTTTCCTGGGGGGCTGTATATACTTATATGGGTATATGGGGCCAGATTCTTTTTTTTTTTTTTTTAACACAGCTTTCTCTAGGGCACAAGTCACTAAGATCCGGCAGGGGACCCAGGAAGGGTTGGAATTTAAGCAGAAAGAGCGGACGGCCAGCGCCAATTATCGGGGCACTGGCCCTTTAAATTTCGAGGCGAGGTGAGTGATCCGGCGGGGGTGCGGGGCAGCAGAAACGGGCATGGGTGCACCTGCGCAGGGGCACAGGGGCACCCGTGATAGCCACAAAAGGGTCTCATGCGACACAATCCCACCCCAGACACTTCTAAAATACCCATGCATGCCATTTTAGCCATGAAGAACATACACAGTCTGACAAAAGTGCAGGGCAAAGCCCTTAGTAAATGAGCCCCAGAGGGTGTGTGTGCTCCAGCCTTATATAGGTGGAGTCAGCCAAGGAATTAATTGTCTGCTACTGCCTATTAACCTGTTCTCGGCTGAGTCGGACCCAGGGGAACAACCCATGTGTGTGCTGCCAAACACAGAAGAAAAGCACTTATACTCTTAAAATTGGGGGTAGTATTATAGCATATATATTCTTGTAAATAGGGGCAGTATTATGGTAGTTCTATTCTTGTACCTAGGGGCAGTATTACAGTAGTTATATTCTTGATTGGGGGCAGTATTATGGTAGTTACATTCTTGTACATAGGGGCAGTATTATAGTAAAGTAGTTCTGTTCTTGTACATAGGGAGCAGTATTATAGTAGTTGTATTCTTGTACATAGGGGGCAGTATTATAGTAGTTATATTCTTGTACATAGGGAGCAGTATTATAGTAGTTATATTCTTGTACATAGGGAGCAGTATTATAGTAATTATATTTTTGTACATAGGGGGCAGTATTATAGTAGTTATATTCTTGTACATAGGGGGAAGTATTATAGTAGTTATAATGACATAGATGTATACTATTAAAGTAGAGAATTTTTCTTACGTTAGTAATCTAAATTTGAGTAAAACTTGAAACAGTCTCCCCTGTATTTAGGGAGCCAGCACACTGCAGAACCCCCAGTATATAGGTAGTCCAAACACACTGCAGCCCCTCCAGTATATAGGTAGCCCCAGCACAATGCAGCCCCCACCCCAGAGCCGGCGTCAGCACCCGGCTGACCCGGGCAAGTGCCGGGGCCCCAGAGCTCCACAGGGGCCCACCATGGCCATGGATCAAACCGCGGCAGCGTATCTTTCAATTACATCAGCGACAAGGATGCCGTCGCTAATGTAAATGAAACATACGCTGCCCCAATCTTACTATGTGCGACGATCTGACACGGCTTGACAGGGGGCGGCGCCAGCGCAGCTCATCGTGGAAGAAATCAGCTTCAGTGCGTATCCGAGCCTGAGCGCTCAGCGTGATGACTTCACTGAGCATGCGTCCCTGCCGGACGCTGCGCTGAAGTCAGTGAAGATCGTGGCAGAACAGTGGAGAGCGGACGGATCGATCATCGCTGGACCTGCATTCTCAAGGTTAGTTTACAGTTTATTATTTTTTTACTGCCCGAGGACTAAGGAGGTTCTACATTAATACATGGGGACTGCCCAGCTGCAAGATAATTAATAGAGGCTGCAGCCTCGGATGGGCCAATTAATTATTAATAATAATTAATAGAGGCTGCAGTCAGGGGTGGGCCAATTAATTATTAGTAATAATTAATAGAGGCTGCAGTCAGGGGTGGGCAAATTAATTATTAGTAATAATTAATAGAGGCTGCAGTCAGGGGTGGGCCAATTAATTATTAGTAATAATTAATAGAGGCTGCAGTCAGGGGTGGGCCTAATAATTATTAGTAATAATTAATAGAGGCTGCAGTCAGGGGTAGACCTAATAATTATTAGTAATAATTAATAGAGGCTGCAGCTGCCGCCACATGAGTTCACTTTTAAGGGGCCCACTGAGGCTCTTACGCCCAGGGGCCCACTGAAACCTGGAGCCGGCCCTGCCCCACCCCCTGAATGTAGGTAGCTACAACACAATGCAGCCCCCAGTATAAAGGCAGCCCCAGCACACTACAGCTACCCCAGCACACTACACCGCCCAGTAAATAGGTATCCCCAGCACAATGCAGCCCCACTAGTATATAGGTAGCACCAACACACTGCAGAAACCTCCCAGTATATAGGTACCCCCAGCAATGCAATGCAATTGCAGCCTCCTCCCCGAAATATAGGTAGCACCAGGACAATGTAGCCCCCTCAGTATATAGGTAGCCCCAGCACAATTTAGCCTCCCCATTATATAACTAGCCCCAGCTCCCCTCCAGTATAAAGGTGGTCCTGGCATATTGCAGCCACCCCCATCCCCCAAATCTATAGGTATTCCCAGCACACTTCAGCTACCAGTTATGTCACTGTGTAGGTATGCTTTGCTGCACATAGCGAATCATGTCACAATGCACTTTACCCTCCTCTGATGACGTGCCAGTCCCTAAGACTGTGACTAAGCACAGGAGCATGGAGCCAGACAGTCAACACAAGGACTTGTCTTTGACACCTGTGCTGTAAAGTACTTTTTCCTTCCAAAAATTTTCACCTTGCAGTAACCTGAAGGTTTCAGGGCATTTAGCGTGTTTTCCTTCCACCTAGTTGTGGCAATCACTATGGGAGGCTGTTAAATCGTGCAGCAACTTGAACCCCTTTATGGCTACATATATATGCCAAAACACACATAGGGAGGCATTTATACATGTTTGTACATGAGTTATCACTGCAAATCACCAGGAATTGTGATTATTTCTCCCTTAACACCACCTCCACCACATGTGAATGTGCCCAGGTGGCGTACAATTGTACACCAGAATAGACGGCCGCCAGATATATCAGGATGATGGAACCTCCTGATATATCAGGCGCAACGGAGGGGTGGGGATATGCCAGCATATGAAACATTCCCCCCATGATTTCTAAGACTTTGAAGACATTATGTTTCTTAGTTGTTTTTACTATCAAATGGTTTATATAATATGTGGTGTTGTTAGAGTCCTGGAGTCCTCCAACTACTCCATATGTCATTTGTATAATACGACGAGACAGGACATTTTACAACAGTTGATGTGCTGGTTTTCTGATGTTTGGTTAGATTTAAATATATATATTTTTTATAAAACCAAAACCTGACATAATTCTCATAAACTTGGGTCACTACCGTCTGGACTGAGCATGTTCGTGAGTAGGAGGCAAAAGGTCTCCTGAAAATCTGGTAAATCCAGAAGATGCACGGAACAAATTTGTCAGAACAAGCTGGTTCGTATGCCCCTGGCTTTAGGGTGCTCGTACGTTGTGTAACGTTGATGCATAAGAAATGCAGTAATTGCTTATAGATTGTAAGCTCTTGCGAGCAGGACATGGACTCCTATTATTCCATCTTCCCATATAATTACTCTGTAATGTCTTGCTTTTTTTTTGTTTGCATATGTACCCCATGATCTGTAAAGTGCTGCAGAATATGCTGTCCCATGCCTTTCCTTATATGTCGGACCTTTATTTGCAATTGTTTAAAATAGTGTGATCCTGTAAATGTTTTAGAAAAAATATATACTGTTTGAAGTATAGATATATAGATAGATATATGAAGTATTGATATATAGATATATGAGATTTGTAATTCCATGTAGAAGATCATGATCTAGTCATCACTATGTGAACCATACACATGTAGCCCATTCCTTTCCAGTTATGTCACATACATATACAGATGTGTTCTCAATAATCTGCCAGTTTTGCTCTTCTTGAGGTCTGTAGCTCTCCTGCACCTGTTCGAAAACTCTCTGCTACAACAGCTCTTTACACTTAGCTCAACCTCATCTCCACCACAAGTTATTGTAACTGCAGAAATCTGTGAGAGATATCTCATCTTGTTTTCCATTTTCGATAAGTACTCTCTTTCTGAAGTACAGGTTGATATTTATGTTTTAGCACATATTTGCATATAGTTATAAGTGATGCAACAAGTGTGAAAAGGTAGTTTATGTGAATCATAAACATAATATAAAAGCACATGCAAATCGTAATGGAACCTTTACATCTAAGCTGCATGAGACATACAGTATATCCTGAGATAAAGCAAAAGTATATAATGGTGGTGCAAACAAATGATGGCACTTTACCTTCAGCTACAGGGAACTGAGAGGTGGTCACACTTGCCCCATGCAATTCTCAGCAGGCCTAACATGAACGCAGGTAGACACGAAAGCATAACAACCTATACATTAACTGTGGTCACGCAACAGAGGTCAAGGGACCCCATTCTCAGGTTGATAATTCTGAGTTTTGGCCACCCCTGCTGCCCCCAGTTCTAGCCCCCCCCCCTGCTGCCCCCAGTTCCAGTGCCCCTCGTTCTGCTTCAAGTTCTAGTTTCTACTCACTGTGAACAGAGCAGTCCTGTTCCGCGGGAGTCTGTATAGAGGAGAAGCCAGAGGGTCATGTGATGCTGACATCACCACAGGTCCTCCAGCTTCCCCTGTATGCAGCAGCCGATAGGCCCTCAAGAAGTTTGTGCTTATCGCACACATGATTTATTCAGTTTTTGCCGCGAATCGCGACCCCTGTGTTTTGGTTGTTCGACCCCCACCAGGGTCGCGACCCACAGGTTGAGAACCGCTGGTCTACATGAATGTGGCGCCCCCTGCACTGCTCCGGCAGAATGCACCGTTTTTTATTTTGGTGCACTTTGTTCATGCTGCAGACACAATTGTGGTGCACATCGGGCAGAACTGTGTTCACGGTCCAACTAAGCAGAAACGCGCTTCATTAGGTGCACATTTTTCCTGTCTTGTCGGACACAATTGCAAATTATAATTTTTTTTCTTTAACCGGTTAAGGACCGGGCCCTTTCCTGTTTTTTCATGTCCATTTTTCACTCCCCACCTTCAAAAATCTATAACTTTTTTATTTTTACACATAAAGAGCTGTGTGACGGCTTGTTTTCTGCGTAACAAATTGCACTTCATAATGATGGTATTAAATATTCCATGCCATGTACTCGGAAGCGGGAAAAAAATTCCAAATGCAATGAAAATTTGTGTTGTTGAAAAAAACACCATTTGCGCCATTTTTGTGGGTTGGATATTACGTCTTTCATGAGCGCCCCCAAATGACATGTCTATTTTCTTTGGGTCGGTACGATTAAGGCGGATACCAATTTGTACTAGGTTTTATAATTTTTCATACATTTACAAAAATTAAAACCTCTGTACAAAAAATTTTTTTATTTTGCCAAGTTTGGCGCTAATAACTTTTTATACTTGTGTGTACGGTAGCTATGTGGGTGTCATTTTTTGCGAAATTTGATAATATTTCAATGATATCATTTTTAGGACTGTACGACCTTTTGATCACTTTTTATAGATTTTTTTAGATTTTTCAAAATGGCAAAAAGTGCCATTTTCGACTTTGGCGCTATTTTCCGTTACGGGGGTTTAAACGCCTTGAAAACGTTATACATATTTGATAGATCGGCATTTAGGACGCGTCGATACCTGATGTGTTTATGATTTTACTGGTTATTTATATTTATGTCAGTTCTAGGGAAAGGTGGGTGATTTGAAATTTAGGTTTTTTTTTTATTATAATTTTTTTTTTAAACTTTTTTTTATTTTATTTATACTATTTTTCAACTCCGAGGGTACTTTAACCAGAGGTTGATCTGATCATCTATCATCTACTGCCATACTACCGTATGGCAGTATATGGGGATTTTCTTCCTCAATCATAACAATGTGCTATCCACATTGTAATGAAGGGTTAAAATGAAAGCTCGGGTCTTCGGAAGACCCAGGCTACCATGGGACGGCTATCGCCGCCCCCGATGACGTCACGGGGAGCGGCGATCCCAGGTAAGGTGCGGCGCCCATGCGCCCACGCTGTAAAAAAACACACTGCTAGCACCCGACGGATTGTTCCGGTAAGCCTTTGCTGCAATATGCAGCAAGACTTACCGGCTATGGAGAGGGCTCAGCCCGTGAGCCCTCTCCATGCAGTGCGACGCGACCGCCGCCGTGAATACACGGCGGGCGGTCGCGAACCGGTTAATAAAGAGATGAAAAGGCTATATAGTACAAATCTTTTCAATAACTTCAGCTCTTCCTGCACAAGTGTAGTTAAGCTATTGGGGTTAGATAGCAACAGGGAGAAACACCGCTGCATCATAGGGTGCATTGGTGAGCAGAGTGCATGCACGGGTCTCTGCCCCCTTTGTTACCGATGAAGAGCTGAAGAGGAGCCGCGGGGAGCATCAGGCAGTGCCGAAAACTAAGTATGAAAGTTACTTATAATAATAATAATCTTTATTTATATAGCGCCATCAAATTCCGTATCGCTTTACAAATCATAGGGGACATATACAACTATATTACATTACAAAGAACAAACAGTCATATGGAACAATAGGAGTGAGGGCCCTGCTCACAAGAGCTTACAGACTATGAGGATGAGGGGGTGACACAAGAGGTTGTATAATGGACCAGCCATTCTTCATAAGGGACCAATATAAAATAATTTAATAAATAATTTACTAAACAACGATGTTGCTGCTTGAACCAGCCATCAGCCGCCATCTTATTTACAGGGTCCTAGGTGAAAAAGACTGCAGAGAAGCCTGGAGCTTGGTATATATCTGCTGTTTGCCAGATAACAGATGGGAGATAGGACATAGGATGGATTAGTAAAGGGAGAGTTGACATTTCATGCAGTTAGCGAGTGTGATAGGCTTGCCTAAAGAGATGGGTTTTAAGAGCACGTTTGAAGCTTTGGAGGGTGGGTATTAGTCTCAGAGTCTGGGGAAGGGAATTCCAGAGAATTGGTGCAACTCGGGAGAAGTCCTGGATACGTGCATGGGAGGTTCGAATTAAGGTAGAGATTAATCTAATGTCACTGGCAGATCGAAGAGCACGGGAAGGGCGATAGACTGAGATGAGAGAAGAGAGATAGGGAGGTGCAGCATTATTCAGAGCTTTGTGGATGAGGGTTATTATTTTAAAGTGAATACGGAAGGAGACAGGTAGCCAGTGCAGTGATTGGCACAAACTGGAGGCATCCGTGTAGCGTTTGGCCTGAAAGACGAGCCTGGCTGCTGCATTAAGAAAAGATTGAAGAGGAGAGAGTTTAGAGAGTGGAAGACCGATTAGTAGGAAGTTACAGTAGTCTAGTCGAGAGTGAATAAGTGCAACAATTAGCATTTTAGAAGTTTCAAATATCAGAAACGGACGGATTCTGGAGATGTTTCTGAGATGCATACGGCAAGATCGAGCAAGAGATTGAATATATGGTGAAAAGGAAAGGTCAGAGTCCAGCACAACCCCAAGACAGCGGGCCTGCTGCCTCGGTGCTATAGTGATCCCACAGACCGAGATGGAGAGGTCAGGGGTGGTTTGGTTAGTAGATGGTGGAAAGACAAGAAGTTCAGTCTTAGAAAGATTAAGTTTCAAGAAGAGAGAGGACATGATGTTAGAGACAGCAGAGAGACATTCACTAGTGTTCTGGATTAAGGCAGGGGTGATGTTACGTGCAGAAGTATATAGCTGGGTGTCATCAGCATAAAGATGATACTGGAAACCAAATCTGCTGATGGTTTGTCCAATGGGGGCAGTATAGAGAGAGAAGAGGACCTAGGACTGATCCCTGAGGAACCCCGACACTGAGAGGAAGATGAGAAGAGAAAGATCCAGAAAAGGAGACCCTGAAAGTGCGGTCAGAGAGATAGGAAGAAAACCAAGAGAGTGCAGTGTCCTTTAGGCCAATGGAGTGAAGCATCCTAAGGAGGAGCTGGTGGTCCACAGTATCGAACTCTGCCGATAGATCCAGGAGAATGAGGAGAGAATAGTCACCTTTGGATTTTGCAGTGAGGAGATCATTGGAGACTTTAGAAAGAGCAGTTTCAGTGGAATACATAGAGCGGAAACCAGATTACAGGGGGTCAAGGAGGGAGTTAGCTGAGAGATAGCAGGTTAGTCGAGAACAGACCAAGCGTTCCAGGAGTTTGGAGATGAAAGGGAGGTTAGAAACTGGTCTGTAGTAAGTAGCATTGGATGGGTCCAGTGAAGGTTTCTTTAGTAAAGGGGTAACAACAGCATGCTTGAAAGAAGAGGGGGCGACACCAGAAGAGAGAGAGAGATTGAAAATTTTAGTTAGGTGAGAAGTGACTGCTGGGGAGAGGGACTGTACCAGATGTGAGGGGATGGGGTCACTGATGCAGGTAGTGGGGCGAGCAGAGGAAAGGAGCCTAGACACTTCTTTTGACTTATTTTTACTTATTTTTATACACTCGTGTATAAGCCAAGGAGATGTTTTTCAGCAAAATTTTTGTGCTGAAAAACTTGGCTTATACACGAGTATATACAGTATATATATATATTGAGCCTGCACAAGAATAGAAATCTTCAAATATCATTTGATAAATTTAATAACAATACATCATTAAAAATATCACATATTAAAATAGAAAAGTAAATAAAATTTAAGTATATGTGATTGATGTTGCATCTATGCTTTAGACCTCTCAAGTGATAGGTGATCCAGCTATGCATAAATGTTATACAACATTGTTTGAAGTCATACACATGGGGCACATTTACTAAGAACAGGGCAAACTGCATTTAACACCCCTCAATTTATCTCGGTTGATGCCTAGTGCAGCAGCTACCCAAACGGTCTCGTGCAACATAAATGTGGCGCATTCACTTCTAAAGTACCTGTGCAAGGAGTTTGCACAAGAAATAACATACCAAGTCCGGCAGAAAACTGGCGCAAGGGCCTTAGTAAATGTGCCCCAATGTATTGTTTAAAAGGGAATTCATTACAGGCAGTCCCCGGGTTACGTACACGATAGGCTCTGCAGGTTTGTTCTCAAGTTTAATTTGTATGTAAGTCACAACTGTATATTTTATAATTGTAACCCCAGTCAAAAATGTTTTTGGTCTCTGTGATCATTGGATTTTAAAAATGTTGCGTCGTCATAAGAACCAGAATTAACAATACATCTTACATACAGTCACCTTTGTTACCTGTTAGAGCTGTTTATGGTAGCCTATGGCTAAAGTACAGTAAATTACCAAAATCCAGAGGTCCGTTTGCAACTAGGGGTCATCTGTAAGTTGGGTGTTCTTAAGTAGGGGACCACCTGTACTAGTCTGTTCAAAGTCTTATAAAAAGCATTAAAACTCACATAATCCACACAGGAGTTAGGGACATAGATAACGTGTAAGCTTGTACTAACAGATAGTTGTATTAAATTCCATTATATGTCCATGGACGTTGATATCTTTGATACCCGGAGGTTTTTCCCCTAGGTCCAGACAAAGTCAGGTTCTTGCCCCTGCGGCATTTAATTTTCCTGACAGGGGCCTCTTCCCCCCAATCGGCTCTCTGGGGCCGACTTCGGGCGGCACTGATCGCTGTCACGGCAGGGGTCCGATTAGTAAAGGCTCAGTGTCAGCCTATGCATTATACCTAATTTTAACACAAAAAACTGGGAAAACCTTTTGACTCAAGTATTAGCATAGGGTGGGAAATGCATTTGCCCAGCCTCCACCCAGTACATAGCTTGCTAGCACCCTGCCCCCAGGTGTTTGCATGTGATTCATTTATATCTTCTGCTTTTTCAACATTATTGCTATGGGGGTATTGTGGAGGGGTTTCATTTTGGTTGTATTGTAACCAAACCCTGATTCAGCATGTTTAGGGTACATGCTTTTTAAGTGTTTTTAATGGTGTTTGTTTAATAAAATTAATAATGTTTTGCTACATATCAGATAGTATGTGGACATTTGTTAGACACCAGCCTGGTCTTTTGTAAATCTATCGGAAAGGTGCAAAATGGCTGTGTCCTTAAGGGGTTAAATATGGAGTTTACAGGAAACCAACTATAAGATATTCATTAGATGGTACAGAATTCCACATGTACTACATAAAATGTTTCCAGAGGCTCTGCTGGCAGTGCGGGGTGGAGGAGGGGATGATTATCCATTTTGGAATTGCCGTAAGCTCACTTCGCTTTAGGGCCCCATTCTTAGGCTACATTCACACGAACGTATGGGGGACGTATATATGGGTGACGGCCCTGTACGGGAGCGGTGCGGTGCAACACACGTGCGGTACCGCTCCGTAGCCCGTAGAAAGATAGGACATGTCCTATCTTTCTATGTAATATGGTGCCGTGCACTGTATTTTCCTATGGAGAGGGGCGGGTTGAGCAGCGCTCATCCCCTGCTCCACTCCGCAGCGCCGATGTATGCCCGCCGTATTTTGATACTTACTTCGCTACTTGGGACTGTAGGAAGATGGAGAATGAATAGACAGGGCCGAATTATCTTTAGAGGACCTCTTTCTGGCCCCAGAATTCTCTGTGCACAGAGGGACACTGGAAAGCAGTTAAAATTATGCAAATTTTCCATCTTTCTACTGTGTTGCAGTCCTCAGGAGGCCAATATGATTGAAAGTTGTTGAAGAACAGGGAGCAATAAGTTACTGCTTTAATTTTTGGTTGGCAACTCGCGATAAATAAGGGGGATTTTGGGTTGCTTTTTGGGCACTCGGCTGCAAAAAGGTTTGCCATCACTGCCCCATAGGGTACTTAGCCCTCTCCTTACACCCGCAGTCAGCCATTTGATGTAATAATATGTCACATTTTGGTAACATGTTAAGATAGTATGTCTCCTCTAAAAGAATTTTATATTTGAATAGGTAACAATTTGAGTTAACATAAAAGAATAAATGCTTGCCCTACATGGACATGCTGGTAGTTACGTAGTGTAAGTTGACAAGTTCTTTTTAAAATCATATGGGTAGGTTTTCTGCACGATCATGAGTACTTTAACTTACAGTGTGTTAAGAGTAAAGAGAACCCTTCACCTCTCCATCGCTTCATACACCAGGATGACTCATCATAAAGATCATCTGGAAAGTGACTTACTTCTGGTTGCCAATGTCCATTATCCAGTAGCCTGGAATAATACTGGTAAGATCCCTTCTTCCTCCCTATCAAAGCCTCCTCCCCTTCTCTCCCCAATCCTCAGTTCTGCAAACTTAAATATTTCTTCACTTAACCCCTTAATGCCGAAGCCACTTTTCACCTTCCTGACATGGCCCATTTTTTTCAAATCTGCCCTGTGTCACTACAAGTGGTTATAACTTCAGAACGCTTTAACATATCCAAGCGATTTTGAAATAGTTTTCTTGTGACACTTTGGACTTCATGTTAGTTGAAAAATTTTGGTGGTATGTTTTGCATTTATTTATGAGAAAATCAGATATTTGGTGAAAATGTTAAAAAATTCTCGATTTTTGAAATTCAAAATGCCGCTCCAATGTTAATGTCCAGCAGAGTGACCCCACACAGTCATAACAGGAAAAAACTTAATAACCAACATGACTACTTTATGTGGACATTTTGTATGCATCCTCTCATTTTTTAAGATGTTATGGGGCATTGAACTTTACGTGTGATTTTTCACATTTTCATAAACATGCAAAATCCTGCTTTTAAGGTACCTGCTTAGGTTTCAAGTCACGTTAAGAGGCCTAAATAAAAGTAAAGATACACCCCTCAACGTGCGTAAAACAACTTTTATGAAGTTTGTTAACCCTTTAATTGTTTAAGAGGGGTCAAAACAAAATCAGATGCATTTTTTAAAATACAATTTTTTTTGGCTAAATGAATGAGTTTTTCATAAAATGTTGACATACTTGGGAGAAACTGGGTATCAAACTTTGTGGAGCGTTCTGGTATTTTATCCACTGAGAATAACAATACCCCATATGTCATGGTAAACTGCTGTATGCGCACGTCATGGTATTGAAGGGCAGGAACACTATTCAGAGGAGATTTGCATTCACTTTTTATTGGCTATACAATCTTTATATAAGGGGCTTATGTTCTGCGACATGAGATGTACTTTACACATACTTCATTTTAGTGGGTCTGCGGCTTATTGATGACATTTTATTAACTCTTGAATGTATGGAGGAAAAGAAAATCGACAATTTTGGCTCCCTTTCTTTTTGTTTTTTTTGGGGGTCGTACACCGTACCATAAAAATACAATATAATCTTTATTCTATAAATCACTACGATTATGGTAATCATATTCTGATCTGAAAGGTGCACCATTCAGAGCAGATTATGTATTGTTACTAGGTAAAGGCTATACAATCTTTATTTTGTTTTGGCAATTTGGTCATATCAGAGCTTATTTTCTGCAAGATTCTATTCATTTTAATAATACTTCATTTTAGTGTGCCTTTAACAAACTGGTTTCCTATTCCTGTTTTGCACTTTTTTGGGGGGACATTCACGTACCATAAAAATACTATATAATCTTTATTCTACAGATCAGTACGATTATGGTGATACCTTATTTATATAGTTTTTTCTATATATTTTTTACAATTTTACTGAAGAAAATCTAATATAAAGAAAATCTCATTTGTTTTCGTATTGCCATCTTTTTGTAGACAACTAATATTTTTTTAGTTGACAGTGGTTTAAGGGCTTATTTTTTATGTGTGGAGTTGTCCTTTTCAGTGGTACTATTGTGGAACACAACTTTTTTTGATCACTTTTTGGAACATTTTTGTGAAGGTATTTAATGAAAAATTTAAATTTTTGGCAAGTCTTTTGGGTTTTGTTTTTACGGCATTCACCAAGTGTCATTTTTGGGTCTCTGGACCGTATGTCCCTTTTTCTGTAATTTTTACCTATGGATTAAATAAACTCTAATAGATTTTTTACTCTACTGGATATCTGGAGTGCTGGACTTTCTTGTTCTACTGGATCTTTGATTCACCAAGTGTGTCCTAAACCGAGTTATTGTACAGATTGTTACGGACGTGGTGATACCAAATAAGTGAGGTTTTTTGGTGATTGTGTTTTTTTTACTTTATGAGAATGTTTGTGTTTAGGGGACTTTAATCTGGTTGACTTGATCAAAGAATGCTTTGATCGCTTTTTCAAGCTCTCATTCATTTAATCTTTATAATCGTGCTCAGTGTGTTGCAGGACCTGGTCCCGGAAGAAGATTGCGCAGCAAGGAGCTGGCTTCTCTGAATCACCTGAAATGCCTTACATGGTTTGTAAGGGGTTAACACCTGCTTCTGGTGCCGGATCAGTTCTTTGACGTAATAATACTGTGAATTGCGGGAATGCACCTCCGGACACGCAGTACTATAACCCCATCCCAACATTTGACGTAAAACACAAAAAGTGCAATGACCGCGCTTGACAGGTATCATTTTACCAAAATGCAAATGCATATTTTTTTACATGAATAAAACATGGAAGTTACTTAAATAAGTAACTTCCATGTTTTATTCATGTAAAAAAAATATATTCCTCAAAACTTAACCACCACACAGAATTATTTCTGGAAATAATTTCTTATTTCTGGAAATTTGTAAGGAGAAGTTTACCTGTAAAGAAACATTTAGAATACATCTATATACCCATAGGAGATATAATTAATCTAAAGTTGTATGAGCACTTCAGTGGGCATTTAGCTAAAGGCACAGAAGGGAGAAAGAGATATCTTGGTTCCAATGCGCCAAGGCTAGTGCATTTGTATTTACCTTCCCTGCTTAGTATGACCATAATTTAAACCACATTCCAACAAATAGTTGGTATTGCTTGTGTAATGAAAAAGTTACAGAAAGTATATTGGAAAATTCTATATTAATTTTGCACGGTTTTCTAGATCTCTGCTTGCTGTGTTCTTGCCGTCACACAGCAGGAAGCTTCATAGTTTACTTCCTGTAGATAAACACCAGTTTGTGATCATGTGATTTCACACAGCTGTAAAAAAAAAAAAAAAAAAAAAACGCAAACTCATACTTTTGAGGGACCTGCACAGTTTTCTAGTCACTTTGAGAGGCCTGAATAATAATAAAACTCCATACATTACCACAATTCTATATACTACACTCCTAAGTGTATTGAAATAAAGATGAACAAACTTCATAAGTTAATTGTTTAACAGTGGTTAAAAATAAGGTGCAATATTGAGTACTAACATTTTTGGCTGAAAAATGTGTTTTTCAAAAAAATGTACACATTCTCAGTGTAAACTAGAGTATAAGCCGACCCGAGTATAAGCCCCGAAACACCTAATTTTACAAAAAAAAAAAACATGTGAAAACGTATTGACTCAAGTATAAGCCTGGGGTGGAACATGCAGTCGCTACTCTAATAAAATGTCCAATAGTCTCCTCTCATGAATGTAATGTCCCGCAGAATGTTCCCATAAATATAATGTCCAGCCCTGGAGAAAGAGTACTATTTTTTTCATATATATATTTTTTTTTTCTTTTTGACCGTATGGGAGCACACACATGGGGATTCTTCCCCTATGTACAACTCAGAAGAGAACAGGTTAAAAAGCAGTAAAAAATTAGTGTCTTGGCTGACTCCACATATATAAGGCCAGAGCACACACACAACCCTTGTATTTCTTTTTCTCGTAGGTCTTAGGCCCCTTGCGTTTGTGTGTTATCTGCGCATGAAAACGCATTGAAAACTCGCGTGAAGAACTGACACACTGAACAAGCTCTGACTGAAAACTGATTGAACTCTGATGAAAAATGTCAGTTTTTCACTGACCAAACCCTGATCGCACCCTGATCAGACTCTGACGTGATCTGCAACGCAAGTGTGGAAGGGGCCTTAGAGAAGATTTCATGTCCTGTGTGACTACACAGAAGGAAAAAAAACTATCCAGATAATAAGTTTTCTAGGTCCTCTAAGTCTTTACACAGAACACTTGGATGGAGCGGCCCGGGCTGTACACCATTGCATGCAGTCCCTCATCCCAGAGGAGCCTGTACAGCTATCCTGTCTTTACAGGGGCAATAGCTGAGGCTGTGGTGTCTATCGGCCACCATGTACCTGGCACATGAGATTGCTCCTGCATCTCTGAGTGCCTTACCATTAGACGCCTGGATCACCTCCTGTTTAGGCGGCAGCCCAGGTAAGAGCCTGTACAGCCATCCTGTCCTTACAGGGGTAATAATTCAGACTGTGTTGAGTATCTACCACCTAGCACTGTCACATGAGATTGCTCCTGCATCTACCTGCTAGGCTTTGTGGTTCATCAACCCCGAGTGCTTTAACATTAGACGCCTGGATCGCCTCCTGCATAGGCCGCAGCCCAGGTAAGAGCCTGTACAGCTATCCTGTCCTTACAGGGGTAATAATTCAGACTGTGTTGAGTATCTACTACACATCACTGACAGATGAGATCACTGCTAGTATCTCCTATCTGCTCGGCCTTGTGGTTCATTAACCCTGTGTGCCTCACCATCAGACGCTTAGATCACCTCCTGCATAGGCCGCAGCCCAGCACTGCTCCTGGTATTAAGCATTTGTTCATCTGGATGGAGGCAGCTCAATTTATCAGTGAGTATATCCAGGCTGTATACCACGCCGCTTGTCTCTCATCCTGAAGAACCTAGATAAAACTGTGATACATGTTATGTTGTTTTTTAACCTGTTTACTCCTGCTAGAGCTTTTTCCATATTTTACACTGTTACCACATGTTGTACAGTACCTCTTACAGAAAGAGTTGAGATGGATCACCCTTTTAGACACTGTACAGCCAAGAGGTCTCAATGAAGCAACAAGCTTTAAACCTTTTTTATAATGTTTGTTCAATTTACTATATGTTGTGTGTAATTTTTAATTTTTTCCTCTTTTAGATGATAGATAATTTTCTGATCTTTTTTGATATTGGTCCGACACTCACCAGGACAAAAGATGTATTTTAGCTTTGTCCCGAGAAGACGAAGATAACTCGCCTGAAGACCATTAATATAAGGACTTACTATGGACTATCATTCCCCACGACATTACGGGAGCCGACTATTGGTGGATATGATTATCCCACTACATTTTTGGAGTTGATTTTAATATAATTTTTATTTATTGATTTTTCTTCCCCTTCTTTCTTCTTCTCTTTTCTTCTTTTTGATTATATTGGCTACCCACGTATGGCGTGGTAGGATTTTTAATTGTGGTGGTTTTTTGCAAATAGGACATATTTTAATTCACTGCGTGGACTATAGCAGCGCTTTTTTGCACTGTATGCACATTGCATTGTATCACATGTGATTTTTTAGATCATATTCATTTAAGCACTGGCACTTTACTAAAAACATTGCTTTAGAAAGCTGTATTTTGTACATCTTGTGAGCCCTTTCATGATTGATCGATATATATTTGCTGGTTTACACAGCACATACATGGTATAGTGCATAGATAGGGGTTATTCCCTTTTCCACCTTGTTTCATTGTCACATTGAAGGTGTTAAATTGATTATGTATGGCATCACTATGCATGTACAGCCTACTTTTGTATAGGAATGGATTAGCCGAGTTTTTCTTTATATGCACTACATCACCTTATAACACTATTGCACTCTTTATACAGTGGCACTTTATGCACTGATGTACCTTACACACTGTGGCACTTTATGTATAGTCCCCATTATTTGCCCATTTGATGATGGGCAACTGGTATTTGCCCACTGATAATATCCGTCTCCCAATATATGTAGTATATAGATTCTACATGCAGTACTTTATGCACTGAGGTACTTTATACACTGTGGCACTTTATGTATAGTCCCTATTATTTGCCCATTTGATGATGGATAACTGGTATTTGCCCACTGACAACATCCGCCTCCCAATGTATGTAGCATATAGATTCATCACTTTCGGTTATGGTGCATACTTCAGGTTGCGTGCTATTACATCGTCGCTATTTTTACCATGCTCAGATTTGTTTTGTTTATTTGTTATAATTTTGCTCAAAATTCCTACTATGTAAATACCCTTCTAAGATAGACTTACCTCTCCGGCGCTCTGTTGACTCGCCTAGGCGCGTGCGCCGCGCCGTCTTCAGGGGGAGTGCACCTAGGTGTGAAGCGTCTCCATGGCAACGCCAGCCCGATCATGTGACCGGGCGCGTCATGGTGACGTACTTCCGGTGCGCAATCTCATGGAGCCGGCACGTCACGTGATGGGCGCGTCTTCAAGCAGACACGCCGTTTGAGTGTATTTAAGGTAAGCACAACATCTAGACATCACCTCCTGACTAAGCATCTATGCGAAACGCGCGTCGGGGTGTTCCTGTTGGTCCTCCCTCTGACTGCCTCTGCGCCATTTATACCATGCCTTTAGGTAAGTGTGGCCTGCCTTCTGATCTTGGTTACTAATACCGGATGGTACCTCCGGTTGACCAATTTTACCATTACAGTACAGAGGTCCACTACCTTCCGAAATTAGTCCTACGTTTGGACATAATGGGGCAGATTTATCAAGCAGTCTGAAAGTCAGAATATTTCTAGTTGCCCATGGAAACCAATCACAGCTCCCCTTTAAAATATTCATGAGCACTGGTAAAATGAAAGCTGAGCTGTTATTGGTTGCCATGGGCAACTGGAAATATTCTGACTTTCAGACTGATTGATAAATCTGCTCCAATATTTCCTGTTTATTTCCTTTTTTGGCACTATTTATGAGGCAGAATCAGGATAGGGGGGCCATAGGTTCTTTGTGTCTGTCCCACATCCACATCCACATCCACATTGCCTGTTCCCCTTATTTCCGACTTTCAAGAATCCCTTTTGAAAGTGTTGTTTATACATTGTATCAATTATTTTGAATAAAGTAAAAACATTTTTATATTCACTAGCTCTTTTGTTTTTTGGTTTATGTTGTTTTTTAACCTGTTTACTCCTGCTAGAGCTTTTTCCATATTTTACACTGTTACCACATGTTGTACAGAGATTTCTGCATGTCATACCCTGATATCATCTGACCCTGCCATCACTTGCAGTACAGGGAGCGTTACATGTCTGCTCCTGGGATATAGATTGTGAGCACCTGGTTGGCCTTCGCTCCTTTCCTGGACATTTTGGTGTTTCTTGTGCACATGTGTCAGCAATTGCTATGTATTGGTGCATTTAAAATTTGCATTCACCCATTGCAGTCATAATATCATGCAACCTCACAGCAGGTCTCAGCTGCCAGATAATCTCTGCACGACAAGGTAAGCTGAATGCTCAGGTCTCCTATGTATCCCTGCTAAATGCATAGATCTTAATTGCTGATATTTATCTGCATTTCAAGTCACTCCAGTGCCCTGACCCCAGGGTTTATATGCAGAGTCTGTGAGCTCTGCTTGATTTAGAATCTTACCAGAATTTCATGTGTATAATCTGTGATCTTTACACTGTGAATTTACTAACCACTGTTCTCTGAACTAGACCTATGTCTGTATGTAATGAGCATGCACTCAGCCTCCGGTAAGTAATGAGCATGGCCTGTCTGTTTATACACTTTCCCCATGGCGTCTATCTGGTGAAATGTGCAGGTATCTATGATCTCTCTCATATGAGATTATATATATATATATATATATATATATAGTGTGAGATAATGTGATGATACAGAGCAGACTGATACCAGAATCTCTAAGTTCTGCTCATATGTATGTTCTCCATAGTCTGCTCTAGATAAATGGCATTGGAGAGTGATCATCTCATATCCAAGCAGCAGAACTCCTCATACAGTGATGTTGGCTGCACATCTTTACCTCATACTAATGTGTCCTTTGTGTTTTCACTAGACGTCCTCTCCTGAGCGGCTGTCACAGATCCCTATGAGAGGTGGAAAGAGGAGGAAAACTAGGCAGAGGTTATGTATTCTCCTGTGTTTACCCCAGGACACAGATCCCAGGCCCAAGCCTTCCTATCATAGATCCTTTTCTTTTAGATCTCCAGACATCCTCTATTGCAGATTCTAGTTTATAGGAATATTAAATCAGAGATTAAATCTGATGACCCAGACCAGATATTGTTTCTGAGGAAGGAGATTGTAAACACCAGTGAAATCCAGTGAAGATACTGAAGGGAAACAACAGGGGAAGGATGATTCTAATTTCCAGTTGATGACTGCTTCCATACTTGCCCCTCACCAGTCCTGTCTATATATTTTCAGCATGGATGGACCACACCTGAAAAACGCATTAGAGGTTCGGTGACCAAGGGATGAAATCCTACAGTCTGTGCCACTACTGGCCATGTAATCTGTCACAATACCAATCTGATGCTTCTATTACCAGCATTAAAGATTCCTCTGAAGTCATTGTTGATTTGGCCATGGCAAAAAGAGCTGTATGGACAAAGCTCTGGAATAAGGATGCTCCAGCAAAAGGATTATTTGAATTTTCAACATTTTATTTTGCCAGTCTAAAGTATTTTTTCCAGTTAGTCAAGATCCTGGCTTCAGGCCCTGTCTTTTTCAAGATATAAAAAAAAAAAAATCAAAAATCCAGTAAGAACGGGCAGAGTTTGTTGTTCTATCACATCAACTGAGTACACAGGGTCGGTTCAGACACAGGCAACACCTGCCATGGGAAGTTAAAAAGCCACTTAACTCAAAACTGGGGGAGTTAGTGCATCTGGCCTGGTGTAATATTAACAATAAGACGACGGAGGTACTTCTCTTCAGATTGGCCAAAGTCTTTATCAGACGCCTGGTGTCCTCAACAATACATCAAGTATACACTCTGTAACTTTCCCACCTGACCAACAATCTGCTAGTTGTATATCTCAGCCTCAGAGGTATCACTGCACGGCATCAACTGTCCTATCAGCCTCCACATCGGGAGAACGTCGGGATATCGATTCAGACTCCAGCGCACTGCATTGCCAGTCACGTCATTAAAGGTTCCATACCTGTAGGACTGGTTACTTCCATGTAACTTCTGAATATTCAACTTGAAATTTGAAGAAGAATAATAAAAAAGTCTATAATGTATTTTTGGAAATATTTCCCCTGACTTCAGTTAACAAAAGTTGGTGAGTGACAAGAGCACTGGCCAAATGCCTGTTACCATAGATGTGGTTCAATGAGCAAATCCCAGATCTGAAGTGAAGGAACCAGTCCCAAAAATTCATAGCAAGGAAATGCCAGATTCTTCATCCTCACACATTAACCAGAGGGATATCTCTTTCTGAGATGGCCAGAGGGATATCTCTGTAGGAGATGACCAAGATTATAAGAAGATTATAAGTCATGGAACACTCAAGAAGATATTGTCCTCTATTCATCGGGAGCTGTGAGCCAATCAGGCAGAGCGTTACAATGCTTCTATCTCATCTTTTTGTATGTTATTATTCTAACACGTCTATCTCGTCTGCAGCAATCACAATGTGCTGCTGCCTACATAAGCAATTTACTATAAAAGGTTCCTGAAGTCCCAGCTTACAAGAGAATGCAAAACTTTGCCCTAAGCAGAGGAGAAACTACAGCAGTTGTCATTTGATATCCTTAGAGAGTATTATGTCAGAAATATGACAGTGGCGTTACTACCGCCGTAGTAATCGTAGTGGTAATGGTAAGTGATGCTAATGGGACAGCCCAGGACCCATGGCCGAACCATAAATTATACCCAGGCGGGCTTGGCCCTATTGACCATAGCCTCTGCAGCAGCAATGCTAAGGTTCCCCAGTGGGCCCGGGAGGCACAGTCGTTCCCAAGCCTGCCTCACCTGGCCAATCCACCTGTGTGTCCAGGCAGCAGGTTGTCCTATCTTCTTCCTGCATGAAGACATGAGACGTCATATGACACATCCCGGCCAGTGCTGAGTGGAGGTCCAGGGCACCTACTCACATATAGGATACATCTTCTGGCTCCACTAAAAGCCTAAGGCCAGGAGAATGCTCAAACCAGCCTATCATGTTCATGCTTGATGACCACAATATCATCCAGGAGGACTCCTGTCCTTCAAGGATTCCCAACTTTCTGCCAGAAAGCATCATGTCACTTTCCTGCCCAGCCTTCATCCAACGATATCTTCAGTCTTCAGAACAATTCTTTCAAACAATACAATTTCAAAGAACTTTAAAAAAGGGGCAAATTGTCCACTTGGATCAATGACTCCATGAGATGCTGTTGAGTCTCTCCGTCATGAGGCTCCAGACTAGCTGAGAGCGAACTCTACATCAGCTTTAGCTGAGCTCTGTCGCGTCTATCAGTTCTACAGAGCAGCCACGAGGTCCTCTCCATCATCATCTATCTCTGCAGGATGCACTTCTCTGCCTCCTAAGGCTTCAGCCTTTAACAAGGCTGTTCTGCAACAGGCGACCAAGATCCCTCCCCATAAGTACTGCTTGCCAAGTCCCATATGTGTGCAGCCAAATGGACGAAAAGAAAGGAAGAAATATGCTTACGGAAATTTCCATTTCCTTTAGTCCGTGAGGCAGAACAACTTTCACGCCCTTAAAGAGAACCCGTCAGGCAAAATAACCCCCCTAAACTAAATATATAAACTGTCATTAGAAAGCATTGCTTCTATCCCTTTATTGTCCCACTACATGCCTGTAACCCTAAGCAATGAGGTCCTAAAGCTGTATGCAAATGACCTGTGAGATGTCCAATGAGTCATTATCATATTCAAGCTGTCCAGCTTATTCATGAATGGGCAGTACAGCCACACCCCCCAGTGCTTGACTGACAGCCTGTATAATGATGTGCTTCCTGATGCTGGCGGCCCCTGCAGCCTGTGTGTGTATAGGAGCGATACAACAGCTCCAGGCGGCCATGTTATAGCAGAACATGTCAGGTACTTGTGTAGTTGATGACTGTGACTCACAGGAGGATGCAGCATGTCAGTAGATACAGCACACACACTAGCAATGCTTTACTCTACACACAGACATTAACAGGGGGAGGAGAGGGGAGGGGGAACAGGGGTGACATCACTGCCTCTGACCATGTGACCCGCTTAATTTACATACTTTGATAGTTTATACGGTTGAAAAAAGAAACTTGTCCATCAAGTTCAACCAAGGAAGGGAAGGGATTGGATGAGGAAGGGATTTAGGGGAAACAATTCTATATAACATAACCATCAATGTTATTTAGGTGTAAAAAGGCATCTAGACCCTTCTTGAAGCTCTCTGCTGTCCCTGCTGTGACCAGCGCCTGAGGCAGGCTATTCCACAGATTGACAGTTCTCATAGTAAAAAAGCCCTGTCGCCTCCGGTGATTAAACCTTGATTTCTCCAAACGGAGACCGTGCCCCCCTCGTCTTTTGATTTGATTTAATCTGAAACAACTTACTACCATATTTTTTTGTATGGACCATTCATATATTTATATAAATTAATCATGTCTCCTCGTACTCGTCTCTTTTCCAGACTAAATAAATCTAGTTGTTTTAATCTATCCTCATAACTAAGACCCTCCATACCCCTTATCATTTTTGTGGCTCTATGTTGAACCCTCTCCAGCTCCAGGGTATCCTTTTTATGGACCGGTGCCCAGAACTGGACAGCATATTCCAGGTGTGGCCGAACCAATGCCTTGTACAGTGGTAATATTACATCCCTATCACGAGAGTCCATACCACTTTTGATACATGACAAGATCCTACTAGCTTTAGAGGCAGCTGCTTGACATTGCATGCTGTTATTCAATTTATGATCTACTAGTACCCCCAGGTCCTTCTCAACTAGGGAAACCTCATTTCCCTAGTTTGCCAAGTGGATGACCAACCTCATTTGCCAAGTGGATGACCAAACATTCAGTTTGTCCAAGTCACCCTGCAGCCTATGAGCATCCTCCATAGACTGTATTACACTATACAGTTTAGTGTCATCTGCAAAAATAGACACAGTGCTATTAATTCCTACCTCTATATCATTAATAAATATATTAAATAGTAGTGGGCCAAGCACAGAACCCTGGGGTACACCACTCATAACTGGTGACCATTCCGAGTAGGAATCATTGACCACAACTCTCTGGATACGATCCTTCAGCCAGTTTGCAATCCAATTGCAAATGATTTCTGCCAAACCAATAGCCCTAATTTTACCCATCAAGCGTCTATGAGGGACAGTGTCAAATGCCTTTGCAAAGTCCAAAAACACAATATCCATAGCTGCTCCTTCATCCAGGCACCTGCTCACCTCTTCATAGAAGCAGATAAGGTTAGTTTGACAACTTCTATACTTAGTAAACCCATGCTGGCTGTCACTTACTATTTGATGTCACATACTCCAGTATATAGTCTTTTACTAACCCTTCCAGTATTTTCCCCACAATTGAAGTTAAGCTTACAGGATTGTAATTGCCTGGCGCAGTTCTAGAGCCCTTTTTATATATTGGCACCACATTTGCCTTGCGCCAGTCACTTGGCACCACACCAGACATTACGGAATCCATGAAGATTTTAGCCAGCGGTACAGCAATAACAGAACTGAGTTCTTTAACCCCTTATCACCGACACTAGTTTTCAGCTCAATGACCAGACTCGATTTTTCAAATCTGACAAGTCTCACGATAATTGGTTATAACTTCGGAACGCTTTAACATATCCCGGTGATTTTGAGAATGTTTTCTTGTGATACATTGTACTTCATGTTAGTTATAAAATTTAAGTGATAAGTTTAGCATTTCGTTCTTAAAAAAAGTGAAAATTTGGCAAAAGTTTGTAAAAATTCTTCATTTTCCAAGTTTGAAATGTTCTGGTTTCCAGACAAGATGTAAAACTACCCAAAACTCACATTTTGAGGGACAACTCAGCTTTCAAGTGACTTTGAGAGGCCTAAATAATAGTAAAACCCCATAAATTACCCCACTATAGAAACTTCACCCCTCAACGTATGTAAAACAACTTCTATTAAGTCTATTAACCCTTTAAGTGTTTCACATGGGTTAAAAAAATATGGACCTGCGATTTAGAAACTATTGAATTTTTTTGGAAAATACATTCATTTAGGCCAAAACTGAAATTTTCAGAATAAATTAAAATGATGAAACGCACTGCAACGCTTGATGCCCAATTCCTCCCGAGTGTACTGTGGTGGTAAACTGCTGTACGGGCGCACGGCCAAGTATAGAATGAATGGAGGCGCCATTCACAGCAGATTTGTATTGTCACATTGTACGACCTATAAATTTTTATTTTTTTGGTAATACAAACATATGAGGGCTTATTTTTTATGGGATGAGATACAATGTATAGATAATTTATTGTGGGAGTCTAAAGCTTATTCTTGAGATTTTATTAACTATTTCAAGGGGGACAGAAACAAAATCATCAATTTTTATTTTGGATTGTTAGCATTCTTTTTCCCCCGCTCACCGCAATGTAAAAATAATATTTTATCTTTATTCTCTGGTTCACTACGATTGCAGTGATACCTCATTTATATAGTTTTTCTTATTTTTGCTTAATTTTCCTGAGCAAAACCAATATTGGAGAAAATCGCATTGTTTTTACTATTGACAACTTTTCAGGGCCATAACTTCTGTATTTTTCTGTTGTCAGATCTGGTTGAGGGCTTGTTTTTTGCAAAAAAACAGTTGTTCTTTTCAGTCGTATCATATTAGGGAACGTAACTTTTTTTGATCACTTTTTAGAACATTTTTTGTGATGGTGTTTGATGAAAAATTGTATATTATGAGAAGTTTTCCGAGTTTTTTTTTTACGTAGTTCACCGAGCGGGTTCAATATTGATTTAGATTTATTGTACAGATTAATACGGACGCGGTGATACCAAATATGTATGTTTTTGTGTTTTATTTACTGTATTTGCATTTTATGTGTTACTGGGGAGATTATGGGACTTTTATTTTATTTATTTATTTAATTATATTATAAAAAGATTTAAATTTTTTTTTTTTTAACTTTTTTACATTTTCTACTTCTTGGCTTGAATAAGCGATCATCCGATCGCTTATTCAAGCCTTTACACTGCAATACACTTGTATTGCAGTGTATAGTGTAAGTAACTGAGCATGCTGCGCATGCTCAGTTACTTACAGCCGGGTCCTGCCAGGAAGACAGGACCCGGCGAGAAGAGGAGCCGACAGCCTCGGGTCACTCGTCGGGAGCCGGGGCAGCGGCAGGAGGGATCGGATCCCCCGGTAAGCACACCGGGGGGGTCCGATGCACGGGGGACACACTTGCACGCCGCGGTCATGCTTGACCGCGGCGTGTAAGGGGTTAAACACCCGGGATCAGAGTTTTTCCGATCCCGGGTGTTAGTGCCGGGTCTGGGCTGTGATATCACAGCCCGACACCGGCACTATACTGACCCGATGTCCCGAAATCTTCTTCTGACGCGGCGCCGTAGAAAGGCGTCGGGTCAGAAGAAGTACCCTTAATGACCGCCGTAGAATCCCGATAGGGCGGTCATTAAGGGGTTAAGAACTCTGGGGTGTAACCAATCTGGTCCAGGAGCCTTGTACACATTGATTTTATTGAGCTTAGATTGGATCATGTCTACATTCAGCCAGGCTAGTATATTACAGGATGCATGACCCGCACTGGCACCACCCACGTCGGAAGTTCTTTCTTCTATCGTATAAACGGAGCTAAAAAACCTATTAAGTATCTCCGCTTTCTCTTGGTCTCCACTCACCGATGCCCCATTTTCAGAATAAAGGGGTCCAACCTGTTCTGACCCATTTTTTTTTTTGCATTGATATACTTAAATATTTCTTGGGATTTGTTTTACTATCTTTAGTCACCTGTCTTTCATTTTGTATTTTGGCTGATTTGATTTTTTTTTTTTACAGATTTTGGTAAGTTTTTTGTAAGTATTGAAAGCCTCAGGTGACCCGTCAGATTTATATTTTTTAAATGCCCCCTCTTTTTCTCATTAATTGCCCTTTTAACTGTAGCTGTAAGCCACGAAGGGTGTAATCTAGCCCGTCTATACTTGTTACCTATTGGAATAAATTTAGAAGTATAAAAACCCAGGATAGATTTGAATTTCTCCCATTTAACATTAGTATCACCATGTGACAGTATCTGATCCCAGTCTATATCTTGTATTGTAGCCCTGAATTTTTGGAAATTAGCCCTCTTAAAATTCAAAGTTTTTGATTTTCCCACCTGTTTCTGCTTTTTAAAGTTTAAGAGGAACATAATTATATTATGATCGCTGTTCTCAAGGGGTTCCCGGATACTGACATTTTGGATAATCTCCTCATTGTTAGAAATCACAAGGTCCAACAATGCGTCACCTCTTGTGGGATCTTCTACAAGCTGCAACATAAAATTATCCTGAAGAATGTTCATAAAATGTCTCCCCTTCATAGATGAAGACGAGCCCTGACCCCAATTTATATTTGGAAAGTTAAAATCTCCCATTATCACTACGGTCCCCTCCTGTGCATCCCGCTCCATCTGTTTATATAGGTGACCCTCTATTTCCTCAGAGATGTTAGGGGGTCTATATATTACACCAAAAATAATAAAGAAAATATGATTTTGCAATGATTAATGTATGAATTGCTTAGATAAAGGCTGTGATGGATCCTTGTGAGCTGCTACAACAGGTAGAGGTGACAGAAATAGTGACACAGACCTGATGACAGGTGTCCTTTAAATGTTGAAACGTTGTTGCTATATACCATACAAGGGTTGTGTGTGTGGTCCGGCCTTATATAGGTGGAATCAGCCAAGACACAAATTGTTTAATTGTCTACTACTACTTGTTAACCTTTTTTCTTCTGAGTTGTTCCTAGGGGAAGAATCCCATAATATAATAATAATATATATAACATTTTCTTACCAAAATAAATTAAACATATTATATACACAAGAATTGTGCTGAAAATCTCTGCTTGTACTTGAGTATATACAATAGTTTAAAGAGACCTTGTGGTGGGAATGGAAAGTCTGAGTAGAAAAGGTATTTTATTCTTGTCAAGAAATAGTTGATGTCACTTCACCCCTCACATAACAAGGAGGCCTATTAAATTTTAGTGAACTGAAAACCTCACAGATCCATTTTTGGCCAAAACACAACCAGAACAAAATACAGTGTCAGATAAGAATAAAATAAATTAAACTTGATATACTGTAGGTTTAATTTTATTCAAAAAGTTACTGTCTCAAGACATAAATACAAATCAGAAAACGGTACAGAGGACAATAGAATGTGGAGGACAACAGGTTAGGTAAATATATAAAACATTTTAGCTGGTTGAAAACAAAGCTGTAGGAACTGCTTTCACAAAGATATACTCTGCTTAGAGTAAGAAAGAAATCAACTTAGGTTTAAAATGGTATATACATAGTCTTTTCAGCAGTTCTAATAAATGCAGTGGTGTAAAGGTAGGGTAGGCAGTCGTTCAGACACGGAGTACTTTATGTAACATGATTTAGACATATCAGGTTTTGTGTTACAACTATGATGTTCAGAAAAAAAAAATTATATTTTAGAATTCTCTAGATAATTTATGGTTTTTGGCTACCACAGCCTAAACATGATTGTTACAATTTTTTTTAACAGCATTTTTTTTTCTTTTGTACACAAGAGAAGTTTGTGTATTGCAAGCATAAGGCATGGAATGACTTTAAAACCTTGGAAAAATGAAAGACAACTGACAAAAATATACACATGAAATATAAGTTAAAATTTACTTTAAATGTCTAGCTGCCTAAGCCTGGCAAAAATGAGTGGATGTCAGATGGCAAATATTGACTATTAGTTGTGAACTAAGGATGACGTGTGGAAACAAAGCTTTTCTAGAATAAGCCAAGTGTTTACAAGTTTTTCTAGGCTCTTAGACGAAGATAAAAATAGAAGAAATGTACGGTAACCTGCTGGAAGTATACTTGACCTGAAGACTGCTTGCAAAGACAAATAGATAAAACAATATAAAATACAAATTTAAAAATCATTTTAAAGCGAGTATTCACGCTTCAACTATTTAAACATTGTTAAAACTTTCAATATATTTCTGAAACCTCATTTTTTTTTAACTTGGAATTTAAAAGTAAGAAAAAAACTAAACAAACTGCGCAATTATAAAATCAGCACCAATTTATATATATATATATATATATTTCATTTTATTTAAAATTTAGAACCCTATTCCCACACTCTAATAAGCTGTATAATTTCTGTTTAAAGTTTTTTTTTTTCTGCAAACATACTACAATAAGCTTCTTTTTTTATTATTTGGAGACAAAATACAGTGGCACTACTGGAAGGATTTTCATGACATGACATGTTTTCTTAAAGGACAAGCAAACTTTTTAGGTTGATGGATGGGAGTGAGCACGGTTATGTATCGATACCTTCGGCCAGCAGTTAACCATCAGAAGTCATATCTGCAAAAAGGTTTTCAGTAAGGCTCCTTTAACACAAAAAATGGGCATAGGAATCTATAAAAAAAAATGTTAACGACAACTTGGATATCCATTAAAAATGGGGGTATGGTAAAAAAAAAAAAAAAAAAAAAAACATAATGAAAAAAAAATCCAAAACTATGTCAGGTAATAGATGCAAACTCCCATCAGTTTCCTCATAGTGTCAAAGTCAACACTATTCACTGGCAAGATTTTTTTTTAATGAATATTCCTTATTAAAATCAACAAAATTAAAATGAAAGAAAGGGCATCATCAACTGGACAACCTAAATATATATATATATATAAATAAAGGATTTATTTTCCAAAATAATACATTGTAGCTTATTTGCAAAACAGTTTACTTGTCCTTTATAGTTTTTTTTTTTTTTAATTTTATTATTTCCAGGCATTCAAAACTGCCCCTCAATGCACTTAATCTTGGTAAGCATATCAAATTCTCCTTAGAGAAAATTCTGTACAGAATTTCATTTAATCTACCACAAATCTGTCATTAAAAACTTTCTCTCTTCCATTTAAAAAAAAAAACTTCACCACAGAGTTGATAGATGAACTGGTATTAAAACATTGATACCCCAAGAACCTAGAGAGAAGAAAAAAAAACAAATGGAAGTTAGGAGTATGTAAAAAAATGTAGATAGATAGAAATGGAAAACTTAAAAAATAAAAAAGAAAGAGTCTTTAAACCGGAGAGTAGCAAAATAATAGTACAAAAGAAAAATATATGAAATGTTATGGGGAGATATCTATACCCATGAAGATGTGTGTTGCTGCCATCATCTGTCTAATGTGGTGAATAACAGAATATTTTCAATGGTAAATCTTGCCCTTTGCATGTATTCTACATGATAAGTGATTTAACAAACTTTTCTTGTGTTGCTTTTCTGTGAATTTTTGGCAACGTGCCGCAAAATATTCATTATTACTATATGACCATATTATACAAATCTTTTTTTTAAGCATTAAAAAAAAACCCTGTTAAAAGCAAGACAATTTTCTTTCATGGACCACCACAGTGGTTAAACAGAACGCTTTGGGTGCTTTCACACACAGCTTTTTCTCAACCACCACTGCAGATGAGAATCCCACAGGAGGAGATGTATAGGTTTACCTTCCTTTTTGAAAGCATATGTGGCAGCAGGTTTTTGGCAAAAAATAAGCTGAGTGTAAAACCACCCCAAGGCAGTTATCACATCTGATAAGGCGCCATAAAGAAAAATAATATGCACTACACAACAACAGGACTATAAATGTCAAGTATTTATGATGGTTTAACCCATAGGAATGCAAAAGGTTATAAAAACTGAAGAAGACTCCCAGAAATCCCAGCAGATGAACTTCAGAAAGAAAACCTGATTTTTTAAATTTATTTGCACCTTGTAGATTGACACATAGCAGTATTTGTGCAGCGACACATGCAGTGTGTTATGTGCACAGCTTTGAGCTTGATTAAGTTTCTGGAGCTATTTGGTCAACCATTGGGATAGGCCAAGAGGTCGTTCCATAACAGCTTTTGTCAGGCACCATGTTAGCCACTTCTCGGAAGCTGTATTTGTTACATATCAGTCACTTTAAAGAAATACGACTTAAAGGGGTATTCCTGTTTCACCAAATAAAATGTTATTGTATGGATAATAAAGTTATACAATTTTTCAACGCAGTTTCTCTATGAATTCCTCATGGTTTTCTACATCTCTGCTTGCTGTCCTTCTATAGGAAGCTTCTGTGTTTATTTCCAGTGGACATAAATCTGACCATGGTCACACAGGTGCACGGCTCGTTATATCACACAAGTCTGATAACTCTCTGTGATACTAATGAGCCGAGCACCTGTGTGACCAGGGTCAGATTTCTATCCATAGATGCTTTCTATAGAAGGACATCAAGCAGAGATCTAGAAAACTGGGAATAATTAATAGAGAAAGTATATGGGAAATCTGGACTTTTCATCATACAAGCAACAACATTAATTTGCCAAAAAAAAAAAAGAGAGACTACTGCTTTAATGCTGCAGCCCCTTAAATAAGCTGTTGCTGATCGCCTTTCCTACAGGGACATCATTAAAGTGGTTTTCAATTTCAGAAAATGCATGATATTGTTTGTATAATGACAAGTTATAGTATTTTCAAATATACTTTCTGTATTAATTCCTCACAGTTTTCTTAATCTTTGCTTGTTGATATTTAACATGAATCTTTGTCGTTTTCCTCCTGTGGGTATAAACCGGTCCCTTGTGATGTGAGATCACACAGGCGCACAGCTCCGATTACTCTCTGTGATATAATGAGTCGTGCACGTGTGTGACATCACATGACCTAGGGACTGGTTTATATTCACAGGAAGGAAACAATGAAGCTTCCTAGAGAATCTAAATACGGATAGTATATAACTTTTCATTTCACAAAGAAAAATCAATTGTGTGCTCAAAGTGGGATTTCCTTTAACTAGAAATGAGGGCCCAAGGTGGATGCAGAAGGAATTTCTCCCACACCATTCTATATCAGTCTGTTTAATAGTTGATGAGTCTCTGTAATCTTACACTAGTCATCTATGTCTGGCACAGTCAGTTTACACAAAGCAACATTTCTAGAACAGTCAAATCCTAAAAAAATAAATTTTCACTACAGAATAAAAGTTTTTCTGATTTGCGATTACAGATACAAAATATACAAGGACAATACGTTTCTGTACATGATTGGTGACATGTCTACCTAAACAGATTAAGTATAGACCACTACAACCTCTAGTAACAGGTTACAAATCACACTCATTTCATTATTTTTAGAATGGCGGGGATTATATATTTTAAGCTTACAGATTCATCCATGATTGAAGCAGGATCAAAGAAATCGGGCTTGAGCTCTGTTCTTTCTCGTCTATTTTTAGATGGCGGCTAGAGAAAAGAAAGCAAACAGGCATGTTTAACTACAAACCAAAAAAAGGCAATCAAGCACAATTCACAGGCCTCAAATATCTGTCTATATACAATTTTTTAAAGGAGTCCAGCAAACCCCTTTGATTTCCCAGTGCTGTTGCATAACACACAGCCACATACTCAGATCTCACATACTGCACAGTGATGTCAGGTCAGTGACTGCACTAACAATGCCCTCACCATTTAAGTATGAGAACTTTGTTCTTTCTTTGATGTACTTTTGAAACTAGGCCTACAGAAGACTTAAGTCTGTTTATTTGTGGTCCAATAAAATGTTGTACTCAATATATGAATACACTGTTCTCCAAGGTATGTATACTTGGTATATACAAATAACAACATATAAGAAAAAACTTACTAAATCAATATCCATTGTGTCAAAGTCCATGCCCTCATTAAGGTCCTCAATTCGGCCTTCAGATGACATCATTACATCTTCAACAATTGGTTCTTCATCATCTTCCATTAGCCCAGGGTTACGCCGTCTTAAAAAAAATTTCAATAGTATGAATAAATTTATTATGTATATATAATTGACACAATTTTCTAAAAGTCTGTCCTACAAAGATGAATAATGCATCAAGCACACATGATGGTCATGATCATCATGGGGAGGGCAAACATCTCTTAACCCTTTCAGGACCTGGCCCTTTTTTGTTTTTTCATTTTCATTTTTTACTCCCCATGATCAAAAATCCATAACTTTTTTATTTTTCCATGTACAGAGCTGTGTGACGGCTTATTTTCTGCGTAACAAATTGCACTTCATAGAGATGGTATTGAATATTCCATGCCGTGTACTAGGAAGCGGGAAAAAAATTCCAAATGCAGTGAAATTGGTAAAAAAACGCATTTGTGCCGCCTTCTTGTGGGCTTGGATCTTACGGATTTCACTGTGCGCCCCAAATGACATGTCTACTTTATTCTTTGGGTCGGTACGATTACAGGGATACCAAATTTGTATAGGTTTTATAATGTTTTCATACATTTAAAAAAATTAAAACCTCCTGTACAAAATTTTTTTTGGGGATTTTGCCATCTTCTGGCGCTAATAACTTTTTTATACTTTGGTGTACTGAGCTGTGGGTGGTGTCGTTTTTTGCGGATTTTGATGACGTTTACAATGTTATCAATTTTAGGACTGTACGACCTTGTGATCACTTTTTATAGAATTTTTTAATTTTTTTAAATGACAAAAAAAGTGCCATTTTCGAATTTGGGCGCGATTTTCCGTTACGGGATTAAACGCAGTGAAAAAACGTTATCATATTTTGATAGATCGGGCATTTTCGGACGCGGCGATACCTAATGTGTTTATGATTTTTACTGTTTATTTATATTTATATCAGTTCTAGGGAAAGGGGGGTGATTTGAGTTTTTAGGGTTTTTTATTATAATTTTTTTTTTTTTTTACTTTTTTTTATTTTTAGTACTTTTCAGACTCCCTAGGGTACTTTAACCCTAGGGGTCTGCACGATCCTATCATTACTGCCATATACTACAGTATGGCAGTATATGGGGATTTTAACTCCTCATACATTACAATGTGCTGATAGCACATTGTAATGCATGGTTAACCAAAAGTAGCCTCGGTTCTCGCGAGACCCGAGGTTACCATGGCGACGGATCGCCGCTCCCCGATGACGTCACGGGGAGCGGCGATCCTCGAAAAGAGGCGGCGGCGCCCACGCGCCGCCATGCTTTGAAGCCGCCGGCCGCATTGCCGGCGGCGATTGAGGTGAAACCACCCGCGATCGGTGCTAGCACCGATCGCGGTGTTACCGGTAAGCCTGTGCTGCAATATGCAGCAAAGACTTACCGGCTATGGAGAGGGCTCAGCGCGTGAGCCCTCTCCATGCACCCCAGCGGCCGACCCGTGACGTGCTATTACTGTCACGGGCGTGAAAGGGTTAATGATGAGTTTAGCGTCTTAAACCACTTTTCACCTTCCTGACACAGCCCATTTTTTCAAATTTGCCCATGCTTTAACATATCAAAGTGATTTTGAAATTGTTTTCTTGTGACACTTTGTACTTCATGTTATCTGAAAAATTTTGGTGGTATGTGTTTATTTATGAAAAACCGATATTAGATGAAAATTTGGAAAACGTCTTGACATTCAAAATGTTCTACTTTTTCCTTACACAGTCAAAAAACTTGATAACCAACATTAACCGAATGTCTGCTTTATGTCTCTATGGTTTTTAACGCATCCTCTCATTTTTGTAAGATGTTATGGGGCTTTAAACTTTAGGTGCGATTTCTCACATTTTCATAAAAAACAAAATCATGCTTCTGCAGGACCTGCTCAGATTTCAAGTCACTGTAGGAGGCCTTAATAAAAGTAAAACCCCATAAATTACCCCATTTTAGAAACTACACCCCTTAACGTATGCAAAACAATTTTCATGAAGTTTGTTAGCCCTTCAATTGTTATACAGGAGATAAAAACAAAATCGTGTGCAATTTTGAAATTTTTAATTTTTTGGTAAAATGAATGCGTTTAAAAAAAAAAAAAAAAAAAAGTGTACAAATTCTCAGTGGATAAAAATAGCAAAAACGCTCCACAAAGTTTGATACCAAATTTAACTGTAGTACATTTAATGTTATTTAATTAATTCTTTTTATTAAAGTGTTTTTAAAACAAAGTGTTTTTTTCTTTACTTTTACAGGTTGGCTTGAACAAGCAATGCCCTAAAGCAGTGGGCAGGACCCAGCTCCTGAAAGAAGCCACGCAGCCCCAGGGCTGCCAGCAGAGGATCGGAAGATTTTTGCACCCCTTCATAAGATCAGTAGAGTCAGACTATTTCAGCCCCATCTTACAAGGTAAGATACAACGTAATGAAAATACTCAAGGTGAGCATACTCACAGTACTGAAAATACTCAAACTCTACTATCAGTTTTGGCGTCACAGGCGAGAACTTACAGCCTGGCAGAGCCCATCCAATATGAGAGCTAAAAACATTATTCCCACCTATTGATTTGAAACTGTGAATGCTACATAAATAATTCCAAAAGCCCCATTATCAGTAAACTTTTGCTGATGAAAAGGTCCTCTTTAAAGCTTTAACCTTTCAGCAATCCGTAGTCCAATATGTGTACATAAGGAGTAGCACTGTTTTCTGTCATTATGTGACTTAGAGTCTTCATTTGCCATCAATGATTTATATAAAACTTTGTTAAAAAGTTAGCGACAGATATAAAGTCAAAGACTCTGCAAACCGTATCTTACATGGCGTGTTGTAAATTAGTCCGCAGCTTTACATAGTTCATTGCCGCTCTCTCTTGCTGTTGTCTCGCTACTTCTTCCTGCTGTCGCTGAGCAAGCATCCACGTTACCTGTGTGCTAAACACATAAAGAGCCTAGGGTTATCATCAGTCTTGTTGTAACAGTGTTCATATCAAGCAAAAACCATCAATATAAATCAACTAAATAGGGTTATTTTTTTCCACCAACATCACCTCTTATTCACAGGATAGCGAATTAGTCTGAGCACTTGAGGTGTGAATGCTATGACCCAGAGGGATGAGGAGTAAGGCTATATTCACGCTGCCGTTGCTCGCCCGTACCGTACCATAGCGGGCAACGGCAGTGTACGGGGAGAGGAGGAGGTGGTGAGCGCAGCTCACCCCCGCCCCTCTCCATAGGAATTAATGGCGCACGGTGCCGTACTACGGAGAAAGATAGGACAGGTCCTATCTTTTTCCGGGTACGGAGCGGTACGTTGCCGCACCGTACCGCTCCCGTAGGGCGCGGTGCACCCATTGACGTCTATGGAGGACGTATATCGGCCGTATATACGTCCTCCATACGTCAGTGTGAATGTAGCCTAAGAGGGTTCCCCAGATGTCCTATGGAAATACAGCAAGGGTGCACATACTAGGCCACTAGTGTAATGACTTTGACCAGAATAGCGATCTTCTCTAAATAGGTGATGGATATCACTGATGTAAAAACAAATCATAGATACTCAAACTGAAGATTAACCCCTTAAGGACGCAGGGTTTTTTCGCTCATTTCTCGAACTCCACCTTCAAAAATCCATAACTTTTTAATTTTTACGTGTACAGAGCTGTGTGAGATGGCTTATTTTTGTGCGTAAAACAAATTTTACTTTCCCGTAATGTTTATTTATTTTAACATCCGTGTACTGCGAAGTCTGAAAAAATTCCAAATGTGGAAAATACTTCTTGTGCCTCATTTTTACGACTTTCAACTCTTCGCTCCAAATACACCCTACTTTATTCTTTTGGTTCGGGGCGATCTCGGTGATACCAAATAGTATAGGTTTTATTGTGTTTTATAATACATTTCAATAATTAAACGATGTTGTACAAAAAAAGAAATTTTTTTTGTCATTTTCTGAAGCTAATAACTTTTCATACTTTGGCCGCACGAAGCTGGCGTGCTATGTTAATTTTTTGCGAAATGAGTCGACGTTTGCATTGCTGCCATTTTGAGGTCTGTCCGACATTTTGATCATTTTTTGATGTGGATGTAAATGGTGTAAAGTCGCATTTCGGACATTTGGGCGCCATTCACCCTCTCGGAGTTCAGCTGACTGCCGGCCGTAACCGTTTTATTTTGATAGATCGGGCCATTTTGGGACGCGGCGATACCTATGTGTCTGTGATTTTTACTGTTATTGATGTTTTATATCATTTCTAGCGAAAGGGGTTGATTTGAATTTTTAATTAATTTTCTTTTTTTTTTTTAACTACTTTTTTTTTCACTAATTCTTAGACCATCTAGGGTACAGTTAACCCTAGATGCTCAGATCGGTCCTACCATATACTGCAATACTTCTGATTGCAATATATAGGCATTTTGCAGCTCATTCATTACAATGAGCCATTGGCCTCGTAACGAATCTGCACAAGCTTAAGCCTCGGGTTCAACGAAGACCCATGCGACCATGGCAACCGATCGCCGCCCCCTGAGACGTTCAGGGGGCGCGCGATCGTTAATAGATGGCTGCGACTCCTGCGCGCCAACATCTTTTAACTCCTGCCGGCGACTCTTGCTGGCGTCAGTGGAAATGGTTAATAGCTGTGATCGGTGCAAGCACCAACCCGCGGTTATTAGCGGTGGGGGTTTGCTGCAATATGCAAACACCCCACCGTCTTATGAGAGGACTCAGCCCGTGAGCCCTCTTCCTACATTCTGTACCTCTGCTGCGCCTAGAGCTACGGCGCAGAGCGTTAGGGGTTAAGAAATCCAATATTATTTTTGCCAAACGTGAACATAATAGCAATCCAAAATAATGTGCCGTTTTCGGTCTCATCACAAGAACTTTCCATCAACCTGATAGATGCCAAACAGTTGTAAGTTAAACACAAGGAAGCCTGCCTGTGCTCAGGTCATAGCATTTTTGTTAAATTGAGGGTTTGTCCTCAGTAGCAACAAACGCTAGTGATAGTTAGTGATCGTGCCCTCTCATGCTACTTGCTAGCCATGCAAAAGAGATGCTACAGGCCTTGGCACAGCCCGCACAACTTTGTGGCACCGTATCAGTGTCTGATGAAAGTCTTGAGAAATATCACATATATTTTGATTCCTATATATTCCTTACTACGAGCCAAAAATACATATTCTTTAATCTTCAATTTAAGTGACAAGTATTTATCCTGTGAGACTATCAAGGTGGTTCCCGAACTTGTCCTACACCTAACCATCTTCATCGAGGCGCGGTGGGTGTCCAACCATAAGCAGGTGTAAAAGAACTCTTACCCCTTCCTCGACACGTGCTGTACTAGTCCGGCGCGCGTCGGGTCCCGCTGCATAAGCGGGCCCACATGCTGAGCCTCTCCATAGCCGGTAAGTCTTTGCTGCTAGATAAAAGATCATCAATCTGGTAGAGTCGATCAGACGCTTCTTCCCCTTCTTTCCCAAGACCCAAGGCTGACTCGTAATTACCCTAATCGTTACAAAATGAACACACGTATGATTGAGGAGAAAATCCCCAGAAAATACTCCATAACTGAAGTAGGGAAGTATATGTTAGGATCGTCAGACAACCTAGGGTTAAAGTACCCTAAAATCAAGCGCCCCCTTTCCTTAGAAACTGATGTAATATACAGTAAAAATCAGAAACACATCAGTATCGCCGCGGCCAAAACTGCCCATCACAATATATTATACTTTTGTGCCATTTTGAAAAATATTTTAAAAAAAAAAAAATATCATAAAAAGTGATCAAAGGTAGCATCCGAAAAATTATTACCATTGAAAACGCATCAAAAGGCACGCCCCACAGCTCCGTACACAAGTATGAAAAATTATTACACCAGAATAATGAAAAACAAAAAAAAAATGAAAAAGAAGATTATTTTTCCAGAATATGTAAAAAAAAAAAAAGAAAATGAAAACATTATAAAACCTATAGCAAATCTGGTATCCCCTGATCGCACAGACCCAAGAATAAAGTGACTATCCTTTTGGGCCAACATGAACACCGTAAAATTCAAGCCAAAGAAACGGCGCAATGAAGGTTTTTCACCCATGTTTCCACTGCATTTGGATTGTTTTCCTCGCTTACCTCCAGTACACGAGTGGAAATTACATACCATCCTATGGAAGTGCAATTTGTCACACAGAAAACAAGCCATAACCGAGCTCTTAATTGAAAAAATTTAAAAAAAAAAAAAAATTATAGATTTTTTGAAGGTGGAAGTAAAAAATGGTAAGTGAAACTAAAAGGGCCAGGTCTTTAAGGATACAGCCCAGTCCCCGGGTTTACATACAATGATGGGTCTGAGTTTTGTTCTTAAGTTGAATTTGGTATTTAGTCGAAACTTGTATATTTTAATAAGGAAGTTACTAGACAATTTTTTTTCTTTTGCCCCTGTTACAATTGGAGTTTCAAAATTTTTGTGTAATGGACCAAGATTATCAATAAAGCTTCATGACAGACATCTTACAGCTCATCATTTGGAGTCGGGACTATAGTAAAAAGCATCCAGGGAGCTTCACAGAGGTCACAGTGGGGCAGAGGGGTCCGTCGTGTAACTATGGTTGTCTGTAATTCGTGTCCTTGAGTAGGGCCGCTGTACGGCAACAAAAAAAAGAAGAAGAAAAAAACAACCAACCCTACTTATAATCGATATGGAGTTTGTGAGCTCAGGCTGCATTGGGTAACCCGGCCTGTAACTTTCTCAGGCCGCAACGTTTAGGTTCTCTCCTTATGAGTGATTGTCAGCTTGCGGATTTGCATCATGACTGGTGTATTCATTGTTTTGTTCCCGTTTAGCCCACTACTGTCCGCTAACGCTCTCTTTCGACTAAAATACAAAAAAGATTTAACTGACATTCATATAACATTAAACAGCAAAACTTCATGCCCTGTTGTTCTTGGTGGCGTCCTCTTGGTTATTCTTTTTTCCGTTTTCGCGTTTGCTGGTTTTGTCCTTTTTACTCGCTTACCAGAAGACTCGGCGCTCATTCTCACCACTCTACAGAGCCATAGTGGTCGTCGTCTCCTCCTAGCTTAGTAAAGAGTTCCTAATACATTGAGTGGTAAGCCAGACTCCTCTCTTCTCAGAGACATTTTGAAAGGTCATAAACTCTCCAAGTATGCGACCGAAAAACAAACAGATTTGTGGGTGTTTCGTTGTCATTCATGTTATTCATATCCTTGTAAGAGATCATTGTCAATAACAGATCATGACAAATATTGGCACCACTTACACTGTCTCTTTCTTGTCTTCAAAGCTTAATGAGACTCGCTGAGAATGTCAAGGAAGGCCATGTTTAGAGGTGGATGGACCTCCTCCTTGCGGGCTTGGCTCTTAAAGGCAAATTCTATACCACCCTAAAAAAATAACAAAAGAGATGTACATAGGAGAAATCACAGTTTTAGTATAATACTAATAACGCAAACATCAATATTTAAATCTTTAACTCAGATTAAAATATTGAACTTGTTAACTATACGGTTTCCATCCATCACCTGGATTTCTTCATAATTATTAGTATAGGAAAAGGTACCGAATATTACCAATATTTCTAGAAAGATTCTTAAATAAATAATTTGGTGTGGCCTGAGATCATATATATTTTAAGATCATAGCATCACAGGTTCAGCATACCTCCCCCAAGTTTTAATATCAGCTCACCTGTAGAATTACATTCACACACAACAAAGAAGTTTAGAAATCATCTGTCAGCTGCCCGGCAGTACAACCGTACCGTCTATTTGTTTGGGATGTCTGGCTACTGTTAGCGCAATGACTAATCTGCTTTGCATGGCAATCGACAGCAATAGCAGCAACTGGATTTACATGCGTCATGTAAGACGCCGTGCCAGGTACATGCTAGTAGACACTAGGAAGATAATCTTTGCCAAATAATTAACGTTTCAACTAGCAACCACAAGGCTGTGCCGTTCTTGAGGGTCTTCCCATATAATCTTGTAAATGTGTGCCTAGGTTTCAAATTCTATTTTTCATATCTGCACATAATCAATTCCCCCACACAAAATGCATCTTTTAACGATCTTTTAAAGACCATTTCCATCAATGCGTGGGCTGACCTCCACAGTAGCTTTAAAACTTTTCCAAATACAGGTTTATATAAAGTAAATAGGATATGATTATTCCTGTTAACATGCAATGGCTTCTCTCTGTTTTAAGTTGATCAAGTCCACAAGGTTAAAGCAAATCGCCAGCAACTCTTTTATATTCCACTGACGTGGGACGATCGGTCAAAGTTATAGCGCCGTGTCCTGGATCATCTCATGTGCAAAAGCTGTGTGAAAAGAGGACAAAATAAAATGTTCACACATTAATACTCTCTTTCTGCCAGTTTAAGTCAACAGGACCATCCCTCTGCAAACATCCACAGGTAGGAATGTAACTGTCCACCTCAAATTATGGCAGGTTTTTTTGGGTACTATCAACATATGGCCTCATGCACATGACCAGCGCATGGGCCATGACTAGCCATACAACTTGCCGGTCACTCACAGCAGCCGTTGATTCCTATTAGCGGGTGACATTGTGCTGAGTACTTTCCCATTTGCGAAAGTTTTTGCACAAATGTGGCGGGGGGGGGGGAGTGGCCTTAATTTGATGCTTTTTTTCTTTCCCCTAAAATCAATTCACGAATGTGAATTCACGCTTTATGGAAAATCTAATGGTTATTTAAACTATTCTGACCTTGAGAGCTTAAAGGGACCTACAACCACGATTCGAACCTATAAAGTATAACGTGTGGTAGGTGGAACCATGGTAACGTGAGGATAGCCCTTTTTGGGCTAATCCTTACGTCCCGGCTATCCTTGTAACTTTAAATACATTCAGTTGATATGGCAAGTTATTTAAGCGGCTACTTGGGGAGTGGAGTAGGCCGACATGAGGCTACTAGTCGCGGCACTCCACGCCCAGTGCCTTGTTCCTCCACCTACCGGAGTAATCTTCGGCGCGCAAGCCCTCGTAGCTGCCGCCCTCATGCATGCTCAGGACCAGGCTACGGGTGCTACGCCTACTCCGAGGCCGGCGCTACGGCGCATGGCGCATACGGCCGGGTGCTCGGAACGGGGCGCGCAGCCCCCTACGCGGTCTGCGTCAGATTATACATGGTAGCAGAGGAACAATGCTACTTGGGCGTGAGTACGCACGATAGCTCATGGCCGCTACTCCACCCCCAGTAATCCCTTAATAAGTAGCATATTCAACTATTAAAGTTTACAAAGGCAGCCGGGACGTACGGATTAGCCCAAAAAGGGCTATCCTTACGTCCCATTCATCACCCTACCACCCGTTCTACTTTAGAGGTAGAATCGTGGTGGTAGGCCCTGTAAGGGACCAGTCACAGAACTGGCCTAAAACTTTACAGTATTTTGTCAACTAGCTACACAGCTTCTTCCATCCATGTTTTTGTCACGGCCAGCTTGGGGATCATCAAGAACTTTGATGTCCGGTGTTAACTGGTTTTAGAAGGTCAGGGAGGTGGCGAGTTTAGTTCTCCCTCTTCTTCTAACGAGCCTCCTCCGCTGGGTGATTACATGCATCGGACTTCATATGATCTGCTTAATGATCTCCTTGGACTTGAATCTTCAAATTACAGTGAAGGAGGAATGTTGAGGCAGGGTAATCTCGAATGGTAACTATCTACCTCCTTGACTTCATCAAAGCAAATTTACACTTCACTTCAAGTAGATTTTCTGATGATGCCACCACACTGGCCATGAAGAAACTTGATTTAAAGCTGCTTGATACATACTGCTATGGTTTTTTGGCCAATTTCTGATGGGGGTCACATTTAAAACAAGAGACATTCAATTAGAGGATGCTTAGTAAAGATCATACATAAAAAATGTCATAATATACATTTTCATGCTTCATTTAGGTCAACAACTCTTTAACCAGCCTACATTGCGGAAGGTTACAGTCATACTTATTTTTCAAAGCCCTGGGATAGGAAAGCTATTCCCCCCACCCAGACCTAATTTCCAGCCAACATCCAATCCGGCAAACTGACAAACCCATTGCTTGCTGGTCAGGGCCATGATTGACTCACCGCCCTCGTCATTGCTATAACAAGGGGCCATCAATTTGGTTTGGATTGGCTTTCGGCTGGCAATTCATTCAGGTTTTGCAAACTCAAAAGTGTCTTTATTATAACCAAATACCATAATATACATTTAGCCATTTGTGCGTAGCATTACAACACATGTAAATTTGGTGCATTAACATAGTTCTCCATTCTGCTCATTCAATTAACCCCAAAACAGGGTTCCCAACACGGCCCGAAGAACCGTTTCGATCCGGGCCCCTGCGGCCCAGACAGTCGGGCAGGAGCCAGTGACGACAGGAACTCCCTATCCGTCATTGTATAGCGGCTCGATAACGGTGGAGACCGCCGATTCAGCACTATTACTGGGAGCAATTTGTCCGGTGACAACCCCCGGCCACAGGCTCCATGAACTAGGATGCGCAGCCGCAGCATGACCGGGAGACATAGCGAGTACAGGTTTTTATTTTTTATTAAAAAGGGCAGTAAAAGATTGTGTGCGCCGGGGAACAATGTTAAGTTATAAGGCAGAATAGAAATAATAATGTTGTGGTTGTAGCATAGATAAATAATGGTGTGTGGTGTAGTGTGGGGGGGGAGGGCAGCATATGAAATACTTCATGATGGGGGGGGCAGCCATAGAAATAATTACATATGGGGGGCAGTCGGATCATCGATGAGCATAGAAATAATGGTGGGGCAGCAAGAAACTAATTAATGGTGGTGGGCAGCATAGGAAATAATTATATGGGGGGCATGTCTAATAATTAATGGGTGGAGGCATATTTCAATATTAATATGGACGAAGGATAATTATTTAATAAATTAATATGCCTCCCATAATATAATAATATATGAAAACAGTTCAAGTTAGGGGGTGCAGTATATTAAAATAATGTATTATGTGAGGTTCACCGTGTAACCTAGCTATTCAATAATTCTTAAACTTTCGTACCAGCCCTCCAACGGTCGCTGAGGGGTGACCGTGAACGCCCCGCTAGGAGGAAGGTTTGGGGCCCTGCACCTAAAAGTAAGTGTTCCCCACCTGTTAAATGAATGAACCGTTGGGAACATGTCTGAGCTAAGCAGCAACGCAATCTCTATTCATTATTTACTGCAAGTTTTCCTCCGCTCTTATGTATACTAGCTAGCAAAGCCCATGCAGATGGAGATACACTTTACGTCTGATAAACATATTAAAGTAATTTATACATTTCTTTACCTTTGATTTATACAAATTTGGAAGCATGTTCACTCCCGTCCACATTCACATGCGCGACTAAGAATGTCCTACCCTATACTATGATAAAGTACCCATACTATCCTGGGTTCATTTTTACTCTTGTCCCCTAACCACAGTATAGCATACCTGTTGAACCTAGAACTGAGCGTCTTGGGCACAATTGGATTTTATCTAAATCCCCCTGTCGAGTTTTGCTAGTGGTTTCTTTTATATTCGTCCCCATAATACATTGTATCTAGTCAAATAACTCAAAAAAATGAAAATATGAGATTAGTAATTGGTCATTAAAAGAGAATATAATCAGCATCATACATGGGTCAAACTTCAATTTAGATATTTAAATATAAAAAGAACATCTCTGCAAAGGTAAAGATTACACTAGATTTATGCTAGCTCCTAAAGTCCTCCATACATGTATACTGAACAAATAACTTGAATCTACATACCCTCTAAGACTGCTTGAAATATCAACCGCCAGTAAGTTCATTTCACCACATTATACACTTAAGTTTGCAGAAAGCTAGCAAGTAAATTTCTTCTTCTTTGTGTAACTGCTTTCAATTTTCTTCTGGCTGCATCATCTTGTGACCAGCTATGAAAATAAGAGGAGAGGGACACCGAAGAACTGAAACTAAGCAAAGGGTTAAACAAACAACATAGTCAAACCTCATGTAATCAAAGTGGTAATGGACTCTCGTGTAGGATTAATATTACCACATACACTGGCAATTTGTTCGGCCACACCTGGAATTGCGTTTCAGTTCTGTGGGGCACCGGTCCCATAAAAAGGAACACTGGAGCCTGGAAGGTTCAACGTAAGCCACCACAAAATAGTAGGGGTATGAGGTGTCTTAGTTTTGAGGATAAAGAAACACAATCTATGATTTATTTAGTCTGTGAAAAGAACAGATAAGAGGGGACTGATTAATTTATTAGAATATCTGAATGGTCCGGATAAAAAAAAATATGGTGGTAAGTTCTGTTTCCAAGATTAGTATCAAATCAAAAGACAAGGGGCACTGTCGCACTGTCTCCGTTTGGAGAACCAAGTTTAATCACCGGAGGCACAAGGCTTTTTTACTATGAGACTGTGTCAATCGTGGATACCCTGCCTCAGCGCTGGTCAGCACAGGGACAGCATAGAGTCTTCAGAAGGGTCTAGATGCCTTTTACACCTACATAACATTGATGGTTTGTTATATAAATTGTTTCCCCTAAATCCCTTCCTCATCCAATCCCTATCCCTTCCTTGGTTGACTTGATGGACAGTGTCTTTTTTCAAACTCGTATAAAACATGAAAACTAATAGACAAAATTTTTAAGTAATTCCTTCATATGAGTATCACAAGGACATGTCTCTGTGCCTTATAAACAAAATGTAACATTGATAAACACATGTATCACAATCATAATCTGAACTTAACGGTCAACAAAACAACTCTGGCTGTCATTGACTCCATAAGACCCTAGAAGATTTTCCTGAGATATATATATATATATATATATAATATATATCTATTTATATTCTGGATATATTGACACAGCAGATCACTTAAAGTTTTTGCAGGATTTTTTCTTTTTTGATCACCGATACCATATCTGAGAGGGGTACCATTCAGGGCAAAAACCCTTTGAAAGACCCGTTCACGACCCGTCGACGTAATAGCACTCAACGGGCTCGGCCGCGGGTTGCCAGGGAGAGGACTCAAGCGCTGATGCCTCCCATAGCCAGTAAGTCTAGCGCATATTGCAGCAAAGGCTTACGCGGTAACACCGCGATCAGTGCCATCGATCGCGGGGTGTTTCCCGCTGATCGCCTCGGGCAAAGCGCGCGGCGTCTACAAGATATGGCGTCATGCGGCGCAAGCCCGCCCATCCTTTTCGAGGATCGCCGCTCCCCTTCGACGTTCATCGGGAGAGGCGATCCTGATCGCCATGGAGCCCGAGGTCTCACGACAGACCCGAGGCCTACGACTCGGTTACCCATGCATTACAATTTCTAATCACACACATTATAAGGTAAAAGTATAAAAATACCATACTGCCATACTGTAGTATGGGCGCCGCACAAATGCGTTTTTTTTTCCCAATTTCACTGCATTGGGAGGAATTTTTTCCCCCCTTCCCAGTACAAGCGGCATGGAATAATAAATACATCTCTATGTAATGTAATTTGTTCCCATGAAAACATTGTCACAAGCTCTGGAACATGAAAAATAAAAAGTTATGATTTTTGCGATCATGGTGAGTGGAAAAATAGAAAACAAAAAAGGGCAAGGTCCGAAAGGGTTAATTGAGCGTCTACCAACAAATTGACTTTGTTTGTGTTTATAAAAGTTGCAACAACATTAAAATGGATTATAGTCTAGTTATCGTAGCTGACTTGGGTACACTAAGGAATCATCTGTTCACACGGGCTTCCCGCCTGTGGGGGTGCTTTACTATCTACATAAAGGGGAGGTGCTGTCTTTGAGTATCTCTCTCACCAGTGCATTACAGTGCTCAAAGTACATTTCCAACTTTGCAATATATGCTATTCTGCACAAACTACTTCTTCTAAAAGTAAACATCCAGGGAATTGATATACAAGCTCCCCAAAGCTGCTACACAACACTGTCACGCACGCTTTTGCTTGGTTAATACGTGCGCTAGACTTTCTTAAAACTCAATGTACACTACTGAAAAAAAAATTCTGATAAAAAGTTCACATATATAGTTCTTTACCTGAACTGCTGTTATCATCATCTTGTCAAGAAGACAGATCCAAATGAGCCCTTAGTAATTCAGACTGTAAGATTGACATCGGTGGAATACACAGGTTTCTAAAGCTTCACACCGGCCACCAGCTACGATCTGATGGCGACAAGATCATTAGCACAGTCAGAGAGAATATTAATGTCCTGCAACGATAGGGAAATGAAAATGGAATAACGTTACTTAATATACAGAAAATACTACATAAAATATTTGCAGTTTTTAATATAACATGCCATATTTTGCTCTGACTTTTATCATAATCATCCCCTGACTATAGTTTTTAATAAAAAAGTAGCTGATAATATATGGTAAATGGAACATTGATTTGTTGCAGGTCTTGTCATGGCCTCTCTTGACCAGAAGTCACTATTTGAAGCAGTTATTTCCTATGTGACCACAGGTTGGTACTAATGGCTTTACATCCCAGGAACAATACATCGCAATTCTGGCCCTAAGTCATCATCATCAAATAGACAAGTTGTACATACAGAACAACAATCATTTTATTTTGCTCATAACAACTTTTCACATTCAAACACTAAAAGATTTAAAAGGGTTTTCCAGCCTGATTTTTTTTTTCAAATTACTTAAGCTAATCTAACCTTCTAAATGTATAGGAAATGCACAACAGACAAGGACGGAGAGCTAGCTTAAAGGTCATCTAACCTATGAGTGAAAGGACTGTAAGCAATAACCTTGCGACGGGGCTCCATGTGCATATAGTGTTAATGTACCTGAGCACCCTCAGGCTCATTTACCATAACGTCTAATCTTGGTGTAGAGGTTCTCTACCCTTTAACAACAGGTCTCTAACCTATTAAAAGAGTTACTTAAGTCCCTTGCCCTCCTAATCCCATTGTTTTGGCGTCCAGCCAAAAGTGTCCACAAGCTGATTGATTAGTAAATTACCTGCTGACAACTTTGTCATGCAGGAATTTACTTGAACAAACATAGATGCTCACTTTTTTTAGTAACTAAATATTTTCTGCACTCAAAAAAAAAAACAAACCACAGATGAATTATCCTTTGGTGCTTCTTTTGCCAGTTAGTTTTCGCTCTTCACCACGACTGAGATGCACTAATTGAATCAGGAGGTGCAATCATTTTGCAAACTTAAGTAAACCTACTACCAAAGTAGCTTGTCACTCAACTTAGAATGAAATCTACCACCAGTATGAAGGATTTGTAAACCAAGCACAGTACATAACTGTGTTTGCCCTCTTTCTGTAGGGCCCCTCCTCCTTGCTTCCAATCTAGAGCTCTACACAACACTGCACCAGACACCGATGTCCGTTCCGCTTATACATGTACAGGCGGTCCCCTACTTAAGGACACCCTACTACAAACAACCCATATTTACAGACGGACCCCCTCTGCCCACTGTGCCTCTTGGTGAAGCTCTCTGATGCTTTACTACAGTCCCCACTGCAATGATCAGCTGTAAGGTGCTTGTAAATGAAGCTTTATTGATAATTCTTGTCCATTACAATACACCAAAAATTTTTGAAACTCCCAATTGTCACTGTGCAAAAAAAAAAAAAATATCTAGAACTTCCATTATAAAATATACGATTTTCGACTTACATACAAATTCAAAACCTTATGAATCAAACCCTCCATACCCTAGCTTGTTGTAACCCTGGGACTGCCTGTACACATCATACATATTGTGAAGATGTAAAAGCTACAGGCAGATACTTTCTGTATCCAGGGCTAAGGAAGGAAGGTGTATATATAGTATAATAGATCTGACAGCAATGTAAAATGCTGTATAGCACAGGGGAGAAAGTCATGTGTATATGGCATCTCCATGATCTCATCATCTCTCTATGTTTTTTGGGGGGGGGGGTGGGGGGTGGGTGCAATAGTAGTAGAACTGAAAGTGTATACCGAAGGCGGTCCCTTACTTAATGAAACAACCCGCCGTACAGACAACCCATATTAACAGACAACCCCTCTGACCTCGGTGAAGCTCTTCTGGGAGGTTTACTTACAGCTGATTATTGCAATCTGGGACAAAGTGTCCTGTAATAAGCTTTATTGATAATCCTGTCCCATTACAGCAAAATGTTTAAATTTCAATCGCCAACTGGGGACCAAATGGTTTTTTTTTGTCTGGATCTTCAATTGTAAAATATACACATTTTTTGACTTGCATACAAATTCAACTTAAGAACAAACCTCCGGACCCTATCTTGTACGTAACCCGGGGACTGCTTCAAACCTGTACACTGTTCATTTTGAACAAAATAATTACTTACCTGTTCTTTTAACAGCATTGTGCACATTGTAGGTAATGCTGACATATTTGGCAAAATACCCTCATTTGTCTCTTTATGTTATTAACTCCTCCTATAAAAAAAAAAAAAAAAAAAAAAAAAGAGGCAATTAATAAGCATGACTTAAACAGCAGAAAAGAAAGGAGGGATGAACAGGCAAATAAATTAGGAAATACCTTGGCTGAGCCGTCTCTGAAATTTTTGCCAGTTGCCAGAGCTTACATATGGGTACACTGTAAAGCATGGTGACAATCTGAAAACAGAAACACACAATTGACTGAAGAAAGAGAAAAGAAAAAACAACAATCCATACATGAAAGAAACGGACCTGGCTTCTGGCATATCTTCCCTTTTAATGCCAGTTTTCAAAAGTTGTAATTGCTGCTGGAAAGGTCCCACCTTGAAATATCGTGTGCACTGTTCAAAACCACAAAAGATGATCTGTCAATCGTTTACTCTTGAAACCACCAAAATGTAAAATTGTTATTGGCAATTTTTACAAGCATGACTTTCAGAAAAGCCTAATGACATGATGGGCCAAACCCTTCCATACACGTAACTCAAGACAACCAACCATGGGGAAACGCACTGTCTACAGCTGGAAATCTGTTTTCTTCTGAAATATACGGTTTGTTTGTTTTTTTTAAAGTAAAAACTTAAAAAAGAGTTGGACACAAGTCCTAAAATACCTACATAGTCATCACCACATGACTATGGATTTAAATATCCTCAAATGTGAGCACAAAGTATAAATAAATCCAACTGTGCATCAGACAATATGGTAAAACAGCCAGAAATAACAAAAAAGCAAGTACCAGCACTTCCTCCGCCGCAAACCCAGGAGTTGCCCAACAAGATGCTAAAAGAGGAGTGTTTGTCATTTTCCCCATCCGGGAAAACTGATTTTTCCATATTTTTCCACAATCCCCTATGGCACGTCTGTCATAAATCTCCACACACCTACAAAGCCTTAATTTGGCAGTCTTTGTGAGGAGAAATCTTACTTTCCCAACCAGTTTTTTTCAACAGCTAGCACACATTCTCATGTTTGTTCTTTCTATAATGGCAGTACGCTTGGGACACTGTGTCCATCCAGCCCAATTTTGATTTGATTATTGTCCGAACATTTTGAAACAGGTAGTAATTGCTGCCTATATTTGCAACTCAACAGTCTTTCTACCACCCATTGAAGTGAGAGTGGAACGCATATCCACTGAGGACACACGGCTTGATTGTTTTGCAGCCTAATATTTACATATATAGTGATGAGATCATACTTGTGGAAAGCCAGTTAGTCGTTTAGTGTAGCCATGACCTGATATGCATCATCCTCAATCAGGTTCTTCCTCCCTAGAATGAGGCAAAAAAATAAACAGTTTATTTGATTTTCCAACTTTGTAGCAAAGTAGCAACAGCATGTAGCATAAGTGTGTATATAGGCATGTCCAAAAGTTCTCACTTGGATACACTTATAATATTTTTATCAAGTTCCAAGCAACTACAAAACCGTCCAAAAACATAATAACAACCGCCTGCATAAAGTCTTTCAAGGAGCCGATTAATTATCTGCCAGTTCATCAATGAACTGACTCTTTTGCGATTTCCCACTCTGTTAAATACTTGTGAACTCCTCATTACAGAGGGCCATGATAGGTTTTCGAAACAAGCTTCCAAAACATCTGTGTCCGTGTGTTCTCTACAAGTCTCCTTATCTGCCAATAGGGCTTCTAGATCTTTTAAAAGAAAGAGAGATTTGTAACATCATGTTTGGATGCATCACCTTTTAGTTTTTTAGTTTTATCTACACGAGCAGAACCTGTGTATTAATTACTGCATTATTAGTTTCTATAAAAAGGGGCGAAGGGTTTTATTCAGATGAAATTATTTAGTCATAACAGTTATTATGACTCAAGAGCAGATGACCTAGCCCCATGTTAAGAGCCACAAGACATAAAAAAGTGTTGGCCTGGTTAACTGGGGTATACCTTCACAATGCATGCAGCAGGCTACTAGTGTAATACCCAAAGTTGGAGAAGGGCCTAGAAAATAAAAAGAAAGTATTTTTTTGTACCTTTTTCTAGACGCCGGTTGGTTAATTTCCAGGTCAAAAAAAATACTGCGGCAACTGAATAAGATTAGTCCACCTTCTCTGCATCCACAGAATACTGAGTTGAAAAAATAATAATGAAAAACCAATTATAACTTCGTATATTTTAACGTGTTTCCATTATTACATAATCACTCAAGATTACAGATGTACACCTTTTTGCTAAAAGCTGTGGCCAGACACGGCAAAGTTCAGTAAGCCTTGTCTTGTCAATCCAACTGAGTTTTCTTTTCTTTTCGCAGTAATACCTATAAAGAAAAACCGATCATATCCTGAAATTTTATTTATTCAAAAACGTATTTTACACAACATCATCCAGGCATCACTTAAACTGGTCATTTGCACATAACAACATAAAAAAAACGCAATCAAATGTAGCTAGGCTGACCTCACTTTTAAGCTCCATGCCAAGAATGTTGTGTTTGTCGGTAGATTAAATATATAGCACATGGTCCAAGCGTCAAGTGGTGTAACGTTATACGTCCCTGGACCATGCATTTTATTCCTATCCCCCATGTTTAGCGCTCTAAACACACCGTACTTGCAACCAGAACCATATTAGCCGACCCAATAAGTGTACCTATAAAGTGGTCCTCCATCTCCTCGTTTTTTTTTCCTTCTCTCTGTCCTACTAAATTAAAAATAATATTTTTACCCTTTTTCCTGTTCCCTGCCAACATGAGGTGGCATTCAGCAGCTTGGCGCATTGTACAAAGCATGATTTCATCATGCCACTTTCCTGACGGTCATTCAGGCTGCGGAAATAAAAATACCTTGTGTTCGATAAAATGCAATAACTACGTTAGAAACATGGTATACAACTATTCTCTCTTCTCCCCATGCACACGGGCCATAATGTGAGCCGTGATCTATAGGTCTAACGGCACCAAGACCCTGAGCGTGAGCACCCCATGTCCTCCTGCACTGCGGCTTGGCTGGGTGGCCTCTTGGAGAGAGGAGGGGTGAACTCCTCACCCCTCCACTCTGATGCAAACCACTAAGCATGCATTTGTTATATAACTCAAGTGAACTTCTGTCACTCTTATCCATGATTATGCCTGTGGCTTCTCCCATGACATGAACACATTGATATTCTCAAATCTCCATTTATTAAACACCTTCACGATATACATACTTACCTTCCTCGCCATTTAAAGTACATCCAACAACAAGCTGTTCTACACTCCCAATCCTTTAACTTAGTTGCACAGTCCCCACATCTGTCGCACGAGATAGGCAGCATGGTCAGCAACTAAAAACAACATAAATATTAATTTATATTTTCGAAAAAAAAAAGTCTCCGCAAATGACACAACGTTCCAAAACAGAGTCTCACCATACATACACAAATAAAAACCGCCTAAAGTCCTTAAAGTATTTTCACAAGAGATGTTAGGGGGGAGGGAGGGGGGTAAGCATGAGACTACTGCTCAGCTGAAACTTAACACCTATCCTGTAGTATTACATAAACATATTGGAATTTATCTTCTGTACGTTGTAAATAGACTGCTGCACATAATTCTCTACATAATTAACCAGTGTCAGTCTATTACTAAACCTAGTAGTCGGATAGAGAATTGAAGGACATAGTTACATTGAAAACAAATGCTTTTTTTAAATTATAAAATTGCTTTAAATTCTATTTTATATTGTGGTCAGAGGGTCAAATTAAAAGTTTACTGCTGTTTTCCGTCCATTATGTTTACAATTCCGAGGCCACAAAAACAGTACCACATGCTTAGACTTGTTCCAGGACAAAAAAATAATTGTAGCACATCTAGGATACACTAAATCCCTCAACTAACAATCTCCCCAAGGTGGTTTCATGGTTTTAACAGTGAAAAAAAATACAAGCCACATATCTGTCAAGTATATCCTAGACTGAAACTGCCCTTGGACCCTTACTGAAAACATAAGTTCATACTGATGCTTGTGAGTGATGCCCATCAACAAGATTACTACAGTCTCATGAACTACTAACGTAATCAGGTTTTTTCATACTAATCTGTTAATTCTGCATGGAAGCATGGTCTCACAGCATCCTCGATGACAAAATGATGTGGGTCTGCGTAGTATACATCTTGAAATACTCTTCCGTTTGCTAACATGTGTTATATTAGAAATGTCTAATATTATCCAATCCCTTCCTCCCGCACTTCTAAACGGGATAAAATTTTGTAGACCTCACTCCTCCAAAAAGAAAAAGACCAAAGTCTTGACCAGGTTTTGCATAGGGCTAAGCCCTCCCTCTTCCTCAACATCCCATCTCTTCAGGCTCTCTACCAGCTGAATTAAATCTGTTAAAATGGCCACAAACAAATCAGAGATTTCAACAACATTAAAGATTCAAGTTTTATCCTTGAATCGTATATCAAATTTTGTTTGCTGTTATACATAAAACCTGCCTCATGTTTACAGCCACTTTAGTAAAGTTTCTTATCCTTACTTCAGGGGGATGGGGGGGGGGGGGGGGTTATTATAAGAACTCCCCAGCTGCACCAGCTACAGGTCCTATCAGAATAACCAGTGTAACATTTTCACAGTCTTCAGCAGTTAGGACTTCATCGCTACTTCCTACCAAAGCAAATACACACACACAATAGGTCATTACTTGACATTAACTACAACCTTTCCCATAATTTAAAAACTAATTATGAAAGTTATCACACACAAACTTCACACAACCTTGCATAACCATGAAGGGGAATGGTACGTCGATACGATAAGTGCTCCGGCTTGGATAAATTACACACCAGGTTCTGTCCTGGGTAGAATTCAGATAAACCGTGTATGGGGGGGAAGGGATTAGTAGATTGTTTTCCAGCCGTTGCACCGAATTGTGACTTCAAGTTGGAAGTTGCTCCTACGTTATTTAGTCCCTAAGTTTTTCTCCTTCCTTCCCTCCTTTGTGTGGATATCACTAACCTTTGTGTTTAATGATATAATTAACTTGCAACTAGCTTTTCCCCCCAAAGTATTAAGGGGAAGATCAGCCAAACAATCAGAAATTTATACAGTGCACATTGGAGGATAAAGGATTTCGCCTGCAAAAGAATTTCCTTAGATGCAACATTTAAATTAGGCACATTAGGTGTAGGGTTATATGCTGACAAGATGGCTAAACATAATTCACAGGACTACATTACAATCTATCCTCTGTGCATTCCAAGAGTATATCATTTTAACATAATCTTAAATATTTCCTTTTGTGTTACAATTACCAAGCGAGTTCTATAATTAACTCTGAAAAAGAACCAGTCCCCAGAAAACAGCACACAAAACCATCCTCAATGTCTTTCACACCCCCATCCTATAATTTTTACTTACGTAAAAACTAGAGTAGAAGTTTTATTGCCTAACTCTACATCGTCTCCTTGTCTAAGTCATTGACACAATTCTATCCTGAAAAAAAATAAAACCATTGGTTTACAAGACCGCAAACACGCGTGAATAAAAAAATATACTTTTTTAACAAGAGAAAAAAAAATACCTTGATCGGCTGTGAACAGTCTCCAGCTTGGAAATTCAACTCTCTTTTGTAAAAAGACCTTGCAGTGCAAGTACGACATTTACGGCGACCTCTCCTTGCTGAAATAATTAAAAACCCACATTAATAAACTATACTCTGTAAGGAAGTATAGGAATGACTGGAAGATGAAAAAGATGACCATGTTCAAAGGCATTGTTCCAAAGGATTTTAATCACCCTTCATGCACATGACTTTTTGGCCAGGGTGAAGCACTGCTCCATTTTGGGAGACTTTCACAGCCATGTATACCTGGTCACATCCTTAAGGGGTCGTGTTAATTAATTTGAATGTTACTTGGCAATTGTGGACTTTAGATAGTCCATACTAACTGAATCATTGGCTTGTTAATCTACATTCCTGTGCTATTAATCAAGTGTTTCACTTGACGATTGCCACAATTATTGTCTTCAATAATTAAGCACAGTACAGTGCTGTACTCACGCTGGACAGAAACATAAGGTGTAAAAATCGGTGTTGAACATCAACCGCAATTACAATATGTATTATGACAGGCTCTCTCATGAATTAGGACATGCTAATAAGAATTCTTCATGATTTCCTCACAGTAACCTATCATCTTCCAGCAGTCTAGATCCACTGCTTGAATGACACACTACCGCAAATAAAAGGTTTCTCTATGGTATGATATACAAGTTCCAGTGTTATGTCTTTTCTTGCAGTTTTAACTGGTTAGCCGCCGCCCGCCGTGTATTCACGCGGCGGCCGTCCCGCCGCATGGAGAGGGGCTCACGGGCTGTGCTAGCACCGATCACGGGTGTTATAACAGCGATCACTGCCGGCAACCTCAAAAAAATGGTGGCTCATGGCACCGCCATCGTGCTAGGATCGTCTCTCCCCGTGGTCATCGGGGAGCGGCGACGTCTTCGGATACCCGAGGCTAATTTTTTCTTTTAACCCCTTCATTACAATGTGCGGATAGCACATTGTATGATGGAGCGGAAACATCCCCATATATCTTCATACTGTAGTATGGCAGATATGATAGGATCGATCAACAACCGAGGGTTAAAGTCCCTCGGGAGTCTAAAAAGTATTACAAATAAAAAAGTAAAAAAAAAATTATATTAAAAAAAATAAAAATTCAAATCACCCCCTTTCCCTAGAACGGACATAATATAATACAAAACAGTAAAAATCATAAACACATTACCACAAAAGATCAAAATATATTAACGGTTTTTCATGCGTTTAATAACCCCGTAACGAAAATAGCGCCCAAAAGTCCGAAAATGGCACTTTGTGCCATTTTTGGAAAATATAAAAAAATCTATAAAAAGTGATCACAAGTCGTACAGTCCCTAAAAATTATATCATTGACAATATTATCAATGTCGCACAAATGACACCCCCCACAGCTCCGGACAACAAGTATAAAAAAAGTATTATCACAGAAGATGGTAAATTAAAAAAAAAAAAAAAAAATTGTACAGAAGGTTTTATTTTTGTAAATGTTGAAACATTATAAACTAGACAATTTGGCATCAGGCGTAATCGACCGACCAAGAATAAGTACCATGTTCATTTGGGGTAGCACAGTGAAATCCGTAATATCTCAAAACCCACAATAAAATGCGCAATGTGTTTTTTCACCATTTCCACTGCATTGGAATTTATATTTCCCAGCTTCCCATACACGACATGAAATATTCAATACCATCATTATGAGTGCTTTTGTTACGCAGAAAAAAGCCTCACACAGATCTTTAAGGTGTAAAAATAAAAGTTTATAGATTTTTGAATGTGGTGATGAAAAATGGAAATGAAAAAACCAGGAGGGGCTCGTCCTAACCGTTAATATATACTATATTACTTTAGATGGTTGCATTGCCTAGTCCTACATAGAAACGGCCTTTATTTGAGGATGCAGATAGCTGAGTTTGGGTTTCGAGCTTCCCTATATGATGCAACTGTGCCACCAAGGGTGGGATACGACCTTTATCAAAGTTACGATATCATAACTTCAATTGAGCCATTTTAGATGAATGTGTTTTCCATGGATCCCGTGGAAGCTGTAGAGACCTGAGAGCAGGTTCCACCCTACCAGATCTGTGGCTCAGACATTCCACGAAGTGGAAAAAAAAAATAGATGCCCTCACTGGTGTCATGTACATGTTGTCTATTTGCAGAGGATTGTTAGTTAACACACTTAGTGTTACTCATGTGGTGTCTTTGGATGCATTTTAAAAAGCCCCTCAGAAAAGCAGCAGTTTTTACATCTAACCCACTTCGTTTGGCTTTTTGAAAGTGTTTTTCTATTGTATAAAATATTACAGCAATGAATGCAAACACAGTACGGCACTCGCCCATCTCCGTCCGCTCCATATAGATGAACAAGAATTCCACCACTTGCCAACGCAGCTGTTTGGTCATTTCTGGTTGCAGCGGGGTACTCGTTCTCAGGGGGGGTCCCATCTATAACACCCCAAATGACCGCCAGTTACCTGTATAGCCACAGATAGGGCCGAAACTTGCTACGGCGGGAGACCCTTTAAAGTGTGGGATTTGTTGATTTTGGCATGTGTTATGTATTCGAGCCTAACCCACTTCATCATACCCTTATGCATGCATCGTCCAGCCCACATATTTTTAAATGCTGTCATTTAAGAAGCATCACTGTAACATTTTCATCCATACACCCATTTCCTCTATCTATTGCTTCTTATTTTCTGCAATGGAATCCCCTGTGGAAAAACAAAAAACAAACATTTAGGTTGTTACAGGGTCAAAAAGTGAGACACGTCATAATGTAAGCGGCCAGTGGAAATCCGGATGATTTTACAGGATGAAAGTGGAGTTAACTTACAACTAGATTTGCAGCTGGAAGATTCCCCAGGAAAACATGTTGCAGCAAAGTGATGTGAGATTTTTAATGTGTAACTACATCGGCTGGAAAGTCTGCAACATATCTGAAGAAGAATTTCAAAAGTCCCTTTGCTTTCAACTACAATCTCATATAACAAAGGCAGGAATGCAGTAGATTCATCACCTAGGTGAATAACCACAGCACAAACTATTTCAAGAGCATGTACAAGACAACTTGCAAATGTGAGGCCATAGAATAATTAAAAACCTGTTTGTCAATCGCAACAGACTTGCATTCATCGAGTTTTGTGGAATTTGTGGTACAATTGTGTAGTGGGTTGCAAGAGCATTTGTTGCAGATTTCACTTGCCACGTAATTAGAGTCAAGTCACCAAGTTAAACCAAAAATGTCCCTACAATAAATCAAAATGCAACACTGGATCCATCCACAAAAATTAAATGCACAGGTACAGTTTTAACGTAAAGCATTATTTTAAGCTTTATGTACAAGTCCCTTCAAATTTACTTGTGCCATTACCTATGGAATCCAGTGGATGGGAATCTTATGGATATTGGTTTTACAGATACGTTTTCAACAGAAGGGATGCTATTTCTTCCAAACCTGCTTATTCTTAACACCGTGAAGAACAGTGTAAATTCAATGCAAACTGAAAGGTAGTTAATTACTAAGAGTGTCCGTGCAGTCATTTGCCCCCAACCAATTAATATACATTTGGTTACACATCAAAAACAAAAATCATACCCTGTATCTGTGCACAAAAACACCTTTAAAATTGCATTCACAGATTTTCTTTTCGTCCTGATTTTCTTGGCCACTGGTAAAAATAGACAAAAAAAAAAAATTATCAAGAATACCTATGTTTTTCATTTGACAGATTTTCATAGAAGATAAAAATCACATTTCATCCCATCTACTATACTCAGGGAACAGAGAAGCTGATAAGAGAAGACTAATCAATAGTTGTTTAGGGTAAGATTTGGTAAAACTTGTCATTTATCAATGGAGTTGTCATGTCCCCATATGTACAAAGCCAAAATTTAGAACTATGAGAAATTGATTCAATCTCCAATCATGGTGCTTTAGTCCGTAGTAACGCACTCATCACGGCATGATCACGGAATAATGTGGCCATGGGTCTATGCTAGCGATAAGAAATAACAGGATAAGAATTATTTGTATAGGATCAGTTGTAACGCAATCTTAGGGGTGATCAAAACAAAAACCATAAATGTATAATATCAATTATTTCTTAAATAAATTCAACCTCCTGTCGCTTCTGTATAAAAGTTCAGTCGGTCATTGGCCTCGTTCCAATCATCCTTGTTTCTTGTCTGCTTCATACGCCTTTGTGTATTGGTCCATGTTAATACTCAAATTCAGCTACATTAACCAAGGCCGCATGCAATTTCATCGCTTGGTAAAGAGGAACAAAGTTCACTTTAAAAAACAAAACAAAAAAACTACTTGTTTATTATTTATGCTCTTTATGCTTCTATTTTCAACATATTGAACCTGCCACATACTAACCTGCCCTTTTACTTGTATGTCGAAAGCCTAACTTGTGATCGGAAGGCCAGTGAGAGGGAAATGGACTGTGTCATCATATACTCGTCAATAATATGCTATCTTGGCACTGCGTACTAAAACACCATGAACTCACAAAAGCTGACTTAACCATTTCTTCCATTGTGGACCACCATAGTTTAATGGGTCATCACCACGGTCCTGCAAAGACAAATAAGACGGTTAAAAGAGCAAATTAACCCGTAACTGATTGAGCATGATATCTAAACTCAATCCTATGAAAATCCCAATATATTGCAGTTTTTTAAAAAACATTTAGTGGTTAAGCTAGTGCCATTTCCCGAGGGATCCCGCATTTATTTTCTTCTTAGGGGCCATCTGGTCTTAAAGGATCTACATGTGATCTCATGCATTATGACCAAACATACCTGGAAATGATGTAGCTATACTGTTGCAGGCACATATCCCTGAGCTGAGTGGTTTTGGCTGAATACCATTTAAACATTCAGGACCTAGGGAAACGTGAATAATCACCGCTTCACTGTCCAGACAGAACTAAACAACATAGATCCTCAACACACATGCGGGGTTCAGTGCAGCATTGATTAACTTCTGCCTATCATGTACAACCGTGATTAAATTCTCTGGAGCAGTGAATACTTTACGTAAGAGGAAAAAGCTTTAAGCCAGCAAAGGAGTCGACAGGCTCCTTATCATAATTTTTATCATAAGTTTTTGTTTTTCAGAAAACCACTCTGCTCAGGATTAAACAAGATATGTCCTGCATCAGTGTAGCATTCTCAAGGTTGTTTGGTTCACAATGCATGAAATCTATGGTACCTCTTCTTTAAAAGGAAATCTACGCACAAGGATAAAGAATTTCAACACAAGCACACGACATACTGAGAGTATCCCCTGTGGCATGTTCTGCTTTTCTTTAAACTTCTCCAGACCATTTGTTTTCACAATAAAATGTTTCACCGATATGCAAATGGCCTCAGGACTCCAGACTCATATGTCAATGGACCTTGGAGCCGGCCCCGAAGGCTCATCTGCATAATTTTTAAAAACAAGCATATAAGCGAAAAGAAACCTATCCTGCCCAGAGTGGGCACACCCCAGTATGTCGTGTCTCTGCGCCGTAGAGCTACGGCGCAGAGCGTTAAGGGGTTAAGAAATCCATATTTATTTTTGCCAAAAACGTGAACATAATAGCAATCCAAAATATATGTGCCGTTTTCGGTCTCATCACAAGACTTTCATCAGACATGGATAGATGCCAAAACGTTGTAAGTTTAACACAAGGAAGCCTGGCTGTGCTCAGGTCATAGCTTTTTTTGTTAAATGGAGGGTTGTCCTCAGTAGCAAAAGACGCTAGTGATAGTTAGTGTGCCCTCTCATGCTACTGTAGCCATTCAAAAGAGATGCTACAGCCTTGGCACAGCCCGGCACAACTTTGTGGCAACTATCAGTGTCTGATGAAAGTCTTGAGAAATATCACATATATTTTGAATTCCTATAATGTTTACTGCAAAAATAAATTTCTTTAACCCTTAAGCAGACGACGGGTTTTTTCTCTCATTTCTTCTCGACTCTCCCAACTTCCAAAAATCCATAACTTTTTATTTTTTTATACGTGTACAGAGCTGTGGATGGCTTATTTTGTGCGTAACAAATTTTACTTTCCCGTAATGTTTTTATTTAACATGCCGTGTACTGCGAAGCTGAAAAAAAATCCAAATGTGTGGAAAATCTACGTTCTTGTGGGCCTCATTTTTACGACTTTCACCTTCGCTCTCCAAATACACGCCTACTTTATTCTTTGGTTCGGGCGGTGATCGCGGTGATACCAAATTTATATAGGTTTTATTGTGTTTTAATACATTTTCAATAATTAAACGAATGTGTACAAAAAGAAAAATTTTTTTTTGTGCCATTTTCTGAGCTATACCTTTTTCATACTTTGCGCACGTAGACGGTAGGGGGTCATTTTGTTTTTGCGAAATGAGTCGACGTTTGCATTGCTCCATTTTGAGGTCGTGCGACATTTTGATCATTTTTTATTCATTTTTTATGTATTAAAAGGGTAAGAAGTCGCATTTCGGACATTTGGGCGCATTTCCCTATTTCCCCGCCTCGGAGTTCACTACTGCGGCCGTAACCTTTTTATATTTTGATATTCGGGCATTTTGGGACGCGGCGATACCTAATGTGTCTGTGATTTTTACGTTTGTTATGTTTTATATCGTTCTATATGAACAGGGGGTGTTTTGAACTTTTATTATTTTTTATTTTTTTTACTTTGTTAAAACTTTTTTTTTTTCTTTTTTTTTTCAAACTATCTTTTAGACCATCTAGGGTACATTAACCCTAGATGGTCAGATCGCTGCTACCATATACTGCAATACTTCTGTATTGCAATATATGGCATTTTTGCAGCACATTCATTACAATGAGCCACTGGCTCATTGTAACGAATATGCAGCTGCCAGATAGCCTCGTGTCAAAAGAAGACACGAGGCTACCATGGCAACTGATCGCCGCCCCCCGATGACGTTCGGGGGCGTGGCGATCAAAAAAAAGATGGCGGCGCCCATGCGCCGCCGTCTTTTAAACGCCGCCGGCGACTTTGCCGGCGGCGTTTAGGGGGTTAATAGCCGCGATCGGTGCAAGCACCGACCGCGGTTATTAGCGGTGGGGGTTTTATGCATTATGCAAAAACCCCCACCTCTGTATGAAGAGGACTCAGCCCGTGAGCCCTCTTCATACATTCCTTATACCTCTGCGCCGTAGAGCTACGGCGCAGAGCGTTAAGGAGTTAATCTTCAATTTAAGTGACAAGTATTTATCCTTTGAGACTATCAAGGGTGGTTCCCGAACTTGTGCACCTACACATACCATCTTCATCAAGGAGCGGTGGGTGTCCAACCATAACAGGTGTAAAAAGAACTCTTTAACCCCTTCCCGACACGTGCTGTACTAGTACGGCGCGCGTCGGGTCCCGATGCATGAAGAGGGCCCACAGGCTGAGCCCTCTCCATAGCCGGTAAGTCTTTGCTGCATATATCAAAAAGATCATCGTCGGGGAGAGACGATCAGACGCTTCTTCCGAAGACCCAAGGCTGACTCGTATTAACCCTATCGTTACAATGAACACACTGTAATGATTGAGGAGGAAAATCCCCATATACTGCCATACTGAAGTATGGAAGTATATGTTAGGATCGATCAGACAACCTAGGGTTAAAGTACTCTAAAAATTCAAATCGCCCCCTTTCCTTAGAACTGATGGTAATAAACAGTAAAAATCAGAAACACATCAGGTATCGCCGCGGCCAAAAATGCCCAATCAAAATATATATACTTTTGTGCCATTTTGAAAAATATTTATTAAAATTAAAAAAAAAAAAAAAATATCAATAAAAAGTGATCAAAAGGTAGCAGTCCTAAAAATTATACCAATGAAAACGTCATCAAAAGTCACACCCACAGCTCCGTACACCAAAGTATGAAAAAGTTATTAACACCAGAAGATGGAAAAAAAAAAAATGAAAAATGAAGATTATTTTTCCAGAAGATGGAAAAAAAATAAAAATAAAAATGAAAACATTATAAAACCTATACAAATCTGGTATCCCCATGATCGCACAGACCCAAAGAATAAAGTAGACATATCATTTTGGGCAAACAGTGAAAACCGTAAAATCCAAGTTCACAAGAAAACGGCGCAAATGAGGTTTTTTCACCATTTTCACTGCATTTGGAATTGTTTTCCCGCTTCCCAGGACACGAGATGGAAAATTAAATACCATCACTATGAAGTGCAATTTGTCACACAGAAAACAAGCCATAACAGAGCTCTTTAAGTGAAAAAAAAAAAAAAAAAAAGTTATAGATTTTTGAAGGTGGGAAGTAAAAAATGGAAGTGAAAAAACTAAAAAGGGCCAGGTCGTTAAGGATATTGCAAAAAAAAAGAAGAAGAAAAAAAACCCAAAACACCTACTTATAATCAATGGCAGGTTGGTGATGCTCAGGCTGCATTGGGTAAACCGGCATGTAACTTTCTTCAGGCCGCAATCGTTTAGGTTCTCTCATGATGGTGGATGTCAGCTGCGGAGTTTGCATCATGACTGGTGTATTCATTGTTTGTTCCCTGTTTAGCCACATACTGTCGCTGCTACTGCTCTCTTCAGCTAAAATACAAAAAAGATTTAAACTGACATTCATATAACATGTAAACAGCAAAACTTCATGCACTTTGTTCTTGTGGCGTACCTTCTGGTATTTTCCGTTTGCCGGTTGCTGGTTTTGTCTTTTTACTCCTTACCGAAGAGCCTCGGCCGCTCATTCCACTCATTACAGACATAGTGTCGTCGTCTCCTCCAGCTAGTAAAGAGTTCCTATAAGACATGAGTGGTAGCCAGACATCCTCTCTTCTCAGAGACATTTGAAAGGTCATAAACTTCTCCAAGTATGCGTACCTGAAAAACAAAGATTTGTGGGTGTTTCAGTTGTCATTCATTTATTCATATCTTGTAGAGATCATTGTACAATACAGATGCATGACAAATATTGGCACCACTTACACTGTCTTCTTGTCTTGTCTCAGAAGCTTAGATGAGAACTCGCTGAGAATGTCAAGGAAGGCCATGTTTAGAGGTGGATGGACCTCCCCTTGCGGGCTTGGCTCTTTAAAGGCAAATTCTATACCATCCCTAAAAAAAATATACACAAAGAGATTACATAGGAGAAATCATCAGTTTTAGTATAATATCTAATAACGCTAACATCTAATATTTAAATCTTTAACTCAGAATTAAAATATTGAACATTGTAGACTATAGGTTAACATCCATTCAGCCTGGGATTTCTTCATAGATTATTAGTATTAGGAAAAGGTACAGAAGATTACAATATTTCTAGAAAGATTCTGTAAATAAATATTTGGTGTTGGCCTGGAGATCAGATAATATTTTTAAGATCATAGCCATCACAGGTTCAGCATACCTCCCAAAGTTGAAATAGCAGCGCACACTGTAGAATTACATCACACCAAAAGAAGTTTAGAAATCAGCTGTCAAGCTGCCCGGCAGTACACCGTACCGTCTATTTGTTTTGGATGTCATGGCTACTGTTGTAGGCAAGAGCTAATCTGCTTTGCATGGCAAGCGACAGCAATAGCAGCAACTGGATTTACATGCGTCATTATAAGAAGCCTGCCATGTACAGCTAGTAGACACTAAGAGAAGATAATCTTGCCAAATTAATGTAACGTGTCAAACTAGCACCACATGAGCTGTGCCGTTCTTGAGAGGTCTTCCAATACTAATCTTTGTAAATGTGTGCCATGGTTTCAAATTCTATTTTCAGTGATCTGGCACATATCAAAGTTCCCACAAAAATGCATCTTTTACCATTTTCCAGTCAATGCGTGGGCTGACCTCCACAGATAGCTTTAAAAACTTGTCCAAATAAGGTTTATATAAAGTAAAATAAGGATATGATTACTTGTGTAACATTGCAATGGCTTCTCTGGTTTTAAGTTGATCAAGTCCAAAGGTTAAAGCAAATCGCCTAGCAAGCTCTTTTATTCCACTGAACGTTGGTGACGATCGGTCAAAGTTATAGCCGTGCTCCTGGATCATCTCATTGAAAAGCTGTGTAAGAGGACAAAAATAAAATGTTAACAATTAATACTCTATATTCTGCCATTTAATGTCAACAGGACCATCACTCTGCAAACACATCCACAGTAGGAATGTAAATGTCAGCCTACTGACACGCCCCAGTAGCCTTGTTCCTCCGCCTACCGAGTAATCTTCGGCGCGCAGCTCCTCGTAGCTGCGCGCCCTCGTGCATGCGCAGGACGCAGGCCTACGGGTGCGCGGCCGTAGCTCCGAGGCCGGCGCTACTGCGCATGCGCAGACGCCGGGTGCTCGGACGAGGGCGCGCAGCTACGAGGTGCTGCGCGCCGAAGATTACATGGTAGGCGGAGGAACAAGGCTACTGGGGCGTGGAGTAGCCGCGACTAGTAGCCTCATGTCCGGCTACTCCACGCCCCAGTAGCCGCTTAAATAAATTAGCATATCAACTGATTAAAGTTTACAAAAGGATAGCCGGGACGTAAGGATTAGCCCAAAAAGGGCTATCCTTACGTCCCATTCATCCACCTACCACCCGTTCTACCTTTAGAGGTAGAATCGTGGTGGTAGGTCCCCTTTAAAGGGAACCAGTCATCAGAAATTGGCCTAAAACTTTTACAGTATTTTGTCAACTAGCTAAACAGCTTCTCAATCATGTTTTTTCATGACCCAGCTTGGGGAATCATCAAGAACTTTGATGTCAGGTGTTAACTTGTTTTATAAGGTCAGGGAGGTGGAGAGTTTAAGTTCTCCCTGCTTCTACGTGCCTCCTCCGCTGTGATTTACATGCATCGGACTTCAGATGATCTGCTTAATGATCTCCTTGGACTTAGGATCTTCAATTACAGTGAAGGAGGAATGGTGAGGCAGGGGAAAGCTCGAATGTTAAACTATCTACCTCCTTGACTTCATCAAAGCAATTTACACTTCACTTCAAAGTAGATTTTCTTGATGATGCCACCACACTGGGCTATGAAAGAAACTTGATTTAGAAGCTGCTCAGCTGCTTGATAACATACTGCTAGTGGTTTATTTGGCCAATTTCTGATGAGGGGTTCACTTTAACAAGAGACATTCAATTAGAGGATGCTTAGTAAAAGATCATACATAAAAATGTCATAATATACATTTTCATTCTTCATTTAGGTCCAACAAACTCTTTTAACCAGCCTACATTGCGGAAGGTTTACAGTATAATTATTTTACAAAGCCCTGGGATAGGAAAGCTATGCCCCCCACCCAGACATATTGCCAGCCAAACATCCAATCCGGCAAACTGACAACCCATTGCTGCTAGTCAGGGTCATGATTGACCACCCCTCGTCATGGCTAGTAACAAGGGGCACCAATTTGTTGGATTGGCTGTTCGGCTGACAATTCATTCAGGTTTTGCACTCAAAAAGTGTATTTATTATAACCAAATACCATAAGATACATTTAGCCATTGTGCGTAGCATTACACAAATGTATATTTGTGCATTAACATATGTTCTCCATTCTCATTCATTAACACCAAAACAGGGTTCCCCAAACTACGGCCCGACGACCGTTTCGATCCGGGCCCCTGCGGCCCATGACAGTCGGGCAGGAGCCAATGACGGACAGGAAACTCCTATCCGTCATTGTATAGCGCTCGATACGGTTGGAGACCGCCGATCGAGCACTATTACTGGAGCAATGTGGCCGGTAGACAACCCAGGCGCACAGCGCTCCATGAACTAGGATGCGCAGCCGCGAGATGACGGGAGACATAGGCGAGTACAGGGTTTTTATTTTTTATTAAAAAGGGCAGTAAAAAGATTGTGGCAGCCGTGGAACAATAGTAAGTTATAAGGGGCAGCATAGGAAATAATTAATGTTGTTGGTTTAGCATAGGAAAATATGAATGGTGTGTGTGTGTGTGTGTGGTGGGGGGGGGGCAGCATATCACCAAATACTTATGATGGGGGGGGGAGCGCATACGAAATAATTAATGATGGGGGGGCAGCATACGAAATAATTCATGATGGGGGGGCAGCATACGAAATAATTCATGATGGGGGGGCAGCATATGAAATAATTCATGATGGGAGCATATGGGGCAATTGAAATAATTCATGATGGGGGCAGCATATGAAATAATTCATATGTGGGAATTGGGGGGGGCAGCATATGAAATAATTCATGATGGGGGGGCAGCATATGAAATAATTAATGATGGGGGGGCAGCATATGAAATAATTAATGATGGGGGGCAGCATATGAAATAATGGTGGGGGCAGCATAGAAAATAATTAATGGTGGGGGGCAGCATAGGAAATAATTATATGGGGCAGTCTAGTAATTAATGGGGGGAGGCATATTCAATAATTAATGGAAAGGGATAATTATTTAATAATTAATATGCCCAATTAATATAAATAATATATAAAATAGTTCATTAGGGGGTGCAGTATATTAAATAATGTATTATGGATGCGGTTACATGTACCGCTATTTATTTTTAAACTTTAGCCCAGCCCTCCAACGGTCTGAGGGGGACAGTGAACGGCCCCCTATGTAAAGAGTTTGGGGTCCCCTGCACTAAAAAGTAAGTGTACCCAACCTGTTAATGAATGAACCAGTAGGACAGTGTCTGAGCATAAGCAGCAACGCAATCTCTATTCATTATTTCACTGCAGTTTTCCGCTCTTATGTATAATCAGCTCGGCAAGAGCCATGCAGATGGAGAAGACACTTTTCTCTGATAACATATTAAAGTAATTTATTACATTTACTTTACCTTTGATTTATACAAAGTTTGAGAAGCTAGTGTCCACTCCCTCCAAACACTGAAGACAAAAGTCTACCCTATACATGATAAAAGTACACATACTATCCCTGGGTTCATTATTTTAGCTTGTCCTAATCCACAGTATAGCATACCTGTTGTAAACTGAGAATGAGCGTCTTTGCACATTGGATTTTATCTATCTGTCGAGTTTTGCTCATGGTTTCTTTTATGATGTCCCCATAATCATTGTAGTACTGCAAAATGAAAATAATTGAATTAGTAATTGGTCATTAAAAGAGGAATAATATCAGCATCATAATGGGTCAACTTACATTTAGATATTTAAATATAAAAAGAACATCTCTGCAAAAGGTAAAGATTACACTAGATTTATGCTAGCTCCTAAAGTCTCTATACATGTAGACTAACAAATAACTTGATCTACATACCCTCATATACTGCTTGAAGATATCAGCCGCAGTATTCATTTCCACCACATTATACACTATAAGTTTGCAGAAAGCTGCAAGTAAATTTCTTCTTTTGTGTAATGCTTCAATTTTACTGGCTTCATCATCTTGTTGACCATCTATAAAATAAGAGGAGAGGGAAACAGAACTTGAAAACTGAGCAAAGGTTAAACAAACAAACATAGTCAAACACTCATGTATCAAAAGTGGTATGGACTCTCGTGATAGGGATGTAATATTACCACTATACACGGCATTGGTTCGGCCACACCTGGAATATGCTGTCCAGTTCTGGGCACCGGTCCATAAAAAGGATACACTGGAGCTGGAGAGGGTTCAACGTAGAGCCACAAAAATGATAAGGGGTATGGAGGGTCTTAGTTATGAGGAAAGATTAAAACAACTAGATTTATTTAGTCTGGAAAAGAGACGAGTACGAGGGGACATGATTAATTTATATAAATATATGAATGGTCCATACAAAAAATATGGTGGTAAGTTGTTTCAGATTAGATCAAATCAAAAGACAAGGTGGCACTGACTCCGTTTGGAGAAACCAAGGTTTAATCACCGGAGGCGACAGGGCTTTTTTACTATGAGAACGGTCAATCTGTGGAATAGCCTGCCTCAGGCGCTGGTCACAGCAGGGACAGCAGAGAGCTTCAAGAAGGGTCTAGATGCCTTTTTACACCTAAATAACATTGATGGTTATGTTATATAGAATTGTTTCCCCTAAATCCCTTCCTCATCCAATCCCTTCCCTTCCTTGGTTGAACTTGATGGACAAGTGTCTTTTTTCAACCGTATAAACTATGAAACTATAGACAAAATTTTAAAGAATTCTTCAATATGAGTATCACAGAGGCATGTCTCTGTGCTTATAACAGAAATTATAACATTGTATAAACACATGTATCACACATAATATGAACATTACGGTCAACAAAAACAACTCTGGCTTGTCAAATTGACTCCATAAGACCTCTGAAGATTTTCTGGATATATATATATATATATATATATATATATATTTTTCTGGATATATGACACAGCAGATCACTTAAAAGTTTTTGCAGGATTTTTTCTTTTTTGATCACCGATACCTACAGATAGCGCTTAAGCATGGGGATAAATGACCATAGCTCTTTCATGCGGGCCAGAAAACCTTCACGACCCGTGACGTAATAGCATGTCACGGGTCGGCCGCGGGTGCATGGAGAGGGCTCAAGCGCTGAGCCTTCTCCATAGCCAGTAAGTCTTAGCTGCATATTGCAGCAAAGGCTTACCGGTAACACCCGCGATCAGTGCCAGCATCGATCGCGGGTGTTTTCCCGCTGATCGCCGCGGGCAAAGCTGTCGGCGGCTTAAAAAGGATAGCGGCGCATGGCGCCGCCATCTTTTCGAGGATCGCCGCTCCCCGTGACGTCATCGGGGAGAGGCGATCCGTCGCCATGGTAGCCCCGGGTCTCACGAAGACCCGAGGCTACTTCGGGTTAACCCATGCATTACAATGTGCTATCAGCACATTATAATGTAAAAGTAGTAAAATACACATACTGCCATACTGTAGTATGGGCGCCGCACAAATGCGTTTTTTTCCCAATTTCACTGCATTTGGAATTTTTTTCCCCCCTTCCCAGTACACGGCATGGAATAATAAATACCATCTCTATGAAGTGTAATTTGTTCCGCAGAAAACAAGTTGTCACACAGCTCTGGACATGGAAAAATAAAAAAGTTATGGATTTTTGATCATGGGGAGTGAAAAATGAAAAAACAAAAAAAGGGCAAGGTCCTGAAAGGGTTAAATTGAGCATACCAACAAATTTGCCTTTGTTTGTGTTATAAGTTGCAACAGGACATTGAAAATGGATTAATAGTCTAGTATCGTAGCTGAACTTGGTACACTAAGGGAATCATCTGTTCACCAGGCCTTCCCCCTGTGCTGTACTATCTAACCAGAAGGGGAGGTTCTGTCTTGTGAGATCTCTCTCACCAGTGCATCACAGTGCTCAAAGTACAGTTCCAACTTTGCAATATTAATGCATTTCTGCAAATACCTTCTTCTAAAAAGTAAAACATACAAGGGAATTGACTATACAGCTCCCCAAAGCTGCTACCAAACACTGTCAGCAGCTTTGCTTGGTTAATACTGACGCTAGACTTTCTTTAAAACTCAATGTACACAGCTGAAGAAAAAAATTCTGATAAAAAGTTCACATATATAGTTCTTTACCTGAACTGCTGTTATCATCATCTTGGTCAATGAAGACATGATCCAAAATGAAGCTTAGTAATTCAGACTGTAAGGATGAATCTGGGGAATACACAAGCGGTTCTAAAGCTTCACGGCCACCAGCTACAATCTGATGGCTAAAGATCATTAGCACATCAGAGAGAATAGTAAATGCCTGCAACAGATAAGGGAAATAAAATGGAATACGTTACTTAAATATACAGAAAAATACTACATAAAATATTTGCAGTTTAATATAACATGCAATAATTTGCTCTGAACTTTTATCATATCATCCCCTGACATATGTTTTAATAAAAAAGTACTGAATAAATGAAATGGTAAATGGCAACATTGATTTGTTGAGGCTCTTTCAAGGCTCTCATTTACAGAAGTCACATATTTGAAGCAGTGTTCCTAGTGTGACCACAAGGTGGTACTAATGGGCTTACCTCCCAGAGAACAATACATCGAATTCTGGCCCTAATAATAATCATTCAAATAGAAAGTATGTACATACAGAACAACAATCATTTTATTTTGCTCATAACACACTTTTCACATTCATAAACTAAAGATTTAAAGGGGTTTTCCAGGGATTTTCAAATTACTTAAGCTAATTCATAACTTCTAAATTATAGGAAAATGCACAGACAGACAAGGAAGAGAGCTAGCTTAAAGGGCATCTAACACTAGGATGAAGGACTGTAAGCAAATTAGCTTGAGGGGCTCCATGGTGCATATGTGTTAATGTAGCCTGGAGCCCCTCAGGCTCATTTACATACAGTCTAATCTTGGTGGTAGATGTTCTCTAACCTTTACAACAGCGTCTAACCTATTAAAGTAGAGTTTAGAAGTCCCTGCCTCCCTAGCCCATTGTTGGCTCCCAGCCAAAAGTGTCACACTGATTGATTAGAAATTACCTAGCTGACATTTGTCATGCAGGAAATATGTACTTTAACAAAAAAAAGAAGCATCAAATGTTTGTAGCCTATGATATTTCTGCACCAAAAAAAAAACAAAAAACACAGAGGAATATTGTTGGTGCTTCTTTTGCCAGTTTAGATTTTCCCTTCACCAGACTGAAGATGCAGCTAATTGATCAGGAGGTGCAATCATTTTGCCAAATTAGGTAAACCTACTACAAAGTACTACTCAACTTAAAATGAAATCTACCACCAGTATGAAGGATTGTAAACCAAGCACAGTAACATACATGTGTGTGCCCTCTTTCTTTAGGGCCCCTCCTCCTGCATTCCAATAAGAGCTCTACACACACTGACACCGATGTCCTGCCGGCTTATACATGTACACATCATATCATATTGTGAAGAGTGTAAAAGCTACAGGCAGATACGTTCTATTTCCAGGGCCGAGGAAGGAAGGTGTATAGTATAGTATAATAGAGCTGACAGCATGTAAATGCCTGGGATAGCAAAGGGGAGAAAGTAATGTGTAATATGCATCTCATGGATCTCATCATCTCTCTATGTGTCAGATAGTAGTAGACTGAAAGTGTATACAGGCGGTCCCTTACTTAAGGACACCCGCCTTACAGACAACCCATAGTTACAGACAGACCCCTCTGACCTCTGGTGAAGCTCTCTGGATGTTACTTTACAGCTGATTATTGCAATCTGGGACTAAAGTGTCTGTAATGAAGCTTTATTGATAATCCTTGGTCCCATTACAGCAAAAAAATGTTTAAATTTCAATCGTCACTGGGGCCCAAAATGGTTTTTTTTGTCTGGACCTTCAATTGTAAAATATACACAGTTTTGACTTGCATACAAATTCAACTTAAGAACAAACCTCCGGACCCTATCTTGTACGTAACCCGGGGACTGCCTGTATAAACCTGTACACTGATCCATGTGAACTTTATGAACAAAATAATTACTTACCTGTTCTTTTACAGCAGTGTGCACATTGGTAAGGTAATGCTGACATATTTGGCAAAATACCCTCATTTGTCTCTTTAATGTTATTAACTCCTCCTAAAAAAAAAAAAAAAGAAAAAAAGAAGGCAATTAATATAGCAGGACGTAAAACAGCAGAAAAGGAAGAGAGGGATGAAAAGGCAAATAAATTAGGAAATACCTTGGATGAGCCAGTCTCTGAAATTTTTGCCAGTTGCCAGAGAATTACATAATGGGTACACTGTAAAGCATGGATGACAATCTGAAACAGAAGACACACAATGTGACTGAAGAAGATGAAAAGAAAAACAACAATCCATACTGAGAAAGAAACGGACCTGCTCTGGCATATCTCCATTTTCAATGCCAGTTTTCAAAAGTTTGTAATTGCTGCTGAAAAGGTCCCACCTTGAAAGATCGTGTGCACTGCAAAACACAAAAGAGGATCTGTCAATCGTTTACTCTTGAAACCACCAAATGCAGAATTTTATTGCAATTTTTACAAGCATGACTTTCAGAAAGCCTAATGACATGATGCGCCAAACCAGTTCCATACACAGTACTCAAGACACCCAACCAGGGTGAAACAGCACTGTCTACAGCTGGGAATCTGTTCCTTCTGGAAATATACGGTTTGTTTGTTTTTTAAAGTAACAAACTTTAAAAAAGATTTGGGAACACAAGTCCTAAAAATATATACATAGGTCTCAGTGAACAGTCATCACCACATGACTATGGATGTAAATGTCCTCAAATCTGAGCACAAGAGTATAAATCCAACTTGTGCATCAGAACAAGATGGGTATAACAAGCACAGAAATTAACAAAAAAAGCAAGTACCAGCAACTTACCGCCGCAACCCAAGGGAGTTGCCCAACAAGATAGCTAAAAGAGGAGTGTTTTTCATTTTCCCCATCCTGGAAAACTGATTTCCATATTTTCCCAGAATCCCCTAGTGGCACGTCAATGACTATAAATCTCCACACACCTACAAAGCCTTAATTGGCAGTCTCTGTGAGGAGAAATCTTAATTCCCGACCCAGTTTCAACAGCTAGCACACATTCTCATGTTTTTCTATGGGCAGTACTCTTGGGACACTGTGTCCATCACCCAATGTATGATTTGATTATTGTAGCAGAACATTTTGAAACAAGTAGTATTGCTGCCTATATTTGCAACTCAGACAGTCTTTTCTACCACCATTGGAGTGAGAGTGGAACGCATACACTGAGGACACAAGGATTGATTGTTTGCAGCCTAATATTTACATATATAGTGATGAAGACATACTTGTGGAAAGCAGTTATTCGTTTTAGTGTAGCCAGGACCTGATATGCATCATCCTCATCAGGTTCTTCCTCCTAGAAATGAAGAAAAAAAATAAACATGTTTATAGATTTTAAAACTTTGTAGGCAAAGTAGCAAACAGCATGTAGCATAAGTATTATATAGCATGTCAAAAAGTTCTCAGTGGGAATACACTTATAATATTTTATCAAAGTTCCAAGCAACTACACCCTTCCAAAAAAAATAATAACAAACCTCCTGCAGAAAGTCTTCAAGGAGACGATTAAATTTATCTGCCAGTTCATCAATTAACTGACTCTTTGCGATGTCCACTCTGTTAAATATTGTGAACTCCTCATTACAGAGGGCATGATAGGTTTTCGAACAAGCTTCCAAAACATCTGTGTCCGTGTGTTTCTCTACAATGCTCCTTATCTGCCGAAGTAGGGCTTCTAGATGCTTTAAAAAGAAGAGAAATTTGTAACATCAATGTTTGGATTTGCACACCTATTTTTTAGTTTATCTACACGAGAAGAACCTGTGTATTAATTACTGCATTATTAGTGTCTATAAAAAGGGGCGAAGGGTTTATTCAGATGGAAATTATTTAGTCACAGTTTTAGAACAGTTATTACGACTCGAGCAGATGTACATAGCCCCATGTTAAGAGGCCACAAGACATAAAAATAGTGTTGGCCTTGGGTCAACTGGGTTATACCTTCACAATGCATGCAGCAGGCTACTTAGTTTATACCAAAAGTAGGAGAAGGGCGTAGAAAATAAAAAGAAAAGTAATTTTTTGTACCTTTTCTAGACGTCCGGTTGTGTAAATTTCCAGGTCAAAATACTGCGGCAACTGAAGAAGATTAGTCACCTTCTCTGCATCCACAGAATACTGAGTTGAAAAAATACATAATAAAAACAATTATAAATTCGTAATATTTTTAAACTGGTTTCCATTTATTACATAATCACATCAAGATTACAGGATGATACACACTTTTGCTAAAAGCTGTGGCAGAGACACGGCAAAGAGTTCAGTAAGCCTTGTCTTGTCATCCAACTGAGTTTTCTTTTCTTTCGCAGTCAATACCTATAAAGAGAAAAACATCATCTGAAATTCAGTATTTATTCAAAAACGTATTTAGTATCACAACCATCAGCCAGGCATCACTTAACTGGTCATTTGCACATAAACAACAAAAAAAAAAACGCAAAGCAAATGTAGCTAAGGCTGACCTCACGTTAAGGCTCCATGCACAAGAATGTTGTGTTTGTCTGTAAATTAAATAGATAGCACATGGTTCCAGCGCTCAAGTGTGTAACGTTATACTTCACTGGACCATGCAACTTTTATTCCCCCATTTTAGCGCTCTAAACACAACCCTTACGTGGCAACCAGAACCATATTAGCCGACGCATAAGTGTACTATAAAGTGTCTCCTCCTCCTCGTTTTTTTTTTCTTCTCTCTCTGCCTACTATTAAAAAAATAATATTTTTACCCTTTTTCCTGTTCCTCTGCCAACAGGAGGGTGGCATTCAGCAGCTTGGCGAATTGTACAAAGCATGATTTCAATCAATGCACTTTCCTGACGGTCAGTCAAGGCTGCAAGGAAATAAAAATACCTTTTGTTAGATTAAAATGCAATAACTACGTTAGAAACATGGTATACACTAGTTCTCTCTCCCTCATGCACACGGCCATAATGTGAGCCGTGATCTATAGGTCTACGGCACCAAGACCCTGGTGCAGTGAGCACCCCATGTCTCACTGCACTGCGGCTTGGCTGGGTGGCCTTCTATGGAGAGAGGAGGGGTGAACAGCACTCACCCCTCCACTCTGATGCAACCAGCTAAGCATGTGTATATAACTAGTGAATCTGTCCCCTCTTATCCAGAAATTATGCCTGGGGCTTCTCACCCATGACCATGAACAACATTGATATTCTCAAATCTCCATGTTATTAAACACACTTCAACGATATACATTACTTACCTTCCTCGCCATTTAAAGGATCATCCAACAACAAGCTGTTCATACACTCCCAATCCTTTAAAAGCTCAGTTGCACAGTCCCACATACTGTCCACGAGATAGGCAGCATGTTCATGCAACTAAAAAAAAAAAAAACATAAATATTAATTTATATTTCGAAAAAAAAAGTCTCCGCAAAATGACACAACTTCCAAAAAGCAGAGTTCACCATACATACACAAATAAAAACAGCCTAAAGTCTTAAAAGTATATTTCAGCAGGAGATGTAGGAGGGGAGGGGGGTTACAGCAATGAGACTACTGCTCATCTGAAACTTAACACCTATCCTGTAGTATTACATAAAACGATATTGGAAATTTATCTTCTGTACGTTGTAAATGAGAATGCTGCACATAATTCTCTACAGAATTACCAGTGTCAGTCTATTACTAAACCTAGTGGTCGGATAGAGAATTGAAGGACCTAGTACTTTGTATTAAACAAAGATAGTTACTTTGAAAACATGCTTTTTTTTAAATTATAAAATTGCTTTAAAATTCTATTTTATATTGTGGTCAGAGGGTCAAATTAAAAGTTTACTGATGTTTCCGTCCATTATGTTTACATTCAGAGGCCACAAAACAGTACATTGCTAGACTTGTTCCAGGACAAAAAAATAATTGTAGGCATCTAGGATACACTAAATCACGGCAACTAAACAAGTCTCCCCAAGGTGGTTTTCCATGGTTTTATACAGTGAAAAAAATACAAGCCACATATCTGCAAGTATATCCTAGACTGAAACTGCCCTTTGACCCTTACTGAAAACATAAGTTTCATATATGATGCTTGTGAGTGACTGCCCATCAACAAGATTACTACAGTCTTCATGAATTACTACTGTAATCATGTTTTTAATACTAATCTGTTAATTCTGCATGGAAGCAGTGTCTCACAAGCATCCTCGATGACAAAAATGATGTGGGTCTGCGTAGTATGCATATTGAAATACTCAAAGTTTGCTAGAATGTGTTATATTAGAATGTCTAATATTATCCAATCCCTTTCCCCACTTCTAAACCGGATAAAAATTTGTATACCTCACTCTCCAAAAAGAAAAAGACCAAAGTCTTGACAAGGTTTGCATTAGGGCTAAGCCTCCCTCTTCTCTTCAAAATCCCATCGTCTTCAGGCTCTCTACAGCTGAATAATCTGTTAGAAATGGCCACAAACAAATCAGAGATTTACAAACAAACATTAAAGTATTCAAGTTTTATCCTTGAATACTATATCAAATTATTGTTGCTGTTGATAACATAAAACCATGCCTCATGTTTACAGCCACTTTAGTAAAGTTCTTAGCCTTACTTCTTATAAAGAAACTCCCCAGCTGCAACAGCTACAGGTCTATGGGCAGAATAGACCAAGTGGTAGACATTTTCACAGTCTTCAGCAGTTAGGACTTCATCGCTACTTCTACAAAGAAAGAATAAACACAACAATGGTATTACTTGACATTAACTAAAACCTTTCCATAATTGAAAAACTAAATTATGAAATTTATCACACAAACTTCACACAACCTAGCAAGAAACCATGAAGGGGAATGGTACAGTAGATACGATAAGGTGCTCCGGCTTGGATAAATTACACACCAGGTTCTGTCTGGGATAGAATTCAGATATAACCTGTGTATGGGGTGGGAAGGGGATTTAGTAGATTCCAGCCGTGCACCAGGAATTGTGACTTTTCAAGTTGGAAGTTGCTCTACGTTTATTTAGTCCTAAGTTTTCTCCTTCCTTCCCTCCTTTGTGTAGGATATCACTAACAATTTGTTTTAATGATATAATTAACTTGCAACTAGCTCAGTATTAGAGTAAGGGAATATCAGGCAAGAACAAATCATACATTTATACAGTGCAGCATTGGAAGATAAAGGATCTTCCCTGCAAAAGAATTTCCCTTAAGAGCAACATTTAATTAGGCTACATTAGGTGTAAGGTTATGATGCTTGACAAGATGGCTAAACATAAATTCACAGGACTACATTACAATGCTATCTTCTGTTTGCATTAAAAGAGTATCATTTTAACATAAATCTAAATATTTCTTTGTGTTACAATGACTCAAGCGAGTTCTATAATTCATCTCTGAAAAGAGACCAGTCCCCAGAAAACAAGGCACAGAAAACCATCCTCAGATGTCTAGTTCACAACCCCCAGCCTAGAGGTTTTACTTACTGTAAAACTAGAGTTAGAAGTTTTATTGCCTGAACTGCTACATCGTACTCCTTGTCTAGAGTCATTGACACAATTCTATCCTGAAAAAAATAAAATCCATTGGTTACAAGACACATCAAACACAGGTGAATAAAAAAAAATATACTTTTTTAAACAAGAGAAAACAAAATACCTTGAATCGGCTGGTGAACAGCTCCAGCTTGGAATTCAACTCTCTGTTGTAATAAAGACCTTGCAGGGCAGTAAGACATTTAAGGCGAACCTCTCCTTGCTGAAATAATGTAAAAAACACAAATTAATAAACTATACTCTGTAAGGAATGTATAGGAATGACTGGAAGATGAAAAAGATGACCATGTTCAAAGGCATTGTTCCAGAAGGATTTTTAATCTACCATTCATGCACATGGACTTTTTGGCCAGGGTGAAGCACTGCTCCATTTTGGGCAGACTTACCACAGCCATGTACTACCTGGTCACTCACTTAAGGGGGTCGTGTGTAATATAATTTGAATGTTACTTGGCCAATTGTGGACTTTAGTAGCCATAATAACTGAAATCATTGGCTTGTTTAATCTACAGTCATTCCTGTGCTATTATCAAGTTGTTTCACTTGACGATTGCTACATATTTATGTCTTCAATAATTAAGCATCAGTACAGTGCTGTACTCACAGCTGACGAGAAACATAAGTGTAAAATCTGTGTTGACATCAACAGCAAGTTACCAGATTTATTATGACAGGCTCTCTCATGGAGATTAGGACATGCTAATAAGAATTCTTCATGATTTCACAGTAACCTATAATCTTCCAGCAGTCTAGATCCACATGCTTGTGAAGTGACACACTACCCAAAATAAAAGGTTTCCTCTATGGTATGATATACAAGTCAGTGTTAATGTCTTTTCTTGCAGTTTTAACTGGTTAGCGACCGCCCGCCGTGCTGATAGCACATTGTAATGAATGAGGCGGAAAATCCCCATATACTGCCATACTGTAGTATGGCAGTATATGATAGGATCGATCAGACAACCTAGGGTTAAAGTACCCTAGGGAGTCTTAAAAAGTAGTAAAAAAAAAATAAAAAATTATATTAAAAAAAAAATAAAAATTCAAATCACCCCCTTTTCCCTAGAACGGACATAAATATAAATACAAAAACAGTAAAAATCATAAAACACATTAACACAAACGATCAAAATATATTAACGGTTTTTCAATGCGTTTAACCCCGTAACGGAAAATAGCGCCCAAAGTCGAAAATGGCACTTTTTTGCCATTTTTGAAAAATATAAAAAAAATCTATAAAAAGTGATCAAAAGGTCGTACAGTCCTAAAAATTATATCATTGAAAATATTATCAAATGTCGCAAAAAATGACACCACCCACAGCTCCGTACAACAAAGTATAAAAAAAAGTTATTAGCACCAGAAGATGGTAAAATTTAAAAAAAAAATAAAAAAAAATTTGTACAGGAGGTTTTAATTTTTGTAAATGTATGAAAACATTATAAAACCTAGACAAATTTGGCATCAGCGTAATCGACATTTGGGGAGCACAGTGAAATCCGTAATATCCAAGCCCACAAGAAAATGGCGCAAATGTGTTTTTCACCATTTCCACTGCATTTGGAATTTATTTCCCAGCACACGACATGAAATATTCAATACCATCACTATGAAGTGCAATTTGTTACGCAGAAAACAAGCCGTCACACAGCTCTTTAAGTGTAAAAATAAAAAAAGTTATAGATTTTTGAAGGTGGGGAGTGAAAAATGGAAATGAAAAACCAGGAAAGGGCCCGGTCCTTAACCGGTTAATATATTACTTTAGGATGGTTGCATTGCTAGCCTACATAAGAGAACGTGCTTATATTTGAGGATGCAGAGAGCTAGAGTTTGGGTTTCAGATCTTCCTATATGATGCACTGTGCCACAAAGGGTGGGATAGACTCTTATCAAAGTTACTATATCAATAACTTCAATGGAGCCATTTTAGATGAATGTGTTTTCCATGGATCCCCGTGGAAGCTGTAGAGACCTGAGAGCAGGTCCAACTCCTGACCATATCTGTGGCTCAGACATCCCATCGAAGTGAAAAATAGATGCCTCACTGGTGTCATGTACATGTTGTCTATTTGCAGAGGAGTTGTTAGTTAACACACTTAGGGTGTACTCATGGGGTGTCTTCGGATGCATTTTTAAAAAGCACCTCAGAAAAGCATGCAGTTTTTACATGCTACCACGCGTTTGGCTGCTTTGAAAGTGTTTTCTATTGTATAAAATATTACAGCAATGAAATGCAAACACAGTACGGCACTCGCCCATCTCCGTCCGCTCCATAGAGATGAACAGAGAATTCCACGCTTGCGCAACCAGCTGTTTGGTCATTTCTGGTTGCAGCGGGGTACTCGTTCTCATGGGGGGTCCCATCTATAAAACCCCAAATGACCAGCAAGTTACGCTGTATCCACAGGATAGGGCCTAAACTTGCTACGGCGGGAGAACCCTTTAAAGGGTGGGATTTGTTGATTTTGTTTTGTTTGTTGAGTTTGTGTGCAGCCTACCATTTCATACCTTATCATGCATCGTCCAGCCCACATATTTTAAATAGCTGTCATTTAAGAAGGCATCACTGTACATTTTCATCCAGACACCAATTTCCTCTATACATATTGCTCTTATTTCTGCAATGGAATCCCTGTGGAAAAACAAAAACAGTTTAGTTGTTACAGGTCAAAAAGTGAGACACGTCATAATGTAAAGCTGCAGGTGGAAATCCGGAGCTGAATTTTACAGTAGGAAAGTGGATTTAACTTTACAACTAGATTTGCAGCTGGAAGATTCCCAGGAAAACATGGTTGCAGCAAAGTGATGTGAGATTTTAAATGGTGTAACTACATTCAGCTGGGAAGATTCTGCAACATATCTGAAGAAGAATTCAAAGTCCCTTTGCTTCAACTACAATCTACATAACAAAGCAGGAATGCAGTAGATTCATCACCTAGGTGAATAACCACAGCAAAAACTATTTCAAGCATGTACAATGACAGACTTTGCAAATGTGGAGGACATAGAATAGTTAAAACCTGTTGCAAATCGCAAACAGACTTTGCATCGAGTTTGGGGAATTTGTGGTACAACTTGTGTAGTGGGTGGAGCATTTGTTGCAGATTTCACTTTGCACACGGTATTAGAGCATTAAACAAGATTAAAACCAAAATGTCCCTACAATAAATCAATAATGCAACACTGGGATCCATCCACGAAAAATTATGTGAACAAATACTTAAATGCATAGGTATCAGTTTAGACGTAATGCATTATTTTAAGCTTTATGGTACAATAGTCCCTTCAAATTTACTTGTGCCATTACCTATGGATCCAGTGGATGGGAATACTTAGGGCTATTGGTTACAGATACGTTTTCACAGATGGGATTGCTATTTCTTTCCAAAACCTCTTTTATTACTTACACCAGTGAAGAACAGGTTGGAAATTCAATGCAAACTGAAAGGTAGTTAAATTACTAAGGTGTCCGTCAGCATGCACACAAGTAATATGACATCAAAAACAGAAATGAAAATCATACCTGTATCTGTGCACAAAAACACCTTTAAATATTGCATTCATCATATTTTCTATTTCGTCCTGATTTTCTTGCAACTGTAAAATAGACAAAAAAAAAAAAATTATCAAGAATGACCGGTGTTCATTTTGACAGATTTACATAGAGATAAAAATCACCATTTCATCCCATCTACTATACCAGTGAACAGGAGAAGCTGAGAGAAGACTAATAAATAGTTTCTAGGGTAAGATTTGGTAAAACTTGTCATTTATTCACTGGAGTTCTCATTTCCCCAATATGTAGCAAAGCCAAAATTTAGAAATATGATAAATTGAGTTCAATCTCCAACATGGTGCTTAGTCCGTAGTACGGCACTCATCACAGCCATGATCACGGAATAATGTGACATGGGTCTTATGCTAGCAAGAAGAAATAAAAGTATAAAGAATATATTTGTATAGGAATCATGTTGTACTGCAATCTTATGGTGATAAAAACAAAAACCATAAAATGTATAATATAAAATTATTATTATTAAATAAATTCTAACCTCCTTTCGCTTCTGTAGTAAAAGTTCCAGTCGGTCATTGGCTCGTTTTCCAATGATCTTGTTTCTTTCTGCTTCATACTGCCTTTGTGTATTGTCCATGTTAATACTCAAATTCAGAGCTACATTAACCAAGGCCGTCATCAATTTCATAGCTGGTAAAAGAGGAACAAAGTTCACTTTGTTAAAAAACAAAACAAAAAAACTACTTGTTTATTATTTATGCTTCTTTATTGCTTTCTATTTTCAACATATTTCTACATACTGTACTAACCTGCCATTGTACTTGTATGTCGAAACGCTCTAACTTGTGAATCGGAAAGGCCAGTGAGAAGAGAAATGACTGTGTCCATCATATACTCGTCATAAATGATGCTATATTGGCACTGGCGGACTAAAACACCAATGAACTCACAAAAGCTGAACTTAAATTTCTTCCATTGTGGACCAGCCATAGTTAATGGGTAATCACCACTGTCCTGCAAAGACAAAATAAGACTGTAAGAAGAGCAAATGTAACCATTAACTGATTGAGCATGATATAATAAACTCAAAGCCTATGAAAATCCCAATTATGATTGCATTTTTTTAAAAAACATTTAGTGTTAGAGCTAGTGTCCATTTCCCTGGGGATCCAGCATTTAGTTTCTTAATAGGGCCATCTGGTCTTAAAGGAAATCTACCATGTGATCTCATGCATTATGAGCCAAACATACCTTGAGAATGATGTAGCTACACTGTTGCAGGCACATATATCCTTAGCTGAGTGGTTTTGCTGAAATAACAATTATAACATTCAGGGCCTTGGGAAAGCTGGCATGAATCAGCCTGCTGAACTGTCCAGACAGAACTAATCAACCATAGGATCACTCATACACAGCAGCTGGGGTACTGTGCAGCAATTGATTACTTCTGCCTATCAGGTACAACACAGTGATTAGATTCTCTGGAGCAGTGAATACTTTACGTAAGAGGAAAAGAGCTGGAGACAGGCAAAGGAGCGACAGAGCCCCATTAGCATAATTTTATAATAGTTTTTTTTTCAGCAAAACCACTCTGCTCAGGGATTAAACAAGATATGTGCCTGCATCAGTGTAGCATTCTCAAGGTATGTTTGGTTCACAATGCATGAAATCTAATGGTACATCTTCTTTAAAGGAAATCTACCACAAGGATAAAGAATTGTCAACCAAGCACACTGACATACTGGAGAGTATCCCCTCTGGCAGGTTCTGCTTTTCTTTTAACTTCTCAGGACCTTGTTTTCACAATAAAAAGGTTTCACAGATTATGCAAATGAGCCTCAGGGGCTCCAGACTCTATATGTCAATGGACCTTGGAGCCCCGAAGGCTCATCTGCATTGTTTTTAAGAAAAAGAGGTTTTAAAAATTAAGGCAAAGAAGCGAAAAGAAGAGCAGATCCTGCCAGAGGGGGGCACACCCCAGTATGTCAGTGTGTTTGGTTTACAATCCTTTAGACACTAGCACTGATCGCGAGTATTAACTCTTCCGGTGAACACCAAATGTTAGCTCATTTCGCCAAAATATACTGATTTTATGTCCTGATTGGCTGGGTTGCTTGTGCGAGTTCATGTGAATGCCCTCAGTGCTCTGGCCTCACAACCAGGAAGTCCCGCGCACTTCAGGAGAAGCCGAGAGGATTTTACAGATGGCCTCATATCTTCTAGCCCTATATCTCAGGAATGGAAGAAGCCAAAAGCATGATATAGGTATCGTGAGAATTGTTTTCAAAGGCTCTCTCCAGATGTGCTAAAATGCTTTTTTGCCAAATAACTTTAGTTACTGTGTGAGAAAGCTTAGTATTTTATCTAAAGACCTGACAGGTGATGTTTTAATGGCCCCTGGCAGCAGCAACTAATGACATATAATGTCCAATGTTTTTCACTATTTTACAGCCAATAATGTTTTGAACAGGCAAGTTATAATTTATAGGGCAAACATTTGCCACAGTCTCTAAAGCAATAAAAACATAGTAATTAACCCCTTTCCACCACACGCCATAATAGTACGGCGTGCATCAGTTGTAGGTACAATCTGTGCTAGTTGATCCAATTGATCCCTGCCTTCAAAAAGACCGACGCAAGTCACTCCCCGTGACATCGGGGAGTGGTGATTAGTCGCCATGACAGCCTCAGGTCTTTAGAAGACCCGAGGCAGTCTCGGTTTAACCCATCAAAATATAACAATGATGTTTTTAGACTGCGTTTAGCCCCATAACGGAAAATAGCGCCCAGCCTATAATAGCATGGCAAAAAGTAAAAAAAAAAATTGTACAGGAGGTTTTAATTTTTGTAAATGTATGTATGAACATTATAAAACATATACAAATTTGTTTTCCCCGTGATCGTACCATCCCAAAGAAAAAAGAAGACATGTCATTTGGGACATACAGTGAAATCCACAAGAAAATGGTGCAAATGTGTTTTTTTTCACCATTTTCACTGCATTTGGAATTTTTTTTCCAGCTTCCAGGACACGATATGGAAAATTAAATATCATCACTATAAAGTGCAATTTGTTACACAGAAAACAAGCCATCACAGAGTTGTTTATCTTTAAAAATAAAAAAAGTTAGATTTTTGAAGGTGGGGAGTGAAAAATGGAAATAAAATAACAAAAAAGGGCAAGGTCGTTAAGGGGTTAAATTCTATTACTTAATAGCACATGTACATAAATGAGGAACATAATATTCCCATGTATTTTGTCCATGCAGTGACCCATCCAAGACTCAGTACTAAATGAACTCAGCATGGGGTCCACAGAAACAAAAAATTCCTAAAAAGGTCTCAGGGTAAAATGTTAAACCAGCATGAAATAGCGAAGAAAAGCCAATAATACTTACCTCATCAAACTCTTCAGTCATTCGTCTTATTATCTCAGAGTTCTGCATGTGACGAAACATTTCTCCAGAGACAACACCTGTTAATCGAATAGCATCAACATAGTCATTAAACCATCATAATAATCCATAATTTGTGTAAGGACATTTATGCTTTATTAACCTTCTCTTCCTCTTGTATTTAAAATTACCCAGCTTAGAGGCAACATGCTCAAATTGTTTGTGTAACATACCGTAAAGTTTATGTCTCCCTTTTTTAGCTATGTCCTAAGTTCTATAAAAGGGGTCCAGAGGGGGCAAGCGGGGAAACAGCAGCCGCCACAGCTTAAAATATGTATGGAAAGCACAGGCCTAATGCCCACTGTACATGAACGTACTTAGTGGAAACAAACCCGTGAGCTGGTCGCCCATCTACTGCACAGTGCTCTGCCTGTAGGATCTGATCAGTACACAAGTCTGTATCCATGGGCTGAACAAGTTCATGCATAGGAGCCCTTTATTTGAGGTTAAAGGGGCAGGGTGTGTGTGTGTGTGTGTGTGTGTGTGTGTGTGTGTGTGTGTGTGTGTGTATATATATTAGGTAATTTACCAATAAACATCTATTAATAGTTCTGCACCACTGTCTTTTTCCTCATCAGTCAGACATTCCTGTCCATAAAATGGCTGCAGATGAACAATGACCCTGCCAGGACCTTATTATAGTTTACATGAATACAAGATCAAGGGCCTGGCAGGGCAAGTGTTCATGGACAGATATGGTAACATAACACACATCCACAGTGTAAGCTTTTAATGTGTTGCATATAATATGATCATAGCTCTGACTAACAGTTGTGATATCTTGTTTTAATTCTTAAGTTTTTGTCTTGGAAACACTGGTACCATTAGAGAGAAGAGAACCATTCTGAGCCAATGCAAACCAAATCAGTGAAACTAAAAGTACCAATAATATATATGAACTCACCTTTACATCCTGAACACTGAATGAAAAAGTTTATGAGATCCAAAAGTGCTACATCTTTGTTATGTTTGTAGGCTTCTATCCAGTCATCTACAACAGACTGATGGGGGGAAAATGCAAAACTTGTAAAAACAGAATGTTATTTATTTATGCAACAGCAAGTTAGTCAGTTCCCTCCTTCCACAACATTCATTACTGGAAACTGTTACAGAGCAGTGATGGTGAGGAACTTCACCATTATAACATATTAAATGCTACAGTCTATTGCAGCACTTATGGAGTGAGCCTTAGGCTGGATTCATACTGCCGTTGCCTGCCGCACCGTAGCACAGCGAGCACACGGCAGCACGGGGGGAGAGGAGGAGGTGAGCGCTGCTCACCCCCGACCCTCTCCATAGGGATATATAGCGCACGGCACTGTATGCCGTGAAAAGTAAGGACATGTCCTATCTTTACATAGGGTACGGAGCGGTACGGTGCCGTTCTCCCATTGCCGTCTATAGGGGATGTATATCGGCCGTATATACGTCCCCCATACGGCAGTGGGAATATAGCCTTAATCTTGTCAGTCCATCAGTACCTGCGGACTTGATAGCGCTGCACACCAGTTTTTACAGCAATTCTTTGTCCAAATGCCTGCTACATAATAATAGTAGGTGTTTTGAAATACTTATTCCAATGTTCTCCAAGTCTCCTAGAGACACAGCAGAACATTTATTTAAAGGAAACCTACCACGTAAAATAGTAGGAACACCATGCGCGCGACCGTGCACTTGGTACGCTGAAGCTACTTCACATATAAAGATTAAAAAGTGTTTAAACCGCAATACAGCAGTTTATGACAATAACGAAAATAAGCTCTGGCACCAGTTCACCCTGAGCTGGTGCTCGGTATTTGCAGCTTACACCTACCATTTCACATGGTAGGTTTCCTTAAAAAAAAAAAAAAAAAAAATTGGAAAAAAAAGTGAAATTAAAAAAAGATTACATTTTGGATACAATGTCTAGTTCCAAACCCTATATGCTAATAAGAAGGGAAGCAGGGTAAATCTGAAAAGACAGTAAACTATATTGATTCTAGCCAAAGCATCTATAAGTATGGACTGGGTAAAAAATAAACGCTTCTCACTACCTCATACCGAAGTCATGTATTACTTTGTATTAAAAATGGTCACCTGCATAGCACTTTTTCCCATCTTAACAACTTCAAAAAGCATCATGTTTTCAACTCCATTTTGTTGGTGGTGCCCATTCATCCAATTTGGACCACCGCCTCTTAAGGGAGCACCTTTGTTTCGTTCTGCAGCAGCTTTCTTTCCTTTCTATTAAGAGAAAAAAGAACTAATTTTAGTTAAGCGGTTAGTGAGATGTACACGTTGTCGATTTAGAATTAAAATGCTAAAAAAGGACGCAGTGCTGGGTTGACAAGGGTTAAGTTCACAGCAGGTTACATATAACATATGCAGAATAGTGGATCGCATTTATAGAGGACTTGTCACCAGATTTTGACTACCCTGACTAACAATGTCTGTAGACAATATTTGTAACAATGTCTACATGTCCTTCCCATATCACCTTAAATTAGCTTCCAGCGGGGCGCTGTACCTTAATTACAGAAGTTTTTCTGATATGCAAGTTTGTTATTACCGACTCATGTCTGGTATCTATGACTCTTCTCTCTCTCTCAGGCTGGCAGCGAACCATGCCCCATTATTCTGACTGACAGCTCTGGGTCTCTTCAAATCCCTGCTCTGCCTCCTTGTACTTTGGTAAAGTAAAGAGGCATTTGGCATGGGAGTAATAGATGGGAGGGGCCGGATAAGAGCAGGACACGTCCTATTTGATGCCAGGTAATATATGTGGATGTAAAGAAATGTATTCTTAGCTAAAAGAAGGGTGTCAATTAGTTACTAGGGCTCTATAAGAACCTGTCACTGGCTGTATATGTGCAAATGTGGTAACAGGTTCCCTTTAAACAAACAACCCCACTCTTAAGGTCTTCTGTGAAGAGGCTGTAGGAAATTTCCACCTAAAAATACCATCCCAATTTGAGCAGTTTTTTTTTCAGTGGAAAAATAGTATGTAAAATTTCCCATCCTGGTTAAGTTTTTCGTACTTTATTTTTTCAGTTAATGATCATGAAAATATCACTAGGCTTATTCAACTCTAGAAAGGGTTACACTTTTCATTTGTGATTGTCTACCACACAGATATAAGTGGATAATGAAAAGAATTTGAGAAAAAACTCATACCTTTCCTTTGCCTTGCTTTGGGATTTTTAGTTCTGAGTCATCAAAGTCTGTATCTGATGAGAAATGAGTTTCTGTTTCCCTAGAATTCAAAGAGACCAGTCATAAAAACCAGATAAATCAGCCTAAACGATTGTTCATCATTGTTTCAGGACAGAGACTTCACAAAAATAAAGTTTTTAAATTTAAAATATCATTCAAATTATTTACTAGCACTGTATTAAAATTCTGAAGACAACTTACCTGGGTCCTGCATTGCAGGACATCGGACCCATATCATGGAGAGAGGGATCCAGGGGTCTTTAAAAAAAAAAAAAAAAAAAAAAAAGTTAATTAAATGGCGGTTTTGATAACATGCAATATGTCAGGAACAATAAGGAATCTACATACAGATTACACTACTGTGGTGTTCTCGAGCTGCAAGCAGCAGATCCACTGTCCGTTGTTTGCGGCTTGCGTGTCATTAGCCTGAAGTCCGCTCACACATTAATGATCTAACCAACCACAAACATAGGCAGGAAAAGGACCTGCTCTGAATTTTGTGGCTTGGATAGACAGCTCGTATAAGGATTGTGTTCACGTTCCCACAGACAATATTCCATGTTCAAGTGCATAGAGCACACACACCCAAGTGTAGACTGAAAATTTGACCCTTCTCATCTTTTGGAATCCAATAAAACACATTGAAAAAAGGGAGACTAAGGGCTCTTTCACATTGCCCTTGGTGCTCAGCTACAGTTGAACATCAGTTTTATTTCCATTTTGTTTGGTTTAAGGTTGCTTTGAAAACATCACACCTGGTTTTTCACCCACATCAGTGGAAGAAAAAATCATCTCGTAGACTTCCATTGCCCTCCATTATCAGCATCAGTAAAAAAAAAATGGGACGTTTCATAATTTTCGGATCAGTGAAAATACAGGTTAATGTAAAAACATCCATAGAAAGCAATGGCTTTAAAAGGCATCCATGGAAATCACTGAACCATGAACGTAAAAACCAACACCAAGGGTTTATTGGTAACTTACTGGAGGAGATTGAAGTCAGCTTGGATTTCTGGAGCCGCTATCATTTCTTTATCATCTTCTGAAACACAAATGCACCTGAAATATTTGGTTCATAGACCTATTCACACAGTTGTGAACAGCAGCTGCACCGTCAACCTACAAATAGAAAATGCAATATATTAAATATAGACTCTTGACTTGGACAATAGAGTTATAAAGAAAATCAGTCAGGGTTAAAATGTCTATGATCACTGCAATATGTGTTATTCATTTCTGATAAAAAGCATTTAGGTCTAAATGTATCTGCTATTGGAATAAACGCAATTGTAATACAGCCTTAGGGTTCATTCACACGGCCGTCTGCGCGGAGGTACATGCGGCCGCATATACTTCCCTTTAGACGGCAATGGCGGTGTGATGCCACACGTGTGGCACCATTCTGTGTAGGACACCGGAAAAAGAACATTGTTATCTTTTCCCTGGTGTACGGCCGTGTGCCTCCTCTCCACCTCCTCCTCTCCAGCGCACGTCGGGCACACCGCGTGTGAATGCACCCTTATAAATTTGCTTTTTAGCCCTTTCACATGAAATACAGTACATTAAAATTTATTAAGGGTTAAAAATAATAATAATAATGTGTGGATTAGTTCTTATTTGTTCTTATCCTCCCCTAAAGAGATTTTTGCAGTACATTTGATGGCTATATCTAGAACCCGATTGTATTCCAGGACTTATATGCACATATATTTTATAATGGACTTGGACAAGTTATGTACAGCAATCCCATGTATAAAAACGTATCCAGATTTTACAACATAGTGGCATAATGCTCATCACGGTCACAATATATACCACCATAAGAGAGAATAATGCCATCCACAAATCCTGCAAACCATTACAGGAAGAAACAAAACGATTGCCAAATTTGGTTACAAAGTTACAAAGAAATGTCACTGGTTGAAAAGATAAACGTCGATCTGTTTTCATTCATAAAAGATCTACATCCTTTCGATCTGCAGCGTTCCCTGCATGGAGATTGTATCCTGAGTAAATATCACAAGGTGGAGCTCTAGCCCAAGGAAACCTCAGCTGAAGACAGGTCATTCAGAGGCTGACCCAGTTCTTTTCCCAGCAGCATTCCATACAGAGCTCGCTCCCAGCACGGCTCACACTCTGCACCTAGTGTCTCTATGGCTTGTCACAAATTATAATGTTTCATTTTCTTTTCTATTTTAAGATGACACAAAGATGTGGCAGCAGGTATTACTGTAGGCCACTCCTCAGAATGCTAATACTAATAATAATAAAAAAGCTATATAAATTCTTCAGACTCATCTGAAGACATGTTATATAGCCGTACTGCCGTCACATGAAGAATTCCCTTACTCTGTCAGGTAATTGCACACATTTCAGCGATACATGGCACACGGCCAAGACACTTGTAGTGGGACTGAGCCTTATGCTTTCAGTATCCTAATGATTAGATGAATGGGCTCATGCTGTGACATACTAGTTACTGCAAAAGCAAAGTTGCAAGAAATCCAGAGATGCAGTTTTTCTCTAGGAATCCAAACAAACAACCGCACAGCAATGCTAAAATGTCACAAACAACGGGCAACATTTATAAATCTTCTCGATACTCAATATATTTGGAAAAGTCATCATAGTCTCCAGAGAGTGCAGTTTACACCACAATTGTTAAAAATAGGTTGCCACGGGACAATTTTTTTTGCTCTAACTCCCTGTGGACCAAAGAAAAAAGTTATGGCCCTTAAACTGGCGCTAACAAAAATTCACTAAAAATTCCCGGTCACTAGAGCCTTTTCTGGCCGCATCACTAAGGGGTTAATAAAGGAATCTCAAAATCCTGTATGATAAACCAGGGGACTCTTACTCATAAATTCAGGTACCATAACTGTGGTAATCTTCTTATATTTGATATCCATATTTGTTATGCTAATGAGCCATAAGGCTTCTGGAGGGCATTTCAAATTAAATCACATCTACCACCATGATCAAGGACTGTAAACCAAGCACACTGACATATTGGTGTGTGCTTCCTCTGGCAGGATCTGCTCTTTTAGCTTCGTATGCCCTGATTTTTACTTAAAGACAAGGGCATAGGAAGCTTAAATAAGAGCAGGTCCTGCCAGAGGGGACACAGACCTTGGTATACAATCCTTGATCCTGGTGGTATATTCAGGTTGTTACACTGTACAGGAGCACTCCCCTCCCGCCTACAGTAAGATGAAACCTTTTCTTCTGCAGTGAGATTAAAATCAGTAGCAAGGAAGCAGAGGAGCAGGTCAGACAATGCAACAGTCTGTGAAGGTGCAGCACAGAGGGGCTCTAATAAAGCCCCCCAGAGTCTGTATGGCTCATTACCATAATTGCTAAATATTATTTTAGTAGTATGGGAGTGGGGGATTTATTGTATTCCCACTTTTTTGCATTAATTAGTTTTTGATTATTTTATTCCTGGGCTTCCCCCGCTAAATTTCCCCTGCAATCCACAATTTATTTACATTAAGTATTATACTATCCTAGGGAATTCCTGCTGCTTTTGAGGGTCATAACAATCTTGAGATTGTGATACCTTTTAATGGCCAACTGAAATATAAGACGTTACAAGCAAGATTTACGAACAGCTTGGAAACTTGACCAGAATAACACAGAAGGTAAATATCTCCAACATTATGTTATCACTTCATTTTAAAACATCTGTTTGAGAAAAAGAAAAGACATTGACAAGCGATTTAATTATTACATTACAATCTGTAATATAACTACTAAAATCTGAAATGAAGATTGCCTGCAGCCACCAGCAGGGGGAGCTTACTGCACGCATGTTTCTTTCCCCCATTGACTTAAAGGAAAGATGTAGAAACATCAATGTGCTAGGATACACAGAGAGACGTGTGTGAGAAACCCAGAGTGAAATTTAGAATTAAAACCATTTACAAAACTCCTATATACACTACACATAGTCCACATGTGCCAGAACAACTTTGTGCTTATTAGTGTGAATTAAAACATAGACCAGTTACATAGTAAAAGATAGAAAAGCAGGAGACAGACTAGAGGGCAGATCAGTAATACAACAAACAGCATTGAACTTTTTTTTTTTTTAAAAATCAACATTTTAAAATAAAGCTTTTTACATGCATTTGAATTTGTGCCTTAAAAGAAACACTGACACAATGGGGGACATTTACATAATGTGCCAGTGTCTGCATTGGCTTTGTTGCCGATCTGCTCTCAGAACGAAGATACACATTTAATATTGAGGAGCTGTGCAGATACATTTCTGGCACAGAGACTATTTTCTGTCCGTCCCCAGCACCAGAAATGTGTCCAACAGTCGGAGAACAGGCAACAGTGCAATAGCATTGTCTTGTGTCCCCGATAGACCATATTTCTTTTGGTCTACTTTCCGCCATTATACAGCGCCCAAAAATGGCTGCGACACATATTGTGTCCGAGTTTCCACTCCACCAAAGCCACGCCCCTTTTCGGAGAAGAGTCAGAGCAGGCAGAAAAGTCATTTTTTCTGGCGCCGCCAGCTAATAAATAGGTCGGAGAGCAGAACATGCGGGGTGAGTGACACAAAACTGGCAGAAACACCATAGCAAATGTCCCCCATGGTCTCCAGTTATCTAGTGCCTGCACTGCTCGGAAAGTGAGCACCTTTTACATACAGCAGTTTTTTTCTTTTGAAACGAAAAAAAGGAGAAACAGAAAATACAAGCTGTTCCAAGAGGCTGGTGCTACCCTTACTATCAAAGTTTTATGGCAAAGACATTGATAGGTACCTGGGGAATGAAATAGAAGTTCTGTTGTTCTCAGCGAATTAAGAACAATAGCAATTCAAAATGCAACAAAAACAGACCAAAAATCTGCGGCACTCACAAATGAAATCTTCTTTATTGACATCAGCCATAGGACAGGGAGGTGAACAGCAGGTGCACAATTACAATTATTGTTGAGTGCTGCAGATTTTTGATCTTTTTCGTTGCATTTAACATGCAGCATGCAACACAAGCGACTAAGCATTAACATGCCCTTTAACAGGCCACTTTATTAGGTACACCTGTCCAACTGCTCGTTAACACTTAATTTCTAATCAGCCAATCACATGGCGGCAACTCAGTGCATTTAGGCATGTAGACATGGTCAAGACAATCTCCTGCGTTCAAACCGAGCATCAGTATGGGGAGAGAAAGGTGATTTGGTGCCTTTGAGTGTGCATGGTTGTTGGTGCCAGAAGGGCTGGTCTGAGTATTTCAGAAACTGTGATCTACTGGGATTTTCACGCACAACCTCTCTAGGGGTTACAGAGAATGGTCCGAAAAAAAAAAACACCCAGTGAGCGGCAGTTCTGGTGGGCGGAAATGCCTTGTTGATGCCAGAGGTCAAAGGAGAATGGGCAGATGGTTTGAGCTGATACAAAGGCAACAGTGACTCAAATCGCCACCGTTACAACAAGGTAGGCAGAGAGCATCTCTGAACGCACAGTACGTCGAACTTTGAGGCAGATGGGCTACAGCAGCAGAAGACCACACCGGGTGGCACTCCTTTCAGCTAAGAACAGGAAATGAGGCTACAATTTGCACAAGCTCATCCAAATTGGACAGTAGAAGATTGGAAAAACGTCGCCTGGTCTGATGAGTCTCGATTTCTGCTGCGACATTCGATGGTAGGGTCAGAATTTGGCGTCAAACATGAAAGCATGGATCCATCCTGCCTTGTATCAACGGTTCAGGCTGGTGGTGTCATGGTGTGGGAAATATTTTCTTGGCACTCTTTGGGCCCCTTGGTACCAATTGTGCATCGTTGCAATGCCACAGCCTACCTGAGTATTGTTGCTGACCATGTCCATCCCTTTATGACCACAATGTACCCACATCTGATGGCTACTTTCAGCAGGATAATGCACCATGTCAAAAGCTGGAATCATCTCCGACTGGTTTCTTGAACATGACAATGAGTTCACTGTACTAAATGGCCTCCACAGTCACCAGATTCAATCCATAAGCATCTTGGGATGGGGTGGAAAGGGAGATTCGCTTCATGGATGTGCAGCCGACAAATCTGCGGCAACTGGTGTGATGCCATCATGTCAATATTGACCAAATCTCTAAGGAATGCTTCCAGCCACCTTGTTGAATCTATGCCCGAAGAATTGAGGCAGTTCTGAAGGCAAAAGGGGGTCCAACCCATTACTAGCATGGTGTACCTAATAAAGTGGCCGGTGAGTGTGAGATATATATATATATATATATATATATATATATATATATATATATATATATATTAAATAGAATAAAACATATATGAACTTTGTGTTATAGAATTATGCGTTTCATGCTCGGACCGAACGCTTCATCTGGTACATGATAGGTAGATAAATTTAGATGCTATTTATGCTGACGGTGTCCGGCGTCTAAGGGGTTGCTGGAAAAGGATCCACTCCTACTAAGGATCCACTCCTACTAAGATACAAGTGAATCTCAGAGTTGAGCCTGCCAGCACAACCCTGCCAGTTTAGTAGTTCTATCAATACTTTTATATCCCATCACGTTAACAGAGGGTACTACACCATTGGTGCGCCCCTTTCTCCATTATATTTCAGACACCATATACATCATGTATGTGCACTGTGCAGTGTTCAGTGGATTTACTTGTGGGAAACCAAATGGATTTAATGCCAAATTACTTAGAGAGAAAACACAAAGTATAATGGGATCTGTGGGCAAGCTAACTGGCCTCAGCCTGAGGGCATAGACTGACAGATATTAGTCTCTGCCCACTTCACCTCTGGTTAGAAAGATTTCGTTCAAACACTTTCAGAAATGAAAATGACAGAACTTTGGAAAGAAAAGGACGAGCAGCACAAAGCAGGCATAGTTCTGTTTGTTTTCAAAGAGGGAATCATAAGTAATACTTTAGTAAAATCCCTATAGCTTTAAAGTTACGCTTTAATGTGATTTCTATGCGATCCTGCATATGAAGATATAACAAAACAATATAAAATGTTATACCTCTCTGATTGTAGGGGATTGTCATTTGGACCACACTGTGAATGGAAAGGTGGAAGGGGGTAGTGTAGCCTGACTCAATTCATAGGATTACAATGCGGACTGGGGGTTGCTGGCTTATTTCAATATCATCATGTAGAGCAACTCACTACAAAAGATAAGGTAGGGGGATATAGGTCTTGAAAGGTTCCCTTTACGGGAAACAGGGTAAATAATGTTCAGATGTACCGAAATGTCTGTGGCATTTCCTTTACAATGATATTCACATCTGAAAACTGAAGCCTTTTAGAATTTTAGAATGTTGTATGGAAATAAACACAGTGATAATAATATTGCATCTGTGTAAGGGGGCGGAATAGGGACAAATAAGACATGAATTATCTTCCTCCACTATAAGGGATGCACAGGTATATAATATTTTTGACTAGCCACATCTTTGTATAAGAAGGTAAGAAATTAAAGCAAGCTGTATATTATTTTGCCTCAGAAGTCAACAAAGAGAACAAGATAAAAAAAAAATGTTTAGAGGTAGTGGCCGGCTTGTTAGATAATTCCAGTATTGTTTAGCCCTTTCAAAAGACATATGTAGGTTTAGAGTGAAGATCACAATCCCAGGTTTCAAATGATATCAGTATGAGGTGCAGCTTCCAATCTGCAGCAATAATTTTAAATGATATGAAAGGTTTAGGTTCCAGGATAAATGGAGATGCAGTTACCTTTCCCTGCCACTACATCAATAACAGAGCTTTACTTCTGGCTCTATTACCGCTATAGCTCCAGGGCTTGAGCCTGCCATATATACTGATAGGTAGTTCAACATACAGAAACAGCAAGACTCTTTCATGGTCTGAGCAGAGCTGGCCAACCATGTCATGTTTGTTATCCTTGGTGCGGCTGTGCACTTCTTTTCTTGTTTTCTGCAGCATTCGTTTTACAGAGAAATACTAGATAAAAATATGTGAATGAGCCAGAACGGCTCCAGACGACGTAATTGGAGCGCCTCTTGCACCTTTGTGATGTGTGGGATCCATTACCAGAGCAAAGGGCTACATACAAAATCTACATTGTGGGTACCCATGTCCCAGTACAGGCGGCCCCCTACTTAAGGACACCCGACTGACAGACGGACCTCTCTGTCCACTTTGACCTCTGACAAAGCTCTGTGGATGCTTTACTTTAGTCCTAGACTGCAATGATCAGCTGTAAGGAGTATGTAATGAAGCTTTATTGATAATCCTTGGTCCCATTACAGCAAACATTTTGAAAATCCAATTGTCACTGGGACAAAAAATTTTTATTTTCTGCCTGGAGCTACAATTATAACATGTACAGTTCCAACTTACATACAAATTCAACTTAAGAACAAACCTATACATAACCCGGGGACTGACCCGGGGTTATTACAGATTAGGTAAAACTTTATATTATAGGAAGGGCAGAAAATATTTTGAGCGTGTGCATATCCCGCATGGCAACTTATATGGCAGGCCTGTTCTCATGCAGGATTGGAGATTTATACCAATACCTCTACTTGCACTTCTTACAATAAAATGAATATGAAGTTCACTTCCACTGCCCACAGGAAATTACCAGAACAGCCTTGAACTTTCATAGAACCTGAACATGTGGTAAATTAAAAGAACATTAAATAGTGAAATAGGAGCACAAGTTAAAGGGAACAGGTTGCAGAAGCCCATTACACCTGCAGTACAAATCTGCCTTCCTGCTTTCTCTGAGCAATTGCCTTACAATATAAATTGTGTGTTACAACTTACCTTGCACCCTGACAAAAACCTCTGTGTAGTTCCAGGGATTGGACTTTGGTTTGGATGCATTTCAAAAAACAACATGATGGTCAACTGCAAAGAGTTTGTATGTACTCTCTCTGTGTTTGCGCGAGTGTCCTTTAGGACTCCTGGTTTCCTCCCACACTCCAAAACATACTGGTAGGTTGATTAGTTTGTGAGCCCCATTGGGGACAAGAACGTATTTGGCCAGCTCTGTGCAGCACTGCTTAATCTGCGTGCGCTATATAAATAAAGAATTATTATTATTACTTGTCTGAGCTGCAGACTCCTCAGCTCTTGGCCCCCACCTTTGTGCTCCTGTACAGCTCCTTCACAGAGGTGGTGAAGAGACATCAGTGGGAGAGGAAGGAGCTGTACAGGAGACAAAGGTGGGGCCAAGAGTTGAGGAGTGAGTAGCACGGTCAAGACACATGTTTTTTTTAAATGCATCCAAACCAAAAGCCTACCCCCGGATTTAGTCAGGGTGCAAGGTAAGTTATAACGGGCAATTATAAATGTAATGCAAATGCTTAGAAAAGGCAGATTTGCACTGCAGGTGTGATGGGCTTCTGCAACCTGTCTTTAGTGAAAATGAGGTCCCTAGTTCCTTTTAAAAACAAATCCATCCATTAATATTCAGATCTCTTTTAAATTCTTTGATATGTTTTCCAGGAGATCCCCTACCTTTCTTCCGTCTCATAAACCTGTCTCTGGCTGTAGTAGGAGCATTTCCCTAATGCTTTGTCTACAAGGAAAGACCAGGGAACCTACAAGTCCTGCCACTTAGTTACACCCCATCCCTCCATTAGACCTAGAATAAAGATGTGCATCTGTCAAACACATGAAGACAGTTTTTTTATGTACACACTGTTCACAAGAAATGCTGTATAAGGGCTTCTGCTCATTAGTTTTAAAGATGATTGAAAATTATGTACAAATAATAGAGAATATAAATATATAGTTTGTTATATTTTATATAATGTACAGTTACAGTACAAGCAAATTTCCAGCACATTTGATAAATTGCACATAAAACTCATGGGCTTCTATTTCATCCATCTGTGGCATTACTCAAACTGATCTGAAAGTTTTTATTTTAAACATTTTCTAAACAAAATTCCATGTATTAGTCAGACCAATTCTTTGAGAACTATAAATAATAATTTATAATGACAGATACGCTACACAATTTTTTCTGAGCTGTAGAACAGTACTAAAGTAGAGATTTTACTATGTCCTCAAAGCGTAATAGTAAAAGTTGCTGATTTTGTTGGGGATTTTCTATGTAACAGTCACATCATTTACATCAGACAAGACAGATATGATTCCAAGCGAAGATAGTACATTTATAGAAAAACACAGTCAATTCATCTACACCCGTCCCGCACACAACATGGGTAGAAGATTTTCCAATGCCATCTACAGACTATTGCTGCCTATGGCCTTGTGGCTGCTGTAAAGTGTATTCATTAAACAGTGTTACTAGAGTTTAGGGAAGATGGACATAAAATAGGTTAAAAATCTAAAAATCACCAGTTTCAAGCAAAAGCAGAGTACATATAGGTCTCTATGAGACATAACTGAATACCATAGCAAGAAATGGGTGAGGGGCTTGTAAGCTATGACTGGAACAGTCATTTTGTTTTTTTGATGGCCAAGTATAATATCCCTTTAATTGTATTGACCCATAGAATAAAGATAACATGTTTATTAGACTATATAATGAACACCAAAAAAAAAATAAATAAATAATATATTATATATATATATATATATATATATATATCACAAAATTTATGCTTTTCTACTCCTGCCCTCAAAAAAAAAAAGTTCATAAATTTTCAACAATAGGGGATACCAAGCCCAAAATTATAACACTGGAAAATGCATTTCATCCTGAAAAAAAAAAAAAAAATCCTATCATATGGCCCCAATAACGAAAAAGCTAGAATTTTATAGCCTACAAAAAGAGCCAATGAGGAAACTAAAATGCTACAGGGCGCCCCTTCATTTCTGCGCCTTGCTGTGTGCCCATAAAACAAGTAATCAGCCAAAATTTACCACCAAAATGAAGTACATGTGACAAAAAACAAAAAAAAAAAAAAACAATCTCATAATCACTTTGATAAGCAACAGTGTTCAAAAGTTGGGACTGAGCCTTCAGGTATAAAATGGCCCCATCATTAAGGGGTTAAACAGGAAGGTGGTCAAGGAAGTTGTCAATACAACACAGATTCTCTATAGATGTTCACGCAGGTTCTATACTATTGGACCCAGCACCTGGGGCTCTGCGTTCAGCACAGCAGTGCATCACAGGGAACATTCCTGATTGTCTTTGCAACTTTCTGTGTTGACAACAAGCGATATTGAAGCTTTGAGATATTATGCCAATAGACTTCTCTTCTCAATTTACCTTCTCTAATATGCTAGTTTCCCATTGGAAGAACTTGCTGTACATACACAATGGCGGACATGTTCCAGACATAGCCTAAAATTACTTGCTGGGGTATATCTTACAAACAGAGAGACATGAGCCTAAACCCCTTAGTGCATCCGGTCAACCTGCACAATGTGCCATATATAGCCACATGTATAGCACCATCTGCAGATATTATACCCCTTCAGTAACTGCTGTTAATTTCTACTGTAGATACACATACAATAGTCCAATAACTGTGAACCTTTTAGAGAGTGCCCAAACTATAGCCAAAATACACTTATTTTCTGCAAAGTAACACAACTCTTAATTTAAAGGGGTATTCTCGTCTGGGAATTCACATTCAGTTTCATTAATCTGCCATATATAAACATTTCTTCAATTGGATGTTATTAAAAAAAAAAATGTTCCTGTGTGAAGATAATTTCTCATAAATGTAGTCATGTTGTCCCTTAGAAACGAGATAGCTTCCTCAGATACGACCACGTCACACTCTGGCAGCGGTGGCCAGACTTACGCTATAGAGTCCTGCCGGACCACCAGGATTCAGCAATCATTACCACAGGACGGCTGTGCGACATGTAGTAACTCCAGGACATTTTATATACAAAAACCTTTTGTTTATTTGTGCAATCACTCCAGCAGAGGTGGCTGTATCCGAGGAAGATATCTCGTTTCTAAGGGACCATATCACTACTTTTATGGAAAATTATCTTCACACAGGAACATTTTTTTTAATAACATCCAATTGAAGAAATGTTTATTAATTGGCAGATTAATCAAACTGAATGTTAATGCCCAGACGAGAATACCCCTTTAAGTAATAACTTATTTCTCCCCGCTTTGTCACGGCTTTCAATTGCATCCGTATAACAAACTCTGAGCTGGGGTGCCAGGAGAGAGGGCATTGGCACCAGTGCCATAGGTTAGCCACCATTACTAAAGGATATTGGCATTTACAGCCTTCTTATGAAATCAACCATTCAATTACATTTGGGGCTGTTGCTTTGTGTAAATGTAGACAAACAATTGGTGGGGAAGTAATCAGACACCTGTATAGGGGTGTGTGGAAAATACTATAGTAGGTACAGATAGTCACTTATAGGTTTTGGTTGTATATTCTTTGAAGCATTCATATAGTTAGGAGGTAGTATGAACAGTGAAAGAGATCTGCAAAGTCATATACGGAGAAGCTCCTTCTGTATAACACACTGTGGGGGAGGTGTATTTAGAAATGGCCCTAAATGCATGTAGAAAAGGAAGAAGTAAGGCAAAAATCATTTTTTCTTTCATAAAATTTCCCTTGTAATTTTCATTTAAAAAACATTTATTTGGCCATCAAGAAGCAAGGTGATGGATTACGAATATGTTTTACTATACGGCAGATTGTAAGTGTCTGCATCACCATTGATTTCTCCTTTGTATCTCTTAAGGAGGGGTACTTCACGTTATTCATTAGAAGTGGATATTATAGAAAAGATCTTGAGAGGTCGAGAAAATCTGTGATGACATATTATTAAACTTGCCCTCAATTATTTAGTTGCCATAGATACAAAACAAATACACGGATAATTATTTAACAACCCATTTACCTTTTCCATGATACACACTAAAACCTGTCAATCTGAAACATTTGAAAACTGCTGCACCATCAAGAAACCCAAGCAATTGTGGGCAATTTTCCCAAACTAGTTGTTTAATATAAGGGAGATGCTTACACATCTGCACACCGCTGGACCAATCCTTGATGTGACCTTTATATGAACTGTTAAAGGTCAGTCGGTAACTTGCCCTTATTGTGGAGGTCACTTCTAGTGCCAACTTTTGGGATAGTAGTGAACTTCCTTCACACTTAATCCCTGGGAGTGCCTATTCTAATAGGACCTGCAGGAAAACCCATAGGTAGTAAAGTTTCTTTTTAATCTACTTAAAGGGGTATTCTCGTCTGGGCATTCACATTCAGTTTCATTAATCGGCCATATATAAACATTTCTTCAATTAGATGTTATTAAAAAAAATGTTCCTGTGTGAAGATAATTTCTCATAAATGTTGCCATGTTGTCCCTTAGAAACAAGATAGCTTCCTCGGATACGGCCACCTCTACTGGAGAGATTGCACAAAGAAATACATTGTTTTTGTATATGAAATGTCCGGGGAGTTGCTGCAGGTCCTACAGCCGTCCTGTGGTAATGATAGCTGAATCCTGGTGGTCCGGCAGGACTCTATAGCGCAAGTCTGGCCACTGCTGCCAGAGTGTGACATGGTCGTATCCGAGGAAGCTATCTCGTTTCTAAGGGACAACATGACTACATTTATGAGAAATTATCTTCACATAGGAACATTTTTTTTTATTAACATCCAATTGAAGAAATGTTTATATATGGCAAATGAATTTAATTAAATGTAAATGCCCTGATGGGAATACCCCTTTAAACATATTAATGCTTTCAGGTGGGACAACCCCTAGCACAGTGGTGGCGAACCTATGGCACGGGTGCCAGTGGTGGCACTCAAAGTCCTTTCTGTGGGCACCCAGGCCTTCATCCCAACAGAGAGTTTGCCAGATATGACTCAAGGCTTTCTCCTGTGGTCCAATACAGCCCAGAATGTGCCATGCTCTACGGTATTTTAAAGTGACATCCTTGGCTGCCAGGACTACAGGAGGAGGAAGGTGGTGTGGATAGAGATGGATTGTCATTTGAGCTCCTGCTGATTCTTCCTCTTCAGGGGACCCAGGAGGGAAGCTACAATCCAAATTTCTGCATCATCTTTCTATTGTATTGGTGAACTAAGGACACCAATACAATTAAAACATGTGATACAGCAGGGATAAATAAGTTACTGCTTAAACTGTCACGTTGGCACTTTGCAACATACAAGTGGGTTTTGGTTGTAGCTTAGGCACTCTGTCTCCAAAAGGTTCGCCATCACTGCCCTAACACATAACCTTTGAGTGCAGGGGGATAAATTTTTTGGTCACATTGGGGTTGGGGTTCTCCCAATTAGTAATCCAAAAGATAATATTATGAATTCCTTTATTTATACAGCGCAGACAGATTACACAGCACTATACAGAGCTTGCCAAATCAGTCCCTGTCCCATGGGGCTCACAATCTAATCAACCTACCAGTATGTTTTGGAGTGTGAGAGGAAACCCACGCAAACAAGGAGAGAACGTACCAACTCATTCAATTCTAAAAGGAAGGCTGAAGACTGCTGAGCATGTCGCTCGCCTATCTCCAGCCAACTCCAGAACTGAATGCAGGGCACATGCTAGGCCTGGTATACCACCCATTAGTTAGAAAGGGATGCCTTTTCTCATTATCGGTGTCAGCTGTCAGACCATCAACGAAAAGGAATTTATCCCCTATTCTGTGGATTGGCAATAGCTTGGGACAACCCCTTTAACTGCGATTGTAGGGCGAGGTTCAATTAGTTACAGGAATGGGTAAAATGGACGTACTGGGAAAAGTTACATTAGCACAAAGCTAAAACTCTTGAATTGAATTCTAACTTGCCCGACTGACTATCTTCTAATATCATTGTGCTCATCAGATGCTGGCATTTGGGGGCAGACGTTTCGCACCAAACCTTCTGGAGGAAAGTATTGGTCAGGTTGGATTTCTCTGTGCACTTGGCTTCACTCAGACAAATCGGTATTGGAGCAGCTTGGCTGCGCTCCCCCTCCTGCCTATATGAACATTAGGATGCACGCTCAGGCAATCTCAATATGCATGCTTACAGAAAGATCCTTCTCAAGACAGCCGACCATGTGTCTGCTTATTCACGGAAGATTCAAAATGAAACTGAGATGAAGGTATTTTGGGACAATGTGGGAAATATATTTGCACCTGCAATGATGTGCACCACATTTAGGGTGCATTCAAATTTGTGTTTTGTTTGCTTTTACATTGCGTTTTTAAATACATCACAGTAGCTGAGGAGAGGCGATTTACCAAATGACATAACTTACATTTGCGTCTACAAAACGCAATTATGAACGCAATGTTAACACATGCACTAACAGTGTGTTAACAAACATTGTGTGTTAATGTAACATTTACAAACATGTTAACATTTCTGTTTACAAAGTTAAATGTTAACAGTCATGTAATTAGCCAAATCTCCTCCGCTGTGTAAATGCAACCAAAATGCCAAGTGTGAGCGCGCCCTTATTGAGTGAATTATTTTAGACATAGACAAACTAATAGGAGGTGCAAACCCCCAGTCTTAGGCTACATTTACACGAATGTTCGCACACAAAATCGGCAAGCTGGAGTGGAGCAGCTCCTACTCCATCCATAGGAAACAGCGCCACACTGCCGGAAACATGAGGAAAGATAGAGCATGCGGGTTGCTATAGACATTCATAGACATAGCTGCAATATACATTCCCTTCCTTGGTTGTACTTGATGGACGCGTGTATTTTTTCAACTGTATAAACTATGGTACATCTCCACATGGCCCGTGTGAATGGAGCCTTGTGCTGTTATTCATCCACCAGAGATTACGATTAATCTGGCAAAACAGAGAGCTATCTACTTTTGCTCTGCAATTTATTACATCTGCCCCAATGTGCAGATGCAAAAATATGTATATATTACATACAGGTTTAATCCACACAATTTGTACACCAATAACTGGAGTAGAAAATGTCCTCAGTTTCTACATGTACATCAGGGGCCAACCCAGTTATTAATACAAAGAGTTATCCTCTGGAATATCTGCTCGTCAGACCTGGTGGGGTTATCAGTGCTATGGACCAGATCTTAATCAAGGGACAATAAATCCATCTCCCTAAGAGCCACAATATTTACTGCCAAAAGTGTTTACTCTTCTCTCCTTACATTGATTGTTCCGTTTTGTATCACTTGTCTCATCAACCATGCTGTATCCATTTGTGTATAAATGTGTGCTCTATTCACATATTGTCTTATACCATGCCTGATGAAGAGACCCCTGTAGCCTTGAAAAGCTTGCAATTATCACCAAGTTAGCCAATAAAAGGTACCAACAACCAGGGACTCATAACTTATCTTTTTAAACAAATGGCAATCATAGTACAAAACAGCTTGCACCTGAAATTGAATGTTTATTGAAGGTTTTAGGCAGTTATCAAAGTCAACCAAAAAAAAAAAAAAAAAAAAAAAAAAACAATATTGTGGAGCAGCAAACTAAACCAACTATTCGGAGGTGCAAAGGAGGTCTACTACACCAAATCAATCATCCAGCATCAGACATGATGAGAACTGCAATAGTCTTGTCTAAAGACCAACCCATTACTACATCTTCCAGCTCTTGGTCCAGTGTCTCTTCTACCACACATTAACCACCATCACAATCTGGACGTTTTGGCAGGGCTTGGTGGCTTAGAAGGAGGGGAGACACCACTGCCCAGCTGACCACAGTGAGCTTCTTAACTGCCAACGATTCTAACCCAGCCAACTGTGTCTGAATAGGCAGCAAAACACACCAAGTCAACTATTGTTTCCCCTTTAGGGTTTTGCAAAAAGCCTTGACCTCAACCCCATGAAACACGTTAAAGTAAATCAGTATGAGGAATATGGACCAAGACCCTCATTTAACATCATTGTTAAATCACAAATACTCTTGAGGATAAATGGGATAAAGATTCCTGCAGACACACCAGTCTTGTAAAAAGCTTTCCAAGGTAAGTGGAAATAATTTGAATAGGAGGACCGACTCCATGTTAATGCAGAACAATTTAGAGTTGTCATAAAAGCTTCATGAAGATGTAATATGTTCCAATACAGCAAAAAATGTTTAAACTCCAATTGTCACTGGGGCCAAAAAATTTTTTGTCTGGATCTACAATTATAAAATATGCAGTTTCAACTTACATACAAATTCAACTTAAGAACAAACCTCCAGACCCCATCTTGTACGTAACCCGGGGACTGCCTGTACTTGTGCTGCAATAAAAGTCAAAATTAAAATCGCCCATAGACTTTTTTCCATAACATCAGGTGGAGGATACATGCTCCCTCTCAATGTTCTCTCAGTGAAAGATTTTGTTTTGTTCTTTGTGGATCATCTAGCATCAGTATGTATGAACAATTGTTATCAGTTTCCAACAGTCTTTAATCTCTCATCTACAACAATTGTTTTATTTGTCTAACCCCTTCAGGACCATGGCCTTTTCAGTTGTTGCATTGCATTTTGTATTTTTCCATTTACAGAGACATATTAGGGCTTGTAAATTGTATTCAAATGACACATCCCCTTAACTCTTTTGGTCAAAAACATCACGGAAATAACAGATATATATTCCTCCATTAGGACAGAATACCTTTAAAAACATTTTTAAAACTTGCCAAATAAAAAATAAAAAGTGCATCAGGCACCGCTTTTTCATACTTCTGTGCACAAAGTTGTCTACTGTATTTTTTCTTTAAAAAGACAAAGTTTTCATTGATACTATTTAGAGAACTACAAGACCTTTTGATCACTTTGAATTTTTTTTTACATGGAAATAATTATTTAGGATTTTGATAGATTAGACATGCTTAGGATTTTGTTTATTCATATTTGTGTTAAAAGGAAAGAGGGCTATTTGTAATTTTAACTTGTATAATACAGCAAACCCCTGCCTTGCACGGAGAGGGAACGCTATTGCGAAACACGCGTCGGGGTTATACGGTGTGGTATCCATCTTTCTGGTATGGTATACCTGTGTACTTCCTGGTATTTATCCTTATACTGAGCATTTTATGTTTTGCTTGCTTTTACACGTAGAATGCTTTTCTACTATATACCGTATATCCCCGAGCATAAGCCGAGACCCCCTAATTTTAACACAAACTGGAAAAACCTATTGAGTATAAGCAGAGGGTGGGAAATGCATCGAGAGGATTTAATAAAGCTTGATTTTGTATTCATCTATTACATGGAATTATTTTTTTTGCTGCTCAAATTTTTGATTACCCCCTGCATAACTGGGGGTAATTTTCTTAGCTTGCCCATACCACCTGGTTATATAACTTTTGGATACTTAATGTCCCATATATGTCCTATGTTTAGGTGTACTAACCAAAGTACAAGGAGACCTTACAGGGGTTTCCCCACATATAAAAGTTATCCACAGCATAAGGCATAACTTGCTGATAGGTGGGAATCTCAGTCATGAGACCCCAACAGATCACAAAAACAAGGGGTTCAATGGGTTCCTAGTGACCTCAATCGGACCTCTTGTCGCTACCGGAGAGTAATGGAGCAGACGACCAATGGAACGGAGGGCCTAACTTTGATTCATGGGAATATTGGGTATATAAGGGTATATTGCATACCAAAGGAAAAGAGTATACATTATTTAAAGCCAGAAATTGACACTACAATAAGATAGTTTAAAAAAAAAAAATAAAAAAAAAAAAATAAAAATTGTTAAAAAAAACATTAAATACAGGCAATGGTCTGTAAACCTATAGCCCAGTGATGGTGAACCTTTTGGAGACAGAGTGCCCAAAGTGCAACCAAAACCCACTTGTATTTTGCAAAGTGCCAACATGACAATCTAAGCAGTAACTCATTGCTTCTTGCTGTAGCACAGGTTTTAATCGTATTGGGGTCCTGAATTCACCAATACAATAGAAAGATGATGGAGAAATTTGGATTGTAGCTTCCATCCAGGGTACCCTGAAGAGGAAGAATCAGCAGGAGCTCCAATGACAATCCATCTCTATCCAGCCCTTCCCACTCCTCCTGTAGTCCTGGCAGTCAAGAATGTCGCTTTAAAATAGCGCTGAGCATGGCACGCTGTCTTGGACCACAGGAAAAAGCCTTGAGACGTATCTGGCAAACTATGTGTTGGGGTGAAGGCCTGGGTGCCCATAGAAAGGGCTCTGAGTGCCACCTCTGGCACCCGTGCCATAGGTTCGCCACCACTGCTATAGCCTAAAGCCAGCCCAATTACAATAGCCACAGGGAATGTGCCAAATGTGAAAGGAACAATACCAAAATACAAAGACTATACACATGTCAAACAGCAATAATAGTTACCAAATAGTATATGCTAACATCACGTCCCTACATCCCCATGTTGGGTGACCCAAATCACTGCCCTGCCCCACATGCAAGGTCGGATTGCGGGCTTCCTCAGGGCGTTCTCAATATGTTTACGTGTAGACATTGTACTGTGTATTTGTGATGAACACTGGTGGCAAGTAAAAAACAAGCAAGCAAGCAACTTCCACCAAAATCCTTTTAACTTTTCATTTATTAGGATGTGATGTTGTGTTTATTCTCAGTTAAATCCTCATACACACGGCCATTTCTTTTTTAGATGCAAAAACAGCCACAAGTTTTTTTGCGTCTAAAAATTAGCCCCATTGACTTTAACCCCTTAAGGACGGAGGGTTTTCCGGCTCATTTCTCGCTCTCCAACTTCAAAAATCCATAACTTTTTCATTTTTACGTGTACAGACCTGTGTGAGGGCTTATTTTGTGCGTAACAAATTTTACTTTCCCGTAATGTTATTTATTTTAACATGCTGTGTACTGCGAAGCTGAAAAAAAATTCCAAATGTGGAAAAATTGAAAAAAAACCGCACGTGCGTCATGTTCTTGTGGGCTCAGTTTTTACGACTTTCACTCTTCGCTCCAAATAACACTCCTACTTTATTCTTTGGTTCGGTGCGATCGCGGTGATACCAAATTTATATAGGTTTTATTGTGTTTTAATACATTTTCAAAAATTAAACGAATGTGTACAAAAAAGAAAAAAACATTTTTGCCATCTTCTGACGCTAATAACTTTTTCATACTTTGGCGCACGGAAATGTGTGAGGGGTCATTTTTTGCGAAATGAGGCGACGTTTTCATTGCTACCATTTTGAGGTCTGTGCAACATTTTGATCATTTTTTATTTCACTTTTTATGTTATGTAAAAAGGTGTAAAAGTCGCATTTCGGACATTTGGGCGCCATTTCCCGCCTCGGAGGTCACCGCCGGCCGTAACCGTTTTTATATTTTGATAGATCGGGCATTTTGGGACGCGGCGATACCTAATATGTCTGTGATTTTTACTGTTTGTTATGTTTTATATCCGTTCTAGGGAAAGGGGGGTGATTTGAACTTTTAATATTTTATTAATTTTTTTTATTTTTTAAACTTTTTTTTTTCTTTTTTTTTTCACTATTTTTTAGACCATCTAGGGTACAATAACCCTAGATGATCAGATCGCTCCTACCATATACTGCAATACTACAGTATTGCAATATATGGCGTTTTTGCAGGTCTTACATTACAATGAGCCACTGGCTCATTGTAACGAACCTGCATAAACCATGTAGCCTCGTGTCAAGAGAAGACCCGAGGCTACCATGGTAACCGATCGCCGCCCCCCGATGACGTTCGGGGGCGTGGCGATCGAAAAAAAGATGGCGGCGCCCGCGCGCCGCCGTCTTTTAAACGCCGCCCGCGACTTTGCGGGCGGCGTTTAGAGGGTTAATAGCCGCGATCGGTGCAAGCACCGACCGCGGTTATTAGCGGTGGGGGTTTTGTGCAAAATGCAAAAACCCCCACCTCTGTATGAAGAGGACTCAGCCCGTGAGCCCTCTTCATACTTCCCTTATACCTCTGCGCCGTAGAGCTACGGCGCAGAGCGTTAAGGGGTTAAAGGAAAATATGGCTACACATCTGAGCACTGTATTTCTCACTGCTACGTGCGCTGGCCGCCAAACAACATAAAAATAGACCTTGCCCTATTTTTGATGAACATAGAACTCTATGGGAAAAAAAATAGGTTGCATATGATGTTACCCACCACATACGGCGCGTTTTTCGTGGTGGGTGGCAGCCTACCGCTTTTTTTCCGGATATGCCTTGTGTAAAGTAACATATGGGTAACATACGGTGATGAATGTCCCGTTTTTTTTGTTCAAAATGCACCCCCCCAAAATGCATATGGTCGTGTGCATGAGGCCTAACAAAACAACAAAATCTTGTTCGTTTTCATCCCCCCTTCCCAAGTAATAAATGGATGAAGAAAAACACATTTTGTTTCATGAACAGATGTTCAGACAAACACTTTAATCTGTTTATAAATATCACTTTACTTTTGGAGGGGAAAAAAATGATCTTGAGAATCTTTGCACATAATCCATGTATCCATATACAGTTCTTGATAGACTGGTGACAATCTTCTGTTAATACACTGAGTGGATTGTGTGCTGACAGCGCGGCCATAGCTGTAACAGCCTCATGCTGTGATGGCGGAAAACAATTCAGACAAGTGAAAAAGCTCAGCGCTGTGACCTACAATTACATTTTCCTCACAATACGCTGACGCCAGGCACATTCTGATTAGACGTTTAAACGCTGCATATAAAGCTTCACTTTTCCATAGTTACTGCTCGCACTCCTCAGTCTCAATGCAATGTACCGCTTTACATGGTTTTTTTCCTCCTTAGCAAGGGAATATGTAAATCTTCACGAGACCTGTCCAAACCAGTAGGTGGGAGAGGGACAAACTTGTAACCGCACCCTCCCAACACAACCAGCAAATAGCAAGCACACAAGAGGAGGGTGGCAGCAAACAAGAAGACCATCCCTGAAGGCCCTGGTGGTGGTGTGACGCAGTTAGGTTGCCCGATCTCCCCCTCCCTTTGACAACATCAGTCAGCTGCAAGTAATGCCAAGTGAATGGAAAATAAAATATTTCATTTCAGAGACCATTTTCAACCAGGGCGCTGCAGACTCCCAGTATGATTGTGTTTACCCTCAGCCGGACTGTACACATCACACAACAAGACACCGACAACTGCAACCAAGAAGTGACTCATGTGATGGCTCATCGTACGGGACAGGACTTGCATTTATTAGTCCAAAGATTAATCCCATAACAAAAGGAAGGTCCTACACAGGTGGAAGGTGCGGCTCTACCGCCTCATAACAAACAAGTCTCTTATAGGTTTACTGGATTTCTGCAGCATTTGATTTCTGCGACTTGGTATGAAAATTACAAAGTTTCATTTAAGATCTACAAATAACTAATAAGTGTACATGGACATATTTTTTTGCACACGAGAGCAAAATGAGAAAGTAAATCTGTCCGAACACATGGACACACAAGTGATCATGTATTCTTCAAAACCAAAGATGAGATGATGCATCACTACTAGATCTTTCACAGATCAGGTACAAGATAAGACAATGCAGGCAGTGTCCCAGTACTGAGGACACAACAACTCCTAGCAGATCCTGACAGCTGCACACAACAGGTGCTGAGCCACAGGTTACAGATGCACATCACCCCCTCCATGTCTCCACATACAAAGTGACTAAACACCCCCCCCCCCACCCCCCCACCCCCAAAGCAAAAATGTGTCTACACTTGCAGATCAGTTACACATACTCATCATATAAGGACAGGGGACGTCTGAGCCACCCAAATATAGCACCCTCCACTACTGTACACCCACAACTCCCTGCTGGTTCTCCCTTTAACTTACACCCAACAAGTTGTGTCTATATCCACATCTGGGAATGCTGAGATAACCAATATGGCCACCATAACATGGGAGTAAGTCACTAAGCTTCATGGCTTGTGTCCCTCCTCCATCATTACTTTATAACCAGATCAGGCCTCCTGGGTAGGACTCCAGGGGTGTCCCCCAGCTTCCCCTGGAGCATCTGCCCCTGTGAGGACGGGAGATACCTCCAGGACTGGCTGGTCACTTCATCTCCGCCAGATGTGACCTGCACGCCGCCTGCCAGCTCTGGCCATGCACTACACAAGTCACCAACACCAGCAGGAAGTGCCCAGCGCCGCTCAGGGTGTGATGCCCGGCACTCTCCAGAGACTGGCGCCAAAACCAGGGTCACACCGCACACTCCGGCCAGTGTCAGCGCTCCCAAGGTTGTGAGCAGGGCGACCACCCCCGCCTCAGACTCTACCATCAACACAACGCGGATAAATAAAGCGCGGGCCGCACCACTACCCTCCCAATATGGGGGAAAACAAGTGTTTACGTCCCGGACAGCGGGAAACCGGGCTTAGCCCAGGAGGATAAGGCCGCGTCCTCCACACTCCCCCCACCCCCGCTCTCTCCGCCTCCCCCCCCACCCGCCGCCGCTTCCCCAGCCCAGGCCCTAACACCATCTCGCTGCCCAGCGCGTCCAAGAAAGGCGAGGGGAGCGGAGAGAACAGCGCCAGCAACTACGCTTCTCATCAACAAGGCCGCACCGAGAAAACTTCCACACACGTATCCGCCATTTTACAACTTACCTCGTCTCCCACACAGCGCGCCTCCCGGGGGAGGGCCTCGTCCCACCGCCTCCTGTAAATCCCAACTCAAAGAGCCGTGCGCGCCTTCTAGACGGAAGACCACTCAAGTAGAAGCCCCCACAGCGGAATCGGAGCCGAGGACACAAATAAGAGGCGCTTTGGAGGCGGCTCACGGTCGCCTCGAGTTGTTCGCTCTTCGGTAGCTCGAAGTCGAATGAGGCGCGCAGGCGCCACCTGGTGGTCACAAGGGAGCGGCCGGTTCTTGCTGGGGCGCAGCGCCACCTTCCGGTCGGACCTGGGCGTTCAGGGATTTAACTCTCCAGCTGCCAGGAGGAAATGAGGAAAGTTTTGGTAACCCCATCAATGCTGGAGGCGGGAGAGAGATCAGGGTCCATACATGTTTGATAACTGGTGTAGTGCTCGGAGTGTGCAGTCTGTATGGTGACATCCAATGTAGCATAAGAGAGTTCTGCTTAGGGACAGTTCACATCTGCTTTTTTAAACAGATCCATTTAAAAAATTGTTGCTTTCCGTTCAAGTTAGATTCTGTTTTATCATTTCACCCGTTTTTATACCAAGTATCTGGTATCTGTGTTTAAACCGGAACCTGAACGCAGTTGGGAACTGGCCCTTCTAGATCATTTACCACCACAAGACCTGGTGTCCCACAATTCATCCGAATAAAACAGAGGGTCCAGTAGTCATCCAAGCTGAGTAGTGGGGGACTGGTGTATATTCGCATAGTGCATTGTGCAGTAGAATGAAGATGAAGATGAAGTTTAAGTGTTGTTTGTTTGGGGGGTTTTTTCGTGATCCACAAAAAATCTCTATTTAAGATTGTACAAAATTAAAACTGCCCTTAGGGCTCATTCAGACTTCCATGTTTATCTATACGTAATGTGGATTTCACAGTGGCCCCCTGCAGTGTTACGCGCGTCTGTATCATGCCAGAAGAGCATATATGGGCCAGACTTACAGTCAGTATCGTGTATTATGTGATGTCATGAAACTACTACTGAGGGCACGTTCACACATAGCGCTGTGGTTGCGTTTTAAAATGCATTACAACAGCTGAGATGAGGTGATTTGCCTAATTACATTACTGTTAACGTTTCGTTTACAAAACGCATGCGTTAACGCATTGTTAATGCGTGTGTTAACAACTCGTTAATGCATGCGTTTTGTTAACCCATGTGTTAACATAGCGTTAACTAATGTAATTAGGCAAATTACCTCTCAACAGCTGTTGTAATGCGTTTCAAACGCAATGAAAACGCAACCAAAACGCAACGTGTGACCGCGCCCTCAGTGTCTGACGTTTGGAGATAGATATCCTCTAGATTTTTTTTTATACACTGCCTCCACATGGAAGTACTTGCAAGGGTTTTATCCCAGAACGTATAGTCCAGTGATGGCAAACCTTTTAGAGACCAAGTGCCCAAACTACAACCAAAATCCACTTATTTATTGTGAAGTGCCAGCATGGCAGTAACTTATTGCTATCTGTTTTTCCACATCTTTCAATTGTATCGGCCCCCTGAGGCCACCAATACAGCTGTAAATTTTTGCAGGAGGGGATAAGGAAAACCACACCTCTTTTAGCTACCTTGTAAGGCAGCTCCCTTGACATCACGCAAGACCTACAAGAGGCCTTATCACATGATGCGGGATTAAAACCAAATCAATATATCTATTCCAGAAGTAACAGACTCCCAACTGTAGACAGTAATGTTTCGACCTGATTGGATCTCCTCAGTTGAGCGAAGGGAACTGGTTTGGCTGGACGAGAGGCTTGTGACTAGGAACGGGAAGTGCCTTATGGAGGCTGCCAATTAAGGCCACCATTTAGGTGTGTGGAGTCTTCTAGCCATGGATGCTCCCCTAGGGGGATTTTGGGAAAGAAGAAGGGTAAATTCAGACCATCATTGTAGCTTCTCTCCAGTAAAAAATAGTGGATTCAGCAGGAAGACCTCCAAAGATATTGCAGTGCTATCAAAACCTTCTCACTTTTCCCACAGTTCAAAACAGCCAATGAAGTGTCACTTTAAAATAGTGCTGAGAGCAGCATCTCTTAAGTTTCCTGGGACTGCAGGAAGATTCATTGTTTGGTGAACTCTGTCCTGGGGCGATGGCCTGAGTGCCCGCAGATAGGGCTCCGAGTGCCACACCTGGCACCAGTGCCATAGGTTCGCCACCACTGGTATAGTCTTTTAGGGCGCTGTCCCACCTTGCGTTTGCAGACGCAAACGCAGACCAAACCACGCCCACTGGGGCGGTCCGCGGTCCGATCGCATCGGCGATTTCCATAGAAACATAGAGAAACGCCGATGCGATTGGACCGCGGACCGCCCCGGTGGGCGCGGTTTGGTCTGCGTCTGCGTTTGCAAACGCAACGTGTGACAGCGCCCTTAGATGCAAAGTTGAAAACTACAGATACCTTGGGGAAAGCTGATTCACACTTTGCGCTTTGGTTGCAATCATAACACGACGCTAGCACACAGGGGGCTGGCCTTCGCACGATTGCATATGTGTTTCCAGAGAGGAAGGTGTGAAAACACCCTAAGGGTGAAGACACACGTGGCGTTTTTGGGCCGTTTTTAGTTAGTGCGTTTTCACATCGTTAAAAACGCATGCGTTAAGAAACGCATCCGTTTTTTAAAAACGCATGCGTTTTGTCCGTTTTTCTGAAATTGCGCAATAAAAACCGGACAAAAACGCATGCGTTTTCAACGATGTGAAAACGCGCTAACTAAAAACGCCCTAAAAACGCCACATGTGTCTTCACCCTTAGGCTGGCACCACACGTAGCGCTTTGTCTGCGCTTGCAAACGCAAACAAAGTTGCGCCCGCCGGGGCGGGCCTCGGCTCGATCGCATCGGAGTTTCTATGGAAACGCCTGTGATCGGGAACGAGCCGCCAGTGTTTCGCGTTAAATTAATGCCCGTTAAATTAGGCCCGTCCCGGTGGGCGCGACTTTGTCTGCGTTTACAAGCAAATGTGCAAATGTGAATTTTTTTTAAATAATTCGCTAGTTGGCTGACATTCATGGGCAGATTTGTCCTGAACATGCACTCTGAATCCACGTTTAATAATGCAATTCAAGTGCAAAGGGTAGGAGCTGCTCCTGACTACGGATGTGTTTAGACCTAAATTCGTGGGAAGGCCACGTTGACACAACTTGGATGGGGTTCAGCAAAACGCATGCGTTTTGGAATGAGCACCGCATGTTTTGCATTAATTACATTATACTTACAGGCAGTCCCCGGGTTACATACAAGATAGGGTCTGTAGGTTTGTTCTTAAGTTGAATTTGTATGTAAGTCGGAACTGTATATTTTATCATTGTAATCCCAGCCAGAACTTTTTTGGTCTCTGTGACAACTGGTTTTTAAAAATGCTGGGTTTTCATTAGAATCAGGATTAACACTAAAGCTTCATTACAGACACATTTGATAACTGTTATAACTGTTTATTGTAACCTGGGACTAAAGTACAAGAAATTACCAATATCCAGTGGTCCGTTTGTAACTAGGGGTCGTATGTAAGCCGAGTGTTCTTAAGTAGGGGACCGCCTGTACTTGTATGTCATATGGTGGAGACCCTCCCAGTTGCATTTTAGCTGTGTTTAAAAACTAATTTTAAAAAATGCCACGTGTGAACGCACTGGAAGGAGAATGATGTGTTTTGCATTGTTTACCGGCAAAACACATGTTGCTTCCTCCCAACACAAGGTTACAGATATGTGGTTGGGAGAAACTTCTCCCCGCTGTGTTCGCATTACATTTCTAAACGCAATTCAAATGCAGTGTGAATACGTTCAGAGTGACTGTCTCATGGCCGAGGACAGCAAACTTTACATATGAATATTGACTAATGGTCACCAAGTGAGCCTGAAACTGAGGGAATTAACTAAAAGCCGGAGTCATTTACGGACAAAGTTGTGTGTGTGATTTATCAGACCGCCATATCAGTTGTAGGCATAATTAGGTTTATATGCTGGTCACTTTATTTTCTCTACAATTAAAAAAAGACTCCATTGAGTCTGTGGCAGGGTGACAACCGCAGCAGCCATTACAGCTACAAGGGTTAACTCTGAGGAAGGTCAAGGTTGTCAGGCAGATTTCCATAAATTTACCTCACATTTGGTTTACTTCATATTTGTTTCCTAAACAGACCCATGAATATTCTGCCGCCTAAACAAATAGCCCCCCGCGGCTGTGCTGCCATGGCCGCCATGTCTGTGTATTATGTGACTGACTGGAGCCTTATTGTTCAGTGACTCGAGTGTTTTTGTGTGAGGGGGCACTAGAGATCTCAGCTGGACTCCCCAGGCGGGGGTGTGAGGCACAGAAAGAGCAGCCAGTGTCTCTGTTGTGTAATCACTTCCCCGTCCGCCCCGCATACAATGCTCCAGTGGATTATCAGCCATTATTGTATTACTACACGACGCCCTCCTGAAGGGTTAATAGGAAGCGCGATGTGCTGGGGAAGACTGGGTGGAGACGCTTCTCGCATGCGCACTGTGCGACCTCTTCTCCGTGGCCGCGGTGTTATAAACATTAGGTGGCGGATGTATACACGATGTATTTGGGTCACCTGGCCGCGCTACAATTAGTGACGTGAACACAATTTCATGGTGACATAAGGTCCCGGCCTGGCGCGGCGGTGTTAACGCTGCCAGGCTAATGGCGTATGTTTATATTGCGCGGCCACCATGGCGGCGGCTTCCTCTTGCCTACGTGCATTTCTGAAGAGGGAGGGACTGTAAACAGGAAGAAGAACTCCACAGGCGGCGAGCGCTCACCACACTGGCCCTGCGGCTGCTAACTGTGCACGGTTATATACCTAAATAAAGTTTCGTATGAAAAAAAACAACAATTTAGGATTATACAGATAATGAGGGCGTGTGACAGGCTGCTAGGAGACGGCCGTGACCGGGAAAATGGCGCTTATACCAGTTCATACATAGTGTACAGTGTTGTGAGGGCACAGGCTGCCATTATTGATGGTTACTGGCAGTGAGGAGAATTTCATGGGTTATAGGATGGGGTGTAATACAGCAAGGAAGCATTTTCCGCCCCCATAATCAATAATAAAATGTATGTACCCTGTGCTAGCACCTAATTCATGGTAAATCGAACCTATTAAAGACAATCTGTGGTTTCATCACCAATCCATCCCTGGTGACGCAACACGTTTTACTTCACCCATATATCCCATATAGCTCTCACTCGGCCAACAGACAGCCCCCACTACATTGGAAAAGGGGAAAACTATGGGGAGCTTTATCGGTGCTTCACTGCGAGAAATTGCGATTAATTTGCAATTATGCCATCTCCATGCCATGTGAGCGTAGAGGGGCATGGGCGCCAGCAGAGTGGGCCGGCATGGGATGTTTTTGCCCCGTGCCTGCACGCTTTCTAAAAGCCTGCGAACGTACAGTTTTAGACAAAACTACACCAGGTCGGGCCGCCCGGCAGAAACATCAAGAGGTCTATGCCACTTGATGTATGTGCAGATGCAACACCCCTGACAACGTAAAGGCAGGCTGGTAGTTGCGAACAGCGCCCTCACCAGGTTAGTAGCTGTCGGAGGGAGTCATGAACCCTTTAGTGAGTTTCTAGTACTGGGAGATTATGTAATAGCAGCTCTAGCCTCTGGGTGTAAGATGTTATCCAATTATGTGGCTGTATTGTAAACTGGAGTGTGATTGAAGAGGTGCAGCGCCAGTCCAGTCCAGACCACTTGGTTTGAGTGAAGAGAGAGAAAGAGTGTGGAGCACACCCTTAGTGCTGTCACAGAATCCAATCCCAGGAACTGAGTCAGAAGACTCTAATCCACAGCTGCAGCTTTCACAGTTTGGACACACAGCTCCATCTCAATTATTGAAGTCTGCACCTACAACCAGGCTGGTGCTTTATTCCCGAGGACCACTCTCCATGACCACTCCAGTACCAGAATCCGAATACGCTGTTTGACTTTTTAGGCCTTTTGCCTGCTGCCTGTTGTTCAATAAAGAACCGTGAGTTGATCTGCATAACGTTTCCTCCGTCTGATGCCTGGATACGACTCTCTACTACCACGGGCTTCCCCATCCATTACCCAGGGACCTATCTTACAGACACTCTGGGGTTGCCCCAGGGAGAACCAGTACATAAGCCTCTCCCACCTGAGTGAAGTTGGCCCCCCCACCTTGTTCAAATCAAACAAAATTGGTGTTAAAGATTTGTGTTACGTTTGTGCAGCAAAAATTTTCGTTTGTGCCGCTATCGTTTTTAAGATATGAATGAAAGTTTTCAGAGGTCAAACAGCCCCCCCCCCACATTGCTTAAACCAAACAAAGCTGGTGCCAATCAATTCTGCTACGTTTGTGCTGCCCAAATTTTTGTTTGTGCTGCTTTTTTTTTTAATAAATGAACAAAAAATTAGAGGTCAAAAGTTCAAGCAGCCCCCCCCGACACACACACATTAACCAAATCAAACAAAACTGATGTCAAACGTTAGTGCTATGTTTGTGCTGGTTTGTGCAGCAAAGATTTTCTTTTGTGCCGCTATCATTTTTAAGGTATGTTCAGGTGTTTACATAGGTTAAAGGTGTTTAGGATGAACTGGTGAAAAGCAAACTTAGTGACACTTCCCTGGTTTGATCACCAGGGGGAGCTAGCAAACACTTTGTACTTTGGAAGAAATGAACTCTGATGACCTCTGGAAAAAAGTATGAATATCTTCAAAACGATAGCAGCACAAATGAAATTTTTTGCTGCAGAAACCAGCACAAACGTAGCACTAACGTTTGACACCAGTTTTGTTCGATTCAGTTAATGTGGGGGGGCTGCTTGAACTTTTGACCTTTCATTTTTGTTCATATATTCAAAACAAAAGCAGCACAAACAAACATTTGAGCAGCACAAATGTAGCAGAATTGTTCGGCACCAGTTTTGTTTGGTTTGGGCAATGTGGGGGGGCTGGTTGACCTCTGATGACACCCCTGCTGTTTAGGTACCACAGTCAATTGTATCACAGTAAATTTTATTACTGAAAAGAACAAATAGGGTTCAAACATCCACAGCCTGAAAATGTTTTAAAAAAAAATTAAAAATTGAAATTCACCCTTTCCATATATAATTGGACAAATAAAATCATAAGCCTGTTTGATATCCCCACCTTTTTCAATGCCTGATCAAAATATAAAAACTATTTCTTAATACAGTGAAAGCTGTAACAGAAAAAAAAAATCCAGAATGTGTCAATCAACCTTCTTAGGCACCCATAAAAACTTGAATAAATAGTGAACAAAAGACTGTTCAGTTCGGGTAGTGATACATTTTTTATGCAAAGTGTTTTAACCCCTTATGCCAGGCAGCTTGAAAATAAACAAACCGGTGGCATGGATCCAACTAAATGCAGTGCAGGACAGCAGGAGCACCGAATCAGAAGAGTGCAGCTTTATTTATTTTTTTTTACAGCGGGTACAGAAAGTATTCAGACACATTTTTCACTCATGTTTCATTGCAGCCAATTGGTAAAATCAAAAAATCTCATTAATGTACACTCTGCATCCCATCTTGACTGCAGGGTCAGGACGACTGGTTGCAATGGAAGGAAACATGAATGCAGCCAAGTACAGCAATATCCAGAGTAATCTGGTTCTCAGACCGGGCCAAAGGTTCACCTTCCAACAAAATAATGACCCTAAGCGCACAGCTAAAATAACAAAGCAGTGACTTCAGAACAACTCTGTGACCATTCCTCACTGACTCAGCCAGAGCCCTGACCTAAACCCAAGTGAGCATCTCTGAGAGACTTAAAAATGGCTGTACAACAACATTCACATCAAACCTGAGGAACCTGGAGATGATCTGCAAGGAAGAATGGCAGAGGATCCCCAAATCCAGTTGTGAAAAACTTGTTGCATCTTTCCCAAGAAGACTCATGGCTGTACAAGCTCAGAAGGTGCTTCTAGTCAATACTGAGCAAAGGATCTCAATACTTATGACCATGTGATATTTCTGTTTTTATTTTTTAATAAATTAGCAAAAATATCTACCGTATATACTTGAATATAAGCAGAGTTTTTCAGCACAAAAAAATTTGCTTAAAAACCCTAACTCGGTTTATACTCGAGTCAAGAAAAAAACAAAAAGTGTACTCACGTTCCGACACCCCCCAGCAGGACCTCTTTATGACATTCTAATGTGTGCTCTGGCATTGGCTATGGATAAAAGAATACCCAAGGGGCGTCGGAAGGTTTTTGTTTTCTTTTTCCTACAAGCATTGTATTGGGAGCAGGGGCTGCATGCTATATACTGGTGGGAGGGGCTTGCAGGCTATATACTACAGGGGGCTGGCAGGCTATATACTACAGGAGGCTGGCAGGCTATATACTAGAGGGGCTGTCAGGCAGTATACTACAGGAGGCTGGCTGGCTGGCTGTATACTACAGGGGGCTGGCAGGCTATATACTACAGGGGCTGGCTGGCTATATACTACAGGGGCTGGCAGGCTATATACTACAGGGGCAAGCAGGCTATATACTACAGGGAGCTGGCTATATACTACAGGGGCTGGCAAGCTATATAATAGGGGGCTGTGACCAGTGCATTTCCCACCCTCTGCTTATACTCGAGTCAATAGGTTTTTCCATTTTTTTGTGTTAAAATTAGGGTTTAGGCTTATACTCAAGTATATAAGGTACATTTATGTTTTTTTCCATCAAGATGGGTTGCCGAATGTACATTAATGAGCAAAAAAATAACTTTTTTTGATCTAACCAATTGGCTGCAATGAAACAAAGAGTGAAAAATTTAAAGGAAATCTACCATTTGTTTTCACACATTGTGAACCAAAAATACCTTAGGAATGCTGTAGCTACACTGATTCAGAAATATATCTTGTATAATCCATGAATTGAGTGGTTTTTGCTGAAAAAACTATTATAAAATTATAATAATGAGGCCCTGTCGCTACTGTTGCTGGCTTGGCGCTTCTTCTTTTACCCTAATTCTGAAACACTGTTTCAGAAAACTATGTATTGTCCCTGACAGGCAGAAGAAATCAATCACTGCACCATCTCCCCGCTGCTCTATATGAGTTATCCAGATCAGGTTGAATAGTCCTGTCTGGACAGTTCAGGAAATCCAGTGTAATGTGTTTATGAACGGCAGCTAGCATGCAACCCGGCTTTCCCAAGGTCCTGATTTTTTTTTTTTCTTTAATCAAAACCACTTGGATCAGGGATTTAAAAAGATATGAACCTGCATCAGTGTAGCTAGAGCATTCTAAAGGTATGTTTTGTTCACAATGCATGGAAACAAATGGTAGATTTCCTTTACAAGCGTCTGAATACGTACCGTACCCACTGTAGATGCCTTCCTAGCCCGACATCTACATTTTGATAACAATCGGACAACCTTTTACAAAAGAATGCGAATCTGATGTATTTTCTAATAAAAAAAATTCTGAATTTATTGTGAAACATAAGTTATTTAAAACCCTTTTCTGGAACAATATTCATACAGTGATACCAAATTTATAATTTAAAAAAATATATACAGTTCCTTGCAAAAGTATTCGACCCACTTGAACTTTTCTACCTTTTGCCACATTTCAGGCTTCAAACATAAAGATTTTTTTTGGTGAAGAATCAACAACAAGTGGGACACAATTGTGAAGTGGAACAAAAAGTGGGAGATGCAATATTATTTACCCCCTTAAAGGATACCTGTCATCAGGTCTCTGTCACTAATCCTATCACCTTTAACTTTTGGAGCAGCGCACAAGAATTCCATCCCAACCTTTATCTAGTCAATTCATACATTAATCAATCTAGAGTCATGCTTTCTTTAATATGTAAATGAGACTGGGCACATGGAGAGAGAAAGTGATGTCACCCCTGTTACCCCTTCCCTCTCATTCCCCTGCTCATATCTGTGTGTAATGTATAGTAAAGCATTGCTAGTGTTTGTGCTTTATCTACTGACATGTTCTCTCCTCTTATACACATATATGAGACACAGACATCAGCTACACAAGTATCTGACATGTTCTGCTATACACATGTGTGAGACACAGACATCAGCTACACAACTACCTGACATGATCTGCTATACACACGTGAGAGACAAAGACATCAGCTACACAAGTGCCTGACATGTTCTGCTATACACATGTGAGAGACACAGACATCAGCTACACAAGTACCTGACATGTTCTGCTATACACACGTGAGAGACACAGACATCCGCTACACAAGTACCTGACATGTTCTGCTATACACATGTGAGAGACACAGACATCAGCTACACAAGTACCTGACATGTTCTGCCATACACATGTGAGACACAGACATCAGCTACACAAGTACCTGACATGTTCTGCCATACACATGTGAGACACAGACATCAGCTACACAAGTGCCTGACATTAGTGATGTGTCATTTGCGAACGAATCAGCTCTAAGAGACGGCTCTTTTTCGTGAACAACGGGAGCTGGCTCCCCTCAGTGAGCCGATGGTTAATTTAACCCTGTCCCTAAACAACTCACCATGCCCCTTTAACACAATACAACTGGCTGGACTGCGGCTCCCTATTATACAGTACATGTAATAGGGAGCCGTTCAGGAGCCAGAAGACCCAGGAATTCCCATCACTACCTGAGATGCTCTGCTATACACATGTCTGCATCCATGAGAGAGGCAGCCAGCACCAGGTGTGTCACATCTTTATACAGGCTGTCAGTCAAGCACTGGGGGGTGTGGCTGTGCCTCACACTCATGAATAAGCTTAAAAGCTGAATATAATAATGATTTATTGGACCTCTCTCAGGACCTTTGCATACAGCTTTAGTACCTGATAGTTCAAGTTTACAGGCATGTAGAGGGACAAAGAAGGGGTAGGGACAATGCTTTCTAATGGCAGTTTATGAAAATATATTTAATTTTGGGGGTTAATTTGCCTGCCAGTTAATACTTTTTGTTGCGATTACAGCTGCAAGTCGCTTGGGGTATCATGTCTCTATCAGTTTTGCACATGGAGAGACTGAAATTCTTGACCATTCTTCCTTGGAAAACAGCTCTTGCTTAGTGAGGTTTGATGGAGAGTGTTTGTGAACAGCAATTTTCAGCTCTTTCCACAGATTCTCGATTGGATTTAGGTCTGGACTGTGACTTGGCCCTTCTAACACCTAGATACGTTTATTTGTGAACCTTCCATTATAGATTTTGCTTTATGGTTGGGATCATTGTCTTGTTGGAAGATAAATCTCTGTCCCAGTCTCAGATCTTTTGAAGACGCCAACAGGTTTCCTTCAAGAATGGTACTGTATCTGGCTCCATTCATCTTCCCATCAATTTTAACCAACTTCCCTGTCCCTGCTGAAGAAAAGCAGGCCCAAACCTTGATACTGCCCCCACCATGTGTGACAGTGGGAATGGTGTGTTCAGGGGGATGAGATTTGTTGCTTTTAAGCCAAACATATGGTTTGGCATTGCTACCAAAAAGTTGGTTTGGTTTCATCTGACCAGAGCACCTTCTTCCAAATGTTTGGTGTCTCCCAGGTGGCAAGTGGCAAACTTCAACCAAGACTTTTTAAGGATATCTTTGAGAAAATGGGTAGGGGCTGATGGCTGTATACTAGGGGACTGCTGGCTATATACTGGGGGGCTGGGGATGCTGGCTATATACTGAGGGCTGGGGCTGCAGGTTATATACTGGGCACCTTCATGAAGAGGCAGTGCCACAAAAGAGTCGCGTGCACCAAAATCCAGGCACAGACACTTGTTTAATACCTGTGCAAGCCGTGTAATCCCCAAAAACGTGCACAGTCCGATGAAAGCACGCTCTGCGACCCTTAGTAGATGAGCCCCGATATGTCTATTCTGTATTTGTCTATTAATATTTCCTTTTGTTATATTCAATAATAGGGTAGATGTTAGGTTCTCGGTTTCATACAATGTTACAGGCTGTTTTGTGTATACTAGACTTCTCAATCCTTCTGCTAGCTGCGGCGGGATTGAGAAGGGGCGGGAACTAGACTGTTGCAGTCAATACCATTGCTATCTGCTCCCCTTATGTATGTAATGCCCCTGCTCTGGCAGATTATTTGGGAGGGATGCTTGGTGGATATTCTGTTAGAGTTTCGCCCATTTTGACTTAAGATTTGTATGGGTGGGGGAAGGAAGGGGGTAGGTGGCTGTGGGGGGTTTTCTTGCTAAGGTTAGAATTTGCTAATTCTGAAGCTGGGAGCCAGGATTTGATGATAATTATACACTAAGTCTACATATGTCCATGTAATTAGTAGGATATCTTGGATCCCACTAAGAGATTGGGAATGTTGCAGTACCTGCTACTCCATCAGCCAGGGATTTATTGTTTACAATAAAACCCATATATCCGTGCATTGGCTTTCTCAGCTACAAAAGTCGTCCATGGGTGGCAAATAGATTGGGGTGTCTCAATCCCTTCTGGCTGTCTAGTTGTCTGCGTTGCTCCACAGATTCATTATGGATATTGATGGTTCAAAAATCTTTATTTAATGTATGGGAGGCAATCAAGGGAAGTCTAATGTCTGGCACTGGCAGAGGGTGTTTTTTCGGCCTTTCCTTGTCTGGAGACGCAAAATTGGCTGCTGGAGGCATAATCCTCTCTTAATGCCCATTTGCTAGAGGTGGGTAATAGGAAGCATATCTTTACTAAGCAGCATTTTTTTTAAAGAAGGGGAGAGGGTAGAAGATCTTTTTCATTATTACTAGAGCACAGGAGGGAGTATCTCACATAGCTGCCTTACAGGATAGGAATGGCCTACTTCATTGTGCCACAGATAGTATAGTGATGTTGTCAGAGGATTTTTTTTACCTCTCTGTACCAATCTAGGGCCAACCCCACAGAAGAGGGGTTGCAGTCAGTCACTGCATTAAACTTACCAAAACTATGTATGGAGGATAGGGAAATGCCAGAATCACCATTGGCCCTGGAGGGGGAGGTGGGAGCCATGGCTTCTGTCAAAGCCCCAGGAGTAGATGGCCTTCAAGTGGAAGTGTATAAGCAATATGAGTAGGTTCTTCTACCTCATTTGCTGGAGGTGTTTAACCCATTCCCGCCGCAGCCCTTTTTGGTTTTTGCGTTTTCATTTTTCACTCCCCACATTCAAAAATCTGTAACTTTTTTATTTTTCCATGTACAGAGCTGTGTGACAGCTTATTTTCTGCGTAACCAATTACAGTTAAAAATGGTGGTATTTAATATTCCATGCCGTGTACTGGGAAGCGGGAAAAAAATTCCAAATGAATTCCAGTGAAATTGGTAAAAAAACGCATTTTTGCTGTATTCTTGTGGGCTTGGATTTTATGGATTTCACTGTGCTCCCCAAATGACATGTCTTCTTTGGGTTGGTACAATTACGGAGATAACAAATTTATAAAGGTTTTATAATGTTTTCATACATTTAAAAAAATTAAAAGCTCCTGTACTAAAATTTTTTAGGGGATTTTGCCATCTTCTGGCGCTAATAACTTTTTTATACTTTGGTATATGGAGCTGTGGGTATTGCCGTTTTTTGCGGGTTTTGATGACATTTACAATGTTATCATTTGTAGGACTGTGCGACCTTTTGATCACTTTTTATAGAATTTAAAAAAATTTTTTAAATGGCAAAAAAGTGCCATTTTTGACTTTGGGCACGATTTTCCGTTACTGGGTTAAACGCAGTGAAAAACCGTTATCATATTTTGATCGGGCGTTTTCGGACGCGGCGATACCTAATGTGTTTATGATTTTTACTGTTTATTTACATTTATATCAGTTCTAGGGAAAGGGGGGTGATTTGAATTTTTAGGTTTTTTTAATTATCATTTTTTTTTAACTTTTTAAAATTTTTATTTTTACTATTTTTCAGACTCCCTAGGGTACTTTAACCCTAGGGTGTCTGTACGATCCTATCATATACTGCCATACTACAGTATGGCAGTATATGTGTATTTTACTCCTCATACATTACAATGTGCTGATACCCGATACTATTACGTCACATGTTGGTAAGGGGTTAAAGAGGCCTTTACAAGGGGATATATTCCCTCGTATGCCAACGGACACATACGGTATTGGTCTGTGCACAATAAAATTGCTCTCTATTCAGACAACCCAGGACTCAGGGCAGTGCAGTGCCTGGAGAAAGGGAGGACCTTAACAGTGAGTACAGAACAGCGGACATATACTCACAGCTCAGGTCCCCTCCCACTCTGTGCACTGCACTGCACTGCCCTGGGTCCTGACGCCGGCACATACAGCAGAGAGCAGGCGATACCTGGGATTGGTGAGTCCTTGTCAGTAAATGAGCCCCACTCACTTCTACCAACTAAACCAATGAAAGCGATCATCATTGAAATCTTTGCTCATTGGTCTCGTGGGCATGTGGCCCATGGGATGTGCAACCCTGATGTGAGCCCTCTAAGATGTCATTAATAAAAATATTAAAATATTTTTTTCTCACTTTATATTTTACTTGAAGATCATTTTTTTTTACAAAACATTACAAATTCCAACATTAACAAAAACAGGTTTGGGGATATACATCAAGTAAACATGACAAATGGGTTGATTGAATGATTAAATCCCTCAAAAATTACGATTGATGGCACAATTCCACTCCAAATTCTTCCCGAAGTGCCACATTTATTAAAGGTAAAAAACTGGTATGTATTTCAGGCTATGTCCCACTATTTTCTCTGACCTGCTGAAGCACCCATTTCGAGATGCGAAACGTGTGGTTTTTAGTGTGTACCAGTTGTTTACCGTTAAAAAATGGAACTTTGGGAAGAATTTGGAGTGGAATTGCACCATTGATCATAATTTTTAAAGGATGAGGGATTTAATTATCCCATTTGTCATGCTTACATGATATATATCCCCCAACGTGTCTTTGTGAATGCATACTCCCTGCGTAGTTTTATACCCCTGGGAGAAGACGAAGCTGCAACACCAACTTGACCTTACAATACATAAAGCTTTCAACAGAGTTGTGCCTGCCGATTGCATAACTCAATAAGGTTGAGTGGATTTATCCACCACACCCTTATTTTAGGTGTTTGTTTGTAAGCATATACTTACTCAAATTCCAACATAAAACAGAGCCAAAAATGTAGTTAATGCAAGCTAAATCTTTCCATGCTGCTGAGGGGCATAATAGGCTCAGATGAGGCATTAGAATCAGGGAGCAGATGCAGTGTCCCCAGCCTCTGCTGAGCAGAGATGATGTGCATATAAGAATAGTGACATTATTAGGGTAACACCCCTAACATCAGGAGGGAGGAAGAATTAAATAGGTGACGTATCCCACTGTATAAACATACAGTGGGATACATCTGTGCTATACGTTGTAAGGACAGGTCGGGAATCAGCCTGACATGTCCTTACAGTATATGTAACAAATGTGATGTGAACCCAGACCAAACTGGGCTTACCTACACAAATACAACAGAGTGGCACAGAATAACAGGCCTGTTTCTTCACTACCGATGCTAAACAGCTCTCACTCAAAGGCTACATTCACAGTGCCGATGCCCGCCGTACTGTAGCACGACGGGCACACGGCAGTGCCGGGGAGAGGAGGGAGAGAGCGCCGCTCACCCTCACCCCTCTGCATAGGAGTCTATGGTACACAGAGCCGTATCCCGGAGAAAGATAGGACATGTCCTATCTTTGTACGGGGCACAGAGAGCTCCCATTGGGCGCCGTGTGTCCATTGCCTTCTGTGGGGGACGTATATCGGCCATATATATGTCCCCCATACGGCAGTGTGAATGTAGCCTTATGGTAAGACTTTCTAGAAGACTTTCGGGTGTGTCTATGGAGTTTTTCCCATTCACCAAGAAAAACCTTTGTGAGGTCAGACACTGACCTTGGTTACTACATTAATATCTCATGTTTCACATTTATCAATCTATCTACACTCCTATGATAAATCTGACATGCAAAAGGCTTCTAAAGAGATCATAATACACTCTAACAACAGGAGTAAGATCCTGCTTAGCGAATAAATCTGCCTCTCTGTGGAATTCTAATAGGGATGCCTAAAGAAAGAATGGCTCAAGGTTGACAACATAATGCTAAAAATGACACCTCTGTTCTTACCAGGGCCTAGCACATTGCTTGGAAATGTAGATGGTAATTAAAGAGTGAACATTGGTACAGAAGAAACATAAGAAGAATAGGAAAGCACTGACACTACTAAGCTCATATAAGAAATTTTCAAAGAATTTTGCCAAGTACTTTTTGGCTATACCTGTTTACCATCTTGTAGGCTGCAACAAGCTGACTACTCTATAGCTTGGTTTTTTCATATATATGTTGATATCCGTGTCTGTACAGATCTGTAGAATATGATTATGCTGTAATAAAGATTATTATTTCATGTTCATAAATATCTTTTAAATATCTACATTTTCGAAGAGTGAAAACACAAACCATTTCCAGCTATTGCAACAGCTCAACAGATGATTGTTCATTAGCAACAACAAAGTACAAAGATGGCTTTCTTTTTAGGGATATGCCGGGGAATCATGGGAGCCACCGGATCAAATCAAATACAATTTCTTAGCCACTAACATCTTGTCACTGGGAGAGAAGACAGGAGAAGCACGACGTCTCTTATCAGCCTGGGTTTTGAAGCGGTCTGTGGCACGTAGAAGGGACTGGCGGCTCTGCTCCCAAACAGACTTGAGCTCGTGCACCAGCTCCACTACCGCAGGGACATCTGAGGGCATAGACAGCGGAGGGCGAGGAATATGTCCGTAAACCACAAAGAACAGAGCCGAGCCAGTAGACCCCGAGTCCAGGGAATTGTAGGAGACAAAGTGGCCGAGGTAACTGAGGGTAGTAGGCAGAAGAAAAGTCAAGGTTGACTTGCAGCTGGTTATACAAGGACTGCCAGAATTTGGAAGCAGAAGACCATGCAGCCAAAAAGTATGTTTGAAGAACAAACTGGCAAGCCGTGGTGAAGACGAAAGACCTGGAAGGGGAACAAAATGAGACATTTTGGAAAACCGGTCCCTCACCACCCAGATGACAGTACTGCCCGAGGAGACAGGCAGATCGGTGACAAAATCCATTGCCACATGGGACCACAAACGACTGGGTATCAGCAATGGACGTAACAGTCCAGCCAGTTTGAGATCAGAGGCTTTGTTGCGGGCATAGGAGGAGTGGGATCCCACAAACTTCCGGACATCTTTGACCAGGTCTGGCCACCAGTAGTATCGGGAGATGAGGGCCACTTAGTGTTGCACCCCTGGGTGCCCAGCCACACTAGAAGAATGTCCCCAGAATCCTCTTCATACATCTTGCCGGGAGGTAGCTGCCGAAGATCCACCAGAGCTGCAACAACAAGCTGGTCAGGAGAAATTATGTGCCGAAGAGCTAGTTCTTCTCCAACAGCATCAGCCTTGACATTCTTGTCAGCCGGACGAATATGGATCAGCAGGTTGAAGTGAGAGAAAAACAATGACCACCGGGCTTGCCTGGGATTCAGGCGCTGAGCTGTCTGGAGGTACAGTAAGTTCTTGTGGTCAGTGTACACACTAGCGGGATAGAGAGCACCCTCCAGCACCCTTTCAGAGCAAGTTTGATGGCCAACAACTCTCTGTCTCCAATCGAATGATTCCTCTCAGCGGGAGAGAAAGTCTTAGAAAAAGTCGCATGTGTAAGTTTGACCCTTGGGCGCTTTCGGGGTGAGTACCGCTCCAGCTCCTACGGAGGACGCATCCACTTCAAGATGAAAGGGTTTGTTCGTGTCAGGCCTAGTGAGCACGGGAGCCGAGGCAAAAGCGGACTTCAACTTGGAGAAGGCCATTTCAGCAGCAGGAGACCAGGCACGAGGATTGGCACCCTTCTTGGTAAGTGCCACGATGGGAGACACCAGAGTGGAGAATTGAGGTAACTGCCGGTAATAGTTTGAAAAACCCAGGAACCTCTGTATGGCTCGTAGGCCCTCTAGGCGTGGCCACTGAAGAACTGCAGACTGTTTCGCGGGGTCAATCTGGAGGCCTCTGTGGGAAATGATGTAACCGAGGAATGGAAGTCTGTGCTGGTGAAACTGGCATTTTTCCAACTTGGCGTAGATGTGATTGGCACAACCAAGAACTTGTCGTAGGTGTGCCTGGTGGGACACAAGGTCTGGAGAGTACACTAATGTTAGGATCAGTGGATCCTCTGGACCACCGCGGGAGATGTAACTAGCCAACACCCGGAACCGGAGCCTAGCGGCACCTGGTTTTCACCAGAGCCCGCCGCAAAGCGGGTTGGGCGTGCTGCGGCGGCAGGATACCACTAGGTTGTCCCAGGTGTGACTAGCCCACGGGGCAGCCGCGGTCGAGGTACCTAGCAGATGAACAAATCGTAGTCGGGGTCCAGCACAGGGTCAGGGCAGGCGGCAGAGATTCTACGTCAGGTTCAAGTCGGGGTCAGCAACAGGAGGTCAGCAGGGGGACGGGAACACAGGCACACAGCAACAGGGAGGAACACAGGTAACATGGCACAGGACTCAGGAACGGGAACACACAGGAATACACTGGAACGCAGGAATACAGGAAACGCAGGAACACAGGAATACTCGCTAGGAGCTTTCTCAAGGCTAAGAGGCACCAAAGATCGGCAGGGAAAGAGGGAAACAAAGGGTATATACAAAACAGGGAATGACCAATACATCACCTGTGCGCTGGCCCTTTAAATCTTGAGACAGTGCCGCGCGGCGCGAGGAGGACTAGTCCGGACAGGAGCGGGAGCCAGGAGAGGTGAGTGCAAAGGAGCGGGACCCGGGTGCAGCGGAGGGAGGACGCTGATGGACGGGGGGTGCCGAACGGAGCTACGGGTGCACCCGCGATCCGTAGTATGGACGTGGGGGTGCCCGTGACAGACCCCCCCCTCGCCTCCCCTCTGTCTTGGCCCAAGAAAACTGCGATGGAGAGTCGCATCAAAAATATTTCTCTTCAGGCTCCAAGGATCTCTCCTCAGGCCCGAACCCCTTCCAATCTTCAAGGAGAAGACCGCTTACCCCTTACGAAATTCATGTCCAGAACCTCCTGACTTCATATACATCTGGAGAATCAGCCTCAGGAGCCGGAGGAGGGGATTGCTGTAAGCGGTTCAAGACGACTGGCTTCAGGAGGGATACTGAAAGGAGTTCGGGATGCGCATAGATGGAGGAAGGCGGAGCTTGTATGCCACTGTATAATGCGCTTGATTACTCAAGGGGCCAAAGAACCGGGGACCAAGTTTAGCGGGTATCTAAGCCGGACGTATCTGGAGATAGCCATACTTTTCACCAGGAGAGAAGACAGAGGGAGCCGACGTCTTTATCAGCCTGGGTCTTGGTACGGTCTGAGCTCGTAGAAGGGACTGCGGCGGGGGTCTGGTCCCAAAAGAGCCTTGCGATCCTGCACAGATCCTCACCACAGGGACAACAGAGGGAGTAGACAGCGGGAGAGGTGGCGAGGAATACGTCCATAGACCACGAAGAACGGAGCCGAACCATAGAGTAGATCCCGAGTCCAGTGAATTGTAAGAGAACTCAGCCAGGAGTAGAGGTCAGTCCAATTGTCTTGACGGGCTGAGACAAGTGGCGCAAGTAGCAGCCCAAGTCTGGTTCACCCTCTCTACTTGACCATTCGACTGAGGGTGGGTAAGCAGAAGAAAAGTCAAGGATGAACTGCAGTTGGTTACGTAAAGAACGCCAGAATTTTGACACAAACTGGACTCTCGATCGCGACACATGTGAAGCGGAAGGCCGCAGACGGAAGAATGTTGAAGAACAAACTGGCAAGCTGTGGTGAAGACGAGAAGACTGGAAGGGGAACAAAATGGACATTTTGGAAAACCGGTCCCGTCACCACCCAGATGACAGTATTGCCTGAGGAGACAGGCAGATCGTTAACAAAGTCCATTGCCACGTGAGACACGGGCGACTGGGTATGGCAACGGGAGTAACAGTCAGCCAGTTTGAGACGAGAGGCTTGATTGCGGGCACAGGAGGAGCAGGATCCCACAAACTCCGACATCTTTGACCAGGTTGGCCACCAGTAATAGGGAGATGAGGGCAAGTGAGGTTGACCCAGGGTGCCCAGCCAGACGAGAGAATGTCCCAGACAGAATCCTCTTCTGAGCACTAACATACGTCTTGCCAGGAGGAGCTGCCGAAGGTCCACCAGAGCTGCAACAACAAGCTGCAGGAGAAATTATGTGCGAGGAACTGGTTCTCTCCACAAACATCTGAAGAACGGGGACAGGCATCAGCCTTGACATTCTTGTCGCCGGACGAAATGATCAGCAGGGAAAGGGAGAAAACAAAGACCACCGGGCTTGCCTGGGATTCAGGCGCTGAGGCTGTCTGGAGTACAGTAAGATTCTGTGGTCAGTGTACACACAACAGGATGGAGAGCCCTCCAGCGATACCGCCATTCTTCAGAGCAGCAAGTTTTATGGATAACGTTCTCTGTCTCCAATGAATAATTTCTTCAGCTGGGGAAAAAAGTCTTGAAAGAACAGCAAGTCAATTTAGGCCCTTGGGCCCTTTGGTGAGACACCGCTCCAGCTCCTAGGAGGAGCGTCCACCTCCAGAGAAAGGGTTGTGTCGTATCGGCTAGAGAGTACAGGAGCCGAGAGAAAAGAAAGCGACTTTAACTGGAGAAGGCCATTTCAGCAGCTGGAGACCAGGCACGTGGATTGGCACCCTTCTTGGTGGCCACGATGGGGACACCAAGTGGAGAATGGGTAAATGACGGTAATAGTTCGCAAACCCCAGGAACCTCTGTATGGCTCGGGGACCTCTAGGACGGCCACTGAAGAACTGCAGACAGTTCGCGGGGTCCATCTGGAGGCCTGTGCGGAAATTATGTAACCGAGGAAAGGAAGGCAGTGCTGGTGAAACGGCATTTTTCCTAACTTGGCGATAGAGGTGATTGGCACGAAGCGACCTAGAACTTGTGTACGTGTGCCTGGTGGACTCAAGGTCTGGAGAGTACACCAAGATGTCATCAGGTAGACCACGACAAATAAGAAGGTCCAAAAATGTGTTCACAAACTCCTGAACAGCAGGGGCATTACCAGTCCAAAGCTTACTAATATCAAAGTGCCGTCAGGGTTAAACGCCGTCTCCACTCTCACCTTTGCGGATCGGATGAGATTGGAGAACAAACCTTGGAACCAGTAGGAGGATCAAGAGTTCGTAATCAACGCAGGGGGGTGGGTAACGATTTTTTACCGTGATCTATTTCACACGTAGTCTTACAGACGTAGGAGCCGTCCTTCTTGGTAACAGAAGAAGAAACCTGCGCAGCCGGAGAGGAGGACTTGGTATAAAACCCTCTGAGTAGATTCTCCTTGATGTAGTCGGACAGGTAGAGACTCAGGTAAGAAAGAGGATAGAACACGACCTCTGGGAGGAGTGGCGCCAGGAAGAAGATCCACAGGCAATATAGGGACGATATGGTGGTAGATCTCCGCCTGTTCAGGAGGAAAACATCCGAAAAGTCCCGATAACAAGCTGGCAGAACCTCCAGAGGACTTGGGAGCCAGAAGTCGAAGTCCTCACAGGTAGGGACGGGGAAAATCTGCATACAATGTGAAGCACGTTCGGTCCCCAACGAGGATATGCTCGGAGGACCAGTCCAGTACAGGGGCATGAAGCTGCAACAGGGGAGAACCCAGCAGTAGAGCAGATGTGTCTCTGGGGCAGCACACAAAAAGGAAAGTCTCTCTGATGTAGGGCACAACTTGCAGAAGCGGGGTCTCCGTGCGAAACCAGATGGGCAACGGAGAGAATCTGACCATTGACCGACAATAGACAATGGCTTCTCGAGACTAACACACAGGGAAGTGATGCCGAGAGACCAGGCTGCATCCACGAAGTTTGCTGTAGAGCCCGAGTCCGGAGGAAGACAGTAACCTGGATCTGGGTACCGGTCCAACGCTGAGGAGACGGGAGAGTCGACGTGGAGAAGCTGTACTTACTCCTAGGGACGTTCTCCCAAGAAGCAGTAGGTGCTGGCGTTTCCCGGACGTTGGGACGGACAGGATACAGGAACGATGAGTGCTTGGGCGTGGCACAGTACAGACAGAAGTTTCTCCTGCGTCGCGTCTTGAAACGCTCTTGTAGAGTGAAGCCGGGTTTCGTTTCAACCTCAAGGGTTTCCTCAGCAGAAGATTTCAGGCGGGAACCTGTAGCGTACCGTTTGGAAGACATGGCGCCAGGCGAGGAATGCGTCTAACACGGCCTTGTGGGATACTCAAAGCGTAGTTCTCAGCTCTTAACCGAACATCAATTGAGTGGCCAAGGTGATGAGGTCCACTCAGAGTAGATGTAGATCCCGGATGCAGTGCGTCCTTGACCTGCACAGAGACGCCCTTTCTAAAGGTAGCGATAGGGGCTGCATCGTTCCACGCAAGTTCAGTAAGCCATGGTTCGGATTGAAACTCGTACTCTCCCACCGATGAGTTTGCCCCTGACGCAAGGTTCAAACAATTGCAGTACTCGCAAGGAGGTCGTGTGGTTCACTCGAAAGACTGACGGAACTCTGACAGGAAACGCAGTGAGGCTAGACACAAACCGGGTCATCTCTGTTTCCCCAAAGCGGAGAGTACCAGGACCAGGGCTTTCCCTGAAGAGGCTGAGGACAAATGCCACCTTGGACCGCTCTGGGCGCAATTGCGACGGCATGAGTTTATGTGCAAGGAGCACTGGATTATGAAGCCCCTGACATCTTTGATCCTCTCAGCATACTCTTGGCCGGCAAAGAGAGGCGTAGCCTGGTTCAGCAGCAGGAAATAAGCCGGGATGGTAGCAGGGGTTCGCAGACGGCCGCTTCAGGAGACTGTTGCTGAGTTGGGTTGGGGTAGCAAGTAGTTGTTGTAGCATGGCGGAGGTTGACTTGCTCTAGCTGATTTAGCTGTGCTGCCAATATGACGGGACTGCGTGGATCACGCTGGTGGGAGATCAGGCTGACTGGGAGAAAGGGCCTCGGCGGGATCCATGGGCGGAAATCTACTGTTAGGATCCGTGGATCCTCTGGGAACACCGCGGAATGTGTAATCGCCAACACCCGGAAACTGGAGCCTAGCGGCACCGGGCTTTCACCAGAGACAGCCGCAAAGCGGGTTGGGACTTGCTGCTGGCAGGATACAACTAGGTTGTTCCCAGTGGTGTGACTAGCCCACGGTGGCAGCCGAGGTCGAGGTACCTTAGCGGATGACAAACTCGTAGTCGGGTCCAGGCACAGGGTCAGGGCAGGCGGCAGAGATGCAACGTCAGGTTCAAGTCCGGGGTCAGCAACAGGAGGTCCAGGCAGGTGGGAACGGGAAGACAGGCACACAGCAACAGGGAGGAACACAGGTAACACGGCAACACAGGACTCAGGAACGGGAACACACAGGAATACACTGGAACGCAGGAATACAGGAATACGCAGGAACACAGGAATACTCGCTAGGAAGCTTTCTCTAAGGCTAAGAGGCACAAAGATCCGGCAGGGAAAGATGGGAAACAAAGGGTTATATACAAAATAGGAAATGACCAATACTAATCACCTGTGCGCTGGCCCTTTAAATCTTGAGACAGTGCCGCGCGCGCGCCCTAGGGAGCGGGGCCCGTGACAACTAAGATGTCATCTAGGTAGACCACGACACAGAAGGTCCCAAAAAATGTCGTTCACAAACTCCTGAAAGTCAGCAGGGGCATTACTAAATATTCAAAGTGCCGTCACGGGTATTAAAAACCATCTTCCACTCGTCACCTTTGCGGATCTGGATGAGATTGTATGCACCACGGAGATCCAGCTTGGAGAACACTGTGAAACCGCATAGGCTATCAAAGAGTTCTGTAATCAACGGCAGGGGGTAGTGGTTTTTAACCGTGATCTTGTTCACCGTGATCTTGTAAGGAGCCGTCCTTCTTGGTAACAAAGAAGAAAACTGTGCCAGCCGGAAAGGAGGACTTGTGTATGAAACCCCTCTGCAGATTCTCCTTGATGTAGTCGGACATGGCAGCCATCTTGTGTACAGAAAGAGGATAGACACGACCTCTGGGAAGAGTGGTGCCCGGAAGGAGATCCATAGGGAAATCATAGGGACGATATGGTAAAGTCTCCGCTTGTCTCTTAGAGAAAACATCTGCAAAGTCCCGATAAAAAGCTGGCAGACCCTCCAGAGACTTGGAAGACACAGAAGAGGTCAGGACCAGAAGTAGTGCCACCATACATCGGGATTGGCATTCAGGGCTCCAACGCAGGATCTCACCAGTCTTCCAATTGAGGCCCGGAGCATGGAGTTGAAGCCAAGGAAGCAATGACTTGGCATGGATTTTTTTAAATCTGCGCGGACATCTGGGGAGCAGCGCGGACGTCGGGGCAACTGGAGGGTGAGTATATAAGTTTTTTTTTTTTTACTGCTGGGCTGGCTATATACTTAAGGGGGCAGGCTGGGCTGGCTGTACACTTAAGGGGGCAGGCTGGGATGGCTGTATACTACTGGAGGCAGGCTGGGCTGGCTGTGGGGGTCTGTAATTAATGCATTTCCCACCCTCGGCTTATACTCGAGTCAATAGGTTTTCCCAGCTTTTGGTGGTAAAATTGGGGGTCTCGGCTTATACTCGGGTCGGCTTATACTCGAGTATATACGGTAAGCGGTTCTGTGTCTGGATGGTGCTTTATTTTCGTCTGAGGCGTTAAATGGTCAAATAGGTCAAGTGATTTTACTGAAAGATATATATGCAATACGTATGAAGTTGGAATAAAACTGAGGGACTAGAAGATTATATAGAGCTCCGGTCACACTACAACCTTTGGATTTTTTTGGATCCATCCGGGCCGTCGCTTGAGCTCTCCCCACAGATAAGGTGCTGCATTTCTTTGAATTTTTATTGAAGCCAAGGAAGACCCAGAAGAAGAGCTGATGTGGAGCAAGGCCAGACATAGAAGGCCAGGTTTTCTTGGTGTAGGACTCCAACTTGAAGACGGATAGGTTCCGTGCGGTACCGGACCGGATCGGAAAGCAGCTTTCCGCTTACTGAGGAAATAACGAGGGGTGACTTAAGGGGAACCACAGCAATGTGATGTGGAGAGATCAGAGTTTCCTGTGGAACTAGAGTCCAGGAATGCTGAGACTTGCACAGGGACACCAGTATAGACACTGAGGAGCACTGGAATAGTCAGGCGTGTAGAAGCTGAATTCACACCTAAGGACGCTTCTCCCAGAAGCCCTAGGTGCTGGTATTTCCCGGACGTGGGGACGGACTGGACAAGTCCCGATGAGGTGCTTGGGACTGGCGCAGTATAGGCAGAGGTTTTCTTGAATGTTCCCCAGGCGTGAGTTGGGCTCTGTCAACCTGCATAGGTTCAACTGCAAACTGTGCGACCGGAGGCTGGAGCGGGTTTTGGAAGACCTGAGCCAACCGAGGCAGACGTGGAAGCCGGACTAGAGGTCGCTCGTGCCGCAACGCTTCAGCTCGTTCCAAAAACCACACGTCTATCCGAGTGGCCAGGGTGATGAGAACACTCAGAGTAGCCGGCAGATCACGGGCAGCCAATGCATCTTTGACTCGTGGGGACATTCCCTTTTTAAAGGTTGCAGATAAGACGTTCCAAGAGAGTTCAGATGCCATTGTATGGAACTTGACAGCGTATTGACCCACACATGAGTCTCCTCGATGTAGGTTCAGTAGCGCTGTTTCAGCTAAGGAGGCTCATGCGGGTTCCTCAAACACGGACCGGAACTCAACCGGCAAAGCAGTACGGGTGACAGTAACTGGATCGTTTCTGTCCCACAGAGGAGTAGCCCAGGCCAGGTCCTTCCCGGAGAGGAGGCTGATGATGAATGCCACCTTGGAGCACTCGGTGACAAACTGAGATGGCATTAACTCTATATGCAGCGAGCACTGTGTAATGACACCTCCACAGTTTGGGTTCGCCATCGTACTTATCAGGCATAGACAGTCTTAGCCTAGGTTCTGGTGGCGGTGGACAAGCCGGGATGACAGGAGAAGTCACAGGGGTAGACGCTGGAACTGCCGCAGGAGTGGTCAAAGGAGCCTGAGGCTAAGAGTCAAGCAGCCGTTGAAGGGCGGAAGCAACTTGGCTTGGAAGTTCTCCTTGGAAGACTGCCGGGCGACAACACCGGAAAGTGCAGCCAGTATCTGCGTGGCTCCTTGGAGGGGTCCATAGCCGGATCTCACTGTCAGGACTGTGAGTCTGTGAACTCTCTGGACCACCGCGGGAGATGGTACTAGCCGACGCCTGGGACCGGAGAGGCACCTGATCTCCAACAGATAATACCCCACTTCCTTACTTATAATGTAACCCTTTCAGTAACAACCCCTTACCAATAATAATGCCCCCTTCAAAATACTCCCTCCTTCCATGCTATCTGGTCTGTTCATTGTCCCTTAACATACCCCCTTCCTGTAGCCCACCCCCAACTTAAACACCGTTTTGTTCCCTAAATGTCTAATTTACATTTTTTAGATTGCTGAATAAAAGTTAGCTATATTTATTTATAGATACACTACTCACATAACATTTGGAATATTTGGCTTTGTCCGAAATTTCTGATTGAACATTAACATGCACTCTACCCTTTACACTTAATGTGCCCTTCTCTAAACTTTTTAATTTATATGTCCAACTGTTCAATGTTTGTTTACTCTTTGCATAATTTGATGTCCTTTAAAACGCACCTTTTTACATTGTTGCATTTCCTGGTTCAATTTGAGTTAGTATTTAAAAAATCCTCCTCATCATGCTGCCCACATTTACACAATGGGGCTCATTTACTAAGGGTCCGAATCACGCGATTCCGTCGGGTATCCCGACGATTTCCGATTTGCGCTGAATTTCGCCAGGATTTTGGCGCACGCCCCGGGTTACATGTGACGGAAACCGGGGGACGTGGCCGTCAGAAAACCTGATGGATTCGGAAAAACTGCGGTATATTAAAAAAAAAGTGTCGGTTGACACGCACTTACCTGCACCAAGAAATAGAAGGTGAACTCCAGCGGACCTCGGCACAGCAGTGACACCTAGTGGATATCAGACCTTAGTGAATCCCGGCCGGACCTGTATCAGGTCGGAAAAACCCGCCGCTGGATCGCGACTGGACCGGGTAAGTAAATCTGCCCCATTATGTTGGAGATTTATCATAGGTCTCTTAGAGCAGAACTATTCTAGTTGACCATGGCAACCAATGAGAGCTCAACTTTCATTTTCCCACAGCTGTTTGTAAAATTAAAGCTGAGCTCTGGGCAACAAGAACAGGTTTACCTCAGAAACTTGATGATAAATCTCCCCCTATGAGCTTAAGACAACACTTAACAATGGATGGAGCGTAACTTTGTGTCATCAGCAGGTTGCAACACTGATACAGAGAGACCAGAAGATTTATAGAAAAGCATAAATGTGGACATCCTTTTCACTCATCCCAAACAGAGGACTGCTTTATTGTAAACAATTCCCCGCAGAACTGGGTAATGAAGGCCACACAACTCCAGGCACATTTAAGAGAGGCACCCAAGTGTCACATCAGACCATTTAAACAGTTTACATCAGCGTGGTACATGAGCTAGATGACCTGCAAGCGTACATGACCACACCACCAAGCACAGCTCATCATCTTGTATGGCCAGTGGGTATCTATGCTGAACAAGCAACCAGTGAACCGCAATGCTGTTCACTGATGACAGTGGATTCACGCTGAATAGCAATGATGGTTGCCAATGACGATGGAGACATCTAAGATGGAATTATGAATCAGTCACTATTGGCTCCCTTACTATTGGCTCCCTTTGTGTACAGTGGCAAGCCCACCCTACTTGAATAACATAATTGTACCTCGACAAGAAATACACAGGCCTAATTTTACCTTCATGGCGCCAGCTCATCAAAATAGAATCATTGTAGAACAGCTGCTGGAGACTGGAATGCTAATAAAGGTTAATTTACAAGACATACAGCTGCATCTCAATAAATTCAGCAAAATTTTTTTTTTTTCAGTCATTTAATTCAAAAAGTGAAACACATATTATGTAGAGTCATTACAAACTGAACTTTTTCAAGTGTTTATGTTAATGATTATGGCTTACAGCCAAGGAAAACCCAAAGTCATTGGGGGTTATTAACTAAGGTCCCGCGGCCACATTTTCGTCAGGTTTTCCAACATTTTTTGGGGATTGCACGCAATTGGATTGTGTCGCAATCGTATCGACTTTCACGCAACACAAATCCGGGGGGCGGGCCGATGGACGATCTGATGGATTCAGACACATACAGGAAATCGGGTGCACGATCTTCATGAATCGCAGCAGATGGGCATTCCGGCGGACAACGCACCTCAGGGATTGCGCAGGGACCAAGCAAATGTGCCCCATTATCTAAAAAAATTAGAATATAAGACCAATTGTAACAAAATTTTTTTACATTTTTTAAAATGTTGGCCAAATGAAAAGTAAATGTATGTATAGCAAATGCACTCAGTACTCAGTAGAGGCTCCTTTTGCATGAATGACTACATCAATGGGGAGTGGCATGGAGGTGATCCGCTGATGGCACTGCAGAGGTGTTATGGAAGCCATGTTTGCATTGATAGCAGCCCTTCTGAATTGTTGGGTCTGGTGCCTCTCATTTCCTCTTAACAATACCCCATAGGTTTTCTATAAGGGTTAAGGTCAGATGAGTGTAATACTGTGGTAAATCCAGGTATTGGTACTTTTCACAGTGTGGACAGGTGACAAGTCCTGCTGGACAATTAAAAGTCCATCTCCAAAAAGCTTGTCAGAAGAGGGAAGCATGAAGTGCTCTACAATTTCGTGGCTTTCCACTCTTCCTCCAGACTCTACCACCTTGATTTCCAAATTAAATGCAAAATTTATTTTCATCTGAAAACAACACCTTGGACCACAGAGCAACAGTCCAGTCCTTTTTATCCTTGGCAGAGTAAAACGTTTTTGGCTTTGTCTATTGGTGATTGAATGTGACACTTCCCATGTCCTGGTTACATCTGTGTGTGGTGGCTCTTGAAGCATTGGCTCCGGCATTGTTGACTCACTGTGCATGATTGGCCAGCAAACTCGCCTGACCTTAACCCTATAGAGAATCTATGGGGTACTGTCAATAGGAAGATGATAGACACCAGACCGAACAATGCAGACGAGCTGAAGGCTGCTACTAAAATAACCTGGGCTTCCATAACACCTCTGCAGTACCATCAGTGGATCTCCTCCATGCAGCGCTGTATTGACTTTTACATTGCCATGTTCCAAGTGGCATAACATTTTTACTTTTTTGGATACAGAGCTTGTTGTTGGCTTGTTTTTTTTGTGGGACATGTTATACTTTGCAACAGTCACATTCTGGAGTACATATGTTTTTTGATCACTTTTTATTGCATTTTTGTGGGATTAAATAGGTAAAAATCATAATTTTGGCGTTTTTTTAATATATATTTTTTTTACGGCGTTCATCGTACGGGTTCAATAATTATTTACTTTTATTCTACGGGTTGTTACGGATGCGGTAATACTATACATGTGGGGTTTGTGTTATGACTTAAACTTTTTTGCTCATTATATGTCTCTTTATATGTTATGGGGCTTATGGGCATTTTTATAGATTTACTACTTTTTTTTTATTACTTCCACCATGGGACATGAACAAGCAATGAATACTGATGTATTGCAGGGTATTAGCCGTGTCAGCCTATGAACATAGGCCTGATCGGACCTCAGGGCTGTCAAAGCAACGATCGGTGCCCCCCGAAGATGGCGCACGGGGGCTGATCGTGGGGGAAAGTCCCACTGACCGCGGCATTAAATGGGTTAAACACACACGCTTGGAGCCCACTGCGACCACGGTTGTTACACTGGGGTGTCAGATGTTAGCTGGCACCCCGTGAATATCGATGTTGGTTCAGCTCAGATCTCAAGCTGAACCGGCATCAGCTCTGCGTCCAATATATCAAAATAGCACATTTTCTAATTAAATGTTATTAACAAAAATACAGCATTTCACAGATATAAGTCCAACCTGTCTCTATCAGTCCTGGTGTACACAATTTCAGTTGCACCTGGTTTCCGACCCTGGATGCTCTGCTCCCTGTAGCGGCCCTTACCTTTGTATTTTTCTGTACAACCCCACATTGTGGCCATTACTTCCCTACTCTTCTATGGAAGGGACCTGTAACTATCAGCTGGTGAATAGTACCCCCAGTAGCCAAAATTTCAGGTGGCAGCATTCCCTGTCATAAAACTGGTCAATGGAAAAATCCTCAACCCTAGGGGAAACCTACCGATCACAGGGAAAAATACATATTACATACATACATTTATGGCCTAGCGATTCGCGGCAAAAACGGAATAAAACGTGTGTAATAAGAACTCACCGCTTGAGGACCTGTCGGCTGCTGTATACAGGGGAAGCTGGAGGACCTGTGGTGATGTCATCATCACATGACCCTCTGGCTTCTCCTCAATACAGACTCCCGTGGAACAGGACTGCTCTACTCACAGTGAGGAGAAACTGCAACTTGAAGCAGCAAGAACTGGGGGCAGGAGGGGGGGGGGCACTACAACTGGGGCAGCAAATGAAGGAACCAGAACTGGGGGCAGCAGGGGAGCGCTAGAACTGGGGGCAGCAGGGGAGGGCAAGAACCAGAGGAACCAGAAATGGAGGAGCAAATGGAGGAACCAGAACTGGGGGGCAGTATTATAGCACAGGTGGTCCCCTACTTAAAGGAAACCTACCACTTAAAAGTGGTAGGTTTATACACATATAAATGGCACCAGCTCAGGGTGAGCTGGTGCCAGAGCATATTTTTGTTAGGGGAACAAAGCCCCTATCCCAGAATTATAAGTTATATTAACTTATAACTCGGCGCACCGCACTTGGGCACGGCGCACCATGCGCACGCCGGATTCTAAAGTGCTGGAGAGCTCGGTGACGTCACCGTTAATATAACTTATAATTCTACGGTAGGGGCTTTGTTCCCCTAACAAAAATATGTGTATAAACCTACCACTTTTAAGTGGTAGGTTTCCTTTAAGGACACCCGACTTACAGACGACCCATAGTTACAGACGGACCCCTCTGCCCACTGTGACCTCTGGTGAAGCTCTCTGGATGCATTACTATAGTCCCAGACTGCAATGATCAGCTGTAAGCTGTCTGTAATGTTAATTACATGATAATTTTTGGTCCAATTACAGCAAAAATTTTGAAACTACAATTGTCACTGGGACAAAAGAAAAAAATTTGTCTAGAACTTCAATTATAAAATATACAGTTTCGACTTACATACAAATTCAACTTAAGAACAAACCTCCGGACCCTATCTTGTATGTAACCCGGGGACTGCCTGTAGTTATATTCTTATACAAAGGAACAGTATTATAGTAGTTATATTCCTGTACATAGGGGGCAGTATTATAGTAGTTATATTCTTGTACATAGGGAGCAGTATTATAGTAGTTATATTCCTGTACATAGGGGGCAGTATTATAGTAGTTATATTCCTGTACATAGGGGGCAGTATTATAGTAGTTATATTTTTATACAAAGGAACAGTTTTATAGTAGTTATATTCCTGTACATTGGGGGCAGTATTATAGTAGTTATATTCTTGTACATAGGGGGCAGTATTATAGTAGTTATATTCTTGTACATAGGGGGCAGTATTATAGTAGTTATATTCTTGTACAGGAACAGGGGCAGTATTATAGTAGTTGTAGTCTTGTACATAGGAGGCAGTGATTTATAGTACGTTGTATTCATGGACAATGGTGGGCAGTATTATAGTAGTTGTATTCTAGTACAAGGAGGCACTATATGTAGTTTATATTCCTGTACATAGGGGACAGTATTATAGTAGTTGTATTCTTGTACATAGGAGTCATATATAGTTAGTTTATATTCCGCTGTACATAGGGGGCAGTATTATAGTAGTTATTTGTATACATAGGGGGCAGTGTTATAGTAGTATATTCCGTACATAGGGGGCAATTATTATAGTAGTTATATCTTCTTGTTACATAGGAGGCAGTATTATAGAGTTGTATTCATGTACATAGGGGCAGTATATAGTAGTTGTATTCTTGTACATAGAGGCAGTATTAGAGTAGTATCTTCCTATACATAGGAGGCAGTATTATAGTAGTTGTATTCTTGTACATAGGGGGCAGTATTAAATGGAGAGTAGGATGAAGCAGACTCCAATATGTTTGAAGAGAAAAAAGTTTATCCACCATTGATGCGACGTTTCGCCTTATCATTAAAGGCATTTTCCAAGCATAGTGTTAGTCAAATCAGCTGACTTAAATAGCGGCGTTAGTTCGCCGGAACACGTGACATATCATACAAAGTACAAAAAACATGTAAACAATATTAAAAAGCATGTTCAAGATACAACATGTGTAAAGTGACATCTTTAGTGCAAAAACAATAAAGTGCATATATTATATAAAGGTCTCGTTGGTTGTCAAGGACGCTATCAGCATATGTGAAGGATCAAAGCCATCATACAAGTGCATCACCAGTCGTGCATAACCAGTGTCCATATAAAAACAAGAAAAGTCCCATGTCGAGTATCCAATTTTTAGAAAAATCCATGTGTGCTCACGGACGAGCATCATGTGCAGGCTGTCAATCAGCCTGAGTCCCTGTGTACAGAGTCCAGGCTTGCGCATGCGTGAAGGGTTATGAATCCACATATAACATCTTCATTATTGGGAGTTTGCCCAACTCCTTTGCATCTAAGAACTCACGGCGGACTCAGACAGACCAAGCGGGACTGTAAGAGGTGATGAACGGGGAAGTGAGAAAAGGACCAAGGACATTCAGGACCACGGGCAGGAGTCACATCATTGTGCCAAAAGAGGCTAGAAAGACCAACCCTTCGTGTGTCCCATCCGGGATCGTGGTCCCGTCCAAGGTGTCCATATTTCCAAAGTAGCCCAATCACCTGTATGTCGCATCCAGAATCATATAAGTCCACACGTGGTTCAATTGCTGCTGTGGAGTGAGGAAATATACAATAGTGTGGATAATTTAACCCAAAACAAAAAAGATTCATGGAGCCTCGCATGGTATACAAATGTATAAAATATATTTACAAAACACATAACAGTATAATATTGTATTACACTTGCACGAACAGAGGTAAACAGAAACGGTCCCAATAGAGACGAGGAAACTAGATATTGCTACTCAGAAATACATGAAGGGAAGTCCCTATTTAAACCCTTCGGGTCAGGGAGTTTAATTTGTGTTCCACTGTACTTCCTAACTTTTCAATATAGCTCCTGTTTGCCACCCAGGGTAATGGAGGTATCTGTCAATAATAGAAATCGAAGGTCATCAAGTTTATGGCCAGCTTCATGAAAGTGAAAGGACTGGAAGGTCAAGCTTCTTGGTACAAATGCTGGATTTATGGTTGTTGAGACGTATCTGCATTCAGTGGTAGTCTCTCCTCCCACGTATAGCAGATTACACGGACACTGTAAACATAAATAGCGAAATCGCTTTGCAAGTACAGTGGATTTAATTTTGTATGCTGCCTTTGAGGTGGGGTGAGTGAACACCTCACCTTTAAGCATCAAGGCACAATTCTCCGGACATACTGAAAACGCCTGTGCGGGAGATTTATTCCTTCCAATGGACGACAACACTCCCGGCCTTCACAAGATCTATCCTTTAAATTCCTACTTCCTTTTGTACGAAAACAGTGGCGGGAGCCTGAAACTCAGGTTTTGTTTATAAAATGTGCTCAATACACCAATTCTTAGGATATGGAAGCAATATTCTGACTATGTGATGGTATATTCTATCCCATGGGATGAACTCTTTCTTCCTTGATAGTCTTAGTCTTGGAGAGTACTCTGAGTACGTCTATGGCCATTACCTATCCATTGTTTGTTTATAGTGACTTAGGGTAGCCTCTATTAATAAATTTTACCACCCATAGAATATAACCCTGTTAGTGTGATGTCTCATCCTCAACAATACGTTTAACCCTCAGAAAGTTGGCTATAAGCAAGAGCGACATATTTTTGGGTGATGGTTTCAAACACCTCAAGAGTGTGTTACAGTCAATTTCTTTACCATAAGGTCTCCAGAGTTGATTGTCAACATGGAAACCTGGTGTCCAGGAACTGAGATTGTCTCCCCATCATCACCATCGTGAATTTAATGTCAGGTCCACACTACTTAAGGTATCCAAAACAGGTACAATGAGGTGAGTCCCCTGTCAAATGGCAAGACGTCGTCTATGTATCTCCACCACTCCAGCACGAGCTGAAGTGGTGGGACACATAGACGCACGTCCTCCTCCAGTCTGCCATAACAATGTTTGCGTTAGGCTGGGCCACATTGGACTCCATACCATGCCGCGTAACTGCACATAGAATGCATATCGAACATGAAATAGTTACAGGTAAGTATCATTTCCAGTAAGTGTAACCACAAATCCTTGCTCTCTTCGAAAGACTTGTGCGGGACAAGCTCTACTGACACTCACAGGCCTCGTTCATGATTGATGGGCGTATAAAGGCTGTTTACATCAAAAGATGCTAAAATCGCCCCTGTGGGGACTGAAATAGTAGAGATTTTGTTCAAAAGGGACTACTATGAACGAGGGAAGTACAGTGGATACACAAATTAAAATCCCTTGAACCGCAGGTTTAAATAGGGACTTCCCTCTTAATGTATTTCTCTAGTAGCAATATCTAGTTTCCTCTGTCTCTATTGCGTTTTCTGTTACCCACCTCTGATTCCGTGCAAGTAGTATACATATCTACTACTGTTATGTGTTTGTAAATATCTTTTATCATTGTATACCATTCGACTCCACTGATATTTCTTGTTTTGGGTTAAATTACCACACTTTTATGTATCTTTTCCTCACTCCACAGCAGCAATTGAACCACGATGTGACTTATATGCACTCGTCCTGGATGCAGCGACTACAGGTGATTGGGCTATTTGGAAATTATGGATCCTGGACGGGACCACGATCCCGGATGGGACACCAGACGGGTTGGTTACTTCAGCCTCTTTGGCACAATGAGTGACCTCCTGCCTGTGTCCTGAATGTCCTTGGTCCTTTCTCCTACTTCCTTTCATCACCTCTTACAGTCCTTGGTCTGTCTGAGTCCGGCCGTGAGTTCTTGCTGCAAAGAAATTGGGCCAAACTCCCTAATAAGGATGGTTACTATGTGGATTCATAACCCTTCCCCGCTGCGCCAGCGCGGACTCTGTACACCTCGACATGGGACTTTTTCTTGTTTTATATGGACCACTGGTTTATGCACGACTGGTGATGCACTGTATATGGCTTTGATGCTCACAATGCTGATACGTCCTTGACAACCAACGGACCTTTTTATAATAATTATGCACTTTATTGTGATATGCCTAAGATGTCACTTACGCATGTTGTATCTGGAACATGCTTTTTAATATTGTTAACATACATGTTTTTTGATACTTTGTATGATATATGTCACGTGTTCCGGCGCTACTAACGCGCCTATTAAGTCAGCTGATTTCTGACTAACAACTATGCTTGAAAATGCTTTAATGTAAGGCGAAACTCGCATCAATGGGGGAAAACTTTTTCTTCTTCACTACTAGTGGAGTGCTACTTCACCTACTCTCTCATGCACACTCTAGCGCCGTCAACACCCTCTGAAGACCTGCACCCGACTTCTCACGGTGCCGTTCCAATCTTTTCCCTATACCTGGGGCAGTATTATAGTAGTTGTATTCCTGTACATGGGGGGCAGTTATTATAGTAGTTGTTCCTGTACATAGGGGCATAGTATAGTAGATATATTCCTGTACATAGAGGCAGTATATATAGTAGTTATAATTCTTGTACATAGGGGCAGTAGTATTTAGTTATATTCCTGTACATAGAGGCATTATTATAATAGTTATATTCCTGTACATAGGGGGCACTATAATAGTAGTTATATTCTTGTACATAGGGAGCGTATTATAGTAGTTAATTCCTGTACATAGAGGCAGTATTATAGTATTATATTCCTGTACATATGGGGCAGTATTATAGTAGTTGTATTCCTGCACATAGGGGGACATATTATAGTAGTTGTATTCCTGTACATAGGGGCAGTATTATAGTGTTATATTCATGTAATAGGGGGCAGTTAATAGTAGTTATATTTTTGTACAAAGGAACAGTATAATAGTAGTTATTTCCTGTACATTGGGGCAGTATTATAGTAGTTATATTCTTGTACATAGGGGGCAGTATTATGTAGTTATATTCTGTACATAGCGGTAGTCTTATATGTATTTGATATTCCTGTACATAGGGGCAGTACTCAGGCGATTGACAGAACTCACATCGATGCTCGGTCCATGAGCACCATGGATTTTCTAAAAATTGGATACCTCGACTGGGACTTTTTTCTTGTTTTTATATGGACCCTGGTTTATCACGGACTGGTGATGCACTTGTATGAATATTCCTGTACATAGGGGGCAGTATTATTCGTTATATCTTGTACATGGTTGGGTCCATGGTTTGGGGTCACCGCAACATGAGGAACTGTATTGCGGGGTCACAGCATTAAAAGGTTGAGACACACTGCACTAGAGGGAGCTCCCTGCACAAGGATTAATGTCACAACCTTTTAAACATTTAAATCAGTATGCAAAAGCTCCCTCTTGTGCAAGCGAAAGGTTTATTTTATTGACAGAGTTTTGTAAGTCTTATTAAGATATTGCAGTCTGCTGATTGCCTATAGCACCTATGGTAGGAATTCAAAGAAACCAGCAGCAGGAAGATACACCAACAATGGTGTTCAGTTTTAGAGGGAATGTATGGAATCACTAACTACTACTAATCACAGTTACTACTTGGATTTAGATCGATGTGACCAATTCCCTTTAAACCCCTAAGGACGCAAGGTATTTACGCTCATTTCCACTCTCCATCTTCAAAATCCATACTTTTCATTTTCTGTGTCAGCAGCTTGGTGAGGGCTTATTTTGTGACGTAACAAATTTTACTTTCCATTAGTTATTTATTATCCATGCCATGTAGTGGGAAGCCGGAAAAAATCCAAATATGGAAAAATGAAAAAAACCTTCTTGTGGGGCTCAGTTTTTACAACTTTCACTCTGCGGCTTCAAATAATACTCTACTGTTATATTTGTTCGGTACGATCGCGGTGATACCAATTTATAAGGTTTTATTGTCGTTTTAATAGAATTTCAAAAATTAAACAAATGTGTACAAAAAGAAAAAACATTTTTTGTTATCTTCTGACCTAATACTTTTTCATACTTTGGGGTATGGAGCTCTGAGAGGTGTACATTTTTGCGAATTGAGCCGACGTCTGTGCGCATATTTGATCATTTTTTATTACATTTTTTTGTCATGTAAAAAGATGTAAAAGTCGCGTTTCGGACATTTGGGCACCATTTTCCATTCCGGAGGTCACGGCCGGCCGTATATTTTGATAGTGATCGGGCATTTTGGACCGGCCATACCAACGGTTGTCGTGATTTTATGTTTATTAGTTTTTATCAGTTCTAGGGAAGGGGGTGATTTGAACTTTATAGTTTATTTATTTTTTCTGTTAATAAACTTTTTATTGAAGTTGGGAAATACAAGGTTCAAAGTAAAACGGTGAATCAGTACACATCACATCACATCAGTATGTATATCTTGTGTACATAACGAATATTCATACAACCAATGGTTATATTATTTTTTTTACATATTCTTAAACTTTTTTTTTCTCCCTATTCTTAGACTCTTAGGGTACATTAACCCTAGTTGCGCCGCCACATTTAAGCGACTTTGCCGGCGGCAACCAGGTTACACCCATGATTGGTGCAAGCACCAACCACGCTGTGTTGGCGATGGGTCTTTGCTACGATCAGCAAAGCCCATCTCGGTATGGAGAGGGCTCAGCCCGTGAGGCCTCTCATACACACCCTTCATACTCCGTGGCGGATAAACTCTGTCCAGAGTGTGAAGGGGTCATATCAGGATACACAATAAATCCATGTAGTATAACTAGATCCCAAGATTTGATGTCAATAATACATCAAAATTGAATTGATGTCTACATTTCTGATAGACACTATAGCAGATTAAAAGGAGTTCTGAGTAATGTTATTATACATGAGAATGCCAGAAAAAAAACCCTAAAGGGTGATTATTTTTTATTATTTTTTCATACAGAAAATTGATGGAGTCATTAAATACCAACTTGTCTCCATTAACAAGCTCCATGACTTTGTAGATGGAGCATTCGATACGTATAGGGACTAAACCTCTATCTGTCTTTGCCCTAAAAGCACAGCAATTACATTCTGCCCATAGTTCCCAAGATGATTTGTGATCTCTCATAATAATTTAGCAAGCAAATTCAATTCCAAACGGTAAATCTATGGAGCTCAGGATATGTGTACACACACAATCTACACTCACCGTCCACTTTATTAGGTACACCTGTCCAACTGCTCGTTAACACTTTTTCGAATCAGCCACACATGGCGACAACTCAGTGCTTTAGGCATGAGACATGGTCAAGACAATCTCCTGCAGTTCAAACCGAGCATCAGTATGGGAAGAAAGGTATTTGATGCCTTGGAACGTCCCATGGTTGTTGGTGCCAGAAGGGCTGGTCTGAGTATTTCAGAAACTGCTGATCTACTATGGATTCAAGCCAACATCTCAGAGTTTACAGAGAATGGGCAAAAGAAAAACATCCAGTGAGCGGCAGTTTCTGTGGGCGGAAGATGACTGTTGAGGTCAGAGGAGAATGGCAGACTGTTCAAGCTGATAGAAAAGCCACAGAGTGACTCAAATCGCCACCCGTTCAACCAGTAAGGCATAGAGATCATCTCTGAGCACATACATACTTTGGCGCACGGAGATGTGTGAGGGGTCATTTTTTGCGAAATGAGACGACATTTTCATTGCTACCATTTTGAGGTCTGTGCGACATTTTGATCATTTTTTATTTCATTTTTTATGTTATGTAAAAAGGTGTAAAAGTCGCATTTCGGACATTTGGGCGCCATTTCCCGCCTCGGAGGTCACCGCCGGCCGTAACCGTTTTTATATTTTGATAGATCGGGCATTTTGGGACGCGGCGATACCTAATATGTCTGTGATTTTTACTGTTTGTTATGTTTTATATCCGTTCTAGGGAAAGGGGGGTGATTTGAACTTTTAATATTTTATTAATTTTTTTTATTTTTTAAACTTTTTTTTTTCTTTTTTTTTCACTATCTTTTAGACCATCTAGGGTTAATGTACCCTAGATGGTCTGATCGCTCCTACCATATACTGCAATACTACAGTATTGCAATATATGGCATTTTTGCAGGTCATACATTACAATGAGCCACTGGCTCATTGTAACGAACCTGCATAAACCATGTAGCCTCGTGTCAAAAGAAGACCCGAGGCTACCATGGTAACCGATCGCCGCCCCCCGATGACGTTCGGGGGCGTGGCGATCGAAAAAAAAACCCCTATTAGAGGGTTAATAGCCGCGATCGGTGCAAGCACCGACCGCGGTTATTAGCGGTGGGGGTTTTGTGCAAAATGCAAAAACCCCCACCTCTGTATGAAGAGGACTCAGCCCGTGAGCCCTCTTCATACATCCCTTATACCTCTGCGCCGTAGAGCTATGGCGCAGAGCGTTAAGGGGTTAAATTTAAAATGTTTAATTTTGTTCATAAATACCGGGATCAGTAAATGTACCATAGATTGTTGTACATGGATAGTTACAAGAAATTCTCGATGAAATTCAGAGTTTATCTGGTTATGCTGAATCTGATGGTGTGATTACAGTATATTAATGAATGTTGATTTACTTTGATCAACATAAATGTGAATTAAGACATCCTTTCTCTGAAGGAGCATGAACTAATATAAGACACTGCCTGGGGGTTTTGTGCAAAATGCAAAAACCCCCACCTCTGTATGAAGAGGACTCAGCCCGTGAGCCCTCTTCATACATCCCTTATACCTCTGCGCCGTAGAGCTACGGCGCAGAGCGTTAAGGGGTTAACTCACTCTGTCATAAAAGCTTTCGTTACTCATAATATGATTGCACTTGTATTTCTGTATGTGATAAAAACATCTGACAAACACACATAAATACCAGAGGGAAACAGATCATGTGAAAATATAATATTTGTGTCATTCGCAAAACTTATGGCCATAACTGTATATCCACAACAATGTTATATAATGTTAAAATAAAATGTGTTTTGAATCAGGACAAAGAAAAGCCTGGGGGACTACACTGTCTGTAGTGATGGAAAGCAGCCAAAAGAGATGGAAAACACAATTGTTTGTTTCTAGCTGTTTTCCATAGTAATCTGGACGTGCACTACTCATCTCTACTGACGACTCACTCCTGGGTGCGACCTCTCTGCTCCATAGTAACTAGCCTCGCCCATTCCTACTGCATACCTCTGCGCCGTAGAGCTACGGCGCAGAGCGTTAAGGGGTTAACAACTCTCCACTATCCAACAACTGATATCCTTTTGACATAAATCCTTTTGGTTTAGTACAAGGTCTAAGTGCATTGAGAAGGGGGTGCTGTTCTTCTCCAAATTCACTCTTGGCCAGAAATTTCACCAAAGGCATATCTGAACTGGGCATACTGAAGCCAATCTCCTGCTTCTATTTTAAAATGCAGAGATAACCCCTCTAAGGTTTTAAATCTATCTCCCCCACCATCTGGTTCAGAAACAATAGACCCCTTACACCTCAAAATTTAGACCCTTAGATCGGAGAAACAATAGACCCCTTACACCTCAAAATTTAGACCCTTAGATCGGTCCAGAGTCCAATCCCCTTCACTGCATAGTGGAGTTTCTTGTACAACAATTTTCCAATAAAATTCTTATTTTACTTTCTCCCAAACCCACATCAAAGTGCATCAAAGTGAAAAGAGAAAAGTGATAGAAATTTTTGAATTTGCCTCTAATGAATACTTTTGACTCCAATAAACTCCAAACGTTATACCCTTCCAAATATTCATATTTTTCTCTTCCATTTTACAATCCCCTATATTTTGCAACAGTGTAGCCATAAAGTATCCCCCAAAATCTGGGAGAGCTAGGATAAAACAATGACATCATTTAAGTAGTGTATTAGTGTAGCTGGAGGGAGAGGGGGCAGTGTGTCCACAGGGGTAGGGGAGGCAGAGTGCACACAGAGGCAGTATGGCTACTTGAAGGCGACCCACGAGGGGCCCACTAAGGCTCTGTCGCCCATAGGGGGCAGTATTATAGTAGTTATATTCCTGTACATAGGGGGCAGTATTATAGTAGTTATATTCCTGTACAAAGGGGGCAGTATTATAGTAGTTATATTCTTGTACATAGGGGGCAGTATTATAGTAGTTATATTCTTGTACATAGGGAGTGTTGTAGTAGTTATACTCTTGTACATAGGGGGCAGTATTATAGTAGTTATATTCTTGTACATAGGGGCAGTATTATAGTAGTTATATTCCTGTACATAGAGGGCAGTATTATAGTAGTTATATTCTTGTACATAGGGGGCATTATTATAGTAGTTATATTCTTGTACATAGGGGGCAGTATTATAGTAGTTATATTCTTGTACATAGGAGGCAGTATTATAGTAGTTGTATTCATGTACATAGGGGGCAGTATTATAGTAGTTGTATTCTTGTACATAGGAGGCAGTATTATAGTAGTTATATTCCTGTACATAGGAGGCAGTATTATAGTAGTTGTATTCTTGTACATAGGGGGCAGTATTATAATGAGAGAGTAGGATGAAGCAGCACTCCAATATGTAGTGAAGAAGAAAAAAGTTTATTCCACCATTGATGCGACGTTTCGCCTTATCATTAAAGGCATTTTCAAGCATAGTGTTAGTCAGAAATCAGCTGACTTAAATAGGCGGCGTTAGTTAGCGCCGGAACACGTGACATATCATACAAAGTATCAAAAAACATGTTAAACAATATTAAAAAGCATGTTCAAGATACAACATGTGTAAAGTGACATCTTTAAGTGCATATCAACAATAAAGTGCATAATTATTATAAAAAGGTCCGTTGGTTGTCAAGGACGCTATCAGCATATGTGAAGGATCAAAGCCATCATACAAGTGCATCACCAGTCGTGCATAAACCAGTGTCCATATAAAAACAAGAAAAAGTCCCATGTCGAGGTATCCAATTTTTAGAAAATCCATGTGTGCTCACGGACGGAGCATCGATGTGCGGCTGTCAATCAGCCTGAGTCCTGTGTACAGAGTCCGAGGCTTGCGCATGCGTGGAAGGGTTATGAATCCACATAGTAACCATCTTCATTATGGGAGTTTTGCCCAACTCCTTTGCAGCTAAGAACTCACGGCCGGACTCAGACAGACCAAGCGGGACTGTAAGAGGTGATGAACGGGGAAGTAGGAGAAAGGACCAAGGACATTCAGGACCACGGGCAGGAGGTCACTCATTGTGCCAAAGAGGCTAGAAAGAACCAACCCGTCTCGTGTGTCCCATCCGGGATCGTGGTCCCGTCCAAGGTGTCCATAATTTCCAAAGTAGCCCAATCACCTGTATGTCGCCGCATCCAGGAGAGTCATATAAGTCCACATCGTGGTTCAATTGCTGCTGTGGAGTGAGGAAAAGATACAATAAGTGTGGATAATTTAACCCAAAACAAAGAAATATCAGTGGAGCCTCGCATGGTATACAAATGTATAAAAGATATTTACAAACACATAACAGTAGTATGATATGTATTATCTACTTGCACGGAATCAGAGGTAAACAGAAAACGGTCCAATAGAAGACAGAGGAAACTAGATATTGCTACTCAGAGAAATACATGAAGGGGGAAGTCCCTATTTAAACCCTTCGGGTTCAGGGAGTTTAATTTGTGTATCCACTGTACTTCCCTACGTTTCAATAGTAGCTCCCTGTTGCCACCCAGGGGTAATGGAGGTATTCTGTCAATAATAGAAAATCGAAGGTCATCAAGTTTATGGCCAGCTTCATGAAAGTGAAAGGGGACTGGAAGGTCAAGCTTCTTGGTACGAATGCTGGATTTATGGTTGTTGAGACGTAATCTGCATTCAGTGGTAGTCTCTCCCACGTATAGCAGATTACACGGACACTGTAAAACATAAATAGCGAAATCGCTTTTGCAAGTGACAGTGGATTTAATTTTGTATGCTGCCTTTGAGGTGGGGTGAGTGAACACCTCACCTTTAAGCATCAAGGCACAATTCTCACAGGACATACATGGAAAACAGCCTGTGCGGGAGGATTTATTCCTTCCAATGGACGACACATCGGCCTTCACAAGTCTATCCTTTAAATTCCTACTCCTTTTGTACGAAAACAGCGGGGGAGCCTGAAACTCAGGTGTTTGTTTATAAAATGTGCTCAGGATACACCAATTCTTACGGATGATGGAAGCAATATTCTGACTATGGATGGTATAGGTCGATACCATGGGGATACATCTTTCTTCCTTGATAGTCTTAGTCTTGGAGAGTAACTGAGTACGGTCTATGGCCATTACTCTATCCATTTGTTTGTTTATTAGTGACTTAGGGTAGCCTCTATTAATAAATTTGTTACCCATAGAATATAACCCTGTTAGTTGTGAGTCCTCATCCTCAACAATACGTTTAACCCTCAGAAGTTGGCTATAAGGCAAGGAGCGAATCATATTTTTAGGGTGATGGTTGTCAAACCTCAAGAGTGTGTTACAGTCAGTTTCTTTAACATATAGGTCAGTACAGAGTTGATTGTCAACTATGGAAACCTTGGTGTCCAGGAACTGTAGATATGTCTCCCCAATCACCATCGTGAATTTAATGTCAGGGTCCACGCTATTAAGGTAATCCAAAAACAGGTACAATGAGGTGAGGTCCCCTGTCAAATGGCAAAGACGTCGTCTATGTATCTCCACCACTCCAGCACCAGGCTGAAGTGGTGGGACACATAGACGCACGTCTCCTCCAAGTCTGCCATAACAATGTTTGCGTAGGCTGGGGCCACATTGGACTCCATAGCCATGCCGCGTAACTGCACATAGAATGCATTATCGAACATGAAATAGTTACAGGTAAGTATCATTTCCAGTAAGTGTAACACAAAATCCTTGCTCTCATTCGAAAGACTTGTGCGGGACAGAGCTCTACTGACACTCACAAGGCCTCGTTCATGATTGATGGACGTATAAAGGCTAGTTACATCAAAAGATGCTAAAATCGCACCTGTGGGGACTGAAATAGTAGAGATTTTGTTCAAAAAGGGAGCTACTATTGAAACGTAGGGAAGTACAGTGGATACACAAATTAAACTCCCTGAACCCGAAGGGTTTAAATAGGGACTTCCCTCTTAATGTATTTCTCTGAGTAGCAATATCTAGTTTCCTCTGTCTTCTATTGGACCGTTTTCTGTTTACCTCTGATTCCGTGCAAGTAGATAATACATATCATACTACTGTTATGTGTTTGTAAATATCTTTTATACATTTGTATACCATTCGAGGCTCCACTGATATTTCTTTGTTTTGGGTTAAATTATCCACACTTATTGTATCTTTTCCTCACTCCACAGCAGCAATTGAACCACGATGTGGACTTATATGACTCTCCTGGATGCAGCGACATACAGGTGATTGGGCTACTTTGGAAATTATGGATACCTTGGACGGGACCACGATCCCGGATGGGACACACGAGACGGGTTGGTTCTTTCTAGCCTCTTTGGCACAATGAGTGACCTCCTGCCCGTGGTCCTGAATGTCCTTGGTCCTTTCTCCTACTTCCCCGTTCATCACCTCTTACAGTCCTGCTTGGTCTGTCTGAGTCCGGCCGTGAGTTCTTAGCTGCAAAGGAGTTGGGCAAAACTCCCATAATGAAGATGGTTACTATGTGGATTCATAACCCTTCCACGCATGCGCAAGCCTCGGACTCTGTACACCTCGACATGGGACTTTTTCTTGTTTTTATATGGACACTGGTTTATGCACGACTGGTGATGCACTTGTATGATGGCTTTGATGCTTCACATATGCTGATAGCGTCCTTGACAACCAACGGACCTTTTTATAATAATTATGCACTTTATTGTTGATATGCACTTAAAGATGTCACTTTACGCATGTTGTATCTGGAACATGCTTTTTAATATTGTTTAACATGTTTTTTGATACTTTGTATGATATGTCACGTGTTCCGGCGCTAACTAACGCCGCCTATTTAAGTCAGCTGATTTCTGACTAACACTATGCTTGAAAATGCCTTTAATGATAAGGCGAAACGTCGCATCAATGGTGGAATAAACTTTTTTCTTCTTCACTACATATTGGAGTGCTACTTCATCCTACTCTCTCATTGCATCTAGCGAGCCACGTCAGACCCGCTCTGAAGACCTGCACCCGACTTCTGCACGGTGCCGTTCCAATCTGTTTCCCTATACCTGGGGGCAGTATTATAGTAGTTGTATTCCTGTACATAGGGGGCAGTATTATAGTAGTTGTATTCCTGTACATAGGGGCAGTAGTATAGTAGATATATTCCTGTACATAGAGGGCAGTATTATAGTAGTTATATTCTTGTACATAGGGGCAGTAGTATAGTAGTTATATTCCTGTACATAGAGAGCAGTATTATAATAGTTATATTCCTGTACATAGGGGCACTATAATAGTAGTTATATTCTTGTACATAGGGAGCAGTATTATAGTAGTTATATTCCTGTACATAGAGGGCAGTATTATAGTAGTTATATTCCTGTACATATGGGGCAGTATTATAGTAGTTGTATTCCTGCACATAGGGGACAGTATTATAGTAGTTGTATTCCTGTACATAGGGGGCAGTATTATAGTAGTTATATTCATGTACATAGGGGGCAGTATTATAGTAGTTATATTTTTGTACAAAGGAACAGTATTATAGTAGTTATATTCCTGTACATTGGGGGCAGTATTATAGTAGTTATATTCTTGTACATAGGGGGCAGTATTATAGTAGTTATATTCCTGTACATAGGCGGTAGTATTATAGTAGTTATATTCCTGTACATAGGGGGCAGTACTCAGGCTGATTGACAGACTCACATCGATGCTCGGTCCATGAGCACACATGGATTTTCTAAAAATTGGATACCTCGACATGGGACTTTTTCTTGTTTTTATATGGACACTGGTTTATGCACGACTGGTGATGCACTTGTATGAATATTCCTGTACATAGGGGGCAGTATTATTCGTTATAGTCTTGTACATGGTTTGGGGTCCATGGTTTGGGGTCACCGCAACATGAGGAACTGTATTGCGGGGTCACAGCATTAGAAAGGTTGAGAACCACTGCACTAGAGGGAGCTCCCTGCACAAGGATTAATGTCACAACTTTTAAACTATTTAAATCAGTATGCAAAAAGCTCCCTCTTGTGCCAGCGGAAAGGTTTATTGTATTTGACAGAGTTTTTGTAAGTCTTATTAAGATATTGCAGTCTGCATGATTGCTATAGCAGCCTATGGTAGGAATTCAAAGAAAGCCAGCAGCAGGAAGATACACCAAAATGGTGTTCAGTTTTAGAAGGGAAATGTATGGAATCACTTAACTACTACTAATCACAGTTACTACTTGGATGTAGATCGATGTGACCAATTCCCTTTAACCCCTTAAGGACGCAAGGTATTTTCGCTCATTTCTCACTCTCCATCTTCAAAAATCCATAACTTTTTCATTTTTCTGTGTACAGAGCTGTGTGAGGGCTTATTTTGTGCGTAACAAATTTTACTTTCCAGTTATGTTATTTATTATCCCATGCCATGTAGTGGGAAGCCGGAAAAAAATCCAAATATGGAAAAAATGAAAAAAACCTTCTTGTGGGCTCAGTTTTTACAACTTTCACTCTGCGCTTCAAATAATAACTCTACTTTATTATTTGGTTCGGTACGATCGCGGTGATACCAAATTTATATAGGTTTTATTGCGTTTTAATAGAATTTCAAAAATTAAACAAATGTGTACAAAAAAGAAAAAACATTTTTTGTTATCTTCTGACGCTAATAACTTTTTCATACTTTGGGGTATGGAGCTCTGAGAGGTGTCATTTTTTGCGAATTGAGCCGACGTCTGTGCGACATTTTGATCATTTTTTTATTACATTTTTTATGTCATGTAAAAAGATGTAAAAGTCGCGTTTCGGACATTTGGGCACCATTTTCCATTCCGGAGGTCACTGCCGGCCGTATATTTTGATAGATCGGGCATTTTGGGACGCGGCCATACCTAACGTGTCTGTGATTTTTACTGTTTATTATGTTTTATATCAGTTCTAGGGAAAGGGGGTGATTTGAACTTTTAATAGTTTATTAATTTTTTTCTGTTCAATAAACTTTTATTGAAGTTGGGAAATAACAAGGTTCAAAGTAACAACGGTGAATCAGGTACACATCACATCACATCAGCATGTATATCTTAGTGTACATAAGACAAATGTCATACAACCAATGGTTTATTAATTTTTTTTTACATATTCTTAAACTTTTTTTTTCCACTATTTCTTAGACTCTTTAGGGTACATTAACCCTAGTTGCGCCGCCACATTTTAAGCGACTTTGCCGGCGGCAAACAACAGGTTAACACCCATGATTGGTGCAAGCACCAACCACGCGTGTTGGCGATGGGTCTTTGCTACGATATGCAGCAAAGCCCATCTCTGTATGGAGAGGGCTCAGCCCGTGAGCCCTCTTCATACACCCTTCATAGCTCCGTGGCGGATAAATCTGTCACAGAGTGTGAAGGGGTTCATATCAGGATAAACAATAAAATCCATGTAGTATAACTAGATCCCAAGATATTGATGCAAATAAAATACATCAAAATTGAATTGATGTCTACCATTTCTGATAGACACTATAGCAGATTAAAAGGAGTTCTGAGTAATTTTATTATACATAGAATGCCAGAAAAAAAGAAACCTAAAAGGGTGATTTTCATTTTTATTAATTTTTTACAGAAAATTGAATGGAGTCATTAAAAGTACAACTTGTCTCCATTAAAACAAGCTCTCATGACTTTGTAGATGGGAGCATTCGATACGTGGATAGGGACTAACCTCTATCTGTCTTTGCCCTAAAGCACAGTCAATTACATTCTGCCCATAGTTCCCATGATGATTTGTGATCTCTCATAATAATTTAGCAGCAAATTCAATTCCAACAGGTAAATCTATGGAGCTCAGGATAATGTGTACACACACAATCTACACTCACCGTCCACTTTATTAGGTACACCTGTCCAACTGCTCGTTAACACTTAATTTCTAATCAGCCAATCACATGGCGACAACTCAGTGCATTTAGGCATGTAGACATGGTCAAGACAATCTCCTGCAGTTCAAACCGAGCATCAGTATGGGGAAGAAAGGTGATTTGAGTGCCTTTGAACGTCGCATGGTTGTTGGTGCCAGAAGGGCTGGTCTGAGTATTTCAGAAACTGCTGATCTACTGGGATTTTCAAGCACAACCATCTCTAGAGTTTACAGAGAATGGTCCGAAAAAGAAAAAACATCCAGTGAGCGGCAGTTCTGTGGGCGGAAATGACTTGTTGAGGTCAGAGGAGAATGGGCAGACTGGTTCAAGCTGATAGAAAAGGCAACAGTGACTCAAATCGCCACCCGTTACAACCAAGGTAGGCAGAAGAGCATCTCTTAATGCCAGTACTTCACTTGAGGCAGATGGGCTACACGTACAGAAGACACACCAGTTGCCACTCCTTTCTAAGAACAGGAAACGAGGCTACAATTTGCACAAGCTCATCGAAATTGGACAGTAGAAGATTGGAAAAACGTTGCCTGGTCTGAGGAGTCTCGATTTCTGCTGCGACATTCGGATGGTAGGTCAGAATTTGTGTCCAACACATAAAGCTGATCCATCCTGCCTTGTATCAACCGGTTCATGCTGGTGGTGGTGGTGTCCATGGTGTGGGAATATTTCTTAGCCTCTTTGGGCCCCTTGGTACCAATTGAGCATCGTTGCAAGGCACAGCCTACCCGGAGTATGTTGCTGACCAATGTCCATCCCTTTATGGACCAACAATGTACCCAACATCTGATGGCTACTTTCAGCAGGATAATGCGCCATGTCATAAAGCTGGAATCATCTCAGACTGGTTTCTTGAACATGACAATGAGTTCACTGTACTCAAATGGCCTCCACAGTCACCAGATCTCAATCCAATAGAGCATCTTTGGGATGTGGTGGAACGGGAGATTCGCATCATGGATGTGCAGCCGACAAATCTGCGGCAACTGTGTGATGCCATCATGTCAATATTTTTTTTTTTTTTTTTTTTTTTTTTTTTTTTTTTTTTTTTATCTATGCCACGAAGAATTGAGGCAGTTCTGAAGGCAAAAGGGGGTCCAACCCGTTACTAGCATGGTGTACCTAATAAAGTGGCCGGTGATTGTATACATACGTATGTCTGCATGGAAAATAAATCACAATCCATGAAGAGTAAAACCCAAATTCACAAAATCCATTTGTCTAGTGGGTGAAAAGACGTTCGGGGGCGTGGCGATAGAAAAAAAGATGGCGGCGCCCGCGCGCCGCCGTCTTTTAAACGCCGGCGGCGACTTTGCCGGCGGCGTTTAGAGGGTTAATAGCCGCGATCTGTATGAAGAGGACTCAGCCCGTGAGCCCTCTTCATACATCCCTTATACCTCTGCGCCGTAGAGCTATGGCGCAGAGCGTTAAGGGGTTAAAGGGCATTTTTTGGATTACATGCTGATAAATATTTGACTCCCATGCAGTTCACTGGAAAGAAATGTCAAGGAAGTTGGCTCTCAAATTTTTGTCAAATATTGTTATAAAAGATTTATGTTCTCTATAAGAACTTCTGTTAAATAAAGTTAACCCATGACTTCCATATGGCTACATATATCCTATTCCGTGCAGGTAGCACTTACCGTATTTTTCGGACTATAAGACGCACTGGACCATAAGACGCACCAAGGTTTTAGAGGTGGAAAAATAAGAAAAAAATTTTTCCCCCCAAATAGTGTACTAAAATAATAAATAAAGTAACAGTAAAGTAACGGCGCTGTACGGGGCGGTACAGCCATGTTTCGCTTTGGAGAGGGGTAGGGGGCGAGCAGCCCTCACCCCCTCCTCCTCTCCTGGGGATCAACTTGTGCCAGCCGTGCTATGGTACGGCGGGCACACGTTCATGTCAGTGTAGACTAAGGGGACTGTGTAGGGGGTACTTTTATTAGGAGTAATTGTGTGACATTTGGTGACGTTTTAATAGTGTACTGTGTTTGGGGAGAATTAATGGGGAGACGTTATTAGGGGACATTTTATGTGACACGGTTACCTGATGCTGAAGGATGACTCCCGTGCCAACACTACAAGTGTTCTATCAGATACAGCTCTATACAGAACACTTGGTGGTTGGGGGGAAGTGTTGTTACTTTGACCCAACACTGATTGGCTAGGGCTTGGCTAGCAGGAAGCTCAGCCAGTGTTGGTGGCAGAATTAGTGATGGGAATTATAGAATTATGTTGACACGTAGTCAGGGGGTCTCAAGAGTTACCAGGGCTGTATGTATGAGTATATGTGACAAATTCTCACAAGAGCTTACAATCTATGAGGAGGAGGAGGAGGACACAGGGTGACAATGCTTGTACAATGGTCACAAGAGCTTACAATCTACTAGGAGGAGGACACAGGGTGTCAATGCTTGTACAATGATCACAAGAGCTTACAATCTACTAGGAGGAGGGGCACTGGCAGTGACAATGCTTGCACAATGGCCACAAGAGCTTACAATCTATGAGGAGGAGGAGGGGACACAAGAGGTGACAATGTTTGTACAATGGTCACAAGAGCTTACAGTCTATGAGGAGGATGAGGGGACACAGGAGTTGACAATCATTGTACAATGGTCACAAGTGCTTACAGTCTATGAGAAGGAGGTCACAGGAGTTGACAGTGCTTGTACAATGGTCACAGGAGCTTACAATCTATGAGGAGGAGGACACAGGAGGCGACAGTGCTTATACAATGGTCACAAGAGCTTACAATCTATGAGGAGGAGGACGACACAGGAGGTGACAATGCTTGTACAATGGCCACAAGAGCTTACAATCTATGAGGAGGATGACACAGGAGGTGACAGTGCTTATACAATGGTCACAAGAGCTTACAATCTATGAGGAGGAGGACGACACAGGAGGTGACAATGCTTGTACAATGGTCACAGGAGCTTACAATCTATGAGGAGGAGGACACAGGAGGCGACAGTGCTTATACAATGGTCACAAGAGCTTACAATCTATGAGGAGGAGGACGACACAGGAGGCAACATAGACTGTAAGCTCATATGACCTTGTACAAGCATTGTTTGGGAATTGTTCAGTTTCACACACCTGTGAGAACAGCACAGCAGGCACAGGAGCAGAGAAGTACTGGTCACATTTCCTGCAAAAGGGGGTCCAACCCATTACTAGCATGGTGTACCTAATAAAGTGACCGGTGAGTGTATATAGTGACTAGCTGAACAGCCTTCATCAAATATTCTCTGTGTGGTGTCAGCACTAATGGTTAACATTTTAGCTGCTTTGAATATAGTATCCAGAGTCCACATGTGGTTCAGAGATGGAAACACAGACTGGGTTGGAGGGACTCCTAATGAACAGGGGAGCCCTTCTACCTCACTATTCTTTGCATAGACACACAATTCCTGCTAACTCTACATTACATGATCTCCCCCTCCCACCAGAGTGGGCAGGCATGGTACAGAAAACACTTCCTGAAATGCTTTTTTGATGGCGAGCATATATGAAGTGCAATGCCTACACCAGGCCATAGACCAGTTTTGGCTGCTTGTTATATTATAAACAAAGGCAGACGCTTTCATTGGGAAGCTTTGAAATGATTCCATATATCTTATTAATTTGGTATTACTTATGTAAACTAGACTTAGCGATGACACCAGAATGGAATTATTCACTGACATTGTAGGGTACATGCAAAAAAACTAAAAAGAAAAACAAAGTGGGACGATAAAAATAAAGTTTATATTACAAGTCGCTTTGGAAGTTCTGTAACAACTTTTATTCTTCAGAAATCCCTAGATTAAACGCATTAAAGGGGTTGTCCGAGTTTTGAAAAAAAACTATAGGTGGCCGGGAGCGGGCTGCTTAAAACAATAAAGATGTACTTACCTTCCGGTGCCCTCCGGTATCCAGCCCTGCTGTCGCTCCGGTCCGGGCGCCATGTAAACAAACATGGCCGCCGGAGCAGTGCTGCATTCAGCTTCCGGCCCGACCCGACAACCTTCCGGCCCCCATACACAACGCTGTGTATAGGGACGGATAGGCGTACCCGGCCACGGCCGGCCGGTAACTGAGTACTGTGCTGCTCCGGCGGCCATGTTTGTTTACACAGCGCCAGGACCAGAGAGACAGCAGCGCTGGATACCGGAGGGCACCGGAAGGCAAGTACATCTTTATTGTTTTAAGCAGCCCGCTCCCGGCCACCTAAAGTGTTTTTTCAAAACTCGGATAACACCTTTAATTATACAGCGATTGTACTGCAGACACCTGAAAGCATATACGTTGTACACTGTGTATTAGCAGCATTACTGGCATAGGGACAATTTATATTACAATTAACAGTTTGTACAATTACCAGATTTACACATATTGCCTCATTCTCATGAAATATACAGAAATGTGGTAAAAATAGGTATAAAATGTACATGAAAATAAAAGTAAAAAAAGATAAGATCAAAGATAGTCTCTGATATGATTAAGGGCGAGACCCCTTATAAAACCAGAATCTAAGGGAAGAAGAATATCTACCATTTATTTAGCGGTAGAGTAACCTTTAGCTCTGCTGGGTATATTCTAGCAGGGAGATATTTATAGGACATTTATTAGGAGCTCTTCTCTGGTATCTTAGTTAAAGGAAATCATTTAAAGCATGATAAACCAAAGACCCTTACTCATAGATCCTGTGGTGTCTTCTCATACAAGTTATCCTTGCTTTTAAAATAAACTTTAAATTATGCTAATGCATCCGAGGGGCTGTGAGTGTGTTTCCAGAGCCCCTCAGTGATGTTTTTTCACAGGCTGTGCTCTGCTCATTGTAAAAACCAGTGGAAAGACATCACTGACTGGTTCAGGAAACACCACCCAGAGCCCCTCAGGCTTATTAGCATAATTTTAAGTTTATTTTAGAAGTACGGAGGCTATGGATAACAAATATAAGAAGATTACCACAGTGCCTGGATCTATGAGTAAGTGTCCCTGGTTTATCATGATGGATTTTGATGGTAGTATTTCTTTAAAGAGAAGCAGTCCAGAGGTTTTACCCCACTACACTAGTAGCCTCATCAGGTAGGGTATGAAATGTCCTGCGTGGAGTAAAATCTCACCCAATTTTTATGTAAATTGAAAAATACCCATGAAGGTAGTTTTGGAAAATCACCTCTTGGATATGTCAATATGGGACTGCAATGCTGGTACTCTGTTGCTCAATTCTTTGCAGAGATCCCACATCCACACAGAGTGTGAAGTTATGAGCAAAGTACACCAGAAATTTTATGCATCATCGGTATAGGGTCTGTAAAAGCCTCATCTGCTTTACTAATGTATGTACAGAAATTCTGCAGCATTTCAGTCCTATGAAGACATACCTAAATTCTTAAACAATTAGGGCAAATATGTGTACAAGATACAATAAGCTGCTTATTTTCAAGACCTATAGACTACACAAATTACAACCCATGGAAATTTAATGTTTAATTTCTGTAGATATATATAATATATACACACATGACCTAGTGAAGCATCCTGACAGGATCTACAAATAAAATTGAAAGGACATCTACCAGATTACTGGTGGTAGAGTGTCCCAAATAGGCTGCTCAATATGTCTAGGGGAAGAGTGGGGGCAGTGCTTAACATGTAATTTGGGGGTTTTATTGGCAAAATAATAACTTCATAAAAGAGCTGGAGGCGTTTAGGCTGAGCGCCTCTCGGCTTCCCCGTACTTTAATATATTCACGGCCCTCGCTGCAAGACTCCTCCTGATGTCAGAGGGCCAGGGCGTGGAAAGAGCGGGGTGTGTGCTATGTCATTGTTCTCCAGCCGACAGCAGGAGGAGGCTTGGCACAGGAGGAAGGGGAGTATGGGTGAACATATTAAAGTCCGGGGAAGCCAAGAGGCGCTTGGCCACAGTCAGCCTGAGCACCTATTGCACTTTTACAAAGCTATTATTTGAGCAATAAAGATGCTGGATTACATGTAAAACCCTGTCCCCTCCCCCCTCTCCCCCATCCCCCTAGACAATAAGGAGCAGCCTATTTAGGACACTCGACCACCAGTTATCTGTTTGAAGATGTCCTTTAAGTAAAAAAAAGGGGTTTTCTGACCTGGGAGCCATTTTGGATACTGATGACCAGGCAGCTTCCGATGCTGTATACTGCTGCTCAGCTTCTATAACTAGCCCTGCCACATTCACTACAGGTATCAGTATCAAACATGGTCTGGGAAACCCCTTAAAGGGTGCGCTCACATTGTCAGATACAACTGATGACATCTTGGTGCATTAGATAAATACACCCATAGGCAGTTTATAGCTGGTTAGAAAAATTCTGAATTATGAAAATTGAAACCCCACCATAGAAAACCATGGGATGACTTCCAGCATCAGTTACCCTCCACCATGGTGCAATAAGTCGGACATATGTGAATGCACCCTATATGAACTGCTAAAATGTTATCAACCATTCTGCTAACAAACCAGTATAAATTATGGTGCAACATTAGAAAATGATTCAAAGACGACGTAAAACAAAATCTAGTATCTGATCTGTATATGTTTTACATTAGTGAGATAGGTATTAACACAAAAGGCATAAGAGTCATAAAACCCCTTAAAATAAAATCTAAGCTTAAAAGTAAATCCACCAAAGTCAAGCATAATAAACCAGGGACACTTATATATCCAGGAACTGTGACTGTGTAATCTTCTTAAAATTGTTATATCAATTGCCTCCTTCCCTCTATAATCAACTTTTAAAATTATGCTATTGAACCAGCAGGGCTCTGCTGTGGCTTCATAGCCTGTTACACTGCGCAGGAGCACATTCCCCTCCAACTGTGTGCTAAAAATCCCTGCTGTAGTGAGATTACAGCAGGCAGGGGGAGACAGTGTAACAGTCTGTTCAGGTAACAGCCCCATAGCCTCTCTAGATTATACCTTCATTGGCATAGTTGATTTTGGAAGGAAGGAGGCCATTTATAACAAAGGTGAAGATTACCACAGTCATGCTGCATGGATCTATGAGTAAGTGCGACTTGTTTAGCATGCTGGATTTTGATGGTAGATTTTCTATACAAGACAGCTGCCCTTCACGACATGAAAATCTTCTGGCGTCTTTCTATAATGGTACAACATATAGGACATTTATCAAGCACCTCGGCGCAGTTAGCGCACACTACTAGGTGACCGCAAGGGATGAACACGATGCAAACAGCTTTGTCCATACACACTTTGCATAGTTTTTCCTCTTCCAGTTTCCTCAGTTTTTCTTCTATGCTGTTCTCTGAAAAAATGTATAAAACATCAAATTTTAGAAGAGGAAACAATAGATCACATAGTAAGTAGTGCAGTAGAAAGGCATTGTAGGCAGCGAGGATCGGAAGTAACTGGTCCATCACAAATTGTACACGATAAATAATCCCAAAAATCAATAACCTTTCCCTTGCACTTATTTTTCCCACACTCACTGCAGTCAAAATGAATAGTTACATATTTAAGCATTTTCAGCCGAACAGGCATACGTTAGATGCCATGGAGAGGATGACCTATCTTTCCCATGAACGGAGCAGTGCCGTACGTGTGCAGCACCGTATCGCTCTGTGCAGCCATTGCCGTCTATGGGGAACGCATGTACGGCCGCAAGCTTGCCCCCCATATGCTAGTGTGCATGGGGCCTAAAGACCAACTATGTTTGAAATGTGTATGTGGTGGATGCCAGCTTTTTCACTGTTTTTGCTTACTTTTTTTTGCTTGAGATGCAGTATTTTTTCCTGGGCATATTTGTACCCGATATCCAAATCAGTGTACTCTCCCTCCAAGTCCCAGTCTATTTGGAGGGGTGGGGGGATCATTTAGCCAATATTCACCGAGGGGCTCTGGTGGGAGTTTCCAGAGCCCCGAAGTGCTGCAGAGGCTGTCACAATGAGCAGAACATGTCTCACACTTTCCTTCCCTGTGTAATCTAGCAGCAACAGTGCAGGGGGAGGTGATACCTGCTCCGCTCACTGCAACAGCCGGTGAAAAGACAACACTGAGGCGCTCTGGAAACGCCCCAGAGCCCCTTAGGCTCATTATAATCATTTTAAAAAGAAGAAGGCCATGGATAACAGATATAAGAAGATTACCACAGTCAAGATGCCCGGATCTATGAGTAAATGCCCCTGGTTTATCATGATGGATTCGGATGGCAGATTTTTTTTTACTGGGAATCCATCAACATGATTTACCTACCAGATTTATCTGCTATGTTATGTACAATACACAATCACTAGACCACTCAGTGATGAATGCAACTGATATATATTACATACATATATATGTCATTCCTCTTTAAGAACAAAAAAAAACATTTTTTTCCAGGAATCTGACATTTCTTACCATTGTCCAAAGGCTTATTACTCCCTTTTGCAGACTGAGAATGTAGTAGATCTGATATCAAGACATCAACCGAAGTGTAGTTTTGTCCAGTGTTCTTTAATCTTTTTAACATAAGTTTCTTAATTTCTTCTAGAGGGAATCCCATTTGCTGTGCGTGTATCACCAAAGGGTTCTTCACCAATTCACCATCTAGAAAGAGACACAAGTCTATCAAAATGCAAAGCTAAAAACATAAGAGATGGTTGTAAAGGATGTCATAACTATGAAAGATGACCAACAGAACACATGTAAAAGTACATGAGGGAGTAGATACATAATAGAGTTGATCCCCCCCCCCCATCACTATATCATGACCATCATGTTAGCCACAAAATAGGTTTTGTATGCACAGTGCAGTTCTTAGTATTCTATCCCAAAACAAACCTACATTGACAGTAACCATGTAGAATGAGTGTCTAATTACCTTCAGGTAAAACAGGTGGGGGGTCACTTTCCTAAAGTAAAGATAAAATATATTAGCTGCATACAAAACATTTCAAAATGAGCTCTACACAGGAAATTTACAGTGTGAGAAAATGATACAGATCTATTAAAGACATCAGAATTACCACTAAGTTATCAACCGGCTGAACAGCTCCTCAATCATGTTTCTTTCATGGTCCAGATTGGTGGCATCATCAAAAAAAATAAATAAATAAATAAATCAACTTTGAAGTCAGGTGTTAACATGTTGTATAAAGTCAAGGAAGCGGAGAGTTTAATATTCAAGTCAAGCTCTCCCCATCTCTGAATCCTTCTCCCCTTTGATTGACATCATGCTCTGGACTTCCGGGGTGCTGGACAATAATGTCCCTGGACGCGGAACCATCAATTCTAGTGAAGGGGGCAGGGAAAGCTTGACTTCAGTGTTTAACTCTCCACCTCCTTGACTTCATAAAACCAATTTACACCTCAATTCAAAGTTGATTTTCTGGACGATGCCACCACAGCAGTCCATGAAAGATACTGTCACGGCGAGGACGCCGCCGCCTCGTCACGTGACGTGGGGTGCAACTGTACGGGTTAATTTAGCCTACTCAAACTTGCGCTCACCTTTCACTCAGGACACAAATTGAGCATAAATCACACCCTCATATAGCTCCACAACCCCCAGACCCGCTGCCACCACTTATTGCATTTATACTGGGACCAATATTCTCCCACTCTACATCAATTCTGCTCTCAAGCAGTCACTTTGTCACACCACTAGACATGCACTTTAGCAGTAACACAGCTAGTCCACTTCACATGCTATGGAGTTCGCAGAGCATCAGGGACCAAATTAAAGTGAAAAGCTTTAATTACAAAAGTTTATCAGTGCATAAAAGATATTAAAACAAAAGAATTACAAAATAAAATGACACACACACGGCAAACAGTTATAAATAAAAGGGAGAAAACTAACAGAAACTTACAACTTATAGTAATTCCTATTCCCTGGAGGTGGGAGAAATAGGGACCACTCAGCTTGTCAAGCAGCCCCCCAAATGTACACCCCAATTCTTGGATTTCATATTGTTTTATAACTTCTCAGTTGGTTCAGATTTCAGAACCCTCCCATTCATTAATTAGTCCAGAGGGTCATTCACGATTGGGCAAAGTGGTAATGAGGGGGGAGAGTCCAGGATATTTTAACATTCTTTTGTTTCCAAATCCTGATGCAGAAGAGGGGGGTAGGGAGACCAAATGTCCTTTGGGTCTGGACCAGTCTTCAGTTCAGAGGTTATCAGGCTGTTAAAGCTCCAGGATGTCATAAAAGCTGCCTGGACGCTTCAATAGATGCCAAATATTTAAACAAAGTTTGTATTACCCTATGTTAAGCCAATCTTATACATCACAATTATATCTCCTTGACACCTCCCCTTTCAAGATTGGGCAAATTTGAAATGACCCCGCACATTTGAAATTTTTCCCAAGCCAATTACCAATATACATGCAGAAGTTCAGTACCAAAAAATCATTGCCATAAGATGTGATTACCTGGGCACATCAACCATCTGGTCCTTTGTCCTGTGTATAAGGCCAAGTACTCTCTCCCCTGGTCACTTGTCACTGCTGTGGCTGGGACCCCCCTGCTGACTTTATGGCTTTGTGCTGCAAGAAACACTAAGTTCTGTGTCCCCTCTCCAAGTGGAAATGGTTAACCCTCTCCCTCTGGATGAAATGCAAGGGAGTTAAGTGTAGGACTACTGTACCCAGTTACATTGTGTTTTGGTTTTCCCGCGTAACAGCTATTAGAGTCCCTCTCTTATCATTTATACTACAGGGCTTAGGTTGGACCACTGACTGAATGCTCTCCTGAGAGTCCTATGCTCCTGCTCCCCTTCTGATTCGCCCCCCAAAACTGCACTGGCAACACTCATCACCGGGAACCCGACCCATGTGGACCCCAGTCTCTCTCTCAGCACTGGTTCTAGTGTACACGCTTCTTTGGCTCATAGACACACTGCATCTCCCCAGTCTGAGTAGAGGCATCTTTGTGCTCATGCTCTGAGCCTTACTCATCTTGACACCTCTTGTCTGCTCTAGGACCTCTCCTGAGTAATGCTCCACCAGATCCACACTCACGACCTTAAGCTTTGAGGTTGCAGATTCAGAGACTCCACTTGTGCAGCCTCTCACACCCCTTCACCTATTCGGCTGACTGCAGGGTTATCTCTGGCCCATTTACCACCCCCTCCCCGTAGCTTCCTCATACTGGGACACCTCTGGTTCTGGAGCGGCATAGCCTGGCCTTTGCTATCCTGTCCTCCTTCCCAGACCAGTTCCCTTGGGCTCTGCCCATTTTCTCTATGATTGTGTACATCAGGCACTACACAGTTGTCATTTTTCCCCAAATCTTTCCAACAATAAATCCACAGGCAATTCTTGTGACACTCCCACTTGTCTGATACCTCTACCAGAACCCCAGTCCATAAAACCTTTGCAACGGGCACTCCGGATGGCATCCAGTTATCCCTTCACAGGCCAAGTCTTTTCTGGAATGATGTCCCTAGGTTTATATACCTCAGGGCAACTAAAGAATAACTTGCCCCTGAGTCTCTTAATCCCTGGGTGACTCTATCACCCCCTATCACGTTTGCATATGGTCTGTAACTTGTCCATATCACCAGAAAGCAGCATGACTACTGTTACTGTAGAGTAGAACGTTGCCCCTCTTCTTCTGGCACGGCAGACCTCAGATGACCCACTTTGTTACAATTAAAACATTTGCGCATATCCCCCTGATTCATAGACTCCCTCAGTGACATTTTCTCACCCACTTTGGGACAGAAGGCTGTGATGTTGTCCTGGCTTGTTTTTCCTTCCACTGGTGGACCTTTTGGGGGGAAAGTTTCCCTCTTGGCTTCAGGCATCCGGTTGCGTATAGGAGTCTGCAATCGTCGCAGCTTCATCCGCAGTTTAGGCTCCTTGTCACAAACAAACTGGTCGTACATCACAGGACAATGTGCAGAAACTGATCTTTTATCATGAGATCCTCCCAGTCCTCACGGCTGTTGACAGAAAGTCCTCGGGTCCACTGTGAAAGGTAGTCCGTAGTTGCCTACTGTTATCAGCGTAGCTGTCGGTTGGTTCTCGCTTTACGCTCCGGAATTCTTGCGGTACCCTCTGGAGTTAGGTTGTACTTTTTAATCAAAGCACTTTATAGCATCATAGTCCTCATCAGCTCAAGAGAAGGTCCACAATACTTCCAGGGCTTTGCCCTCTTAGCCCTGGGCTTAAATACTGTGCCCACGGCTCACGGGGCAGATGGTATTGTCTGCAGGTCTTTTCAAAGACGCAGAAAAATGTCCAAGTCCCCATCCTGTCCAGTACTGAAAACGTTCTTGACGAGGTCTTTTGGTGCTACAGCCTGGGATTGGAGTTGCACAGAATTGATACCCCTTTCAATACGCGCCATTTCCAGCCTGAATTCTCTATCAGCCTGGCGCTCTGCGGCTGCTCTCTCCCTCTCTCTGCGGTCTGCTCTCTCCTCTCTCTCTGCGCCGCTCCCTCCTTCTCTCGCTCTGCGGGCCGCCTGATTAAATTGAAGATAAGCTGCAGACGCAGGCTAGGATCACATTCAACCCTAGCTGCTGTAGGGCCATTTGTAGAGACACATCCATGCCTACCTGAGGGCTCCTGCTGTGGGTACCTCAGGGAAACTCTTCCAGGATTAATGTCCAATCTTGGCTCCCTGAGCCATGCCATCCTTGCTCTGCATCTTGCTCCTCAAAGCAACCAACCAGCAGCTCTTTGGACTTGTCAGCGGGTCGATACCCTCTGCTCACGAGGGGGGACAGAGCCTCCTTGCTCTGTCTCTTTGTAATGGTTGCCATCACTGAGTGCAACCTTTGCCAAATAAAAGATAGAAAAGAAAAACGGGTGTAGGGGAACTGTTTGCACGTGTTCTTAGAACAGCACTGATTTGGTCCGTTTAAAACTAGGGTACTCCTCGCAAGGATTCCACTAGTCCTTAAGTGCAGGGGTCAGTTACTTAATCCCAACACTTAATGCTCTGACAAAAATGAATTTATCCCACCGCTGCACACAATTTGTCACGGCGAGGACGCCGCCCCGTCGTCACGTGACTGGGTGGCAACTGTACGGGTTAATTAGCCTACTCAAACTTGCGCTCACCTTTCACTCAGGACACAATTAGCATAAATCACACCTCTATATCTCCAGCACCCCCCAGACCCGCTGCCACCACTATTGCATTTAATCCTGGGACCAATAAGTATCCCACTCTACATCAATTCTTGCTCTCAAGCGTCACTTTGTCACACCACTAGACATGCACTTTAGCTAACACAGCTATCACACTTCACAAGGCTATGAGTTGCAGAGCATACAGGCCAAAATTAAAGTGAAAAGCTTTAATTACAAAAGTTGATCAGTGCATAAAAAGATTTAAAAACAAAGAATTACAAAATAAATGACACACAACACGCAAACAGTTATAAAAAAAAAGGTAGAAACTAACAGAAACTTACAACTTATAGTAAAATCCTGATTCCCTGGAGGTGGGAGAAATAAGGGACACACTCAGCTTGTCAGCAGCCCCCAAAATGTGAACCACCAATTCTTGGATTTCATATTGTTTTATAACTTCTCAGTTGGTTCAATTCAAACCTCCCATTCATTAATTAGTCCAGAGGTCATTCACGATTGGGCAAAGTGGTAATGAGGGGGGAGAGTCCGGAATATTTTAACAGTCTTTGTTTCCAAAATCCTGATGCAGAAGAGGGGGTAGGGAGACCAAATGTCCTTTGGGTCTGACCAGTCTTCAGTTCAGAGGTTTATCAGGCTGTTAAGCTCCGATGTCATAAAAAGCTGCCTGGACGCTTCAATAAGATGCCAAATTATTAAACAAAGTTGTAATTACCCTATAGTTAAGCCAATCTTATACATTCACAATTAATATCTCCTTGACAGATACTGAATCTTGAAACTGCTTAATAATATACTGGTAGTGGTTTACTAGGCCAACTTCTGATGACTGGTTCACGTCAAGTAGGGCACACACCAACTATACCATGTTAAAAAAAAAAAAATACTTCCCGCTCCAAATAATCCTTTAACTGCTACTTTAAAGGATAACCATAATTCTAGGTGTCCCTGGGAATCATTCCTTAAAAAGTGTTTTGCCTCTCAGCCCTCGGTACCTTTTTTGGCCCAAAGCAACCATGTTTTTCAGCTCTACAAAAACCTAGAATCAGCAAGATTGAGGGGCTGAACCTGCCTCCTGTCATCTCATCACAAGCACTTGCTGATGACCAATAAGACCATAGCTTGTGTATCTTAGACACAACCACACAGACGAGTGTGGAGCTTGTAGCTAGGAGGCTGAATAATATACATAAATTAAGAAGACAAGAAAAGTTTTGGTATTAAAACTTTTGCAACTAGTGAAGAGTATAATAACAAAAATGTCCCATCCTTCCCCTCCATCCATCCAGAAAAAAGAAAATTATTTTTAAATAAAAAGCTAAAAGCTCAATTCAACCCCCCTTCCCTTAGAAGCAATATAAAATAAACAAATTAAATCACAAACGTAAGGCATCGTCACCTCTCAAAATATTAAAAAACGGTTATTCACAGAGGTGAACCCCATAGCGTAAATAGCGCACAAATGTCCAAAACCCACTTTTTTGCCATTTTCAAACACATAATTATTCTTTTTTTTTTTAACAAAAGACTATAATTTTTAAAAATCTACTAAAACCTATAAATATTTAGCATGTATGTGATCGCACAAAGAATAAAGGTGAGGTGTCATTTGGAGCGCACAATGAAAGTCGTGAAAACAAGGCCCAAATGAAAATGGAGAAAATGTGCTTTTTCGGCAGTTTATCCAAATTTAGAATTTTTTTTTTGCAGATTCCCAGTACACAGCATGGAATATTATATTAGATTTCAGCACTAGGAAGTATAATGTTGGCTGTGTCCATAAAGGGAACCTGTCATCAGCAATTGGCCTAATAAACCACTACCAATATATTGTCAAGCAGCATAACACCTTCTAGTTATTGTTTCTTTCATGGTCCATTGTGGTGGCATCATCCAGAAAATCAACTTTGAAGTGAGATGTAAGTTGGTTGTATAAAGTCGAGGAGGAGGAGAGTTCAACACTGAAGTCAAGATGAGGAGCTCTGAACGCCTCCTCCTCTGTGATTGACATCATGCACCGGACTTCAGGAGATCTGGTTAGCGATGTCTAGATGCAGAACCATCAATTACAGCGATTGTGGCTTTTTGAGGAAAGGCAAGCTTGATTTCAGTGTTAAAACCACACTGGGTCATAAAAGCAAGACGATCGGGATGGTGTTCAGCTGCTTGGCAACAGTGCTAGTAGTTTATTTGCTGAATTCCTGCTGACAGGTTCCCTTTAAGGGATAAATATTATTTTGAAAACTGTACAACCATTTAAGCACTTTTTATAACATTTTTTATTGGAGGCAAAATGGCAAAAAAGTGGCAGTTCGGACATTTAGGCGCTACATTCCGTTAACAGGGCAAATCTATGGAAAAATAGTTTCTTTATTTTGATACACGTTTAGGATTTCATTAGTTTACTTATATTTATATGTGTTTTATATTTTATTTTGTGTATTTTTTTAGCTTTTTAATCTATTTTTGTTTACTATTATTTCAGACCCCTTAGGGTGCATTCACACAAGGTATGCCCGCCGTGTGCTGAAGAGGAGGTGACCCCTCCTCCCTCCTGCCTCCATAGAAAACAGCGGTCCGGATGGATGCCACGCCGCCGTGCCGCTATTGCAGTCTATGGGGACATACATGCCCATGTACGTCCCCGCAGACGGCCATGTGAATGCAACCTTAGGATGATTTCTTTTATCATCCTATGGGGAGGGGGTCTGATCACTTAAAAATATACTACAAACCAACTGAATTGCGGTATAGTGTGAATATACTGCTCCTGTATTACACGCTGCCTCCAGCAGAGTGTAATACATATTGCTGAATGCCAGCTATGGGAGCCTTTAAATGTCACTCCCAGCTGTCATGCCAGCCATGGATTGGTGCCCATATGCAGCACTGTTATTTGCTGTGGTTTAATCAACCCTGGCACCTAATAGGTTAACAGGCATGACTGGGGCGAGCACCGACCACAGCAGTGACCAGCAGGCGTAATACAGCCTGTGAGCCCTCTTCATACACCCCTTCACGACCAGAGCAGTCTTTTCTTATGTCACCTGTGTCTGAGTGGACCTCATCCCAATGACAGCTCACAAACAAGAGATCACAGAACCCGTTTGAGGCTTGTGATGTGCACTGGTTCATGCGCAGGCGACTTTATGACTAGGTCCTAACTACAAAACCAAGTGGCCGCAGATGAGCGAGACTTCAGCAAAGTGCAGTTGCAATGTTGCCTAGAGTGTCTGGTGCTTGTGGATTACACTTTCTAAATGTAATATCTAATAATGTACATGCCTGGAACAATGAAATAAGATTAGGATTCCTATTAGGGGTAGATATAGAACAAGCCATATATATTAGATAACAGTCTAATGAAAGAGTAAATCATTATTTCTTCAGGCATATTTATTGTGTGGCAGTGGGTAAAGGAGATTAAGTCGCAAGGCAGCTCATCTCCCATGAGAACAAAGGATTAGGAATGTTACAATTCACGGTGATCCCCATATACGTCTGTCTGACATGTATGGGGAACCTGCATGAGCGGAACAGGAGACTACATTGTGAGTGACAACCAACTAGGTGTCAGCCTTGTCAGGCAATGAACATTGTATACAAAAAGCTGACACTCCCTAATGTCTGGAATGTCCTTCTCGCCACATACAAACATTCATTACGTGTTTCAGGATAATTGTTAGTGACTCTATTGTTTGGAGTTTAACTAGGAGGAAACAGAACTCACCATCTTGCTGGGCAGAGGCCTGGTTAGCTGCACATTATTGATGAAATGCTGTCCTCTCTCATCAACTAGAAATTTGCACCTAAAGTTAAAAAAAAAAAAGTTGAGAAAAAGCAGCTTAAACTCAAAATACTCAAAAACAGAATGTAGAAGTACACACAAAGGGCTCTGCACAAAACACAAAACCCATTGGTGACTGGAATTGGGAAGGTTAAAAAAAAACAAAACATGTATTTACCTCTCGGTGTACAGTACTGCAATCTCTCTGGTCTGTGCCACATGTGAACAAATAGGGGCACGGAAGCCGCGCTGTGCTCAGCTTCCGGCCGGCCACACCCAGTGTGAACAGAGCTGCGCATAACAGGATACTCGTATACCAGCAATAATCAAGTTTGGGAATTTTGGTTGTACCCATTACATAGATACCCGTTTTATGCCATTGCTTTTCTCATCTATAAAATAATTACCATATAATGATGTTATGCTCTTTAACTCTCTAAATGATAATTTAAAGGGATTTTCCTATAAAAGAAAGTTTCTCAAATTTTAATCCTCTAGTGAGGTTTACACAATAAAGATCTTTTTAACTCCCTACTTTACAATTTCACTCAGCTTTCACTCCTATAACTCAGTGGTGGTCAATGTAAAATTCCAGAGTATGGGTGGGGAGATGCTATAAGATGCTGTGTGCTGACAATGTGCTTAGATTATCAAGGTACATGGTTCTACTAGGAACACATAGAATCTTGCCTGTAGCTAGAAGAGTAAGTCTCTGCACGCTGCTTGCAGGCAGGAAGTGCCTGTGTCTGAACTGCGCTTGTAATGCTGGGGGAGGAGCAAGAGGCAGAGAGCACTGCAGCCGTGCACACAAGAGAAGCTATTTATGAAAAGAATCCGAGCATAGTCAGAAAATATGCGATCAGATGCAGGGGCAACCACAATTGTAAAAACCAGCAGGTTGTAATTATATCTGGGAAAATGCTGTATTTTTGTTAAAGGAAACCTACCACTTGGGATAGGGCTTCTAAGCAGCACATGCCGTGTTCCAGCTCAGGGTGAGCTGGTGCCGGCGCTTATCTCCGTTATGTTTTTAAACTGTTTTAAAGTGTTTTAACAGTTTATTAATGTTTATATCCTTACTGACTTTCCCGCACCGGGGTCCGCGCTCGGCGCACCATGCGCGCTACCACTTCCTATTCAGGCACACGTATGGTCGCACGAATGGTGCGCCGAGCGCGGACCCCGTGCGGAAAGCAGTAAGGATATAAACATTAATAACTGTTAAAACACTTTAAAACTAGTTTAAAACATAACGGAGATAACGCCGGCACCAGCTCACCCTGAGCTTGGCACGCATGTGCTGCTTAGAAGCCCTATCCGAAGTGGTAGGTTTCCTTTACAGTGAATAGAGAATGTATTATTTTGCTATCCTGTGTATATTTAAGATTCTTTTCTTCGTGGGAACACCCTTTTAAAACATTGTAAGAAATTGGCAATGCATTTATCTGTACTTCTTGTCCCCTTCGTGACCCATGGTCATTGGTGCCTAAATGTCAAGGTCAATTTTTTATTCATTTTTCCAATTGAAGTTTTTTTTTTTAATAAGTAGGAACTGTTAACAAAATATATCATAGATATGTACAGCATTATTCCATCGCCCTTTCCCAGTTTCAGCTACAGATGCAGAGGGTGCATGTATTTCTGCAAAGTGAAAGTGAAAGTCTCCAGCAGCAGCTTCTATCTATATCTCTATAGCTCTTGAACGCTTGCACCTAGAAACACAATTCTGGTGTCATGTTAAATAGGAGTGTCTCCCCTTTAATATGATACAGGAAATTTGCATGGGTGTTACAATTGGGAATAGAGAGTTGTACATAAAAATCTTTTTTTTTTTTTAGAACAACTTTTAGGGTGGATATCTTTGGTTCTGTTAAGCATTTATGTGTTTAGAATGACACAAAATTGTGTTACTAGGTGTCATGGTTAAGGAGATATAGCAGTTTGAAGTTTATAAACGTCCTTACTGCACGTGAAAATAGGACGTATATAGTCGTAATGCAGTTGTGAAGGAGTTAAATAAAGATATTAGCCATGTCTTACCCGGGATACCATCTTGCATGTATTTCCCATGGGTCATCTTTTCCTTTCCAATCTCTTATTTCCCCGCTACAGTAAAAGCATCTCACAGAGTCCCGCTCACCTATGATACAGAAACAACATTAAGAACAAACATCACCTTAGGGATCCTTTGATGCCACCAGGAATTTAAAAACTATGAATTACACAAAAGTGGCAAAAACTTCTATTAATCTACCAATAAAATGCAAAATGTTATGTGTTGCATAAGTTTTATGGCTTGTCTCAATCTCTTAATATAGGAGAGGAATTTTACAGCTGTCTGCATTGTAATTTCTAAAGCAAAGAGTAGGAACACACTTTGCACCCTAGTTTGGGGTAAGTACCAATACAAACATGCTTGGGTGGTTGTGACACTAGTAGGGATATATATTGGTAAATAAACTGGATGCTGCATCTCCTGGGGCCCAGTTGGCTTGGATCGGGAGATCTAACACGTCTAGGGTTGGTTAGGGAAATCACAGGTTCTGATCTGGCTTAGCGGTGCATCAAAATCAGAGCCTTTGATAGATGTGTTTGCATCTGATGAGGGAACAGCTTCAAGAAGATGTCACAAAAATTTTATCCCCCAAACCAACAATGCCTGCAGGTTAAATGTTACAAGCCCTCCCTGTATCACCCAAAGATAGCTGCCAGTGAGACACTGTACCTTAATTACAGTCATTTTTAATATGCCAATTAGCCTTCTCGAAGCTTATCTCCTGGATTTCACTCCTTTCCTCTCCCAGGCTGCCAGTGAACCACCCCCCTTATTTTGACAGACATGTGACCATGGTGATTTCATCTAAATTCCTATACCATTTACATTTGCAAAACGTACCTCATGTATGTATTTGATCACATGAAATCCCTGCATGTCTCCATGGATACTTCCTCACCCTAGTCAATAACCTCTCACACACCCAAACCAGTTCCGCACGCTGTACTGAGGAGACCCAACCAGGTCGAAACAGTGGTGTCTATAGTTGGGAACCTGTTCCTTCTGGAATAAATATACTGGTTTGGCTTAATCCCACATCATGTTAGACTTCTTGTAGGTCATGCTTGGTGTTAACAAGGCTGCCTTTTAGGGTAGCAAAAGGTGGCATTGTTTTGCATTTAATACCTTGGAAAACATAATTGCTTACTTCTATGGAGGATGTGGAGGAGTAACAATCCATGGAGGCTGCTGTGATTTCATGTGATCAGATACATACATGGGGTGGCGGTCTGTATGGCCAGATCAAAACCTAAGCCAGCCCCAAAGTACAATACTGGTTATGTGCTGACCTATAAAAGGGGAAGTCCTCTCTTGTGTCCAGTCCATTGCGGAGCTACCAGGACAATGGGGTACAAGAACTGACTTTATGCAGAATTATGCAGCTTTTAGAATTACACAATATTTGTTGGACTTCTCTTTTTAATGTGCAATTAAATAAGTGTGTCCCCATTAATGGGAGAATACGACCAACCGCACAGCTTTTAAACTGCAGGCACTGCTCATAGAGACACCAAACAGACCTGTATAATGTTCAGTTTTTAAGAAAATTGACTTCTAAAATATCTGTAAATAAACCTGTTTTTGTAGACTTTTCTCCCCCCTTTTTTTTGAGCGTCATCCCATCCTTCATGCCCCTCTAGCGATTGTAACAACAGTAACAACACAAATTAACTGGCCTAGAGCTGGTCTTTGTATGCCTGGCTCGCATCACCTCAAGCTTGTTAGGAAGTTGCATGTACAAGCATGATGGACTCAGCAAGGACAGGAGGAGGGACACGCAAGAGCTTCGGGAGCATAGCCATGTCCAACTAGCCTTATTTACATATATTTTAGTCCATTTTCTTAAAAACTAAAGACGGATTCATTGCTTTGCAGGTAAATTTGCTGCCACTGTTGGACTATTTTTCCCCTGTGTAATGAAGACTAGTGGCATTCTTAACTTCCACCAATTGCATTAGATTTGGTTGCTCATAAAAAACAACTGGTACTTAGTTGGATAACGTGAATATGCACTGAAGCACTTCCTCACTGCAGAGAACACTGCAACAATAAGTCCTTTTTTACATCACTGTATACATCCAAAACTACAGAATGCACAATTCAACCATAGGTACCATACGTTGTACAGACAATCCGTGTACAGAGCTGTAGAGTAGGCTGGGGCTTTACAAGTGGAGAAATAAAATACACTGTCCAGCAATAAATCATCTAAACTATAGTTTGTTTGTTACCTACACAGACCTCCATGTTCTTACCAGTGCTATAAAATCCCGCTTTGGCAAGCATCTCCTTGTTGACAGCATAAGTCCAATTAGCAAAGCTCTCAAGTCGGGCTTTAATTTGACTCATAGCGGGATTTTCCGGAACTTCAGAACCTCTTCTTGAGCTACTAAACAAACCACTCGACTCAAGCGCTACATTCCCGACATCTCGACCCAAAACAAACAAGCAATCTGGAAAATGTTTGCGATGCTCAGTCCACGCCACGTCGCTGGGCTCCCAGTTCATCAGTTTTCCTCCACAACAGAAACACTTCACCATGTCATTAAGGCCTGTGTAAAAGAGACCGGCGTTTGCCAGCTCTTTGGGTGTCAGGCGCACGTAGCTTGGCCAGTTCTTAAACGTCTTAAGTCGTGCCTCTTCGCTACACATATCTATATATCGAGGGAACTTTGGCTCCGATTCATCAACTATTCTTCCAGTCCTCAATAAGAAATCACTTTGGATATCAGAGTGTGATTTGTGGCCATGATCAAAGGTGGCACAATTATTTGCTAGGAGGGGGCTGGAGTTCTGACTCGCGGGAGCATGAGTTTGTATGTTTTCACTACTTGAGTTGAAGGAATTAATAAATTTACAGTTTGGGTTGATTTTCCGATGCTTGCCGATAGCTGTTTCTCCATGCTGCCAGCCTTCTACTATGGCTTTACAGCTGAAGCACTCCACTCTGTCTTCAGGTCCTATATAATAAAAGCCAGCACGGGCAAGGGCCGGGGCTGAGATGGGACAAGTACTTGGAAAATTTGTGAACGAGGCTAATCGAATGTATTCGTCAGAGTAGTCATTGTCCAGTTCCATGTCATAAGCACCATCTGACACTTTGGGGCAGTTACATGTCATGTCCTCTGGAAAGAACAGTTGATCTACACCAAAATAAAAACAATAAGATGAATTAGGTGCAGCTCACAATATCAACCTACACGATACATACAATATCATATTCACATTATCACAGAATATATATAACATTATATTTACCTAGGGATGAATCCACTGAGCTTCATCATGTGTGAGATCTCTTCACTTAAAGAGGTCCTGTCACCTATAAAAGGGGCACTAGGAGAAGCCTACTAAAGTGAGCAGCTCCTAGTGCTAAAACCTGCGATAACGCCGTGCAGTACAGTAGCATGTGCATATTCATGAAGGGGGCGTCCGAGGCGCTGCCTTTTCCCCTAGACCGCCCCGCCCACTCAAAAGGCTAGCAGTGACTGCCACGCGTCAGTCACTGCCCCTAAACCCGCCCCTCATGAATACACCGACCATTTCTAGTGTGGTCTGACGTTTCTAGTGTACAGCGCGGCAGTGTCTACTAGCATTATCGGAGGTTTCTGATAACACTAGCAAACACTGCTGCATCTGTTTAAGCAGAAGAAGCACAGACCCTCCCCTCTGCTCTGACTAAAAGCTGTAGAAGCTAGATATTATAGCAGGGGGTAGCATGAATGCAGAGATTAAAAAACACAGACTGTGAGGAGATAGTGTATATCCACAGTCCTCTCACCAGAAACACAAATCTCCAGTTTAATATTATACAATTGCAACTTTAACCCCTTCCCGCAGATGCCCTTTTCCATTTTTGGGTTTTCCTTTTTCACTCCCCATCTTCAAAAATCTAAAACACTTATTTTTCCATGTACAGATCTGTGTTATGGCTCATTTTCTGTGTAACAAATTACACTTCAAAATGGTGGTATTTAATATTCCATGCCATGTACTGGGAAGCAGGAAAAAAATTCCGAATGCAGTGAAATTGTTGAAAAAAATGCATTTGTGCCGTATTCTTGTGGGCTTGGATTTGTGCACCCCAAATGACATCTACTTTATTCTTTGGGTTGGTAGATTACAGGGATACCAAATTTGTATAGGTTTTATGTTTTCATACATTTACAAAAATTAAAACCTCCTGTACAAAAACATTTTTTGGGATTTTGCCATCTTCTGGCGCTAATAACTTTTTCACACTTTGGTGTACGGAGCTTGGGAGGTGTCTTTTTTGCGACTTTTGATGATGTTTACAATGTTATAAATTTTAGGACTGTACGACCCTTTGATCACTTTTTATAGAATATAGAACGTATATACTCGAGTATAAGACGACACCAGTATAAGCCGAGACCCCTAATTTCAGTACAAAAAAACTGGGAAAACCTATTGACTCGAGTATAAGCCGAGGGTGGGAAATGCATTGGTCCCAGCCTCCCAGTATATATCCTGCCCAGCCCCTGTAGCATACAGCCTGCCCGGCCCCTGTAGTATGAAAAAAAAATAACACTGTACTCACCTTTCCGACATTCCCTATAGGTCCTCTTCTGTCTCAGACAGAAGAGGACCTACGGGTGACGTCAGAATGGTGAGTTTTGACTTTTTAGTTGACTTGAGTATAAGCAGAGTTAGGGTTTTTGAGCACAAGTTTTGTGCTGAAAAACTAGGCTTATACTCGAGTATATAATTTATTTATTTTAATGGCAAAAGCGCCATTTTCGACTTCGGGCGCTATTTTCCATTACGGGGTTAAACGCAGTGAAAACTGTTAGGGCATTTTTGGACGCGACGATACCTAATGTGTTTATGATTTTTACTATTTATATTTATATCAGTTATAGGGAAAGGGGGGGTAATTTGAATTTTTTAATTATAATTTTTTTCTTATTTTTACTATTTTTCAGACTCCCTAGGGTACTTTAACCCTAGGTCAGTGATGGCGAACCTTTTAGAGACCGAGTGCCCAAACTACAACCAAAACCCACTTATTTATCGCAAAGTGCCAACACAGAAATTTTATTTGTGATTTATACTCCCTGCTCTGTGACAGCTTTCATTCATAATCACACCCTGAGGACACCAATAAAGCAGAAAATAGAGGAAATTTGGATGATCATTGTAGCTTCCCTTAGGGTCCCATAAACAGGAATAATTGTCAGGGCCGGAGCAGGAGCTACAATGATAATCCAGATCTGTCCATACCTTCCCACCCCTCCAGTAGTCCCAGGTAGTGCTATCACTTTAAAATAGCTCTGTGCACAGCAAGTCCTGGGCTGTCTGGGACTGCAGGAAGATACCTGGAGTCCTCTCTGGTGATGGCCTGGGTGCCCACCGATAGGGCTCTGAGTGCCACCTCTGGCACCTGTGCCATAGGTTCGCCACCACTGCCCTAGGTTGTCTGATCGATCCTACCATATACTGCCATACTGCAGGGATTTTATTCCTCATTCATTACAATGTGCTGATAGCACATTGAAATGAAAGGGTTAACACAAAGCAGCCTCGGGTCCTCGGAGGACCCAAGGCTGTCATGGCGACGGATCGCCTCTCCCCGATGACGTCACGGGGAGCGACGATCCTCGGCAAGATGGAAGCACCCAAACGAGAATTCAAAGGTATTTTTAAAATCAAAATGCTAGAGGCTATTGAAACCTGTCATGTACAAATAATCTTAGTGTATATCTCCAGTTCTGTTGCACCTAGAAACCCAATTCTGATATTATATTAAAAAGAGAGATTCTAGGTACAATGGTTCAGGAGATATGATTATTTAACCCCTTAACAGCAGTGGCCTTTTTCATTATTCAAGTTTCCATCAGCTGTGCCCGCACCAGACTCAACTTCAGGGAGTGGGAGCATGCATATATAATTAGCCATTGGAGCCAAGCGGTGACCCAGGTCTGAGGGCCTATGGCTCATCAACATATTTTTATTTTTTAGGCACATCCTGCAGTTTCTGAAGTTACGAAAACCTGATCCTCCTACTATAAAAATCGGTCAAGTAAGCTTGGCCAGTCTACCACCAAAAATTCTGATGATAGATGTCATCTAAATATTATGATCCTTAGAAAAAAAATTGAAATAAAACAAAGTAACAGTAACAAACATAAATAAATGAACCAAAGAAAATCTAGCAAGAAATGCTAAACTCCCATCATGTGCCTGTCATACGTTTATACTGTTTGGATTTGCTGTAGGCAAAACTCTAAGACCAAAATAAAGCTCATCTGTGGTTTTTACATGTAGATCAGATGCATCAGAAATCCAGACCCGAAGTGTTGTTTTAAAGAGGACCTGTCAGCCTGGAAAACCCACCCACCAACTGTGCCCCCCATACTCCTCCCCCCAGCCCCTTTCTCCCTAGCCATTTTTTATTTTAAATTTATGTGCAGTAAATTTATTTAAACCGATCCGACCTCTTACTAAATAAGAGGTCGGATCGTGTATCCGGCGTGCTGGCAGTCGGCCTTATTCATTAGGGGGCGTGCCAACACACCCCCAGCACGCCCCTGTCAGTGGTCACATTGTAGGAGAAGCCGGCAGCATGTGAGTTAGCCAGTCCACGGCCACAGCCGCTGTTAGAGGCGCGGCCTCACCGTGGAGAGCCGGCAGCGATGCGATGCTGCTAGCTTCTACAATGAGGCCGACTGCCAGCACACCAGATACACGATCCGACCTCTTATTTAGTAAGAGGTTGGATCGGTTTAAATAAATTTACTGCACATAAATAAAAAAAAAAAATGGCTAGGGAGAAAGGGGCTGGGGGGAGGTTTATGGGGAGCACATTTGGTGGATGGGTTTACCAGGGTGACAAGTCCTCTTTAAGGCTCGGTCCCTTGGTGATTTGTGTTAGTATAAAATTAGAAATGACAACTTATGCAATATCACAATTTATGATAATGTGGTTGCCATATATACTTGAGTATAAGCCGAGACCACTAATTTTAACACACAAAAAAACCTGGAAAAACCTATTGACTCAAGTATAAGCCGAGGGTGGGAAATGCATTGGTCACGGCCTCCCTAGTATACAGCCTGGCCCGGCCCCTGCCCGTACTATACAGCCTGGCCCGGCCCCTGCCCGTAGTACAATTCCTTTAGGAAAAAAACACTGTACTCACCTTCTTCTATACCGCAATGCTCCGGCATCAGCTCCGTGTCCCGTACTGTCCGTCGCAGGGATTGTCATGTCAGTCGCTCGCTGAAATCATTGTGTGTGCCGAGCGGCTGACATCACGATACCTGCGACGGACAGTGCGGGGACACAGAGCCGATGCTGGAGCATCGCGATATAGAAGAGGACCTGCCGGGGGCGTCGGAAGGTGAGTACAGTATTTGTTTTTTTTCATGACTCGAGTATAAGCCGAGTTTTTGAGCACATTTTTTTGTGCTGAAAAACTCTGCTTATACTCGAGTATACAGTACATGAAGAATTCAGAACTTCTTGTTTTCTGCCGACTTTCAGAGTGTAGCAGCGGTTAGAATTCATGAATGGTTCATAAACTTTGATACAATTTCCCCTCCAACCAGACAAGGGATTTCACATCCTTCTCCTAAAGGGGAATTCTTTAGTTTCACTTTATGAGAAACAGCTGCCCCTCAGAACGTCACTGGATTACCAGTGTATAGAAAAAGGCAGTCAGGATCCCCCAAGAATACCAGCACACAATGGGGGAGATTTACCGGAAGTGAGAGCAGAACTGTTTTAGTTGCACTGATAGCATTTCCGCTGGACAGTACTGGACAGTTTACGAGCAGGAAGGCACACACACATCATAGACCAGTAGCCCCTTACCCCAGCGGTTCTACGCCTGACCAACCCGTACACACACTACGCCTCTAATAGCCCCGTTCCCCACGCTACGTCTCCAGTAGCCCCGGTTCCGCCCACCTACATTACACTGCCAGAAGCCACAGCCGCCAACACTACGCTGCTGGAAACCAGTCCCTCCACACTACGCTTCCGAAACCCCCAGTTTCCCCTACACTACACTGCCATACGCTGCAGTCCCTGTGCACGTTTTTGTGATGTAAATGTAAACTGACTTATTAAACATGCGGAAAGCAGAGGTCTTAAAGTCTGGAACTGACAAACAAAATGGTAAAAAACTCTGACTTTTGTCTTTTGCTTTTCACACAGCATAAAACTGGAATTGGTTTTTGGTATTCCCTGTATTTTCCAGGCTCCCTCCCCTGGTCACACCTACCAGTACATATGGAAGAGGCTGCTCCCCCTGGGTGACAGGACACCTGCACAGCCGCAACCTTCACCCCTCCGTCAAAGAGGACGGGAGGGCCCGTGACACATGGAGAGCATGACAAGTGTGATCCCGGGGACCGCCCCACCAACCGAGGGACACACTAGTTTACTGGCAGAGGGAGTGACCAAAAGTGACGTGGGCGGGCGGCTCTAGCTGTGCCTTCAGTACTTCCCGTCACAAACTGGGCGTGTACAAGGGAGGGACCTACCGTACGTAACTCGGGACTAGCGCTCCAGTGCAGCCGCATATCATAGCACACACTGGAAACTTACAGTGTCCAGGCGGAGACTTCCCTGTGCTGGAGAGCGGGAAGTGATTGTCCGTCACCTGGAAGTACTCGTGCGGCTTCCTGCGACATACATGAGCCGTAGGAGCAGCGCCACCTCAAGGCTGAGCACTAGAAGCACAGGAATGCGGTTACATTATAACTGTATCGCCGTATTCTAACACCAATAATTTTATTACTTCAGGCCGCGTTCACACAATGCATTGCGTCAGGTTTTTTTGTTGCATTTTTTGACGCATTCTAAAAGCTTGAATCGTGATCACATGCTGAGGTTACATTGTGTTTCCACTGCATGTGCTAAAATGCAATGTAACCTCAACATGTGATTACAATGCAAGCCGGAATGCGTCAAAAACGCAACAAAAAAACATGACACAACGCATCATGTGAGCACAGCCTCAGAGCTCAGTAAGGTCATATTTTGGGGATATTGATGTTTTCATTGATACCATTTTGGAAATTTGGTAGTGAAAAGGCATTGATTCAAACGTTTGGTATTTTTTTCCAGTTTATGATTATGTTAATTTATTTATTTTTTTTTTTTCATTGAAAAGGGGTGATTAGAATTTTTGTCCAAAGTCCTGCTACCCACAGATTGTGTGGGTGACCCTATACGTAACGCAAACAACGGTCCCAATATCAATTGAAAAAGACTGCACGGGACACAAACATAATTAATAGCTTTATAACAAAAATGGGACCTGCCTCTATCTTGTGGAGCTTGGACAGTCAGTTCATGCATCCAGGGCAGTAACTAGGAGAGGCTTGACCCCATCTCCGAATACAGCATGGGACCCCCTTCCATGTAAAAAATATATACATTGTATACACTCATATAAACAAACATTAATATACTTATATTTACAGTATATAAACATACAGTATACACACACCACATATACATGCATACAGCTTATACACATACATACAGTACCATGCACACCCATGAAGCATATACACATCACATATACACATACATACATGTATGTGTATGTACTTATCTATGTACCATTACCAAGTGCCTATTGAGGTATTTGTACATAGATATTCTCCTCTCTAGTTAGACCCACACTATCCCTTTGTTGTGTTGATATTTTTATATGTATCACCTTTGATGTGGGTTTTTTATTCAGATTTTTTGTGATGAATTTCACGTAATATTTTCAATGTTAATAAAGATGAGATTTTTTCAAATGATACTCTGCAATAAATTATTGGATTTATACTGGTTTGAATTGATAGTATATGAGCCAACACTGGTGAATGAGGATGTGTGCAAGCTGCAGAAAATATGGCTAGCACACATCTTAATTTCCTTGTCATGTGCATTAGCTATTACCCTGTTAAAGCTATCTATAAGTGGCCAACTCCTTCAGTCTTTAGGCTCCTTTCCTTATCTCTATGCTATGCTTGTGAATTCAGAAACACTGCTCACTACAGGAGAAAGACAAATCAGAAGAAAGACACAGAGAAACTTTTTTACTTCATAAAGTGTATTACATTTCTGAATAAGAAATCTTAAAAGGTTTAGTAATACATTACAGGTAACCTGTCAGCAAAAAAATTACCTAAAAAACCATTATCAGTTTGTTGTCAAGCCTCTTATCACCTTCCAGATGATTCGAGGTGATATTTCAAGGCCCAACGGAAGCATAATCCATAAAATCTACTTGGAAGTCAGATGTAAGCTATTATCTATGACGATTGAGTATGCCAGCACAATGGGCCATGAACGAAAATTTACTCTGGTTTGTTAAAGAGGATTTGTCACCCTGAAATACGGCACTAGGAGCTGCTTACTAAAGTAAGCAGCTCCTAGTGCTACAGCATATGCTAGCGTTACAATGTTAGCGTTATTGGAAACTAACAGTGCTGCGTTGTACATTACAAACGCTGGACCGCTCTCAAAGCGGTATTCATCAGGGACCAGGATTGAAGGCGGTGACTGCTGTATGACGCACGGCAGTCACCGCCACCCTATTGAGTGGGCAGGGAGGTCCAGGGAAGAGGCAGAGCCCTTGAGAACCGGCGTTTGTAATGTACAGCGCAGCAGTGTTAGAGTTATCGGAGGATTCCGATAACACTATCATTGTAACACCGCTGCATTTGCTGTAGGACTGCTTACTTTTAGTAAGCAGCTTCTAGTGCTGTATTTCAGCTTGACAGGTCCTCTTTATGCCAATTTCTGCTGACAGGTTCCCCTTAAACATGGATTCCAGGGTAGAGCGGACGCGTCTTCCCGGAGTTCCGCACTAAGTTATATGATCCAGCCACTGGATACCAGAGACAGGTTGAAGGACAGCACCCGGCGGAGTTCCTTGAGGACTAATTTACAACAGAGTTCTGAAAAGATAAGGTTACACCATTGTTTGCCATCCATAGCCTATGCTAATAAGGGTTCTACATTTCCATTATAGAGATATAATACTACGTGCAGCTAGTGGAATGCCTGATCTCACGCTAGGGGACTTCCACATATCCTTTTTCCAGACTTTTCATCAGACGTTCAAAAGAAGAGGGCCCAGTATACCAATATCAAAAGGAGGCTGGGGGTTATGCAGGTCTCGTACACCATGTTATACCCTGCATGTCTCTGAGTTTTTGCCTTCGAGGAAACGTAATTTTTTGAGTCGCCGACAGCTGCCCTTCAATGGCTTGATGCCAATGAAAACTATCGGAGGCATCAAGACCCGGACTAGTATGCTCCTGTTCACCGCTGAAGGATCAGGGCCTTATCTCTTTTTTCCCTTTGCAGTGGGGTGAAAGTTGTTGAGTTTCTAGTTATTCAGTTTTCCACTGATAGTCTTTGTGTGTGGCTGGGGAGATTCCCAAAGCATGCAATGGGGCAGATTTACTTACCCGGTCCATTCGCGATCCAGCGGCGCCTTCTCTGTGCTGGATTCGGGTCCGGCCGGGATTCACTAAGGTAGTTCCTCCGCCGTCCACCAGGTGGCGCTGCTGCGCTGAAAAGCATCCGAATGCCCTGAAATTCACCGAGCCTACCAAGTGAAGGTAAGCGCGTCCCAAGCGACACATTTTCCGTTTTTAAATGCGGCGGTTTTTCCGAATACGTCAGGTTTTATCGTTCGGCCACACCCCCCGATTTCCATTGCGCGCATGCCGGCGCCGATGCGCCACAATCCGATCGCGTGCGCCAAAAACCCGGGGCAATACAGGGAAAATCGGCGCAAATCGGAAATATTCGGGTAACACGTCGGGAAAACGCGAATCAGGCCCTTAGTAAATGACCCCCAATATGTCTTGGAGACGGGACAGTTGTATGTGCAGGGCTACTCAGCAAGTTCAGAGAACTTTTACATTGAGACTAGAGATGGGCAAATCAATTCTAACGTATATACGTGTATACCTTATATATGTATGTACAATGTACACTTTTTTAAATAAGGGTTTTTTCACTATATAGTATTATCTTTTACATTAGACTCCCATTGATAATGGTGTTCAATGGTCACAAAAACAAATATATATGTTGAATGCTATGGGGGCCAACACATTTGGGATCTTAGGTACCACTATGCTTTTTATGGATCGTGCTGCACGCATGCGCACTAACCTCTGGCACCTTTAACATCAGAAATTATCAGTTTGACGCATGCACTGTATATCAGATGTGGCGCTGGGCCCCGGCATCTTGATTTTACGATCCTGTTTCATGTGACCTATGGGCATGATGCGGACGCATGCGCATTATATTGGAGATGGCGCCGAGCGCCTCTACTTCATTACGGCGCTTTACACCTGCCATCACTTATCGTATTGACAAAGGTATTTATATCCAACAATGTGTATACATCAGTTACCCCTGAGGCAGCCACTTCTAGTGGCGATACGCGTGGGGCTCTCCCATTATTTCCTCTTTTATGGATATTTTTGTGTTAATCTTATTGGTTTGTTTATATATATTTCTTGTCACTTTTTCATTTTTCTATTTACATCTATGTAGTTGGACAGCTATAGGGGTCCGAATCGGAATTTGTTTAGAATTGCAGGAAAACTTCGATTCGTCACCGATCTGAAGTTTACGGTGATTTGTGGGAACAAATTTGGAATCCCCCCCACCCCACTTTATTAGCAAAATGGCCGTGAGCACAACGTGTCACATGGGGCAGAGAACTCTGCGACTAAGAAAGGAACATGGCAGTACTGTTCCTCACTGTATGGGGGTAGTGTTCCTCACTGTATGGGGGTAGTGTCCCTCACTGTATGGCGTTCATATTCCTCACTGTATGACAGAAGTGTTCCTCACTGTATGGCGGTAGTATTTCTCACTGAATGGCTGTATTCTTCACTGTATGGCGTTAGTGTACCTCACTGTATGGCTGTATTCCTCACTGTGTGGCAGTAGTGTCCCTCACTGTATGGCGATAGTGTTCCTCGATCACGGGTGACCCCGCGATCCATGTCTCGGATCGTGGGGGCACCCGTGCTCTGCTGCCGTGCCCCGTTCCCCCGGCTTTGTACTCACCTCATCCCGGTTCCTGGCTCCGTCTGTCCCGTTGAGGCAGCGCTCCTGCTTCTGGCCGAGGCCTGCTCGTTCCCGCTCACTAGGGCAAGCGCGGCCGACTCTTCAAGAATTTAAAGGGCCAGTGTCCTCCTTATTGGCGCTGGCATCCCGGCACTGCTATATCCCCTGCCGGATCTTCAGGTCAGTCTACTGAAGAGAAAGCCTCCCTGAGCGTTTCCAGACGCCTCCGAGTTTCCTGAGCGTTTCCAGACGCCTCCATGTTCCTGTGGTGTTCCCGTGGTGGTCCTGTATTCCTGTGGCGGTCCTGTAATCCTGTGGCGGTCCGGTAATACTGTGGCGCTCCAGTATCCTAGTGATCTTCCAAGGTCCTGCCATCCCGAGGTCCTGCTATCCCGTGGTTCTGCCTTCCCATGGTCCTGCCTTCCCGTGGTCTTGCCTTCCCGTGGTCCTGCCCAGTGTCCAAACCGTGGGCACTGCTATATCCCCTGCCGGATCTTCAGGTCAGTCTACTGAAGAGAAAGTCTCCCTGAGCGTTTCCAGACGCCTCTGAGTTTCCTGAGCGTTTCCAGATGCCTCCATGTTCCTGTGGCGGTCCTGTATTCCTGTAGCAGTCCTGTAATCCTGTGGCGCTCCGGTATCCTAGTGGTCTTCCGAGGTCCTGCCAGCCATCCATATGAGGTCCTGCCATCCCGAGGTCCTGCTATCCCGTGGTCCTGCCTTCCCATGGTCCTGCCTTCCCATGGTCCTGTTAGGGTAGGATTCAAGACATCCTCTTTTAGTATGCGTTGGCTGCGTGTTTCTAATCAATAAGCATGTGTGCACATTGTAAGAAATTAATTCAGACACATTTGCTGATTTAAATCTCACTCATGCGATCATGGCCATGGCAAATCTGCACTGCTAGAACTTTATTTGGTTTCACAAAACTATATAGAAATTATGGAAGAAGCAGAAGGGGCGGAGAATTCCCAGCTCGTGTGGTCTCTTGATTGGAGAACTTCCTTGCTGTTGCTTATTGACGTCAGGATTGAAGTCTTGTTGACATTCTTTAGCTTTAATTGTTTTCGTTATGATCACGATGCCGGCGCCATCTTATAATGAAGTCTCTGTTACAATGATTTTAGGAAAATAGAACAAGTAGAAATGACAGGATTTGATCTATCAGCAGGTTCACCTTAACAGTCCCCCCTAAATCCTGGAATTTCTCTCAGCTACCCTTAGTCTAGAAGGACCTACAGATCTGCCCATATGTGCTTCGTTCTCCTCTTCACCAGTTGGATGACAGCAGACCCCTGTTGGGTGCGCCCCCATTTAGTGGACTTTCACATATGGGAATCAAATCTCTACTCTACCGTTCCCTACTCCAGGGGCTGTTTGATATGCTTCAGGGGTGGTTGATCTTAGAGGGATATCTTCATTATGCAAATTTAGGTAACTTGAGTAAGGGGTCTTTGGCTTGTCTAACTACTGATACCCATGATACTAGGCGGACTTGATGGGGGGACCACATAACACACAATAAGTGACAAGAGCAAAATCACAATCCCCAATATCACCCCCACTTACAGGAAACCCTTCCAATCCCCCAACTACAAAGTGAAGGATATAGCGTCCACTTCCGAGTTTCTCTTGGGTTCCCTGGACAGTCCTTCAATCTTTTCAAGAGCATGGGTAATCGATCCAATGGGGGGCGATGTCATCCGGGATGTACATGCAACAAGTCACTCCCACCATCTTACAGACTCCTCCCTTCTCAGCAAGGGTCATGTCCAAATCCATGCGGTTCTGGGAAGCATCTCCGATATAATTCACAAGTCTCTGTTGATTACAATAAAAACAGTTAACCCAACAAACATCTTTGCTCATCTGGGGAATAATGGTCTGTCATGGGGAATACCTGTCCATATCTGATTGTGGGCCTTGTACTCATCTGGGACCCCCCTTGGTGCTCCCACTGTATCTGTATAAACATTGTCATCTAGGTGCTTCTCTCAGACCTCCAGAATCCTTTGGGATTCTCTGCCTTTTCTTTATGTGTCTGATCAACCTTATCCCTGGGGATCACGAGGAAGGAATACACAAATGTTATCACAGTACACTCACCTTCCCAGCCTCTAGGCCTGACCTGACTCTCCTATCCCCACAAATCCTGTCCACATCAGACACTGCTATACAGGGTTACCTGTGCTGTCAGTGTTATAGAAGGTCATTGTCTTGTTGCACCAACCGTAGGTAAAGTCTCCTACCCTGGGGGCATCCTGGTCAGCCCTATAGATACAGTGATAGTCATGGTTGGGGTGTCCCTGAGCATACAGTCAGTCAGAAGAGACCAGCTAGCAAGAAGAATATGTTAATCTGCAATAGAAAGCATGGAAGCGTGCTGACTTCCCTCTAGCTTCACAGACGTAGCACTGGTCAGCATGCTTGGAAAGGACCGTCGTAGCGAGGCTCCAGACTCTCTCTTTGGTGTCTCTTTACCACCACGTAGTCTCCAGGCTTCAGGGTATGCGTCCTGAGGTCTGTCTGGATCTGAAAAAGGAATCAGAAACACTTTTGCAGACCTTTTCCAAGGCCTGGCTCAACTGTGGCATGTTTCACCTGGTTTCCTGCCATCAGTTATAGGGTCTGTGGGAAGTAGGGGCTTAGTCTGGGTGCACAGCCAAAAAGTACTTCAAAGGGGGACAATCCCATCTTTCTGTTGGGTGTGGTCCTAACTGAATAGTGGGCAGCAGGAAAGCACTCGTGCCATGGATTCCCTGTTTCTTCCATGGCCTTCAGGATCTCTAACTTAAGAGTGCTGTTTAGTTTTTCAATCCCACCACTAACTTGGGAAGGGTATGGGGTGTGCAGGGCCTGTTCTATACCCAGGAGGGACAAGGCTTTAGGTTTTTACCTGTCCAGTGAAGTTGGTTCTGCGACCGGACTCTATGGTCTCTGGAAGTCCAAACCTGCAGAAAAATCTCACTCACCACCTTCTTTACCTCAGCTCTGGCAGTAGCCTTGGTCATGGGAGAAGCTTCTGGCCACCCTGGAAAGAGATCAATGCACACAAGCACGTACTCCTACGTACCACTTTTTGGTAGCTGGATAAAACCATCTGCAGTCTCTGGAAGGGATGCAGCGGCTTGGGTGTCACCTTCCGTGGGGTCTTTACCACCTTACCCGGGTTGTGGCGGGCACAGACTATACAGGCTTTCACTAGTCTAGTGACAGGGGTAGTAACGCCCGGGGCAAACCACTGGTGGTTTATGAGCACTAGCATGGCTGTTTTGGATATGTGTGTGTGTCCGTGGACTACTTGCCTTACTGTCGGGTGCAGGGCTCTGGGCAGGCACACCCTCTCTCCCAGCATCCAGGTGCCATCGGCATCTGGGCTCCAGCTTTCCTCCACACTTCCTTCACTTCTGATGACACTCGGGCCACCAGGGACTGGAACACCTGTGGATCAAACTTTTAGCTCAGAACTCACCGCTGAGACTTCAGGACAGTCTCCAGGCTCCATCTGTGCAGCTGCCTTCGCCATCCCGTCAGCCACATACTTGCCCTTGGCTTGTGGAGTTACCAGATTGTGTGTGCTTTTCCTTTTATTATCCCCACCTCTTGTGGAAGTAAGAGAGCATCCATGAGCTCTATAACCAGCGTGCCATGCTTAAAGGGGGTCCCTGCAGAGGTGAGGAAATCTCTAGCCTTCCATATGGGTTCATAGTCGTGTTTAGACCCCAGAACTATACCTTGAGTATAGATGTTTGCCCTTTTACCTTCCACCAGCTGTAGCGCTTCCCTGAGTGCCGTCACTTCACCTCCTGCGCTGACCTGTGTGGAGGGAGTGGTTCTGCTTGTACTACCTCATGTGCACCACTGACCACTGTATATCCAGTGTAGAAACGTCTGTCTTCTCCAGCAGACCTGGAGCCATCTATGAGAAAAAACTCAACATCTGGGTTAATCACCCTTCTCCCCTCCCTCTCTGAATCCTGGAAGACTGGTGACAGAATGAAGGATTCAGAGCTGTGCACCTTATCAGTGTATCCTGGGGCATCAGGAGTGCACACTGGAGTCTGAGCTGTCTGGCCTTGGCTCACATGCTTGGGCTGTACTTGGGTGAGGACACTGTGCAAGGTATGTGGGGTTTGCACAGTAACTGAGTGATCTAGGGTCTCTTAGGATCAACTCACTGGCCTTGCTGAGCAGATTGCTGGCTGCAGCTACTGACACATGAGGGGCTCCCCTCACGACTGAGTCTAACCGGGCCTAATAACGGGCCACTTGGGAGGCCACCACATTCCTGGGCTAAGACACCTGTGGCCTACATACTCAGTGCAAAATAAAACAAAAGGTCTGGTTCAGTGGCATGTGCCTAGGGACGGGGCAGACTTGCCAGCTTAGGGCTATGGAATGCATCAATTGCCTCCTGACTAAGGGCAAATGGGGAAGAGGCAATTCAGTCAGAAAGGGGCAGCAGGCCTTATCCCAGGCCTGCAGGAGCTGGCCAGTCCTAGAAACATGTGAAGAGGCTTAGGGCCTCAGGGCAGGGGCACATTCTGGACTGCCAGCTTTCTTTCCTCTGTCAGGTGTCTGCCTGTGGCTGAGAAGCAGTGGCCTAGGAAGACCACCTTCTCCTGGCAGTACTGGAGCTTGTCTCTGGAAACCTTGCAACCCTTCTGGAACAGAAAACACACATAAGGTCAATAAATGCATCCTGGCAAACAACAACAGTAGGTCCTCCGCATACTGAAAAGGAGAACATCCAGTAAGGGACTAGTCTGCCAGTCTACTCCCTGTAGGGCCGTGTAGTATCCAGTAAGGGACTAGTCTGCCAGTCTACTCCCTGTAGGGCCGTGGGGTATTGGCTGGGTGAGTTTTACCCCCCTTGTGGGAATCTGCATCAGGTATACTGGAATACTGAACTGGTAAAGGCAAATAGGTACTGGCAATCTTCATGTAGGGGCACAGAGAGGAAAACATTTGCCAAATCAATAACAGTAAATAATATGTCACTCTCAGGGACTGCTGCCAGTTTGGGCTAGGGACCACTCATTGGCAGCTTGGAGGTCATAGACCATCCTACAGGCATCCAGCTGTTCTTTCTGGGTCTTTTCCTTGACCGGGAATGGGCTAAAATCATCATCGGACTAGCAGAGGAGAGTCACAAATCAGTTTTACAATGAAAGGCACGAACTCTGTTTGGGGGGGGCGTTCAGAAGGGGGACTGTTCTCGCTGACATCCCTGTCCATTACCACCACCCCTTGTCCTGCCCTGTTGGGGGCGTCTCCGCCACTCACACTAGTAATGTCTCCTCCCCACCGTCGAAAACACGCCCACTTGGGTCGGTCGGTTGAGACTATTGGAAATGTTGTCAGTGTCACTTTGCCGTGGTCTGTGAAACTGGTCTCTGTTTCCCTCTGGCTTTCAGTCACAATCTTATCAATCCCTGTATACGCAAATCTGGTAGAGATGACTCTAGTCCGTTAACACCTTTGGTAACAACCCACTACACTACACTGTCAGGTCATTCCCCATGTGTCCCAAAGCTGCAAACCGTTCCCATGGAACTCTTCCATTACTGTGTGCTTTTTCTCATCCAGACATATAGGATTCTCTTAACTATCTATAAACTTCTGGCCAGACTCCATCATCTCAACAAAATCCAGGTACACTTATGTTGTTTTTTTTTTTTTTTTTTTTTTTAGTCATAAAAGGAATAAAAGTCAGTCCTAGTCTCTGTAATACAGTTGGGGGGCTCGTTCTTGCTTAGTCTGTTCCTGGGTTACACAGGAGGACATCACATCATACTGTATTCTTATTCCACAACCAAATACATTCCTTCAAGTCTTTTTTAGATTGTCAGGGAGAAGTCTAAATGCAGCGATCTGCCCCCTTATGTAAACAACTTCAGCTTACTGTAGCATCAAGGTCAGAACAGAACACAAAGTGATAACACAGCTCAGACAGAGCCCTAGATTTTTGGAGAACTTCAGCGTCAAGGCCATGTACATGTCTTCACAAAACAAAACGCAGCTCCAACAGCCCCCACCCTTTTGTTAACCCCTTAAATGCCAGAAAGCAGGTACCAGACACATTGCAACATTTTTTATAGTAATTTTTCTCTAATTGTCGGGATCAATAAATTTTAATAATACTCAAATAAACAACATCCCTCACTCCAAGACCCCTAGCAGACGCCCCAAGCATGGTCAGCTGTTATCCTACAAAGCCCCACAACCAGCCTTTATGGCTGCCAACAGCAATCAACTTTCAGGGACTTGAAGGGAATATAACTTAAAATGGCCGCCACTGAAGAATGGTAGGGCGTATCATCTTCTCTAACCGGGTTGCGGCTGGCATTGTTATCTCTCGTGGTGGTCCAGGGAGTCCACAAGACTTTAGTCCCAAGGGAATATTCCCCGAGATTGTGACATCCTCACTGTATGGTGGTAGTGTTCCTCACTATACAGAGGTAGTGTTCCTCACTGTATGGCTATATTCCTCCCTGTATGAGGGTAGTGTCGGTCACTGTATGGGGGTAGTGTCCCTCACTGTATGGGGGTAGTGTTCCTCACTGTATGGAGGTATTGTTTCTCACTGTATGGAGGTATTGTTTCTCACTGTATGGAGGTATTGTTTCTCACTGTATGGGGGTAGTGTCCCTCACTGTATGGCGGTAGTGTTCCTCACTGTGTGGCAGTAGTGTTCCTCACTGTATGGCGGTAGTGTTTGCACATTTTAATGAAGGGGTTAAACTGAGGCAGCCTCGGGTCGATGGATCCCTGCTCCCCAATGACGTCACGGGGAGCTATGATCCTCGTCAAGATGCGACACCATTTTTCCGGCGGCGATCTGCGGGTTATCACAGTACTGACTGCGGGTATTACAGGTAACCCTTTGCTGCAGCATGCAGCAAAGACTTACCGGCTATGGAGAGAGCTCAGCCCGTGAGCCCTCTCCTTGCACCCGCACCTGTACTGTTACGTTACATGTTGTGATTCATTTCGAAACAAATTTTCTCTGAAAATTCAGCGAACCTGGTCAAATGGAATTTTGAGAAATTCGTCCATCTCTAATTGAGACCTGTTCTCTTGTTCTTTTTTTCTTTGCAGATTCCTTTTAAGTAGAACCTTTACTACACCAATGCTTTCACCTCATCACAGGGGGGAATGTCTATATGGTGTAATATGTGTTTATGTATGTTCTATGTATGCTCTTAAGGGGGATGGGACAGGGGAACTATTAATAGACAGGGGTATGATAGAACTGCTAAATTATATGGGAGCAACCAAGAAAGAGAGATGTTGATTACACTTCATTTATATGAGTATATGCAATGACTAAGAAAGTAGATGTTTTGTTCTGGAATGTAAGGGGGCTGCAGAATGCGGCTAAGAGATGTGCGGTGTTCCAGCTGGCTATAATCTGCTTAGCTGAGACCCATTTAATAAAATATGGAGTTTTGATGATTCATAGGGCATGGATGTCCCATGAATATCAACTCTACATACTCGACTCGCGTGTTGGCACTGGAGCATTTAAAGGGCCAGCGCACTGCTGATTGGTGCTGGCCATCCCCTGGAAGTGCATAAAAGCCGGTCTCTCCCAGCATTCTCCGAATGATCTTCATGCTTTATGCCGTTGAGAAAGCGTATTTCCTTGCCTTGCATCTGTGTATTGGCTACCCGTTGTGACCCTGACCTGTCCCGTTTGTTCTCCTCCCCTGCCAGCCCTGAACTTCTGCTCTGCCTCCAACCACGAACCTGCCTACCGTCTCTGTACCTCGCCTTGGCTGCCACCACAGAAAAAGTCGCACCTGTGGAACGACCTGGTAGTACCATGCCGCAGCAAATCCAACCGTGCTGTGTGGCGGGCTCTGGTGATGACCGGATGCCACTTAGACTCTGGTCCCACGTGTCTGCTTACGTCCGCAATGGTCCAGTGGGTCCATCGCAGACTGTATTATATATGGGATCAATATACTACTGATTGCACTTTATATTCCACCACCATTTTCCTGTGATTAACGCCACATGGGTACTCTTATGGCAAATCCCACAAGGTTAGCCAAATTGCTAAGGAATGTGGGTTGGATGATGTCTGGAGTGCCCGTAATTCAGATGCTCGGAAGTACTCCTGCTACTCGAGCTCACACAGATCACTATGCCGTATAGACCTGTTCATAGGATCTGAAGCCATGTTTCCGTTACTGGGAACAGTGGAGTATCTCCCGCGTAGTATTTCTGATCACAACCCAATAAGAATGCATTTAAGAATAGAGGTTGCGGACCCTCGGTGGGGTTCGCTCTGGCATTTGCAATCATTCTGGTTACAATTGGTAGAAGGAGATGCTGAAACCGCCCAATTCATTAGGGAGTTCTTAGAGTTCAAAACCAACACCGCATTGTTAAGGATATCACACTGGTATTGAATGCCATCTTACATACTGTCAGACATTTTAAAGACTCAGCATTCATTTCACATAACTTTTTGTAATGAAAACTAAAGTTTGGGTGGGGTTCATCCCTTAGCACACAAAGACTGAACATCTGGGCATTTTGTTAATGTGAAGACAGCCAATGGTTCTACATTCCTTTGTGTACTTACATCCAATAGTGTTGCATTTCCAGGGTCAAACCACCCCATAGTATTGCCTGCTTGTGTACTTGCACGCCCCTTGCAGAGTTTGTTATGACTTTCCATATAAGAGTTTCAGTGGCAAAAAGAATAAAGCAGTCTTGAGCTAATTATCAGAAAGGACAGTGTGTCTTTCCTGTTTTACTCCATTCCAAACTGGAATACAAAGACTTATATAATTTGAAAGTCACCTTTACAATGAGGGGGGTTTGAGCCCCAGATAAAAATCTCTAAGAATTGGCATCCCTTGGATGGCCATACTTTTATGGACATCTGACCATTGAGGTGACCTCCGCAAGAGTCCAGGTGGCCAGTGACCAGAACTGACAATGAGCGTCAAGTCTATTTTTGTCTGCCCTGAATGTCACTTCTGTTTCACTTGCTGAAAGGGCTGGGTAAGATCATCTCCTTGTGTGATATTATGTACTTTGCCTTTAAATGTCCATATATAACAATATGCTCACTATAATTGTGGCAAAGAATCACTTTGAGACCGACAGAGCCAGTCTTCCAGGATTCAGAGAGGGAGGGGAGAAGGGTGATTAACCCAGATGTTGAGTTTTTTCTCATAGATGGCTCCAGGTCTGCTGGAGAAGACAGACGTTTCTACACTGGATATACAGTGGTCAGTGGTGCACATGAGGTAGTACAAGCAGAACCACTCCCTCCACACAGGTCAGCGCAGGAGGTGAAGTGATGGCACTCAGGGAAGCGCTACAGCTGGTGGAAGGTAAAAGGGCAAACATCTATACTCAAGGTATAGTTCTGGGGTCTAAACACGACTATGAACCCATATGGAAGGCTAGAGATTTCCTCACCTCTGCAGGGACCCCCTCTAAGCATGGCACGCTGATTATAGAGATCATGGATGCTCTCTTACTTCCACAAGAGGTGGAGATATTAAAAGTAAAAGCACACACAATATGGTGACTCCACAAGCCAAGAGCATGTATGTGGCTGACAGGATGGCGAAGGCAGCTGCACAGACGGAGCCCAGAGACTGTCCTGAAGTCTCAGCGGTGAGTTGTGAGCTAAAAAGTTTGATCCACAGGTGTTCCAGTCCCTGGTGGCCCGAGAGTCATCAGAAGTGAAGGAAGTGTGGAGGAAAGCTGGAGCCCAGATGCCGATTGGACCTGGATGCTGGGGGAGAGGGTGTGCCTGCCCATAGCTCTGCACCCGACAGTAAGTCAAGTATCCCACGGACACACACATCCAAAATGGCCATGCTAGTGCTCATAAACCGCTGCTGGTCCCGGGCATTAGTACCCCTGTCACTAGACTAGTGAAAGCCTGTATAGTCTGTGCCCGCCACCACCCGGGTAAGGTGGTAAAGACCCCACAGAAGGTGACACCCAAGCCGCTGTATCCCTTCCAGAGACTGCAGACGGATTTTATCCAGCTACCAAAAAGTGGTACATAGGAATATGTGCTTGTGTGCATTGATCTCTTTCCAGGGCGGTGGTAAAGAGACACCAGAGAGAGAGAGTCTGGAGCCTCGGTACGATGGTCCTTTCCAAGTCCTCCTGACCAGTGCCACGTCTGTGAAGCAAGAGGGAAGTCGGCATGCCTCCACACTTTCTAACTTACTTATTCTTCTTGCTAGCTTGTCTCTTCTGACTGACTGTATGCTAAGGGACACCCCAACCATGACTATCACTGTATCTATAGGGCTGACCAGGATGCTCCCAGGGTAGGAGACTTTACCTACGGTCGGTGCAGGCAATGACCTTCTTTAACATTGACAGCACAGGTAACCCTGTATTAGCAGTGTCTGATGTCTACAGGATTTGTGGGGATAGGAGAGTCAGGTCAGGCCTGCCTAGAGGGTGGGAAGGTGGTTCGGGGATAGGCCTGGTCTATGAATTAACTGGGACAAATCTGTAATTCTACCCGTGGCCATTGCGGCCGAATCCCCTGTACACAAAACACTACTATGAAACTTAGGTACCTGGACATAGTGGTCTCAGGCTAGGGCCCAGGATTATGTAGAGGAAAACCTCCTGCCTCTGCTGCAAACATTCAAGAAGGTAAACATCCTCTGTGGGTTTCTACTCTCTCTGGTAGAGAGGCGACTTAATTAAAATGGTGCTTATGCCCCAGCTGCTGCATCTTCTCCAGAATACTCCGGTTTGGTTTCCCTTTAGGGTGTTCTTTAGAAAACAAGGTCTATTTTGAGAACTGATATGATAGAGGGGGCACCGACGTATTAGAATTGATACACCGCAGGAGGGATTAGCGATACCGAACCCATGGGTCTACTTTCTTGCGGCACAAGCGCAGCAGCTTAAAGGGTGGGCAGAGCACTCTGCACAGACGGTTCCTTGGGGGGCACATAGTAATGAGAATAACAGGTATGCAACCCCCTAAAGCAGTAATTTAGGCAGGAATCACAGAGACTAGAACTGCAGGGAGGAGCGCAACATTGAACTTTATATCTAAAGTGTGGGTAGAGGGGTACAGTGTATATATTTCCCTATATGGCGTAATCCAAAGCTCACGGAAATATTTAGATTGGAGGGCTTCTCGTCCTAGGAGGACAAGGGAATACATTTCCTGACCTACTTTTTGGATGGAAAGAACTTCAAATCATTTTAGCAGCTGAGAGAGGAATTTGACCTACCACATTCACAATTGTATAGATTCCTACAGCTAAGTCTATACAGGAGGGGATAATTCAAATAGCGTACAAGTTTGTTCTCAAATTGGCAGTGTCGGCGGGTAGTGTCCGTGGACGTGTATCAGGAATATATAGACACCTTCTGGAGGAATAGCTCAAGGGTCACCCTGTATCAATAAAGGAGAAGTGGGAATTAGATATTTCACCATCTGAGTTCTGGCATCTATCACGAGATCTAAGACTGTTGTCAGGTCTGATTCATGTTGTCCCAGATGCTCAGCACCAGATGAGTGCTAAATTTGATCAGGACGGTGCTCTCAGTCAATTTAGATCCAGATCCTAGCGTCTGCTTACTAGGCATTGTAGAATGGGATGATGTAACTGGTACGACCTTATTATGCATGAGAAAAAACTGTTATACCTAGCGCGCAAAGCTATATCTGCAAAATGGATACAGGGGTCTCCTCCCACCATGCAATTATCCTCATTTCCCTCGATTCCGTTCCTGATTCTGATTCCATGCTGCCTGTCTCGACCTCCTGCCTGTCCCCGAACACGACTTTGCCTGATGATTCTGTACTAGGCCTTGGCTGCCACCGCGGACAAAGCGGCACCTGTGGAATGGCAGGCTCTGGTGAAAACCAGGTGCCACTTAGACTCCAGTCCCAGGTGTCGGCTTACGCCATCATCCGCTGGTAGTCCAGTGTGTCAATTACCCCTGGAGCCTGACAGTAAGATCGGACCATGGACCCCGCCAAGGTCCCACTTCCTGAACTGGCTGATCTAACCACCATCATGATCCAGCAATCCCAGCAGATTGCCACACAAGGTCTACAGCTTTGTCGAGTCACTGCTATGCTACAGCAGATGATGGCTACTTGCATCAGCGCCTGCTGATGCTCCGCTACTGCAACTTCTTCCGCTTCTCCGGTTGGCCTGCCTGCCACGTAACCCAGGTTGAGACTTTCCATGCAGTCAAAGTATGATGGGGACCCTAAATTGTGCAGGAGCTTTATCACCTATGCTGCACATAGAGCTTACGCAGTTCATCACGGAACAATTTAAGGTGGCATTTATCACCAGCTTCCTCTTTGGGAAGGCCCTGGCAGGGGCTACTCCTCTCTGGGACAGAAAAGACCTGGTTACAGCCAACATCACCTCTTTCTACACTGAGTTCAGGTCTGTCTTCGAGAAACCTGCACGGGTATCTTCAGCCAAGACTGCACTGCTGAACCTGTGCCAGGGCGAATCATCTGGTGACTATGCGGTTCAGTTCTGTAGACTGACCTCGGAGCTAGCCTGTAACGAAGCAGCCCTGATAACAACCTTTAAAAAGAGACTTTCTGGACAAGTTAAGGACATGCTGTCAGAGTGAGACCTGCTGCTACTCTGAGTGGTCTCATCTCTCTGGACACTCAGATAGATATAGATTGAATAAAATCCAGAGTGCAGGCCCCAATGCATATATATTGCATTTCAGTAGTGTCCATCCCTGTACATAACCCCTTGTGTGTAATTGTAGCAATAACTGTACTAATATACATCTACAGGTTGCAGGTGTCGTGGCGTCAGATTCTTCCCTATCTTCTCCATTAGGTCCAGCATCACCATGTCTCCTCTTCCAGTAATGTGTCCTCCCTGTGGAGCTTACTGCACTTACATCTTATGTTCTTCACTGTATCTACATTTTGATCCCTTAACAATGTTACCCTTCTGCTTCCTCCAACAAATGCTGTAATAGTACTACACAAAAAGTGCTCCAGAACATACCAGCCGCAACGCTGTATTATGAACCTTACTGCCCCCAGTCACAGTATATAGCCCCATACTGCACCATTTTCATTGTGTCACCCATCTAATAATGTTCCCTAAAAATTGCCTAACAAGTAAGAATGCAATCCACATGTAATAACTGTGCCCCACCAATTTCACCCAGTGATAGCCTACCCTAAATAATGCCCTTCCTAATCAAGAACACCTAAAAGAGCCCATTTGCTAATAATACCTACAGTCCCTCAGTCCCCACTAAGTAATGTCCCCCACAATCACTTACAGCCCCCACCATATAATGTATTTAACAGCCTCCAGGGATGCCCTCACAGCATCACAGTGCACATAGCAGGGGCAGAGGAGAGAAGAAAGCTGGTGGGAAGCAGGGAGAGGTGAGTATATGATGTGTTTATTTTAATTCAACAGCAACTTTGAAAAGAGGAGGCGGCTAGGAGACACACTATGAAGGAGAGATGAAGAGGCCACAATGAGAGGGAACCAGAATATGAGGCGGAACACAATATGAGGGTAGAGATAAGAGGGCCACAATGTGAGGGGAGACCTACAATATGAGGGGCAGGTGAGGAGAGGCACACAAGATGAAAGGGGGCACAAAATGGGGGGATAAGAGAGGCACATTAAGATGAGGAGATAAGAGTGGGACACAGTGAAAGAAGGGCACAATATGAGAGGGAGAGGAGGAGTACCCATCAAGATTACATGGTGATGAGAAGGGTCCCCCCAAGATGAGGGGGCACTATAAGAGGAGATCACAATGAGAGGCGGCAGTAAGAGAGTGCAAAATAAGAGGGGACTCACAAGATTAGGAGGCCCCCAATATGAGGGAGACATGATAGGAGGCCCACAACATAAGGGGGAGCTGATGGCCCCAATGTAAGGCGAAGATGAGAAGGGGCCCATGATATGAGGGGAAGAGAGTAGGGGCTCACAAGATGAGGTGGAGTTTAGGAGGGGCCACAAGACGATGGGGGCTAAAATTTAAGGGGGAGATATGAAGGGGGCACAATATAAGGGGGCCACAAAATAAGAGGGAGATGAGGGGCCACAATATGGGGCAAAGATGAGAGGGGGCCCAAAATGTGAAGGGTATATAAGGGGGAGGAATGACATAAGGGGAAGATGAAGGGGTGATACACTCAAATTACTTCTTGAAATGCATTTTCAGTCACTTCTCCCTGAACTCAGATGTCTTTACACCTAAATGCTTGCGCCTGGTAAGTAGGAAGAAGTGTTTTTAAACATGCCAAAACATATGCTACTACTTACTAGATCTAGAAATATAAATGTTTAGAGAGGAGTTACTCCATACACACTGCTTCAAAACTTAATTCAAGAGCATCTTGTGAACACAGCCATGCTCACCCCGAAGCAGATCCTGGGCAGTGAGCACTGCTCCCCCCTCCCCTCTTCATTGAAAGCCGAGTGGCTGTGATGCAAATCTGTCAAATTATATGATATGTTTGATGATATATCTGATATTTGTCAAACCTGTCATGGTGCAGTGAGACATAGGGGCTCATTTAAGTCGGACTATTTCAGGGGATTGCTCGGCTTGGACAAGTATTTAACAGGTGTCTGCACTGGGATTTTTGCACATGCAAACAATTTTTGGCGCAGCTGGCTTCCATGCGACACAAATTTGAAGGCATGATGTCGGACAATCTTAGGGTGCGTTCACACGTTGCAGTTAAAACTGCATCGCAATTAGCTTTGAGGTGGTTTTAGGTGAAGTTTTGTCAATTTCACAGGTGAAAGACATGAACTGAACGGGTGAATTAGATTTTTAAGGAGAAAGCTGTTCCACAAATGTCTTTCACCTGTTGATTTCATGTGTTTCACTTGTTAAAATAATACCACCTAAAACCAACCCAAAACTAATTGCGATGCAGTTTTAACTGCAACGTGTGACCGCACCCTTACTGATTCGGACTGAGGGTGGGATTTAAAATTCAAATTGTGTTGCAGGTCTAAACACTTACATGATCTTGGTGAATCGAGGCACAGTGCATTTTGTGCAAATAAATGTGCCCCGTAGTGTACTCATCGTACCATGACCGGGCACCATAGACTTTTATTCTGGCTGCAAAAACAGGATAATTACTCACCAAAAGAGTTTTGCATCCTGTAAAAACAAATCAGTCCTGTATCGTGAATAACACGTCAAACATATGTCAACATATATTTGGGGTATCGCCAGTAATTGCGATGACCCACAGAGTAATGATTTCAAATTAAGTAATACAGCGTATACAACAAAAAATACTTTCCAAATAATGCTTCCATAATGTTTTAAATGAAGCGAGATGCTTAAAGAATTAAAAATATTAAGGCTGTTTCAAATAGTTTGATGGATGCTGGATTACCCATGAGGTGATTTTTTTAGGAGTTTCTAATAAATACACCTTTTGAAAACCCATCAAAATTAAAGGGGAATTCCCACGAAGACAAGTTTATAAATGTACTCAGGGCAACAAAATAACACATTCTCTAATTCACAGTTGTTAATAAAAATCCAGCATTTCCCCAAATCTTGCGGTGTTACGTGCACCCACAGCTCAGGTGGTGGTGACATGTTTGGTATACACTTGTTGTTCCCGCGCTATTATTTCCCATACGCCACATTGTATCCAGCTCTTGCCACTAGTCACACATAGTAACCTCTATCACCGCTACACAGTGACGGGCGGCTGCGGAGGCCTATATCCCGGCATGCACCGCTCCTCCCAGCTCCACTTTGACCTCTGGTGATGTGCTAAACATCCGGGCTATCTGTACTATAGAGGGAAGATGGCGGCGGCAGTGCTACCTGCTGATTGGATAAAGAATTGGGAAAAATCCGGAAAAAATGACTTGTAAGTTGTAGTTTCGGGGTCTGAGCTTCGGTGCCGGGCGGGAGGGGATGACGGGGGCAGTGGGTGTCAGAGGAGAGCGGAGATTTAGGCGGGAGGGGAGGGCAGACGGGCTGGAGGCCGCTTAACGTGTGAGGGCCGGGAGGACGCGGCGGTAAACATCCAGAGGAGATAACGGATGAGCCCGAGTCCCCTGTGTGAGCGCAGCCTGTATGGAGGGGACATCACCGCGGTACCACGGGCCGTGCACGGGGCCTCCGCTCTCTGTACGGACGGTTCACGACTGAAGTGCAACAGTTGCCCATAGCGACCTATCAGGCGGTGGCTTACATGTGTGCGCAGCAGTTCTGTGGATAAAAGTAGAATCCCCCCCCCCCCCCATCTTGTGAGCAGAGCCGCCTAATTACTCCATGCATCTGCCCTTATACAATGTATCCACCGCTGCAGTGCAGTGTACACTGTAATGTAACATTGCTGTATCCCTGGTGGAGACAGCTGCTGTGATAATAGTACCAGAATCTATAAATATTATGTGTCACAATCTCAGCAATAAAAATATATGGTAAATTTACCAGTCCCCATACTGATGACTGGAAAACTGTGGAGGACATGTTCACACGGGTATTAATGGTTTCCATTATTTGTTAATCAAATTGTTCCTGTTAAAGAACATCTATCACTAGGATGAAGGATTGTAAACCAAGCATGCTAACATGCTGCTGTGTGCCCCAGGTCAGAATCTGTACTTCTTTTAGCTCCTTAGGACTTTGTCTTTACAAAAAGAAGTTTTGAAAAGTATGCAAATGAGCTTGAGCAGCTCCATGGATGTCATTGGAGCCCCTCTGACTCATTTGCATAATTTTAAAAACCCTTTATTTCTTAAAAATGCATAAGAAGCTACAAGAAGAGCAGATCCTATCAGAGAGGACACACACCAACAGGTACGTGTGCATGGTTTACAGTCCTTCATCCTGGTGTTAAAGGTATTGTTGCTGTTAAAGGAAATCCAACACTGCATTCCAGTGTATTTAATTATAAATACCATAAGAAGGGAACCTATCAACAGATGGTGAACAAATAAACCACTACCAGGATGTTTTGAAGCTGATTTACACCTTTCAGATCATGTTTCATTAAATTCCAGCATGTTGGCATCATTCTGAAAATCATCTTTGAAGTGGTATAAATTCATGGGGTGGGAGAGTTCATCTCTGAAATCGGGCTCTCCCTCAAAACACCCCGCTACTGTAATGGATGTCATGCACCAGACTTCAGGAGCGACGGTTCCGATGTCTCTGGATGCAGGGCATCAGTGTATAGTGTAGGGGACATTTGAAGACGAGAAGAGAGCTAGATTTCAGTGCTGAACCCTTCACGACTATTTACTGCTCCCTTTAAAGTAGATATTCCTGATGATGTTAAAACACTTGGCCATGACGGCAACATGATCTGGACGATGTTATGTCTGCTGATGTATTTCCTGAAAATATACACATATGGAAATTGATAGTAACCTGAAGGAATTCTGGTTCTCTTACACATGGGGAGACCATTATTCTCTCATTATGGAAGTGTGAACTTTCCGGACAGTTCCAATAAATGGTAATGTAAGAACTTGGTCACCCGTAGACACGCACATGGTTTGATGCTGCTTTGCTGAGGTTAAAGGAAACCTACCACTTGAAGTGGCAGGTTTCAGAAGAAACACCGAGCACCAGCTCAGGGTGAGCTGGTGCCGGAGCTTATTTTTGTTAGTGTTTTAAACCGCGGTATCACTTTTTAAACTGTAAACGGTGCTCGGTGTTTTCTTCTGAAACCTGCCACTTCAAGTGGTAGGTTTCCTTTAACAAAGACGCTTGTACGGTGCAGTGCGAAACTTCCTATCATGGACCCTGAGCTCACTTCTGCTAGAAGACTTTTAGAGGATTATTCAATTGAAATAAAATTCTATATAAAATGACCCGAGTGTTTATATGAAAAAAAAAAAACTTGTCAAAAGAAAATTGCATAACCACATTGTAAATACACTTCTGAGTGGTTGATAATGATATATATGCCTCATGCACATGGCTGTGAGCTACCAGCACAAACGGCAGCAAACTTATAGGCATGTTCACAGCGCGGTGCATCACTGTGTATGTACCTGCATGAGGCAATGGGGAGCTGATGGAAAACGCTAGTGTTATGAGGGACTCCCTCTAGCTGGAAAGGTGGGCTAGAGTTTCCCATGGAGGCATACAGCTTCTCTGGGATATCCTGTGGTATGTTACTCCTACAGACTCATTGGTTTCCGAAGATGACACCCAAACTAGCACAGTAAATGCTTGATTGTCGATAAATTTAAAACCTGGGTAGATCAGGAACTGTACTGTGTGTTCCAGTATTACCCTTCTGCGAAAATGCCAATTGATGGCACGTTGTGTCCCGTGTATCGCCCCTAATGATGGCTGACTCTACAGCAATGGCAGGATTTAAGCCCCCATTGTGAGCTCTCCAGAGAACATAACATTTGTCAGATCTCAAGCATATGATATGTCTCTAAACACCATATCGCTCCCATCTAAGAGTCTCGACACCACTGAATATGAAGGCCACGGTAGCAGCCTGCCTGTAGGAGGACCCTTATAGCAAACCTGTCTTCAGGAACATTTCCCCCATATACCCATAGAATATAGTGTACACATTGCCAAAAAAGGTAAGTTAAAGTTTACCTTTCTGTATGCAGAGCTGTGTCCCTAGTCCCATGGCAGTGGCCAGTGAGGAGTGGTTCTCCTAACCTGTACATATTGGATGTCGCCATAATCATTGAAATCTACAGTATAGGTCCCATTCATACGACAGTTGGGGCAGTTTATCCGGCTATGGCACCCAGGCTCGGTACAGAGAGCACAATGATTGCCCACCGTTCCAAGCCGTGATCACAAAAAAGATGGAGCTTGATCTATCTTCGGCAGTAAGAACGACTATGCTGCTCTATTCTGTGGTGAGCACTTCTCGTCTCCAGCAGACTGCCTGCTTGGCATACGTTCGTGTGGGGACCAAGGACCAATATGTGGCTGCTTATCGGTCCCCATTAACGTCTTTGCCTCACTGCACTGTGACTCTGCACTGAGAAATATAGGACATGTCCTATATTTCTCTGTGTTACAGCGCTGACCCTGCGCTGCTCTATGGAGAGGGGAGGGGTGAGCAGTGCTCATTCCTCCTCTCCAGCGCTGTGTTGTGTTCCCGGCCTTTGTCCTCAAGACATGCATGCAATATTGTGCCACAAACAAGGAACCCGTTGTACATAATATTGGTTATTTATGTGCAAATAGTGGCCCTGAGGTTTTAATATGTCACCATAACTAACATTTCTATTTGAGCAAATTTATGAATTTCCCTATGAAATAACTTTTCAAGATGTTGTAATTTTTAGCATTGTGCTTTCCTTAGTTATTACTCCCGTGTGAATTGACGTCTTATTCACTTCATCTCTCCACAGTGTGCAGTTATGTCGCAGCCTCACTGAGAAAGGACAAGAAAATGTGACATTTAAAGGTAAATGTTTATTACCTGTTATATTGTGACAGCACAGTCTGAATAGTAGTAATACAGAGGTTGTCCAGTTTACCCTACATGCTTCTTAAACCCATTAATGGAGGACCACCTTCTCAAGTTCCGTTCTGCAAAACACACACAGTTCATTGGGCACATTTTGCCCTGTGATGGTTCTGCAAGGAATAAAACTTTTAATGGTATGTTTCCACACTTTCCTGCTTGGCCAGATTCTGGCTCTGATGAATGTCATGGCTAGTAACTCCAAAAATACAAATCATTCTGAGGCATCTTATGATGGAGCTTCTGCAGAACCATGGCCTGTGGTTTTTTTTAGCGGAAATGCCCTGTATCAGAATAAGGATGTGATTCCCTTAATAAGAACTTTCTCTACTTATCTGGCAGTTTAAATGACATCTACCATCATTTTCACTGACATTCGACTAGTCCTTACAAGCTCCTGAGAATCCATAATCTCTGAATCTATAGCAGGGTTATAATTGCCCTAGGATTCCTCAGGAGCTTGTAAGTAGGACTAGTCTACCATCAGTGAAACAGATGTTCTTTAAAGAGGTTGGCCACTTTACCTCATGCTTTTTGTAATGTGTGTAAGTGTGGGGGGCAGGATATTAGGTAATTTACCAATATACATCTATTAATAGTTCTGCTCTGCTTTCTTGATATGTAAAGTGAAGCTTCTTGTCTTTTACCTCATCAGCCAGACATTCCTGACCATAAAATGGCTGCAGATGGAGGGTCTTGTGACCTCTAACTGTCCATGAACAATCACCAAGAAAGAAAGCAGAGCAGAACTGGTAAATTACCTGGTTTGGTAAATTACCTTATATTTTGCCCAACCCCCCCCCCCCCACATACACACACTTTACAAAAAACATGAAGTAAAGGGGCCAACTGCTTTAACCAATTTCTCGAATCTTGAAAGCATAAGAAGGTGTTTTCTCATCTTAAAAATGTATGGTTCTCTGTGGAACCTAGCACAAGGAGGAGAACTAAATAATTTGCCAATCACTTTGCTGTTACACAAATTATGTCTCTAATATAGTCCTTTCTGCTCCTTTGCCCTTATCATTGTGTTTTACATTCATTATGTAGAGTAAGTACCCTGCACTACCCCTTGAGGATGTTCTCCTTCATGCGTGCTTCTCCAATATGGAGCCTGGGCTGCACTTAGGTGGTGCTCAGCTTGCAAATATAACGTAGAAGAAATAATACTTAATCTAAGAAAATATGAAGCGGCACTCACCAAGTTCGTGCGAAAGTTTGTCATCACTCTGTTGGTCCTAATAAACTTTCGCACGAACTTGGTGAGTGCCACTTCATATTTTCTTCGATTAAGTATCATTGTGTATTACATGCTGTGCTAGGGACACCAAAGAATTAATAAACAAAAGAAGTGCAGAACAGATGGGGAATTATTGCAGCACTGGATGGACATGCAAAGAATAGCGGTGCTGAGGAGGAACCCTTCACAAAAACACTGTTTTCTTTGATGCTATTGGAGATACTAGTCGTGTAGTGTTGAAACGCATTGCTGCTCTAGTATTCTATATAGGCCAATATGGTGAAAATACTTATCTGTCATTTCAGATATAATTCTGTAAGCTTATAAAGTGACCCAAACAATGGTGGACTCCCTTTAACTTTGTTACTGGAGACTGACATCTTGGAAGGTTTTTTTTTTAAAGGCACTTCAATTTGGTGGACTGCGTCAAATTCCACACTTGTCTATGATCTAGCACAGAATTATTGTGATTGGACTTCCACATTTCACTTTCATTGATGTATAATTCAATTGCGGTGGAATAACTTTTATTTGGGTATTTTCCCACAGGGTTGAAGTGCTGGGGAATTTCTGTGAATATTTTGGTGGAGATATTCTGCAGCATTTTACCATAGCAATGGTGTGAATTCCACATGGGCTCAGAAAATAACCATTTTTTGGGTGGCATGTTGTATAAATGTATACTAGAATTATGATAAATTACATGCAATATAAAGGTTTTTATGAAGGACACTGGAAGGATCTTCTTGACAGGGAGGCAAGAATAGGGACGAGCAGAATTTGATGAAGTAGATTAATAAATGTGTTTTTCCATGAATCCTCACAAAGGGAAGGCAGTAAGTGCCCTCTTCTTGTTGTGGCTGTCTTACTGCCTTTGTCAGTGATGGGATATCCCTTGTGAAATCCTATAGTCTCCAGCCGTCCAAGCAGTCACTGCCAAATACTCTTGTAAGGAGCAATGTGTCTATATTGTCCGTTATATAAATAATTTTCAACACTATACTTTCTATGCTTTTGGTTACACCCTTCCCCAGCACCCAGGGGGATTCCAGGATTCCTTAAAGGGGTATTCCTACAAAGACAAGATTTTTAAATATACTTAGAGAGAGGTTGGAATTATATTATCCTATCAGTCCTGGTCTTTACAATTTTTACACTCTTGACTATGGCCAGATTCTTCTCATGAATAACATCTCGTGTCTGCACGATGCAGTTCTCTGTGCCTCCTGCCCCTCCCCCTGCATTCCAAGCAGCGTGCAGAGACTTGCTCTACTAGCTAGAAACCAGATAAGGTCTTTATTCGGGAGGGAGGCATATAGCAGACCTGACCCTTTTTTTTTTTGAGTGAGTAGATCTCATCTCTCATCTCTGATCTGTCTCCTCTCTCTTGTTCTGTGTCGAATACTAGTAGAATGTTCAGAAACTAAATAAAAGTTTAGATAAACCCTAGGCCTTGTCAGGAATCATGAGGTGTTTGTTCAGAGTTCCCACCCACACTCTGGAATTTTACTCATCACTAGCCCATCACTGAGTTATAGGAGTAAAAACCATGATAAAACTGGGTAAGGCTACATTCACACGAACGTATGGGGGACGTATATACGGCCGAGGTATATAAGGCGTATATACGTCCCCCGTACACGGCAATAGTCGCACGGCGCCATACTGGAGCGGTAATGTTCCATACCCGGGAAAAATGTGCTAGCTTGTCTCCGAATATGGCGCTGTGCTCCATATATTACTAGGGGAGCAGACGTGTGCCCGCTGTACTATAGTATGACAGGCATACATCGGGTGAATGTAGCCTAAAATTATAAAGTAAGAGGGGTAAAATAATCTTTATTGTGTGAACATCACTAGGGGATTGAAATTTGCGAACTTTGTTTCATGGGCAAACTTCTTTAAAAACTCCATTGAGAGCAAATAATTGAAAGACCTGTTTTACCCAATGTTGTGTCGGTCAGGACTGGAAATTCCATATGGTTATGTATATATACTTGTTTTCTTTCTTAGAGATCCAGCAGGTTCTTTATGAGCTTGCCAGTCATGTGATAAAAGGAAATCTGAAGCAGGAACAAGCTGCAGGAGTGCTGACAGATATCATAGTAAGTGTTCATAACGTTCATTTTGTCCAACTATCCTGATAGGGGAGTGGGCCGATGACCATTCAGAAAATCTTTAGCCATTTGTATCCTGTCTAAATTGGTTTCAGTAATAATAATAATAATAATAATAATTCAGCGCTGCACAAAGCATGACAAATTGTTCCCTGTCTCCTTGGGGCTCACAGTCTAAACAACCTAACAGTATGTTTTGGAGTGTGGGAGGAAAACCGGAGTACCCGGAGAAAACCCACACAAACACAGAGAGAACATACTCTTTGCAGATGTTGACCTGGGTGGGATTTGAACCTAGGACCCCGGCTCTGCAAGGAAGAAGTGCTACCCACTCGGCCACCTTGCTACCCGAGAAGCTAATGTGGAATGTTTTATGTATAAATTAAAAAAAAAAAAATTGTAAAAGGTATTAACTGGTTGGCAGCACTTTTTTTTTTTTTCCTCACATAATTCGTGTTCTGCAAGTGTAATGCAAAGCTTTTGAAATAAATCACAACAAGATACAGTACAGACCAGAAGTTTGGGCACACCTTCTCATTCAAAGAGTTTTCTGTATTTTCATAACTATAAAAATTTCTGATTCACACTGAAGGCATCAAAGCTATGATTTAACACATGTGGAATTATATACTTAAAGGGGTATTCCGGGAATATGAGCGTCTGATACAAAACCCATAGTGCTATAAATAAATTAATATAACAATAATTTGATTTTATGCTTTACAAAATTTTATGGCCTCTCTAAAGTAAGCAGAGTTCTCCCCAAGATGGCCAGCACTGGAAACTACAAGTCCCATGATTCTTTAGTTCTCAGTAACTCCTCCAACCTCTTATGCTTTTCTCCTAGTGATGATGTAGCAGATGTAACAAATGAGCCGGAGGCGCCCAGGGTCACGTCTGCTAAGCGCCTCCTGGATGATACACATGTGACTGATCACATGGCCGTGACATCGCTAAATGTCCCTTAGCCTACTGGTGGCAACAGTGTACTGTAAATTTATTGGTTTTTGTTTTTGCCAAATCTGCCTAGTTTTAGTACCCTAAGGTATGCAGATAGCCATCTGCTGACCTGGGCCAGAACTGTTATAGGGCACTGCCATGTGCAGAAGAGCTGGGATGTGATCGCTTCTCCTCCCCACTTCATAGGAACAGGGCAGCCGCACATGTCCTACCTTTTTGTAAGCATGCCCGCCCTAGCCTGTTCACAGTGAATTGACCGCACCGTGACCGGGTGACATAGACCTTTATTTTGACAATGATCTGGTAAAGCCAGATCACAGCCACAATAACGGTCATGTGCATGGGGCCTAAGGCTGCGTTCACTCATTGCACTTGGCAAGCTAGTGTTTCACTTTAGAGACTTATGACGTGGCATAGGACAAGCCCTTCCCCTTTCAGATTGAATTGCATTTCAAAAAGCAATTCAACTGGAACATGTGCATTGTGCACATATTTAGAAACGCAATGCATGTTGGCAGGGCTCAGCCCAACTACATATGCGTTTCCACTCAAACACATGCAATCTGTAAATAGCACCTGTTGTGTTACACTGTTTTTATGCAAAACACTGTTGTATTGTTACACTGCCTCACTTGTTACAGATAGCATGTGTTTCAATGGAAACACATGTGCGATTGGGCCGAGTGCGCTCATTTGCAGTTGTATTGCATCTCTAAACATAATGCAGAAGCAGTGTGTGAATTGCAGCCTCGGGCTCTCCACAGACAAAACCGTGCTCCCGTGTGTCATGTGCAGGGGGATCCGCTTACTGATGATATTTGACAGTGATTGCATGGAATGCAAACACAAGAGGAAATGGCACCTGCTCTATATTTTGCATCCTGGTACGTGTGTTACCTGTGGAAACAGCTAGCACATGTCTTATATTCTATATCATGTGCTGGGGGCCTTGGATCTAGCATCTGATTCCCTGCCCTTCTCTATTTTTCTCATCATACATATGTGCATAGTTATTTGCTTACATTCAGTTTTTCTTTTCCCAGGATTTAAGGGATGACATTCCTTCAATACTTGCAGATGTCTTTTGTGTGTTGGGTAAGTTTTTCATATTTTACTCTGTAATATTTATAGTTCCCATTTACTATATTACAGTACGATAACCATCATAAACGCTTAGGCAGGAACTGATTAAATCCAGCACTAAAGTGTTGACGGTGACAAGCAAAACTTATCAATTATTTTTTATTTTTCTCTCCCCCCCCCCCCCCGCCTCTCGTTCTTTGAACATAGATATTGAAACCAGCTGTTTGGAAGAGAAATGGAGGCGAGATCACTTTACCCAGTTGGTCTTATCGTGTTTGGTAAGATTGCTTTGCATATAGAGCATTTTTTTTGTTTATGCATGATTGTGAGATTTTTAGCAGGGGGGTATAATGCCTCATTACTAAAGTGGACTTGTTGTACAGAAGAGAAAATCCATGCAGTTACTTGTTTTACTTTTATATTTGTCAATAAACACCTTTCATTTGTGCTATAGCTTTTTAATGCTTAAAGGGGTATTCTGGGAATTTGAATGTTGTATACAAATTCCCATAATGGTAAATAAATAAAACTCTATGTAATTAATCACAAAACGGAGCTTAAATAGTTTGCTTTTATGATTCACAAAATGTCATGGCCTCTATAAAGTAGTTATCCTCAGGAAACTACAAATCCCATGATCCTGCAATTCTCAGTAACGTGTCCTCCCTGTTTTGCTTTTCTCCCAGTGATGATCTAAAACTGTCCAGCTCTGTTACCATGATAATGATGTTTCTAAGTGCCATTACTTCACTTTGCCTATCTGAGATGTCTCACCATAAGACTGGCCACACTGGATACACTGCAACAAACCAACCGACTACAGCCAAACATAGTTTGGAGGTCCAGGACTTGTGACCACTGGCCATCTTCTGTCCTGTGTCCTTCACTGGGAGATAATCAATGGGCTGATTGAAGGGCCAGTAGCATTTTTATTCTTCCTTATACTGTATGTCCACAGTATTTTAATATAAATTATACTTGTATCTAGATCACCCCTTTAATGTGTTGTCATGTCTTCACCTATGTCAATAGAATGGCACATGGAAAAAGTTATTGGCGCCAGAAGATGGCAAAATCCAAAAACTCATTTTTGTACAGGAGGTTTTAATTTTTGTAAATGTATGAAAAAAATTATAAAACTTATACAATGTTTTATAGGGGTTAAAACAGAATGGAGGTGTGGTCTACAAATTGTAATATTTTTTTGACAATACATTCATTTTGGGTGGAACATTTGTAATGGATAAAATGAAAAAAGGCTCCACAAAGTTTGATACCCAATTTCTACCGAGTACAGGCAATCCCCGGGTTACATACAAGATAGGTTCTGTAGGTTTGTTCTTAAGTTGAGTTTGTATGCAAGTCTGAACCGTATACTTTATTATTGTAACCCCAGTCAAAATTTTTTTGGTCTCTTTGACAATTGGATTTTAAAAATGTTCGATTGTCATAAGAACCAGGATAAACAACAAATCTTAATTACAGGCACCATTGATAACTGTTATAGCTGTTTATTGTAGCCTAGGACTAAAGTACAGCAAATTACCAAAATCCAGAGGTCCGTTTGTAACTAGGGGTCGTATGTAAGTCAGGTGTTCTTAAGTAGGGGACCGCCTGTACACCGATACCCTATATGTGGCGATAACCTGCTGTATGGGTGCACGGCCGGGCATAGAAGAGAAGGAGGCGCCATCCAGAGCAGATTTGCTATGTCACATTGTACAGGCTATAATTTTTTTTGTTTCTTTATTGAGGACCTATAGGGGCTTATTTTTTTGCCACATGAGATGCACTTTTCTGGTACATAATTTTGGGGCATCTATAGCTAATTGGTGAGATTTTATTAACTCTTTGTTGGTAGAGGAAATGGAAATCATCAATTTTTTAGGAACTTTTTTTTTTAAATTTTTTTGGCCGTTTACCGTACCGTAAAAATAGTATATTATTTTTATTCTATGGGTCTCCACGATTACGAAAAGACCTTATTTATATAGGTTTTTTTTAAAAACATTTCCCATTTTACTGAATAAGAAGTAATTAGGCAAAAATGTAAATTTTAGCATCACTGACTTTCATATGCATAACTTTTTTTTATTTTTCAGCTTACAAATCTGGTTAGGGTTTTTTTTTTTGCGAGAAGAGTTGTTCTTTTTAGTGGTCTTATTTTAGAGTGCGTAACATTTTTTTTTTTTTAAATCACTTTTTAGATCATTTTTTTTTAAAGGTATTAATTAAAAATGATCTTTTTTCGGAATGTTTTTTGCGTTTTTTTTCCGTGCAGGTCCAGTAACGATTCTTTTTTATTATACAGATTGTTACGGACGCGGCAATACCAAATATGTGGCTTTTTTTTGTGTGTTTGTTTTTAATAGTTTATTAAATGTTTTTATGGAAAAATGTCATTTTTGGGGCTTATATTTTTATGTATTAATTTTTTATTTATTCCAATGTGTTAACTTCAGTGTTTTTGCATGTTTTTACTTATACTTACTTGAACCAGCAATGCTCTGATTGATGATTCAAGTTCAATACACTGCTCTACAATGCTATTTCATTGTAGAGCAGTGTAAACTGTCTGAGCAGGCGCCTGCCTGCTCAGACAGTTTACAGTCGGACCCGGAAGGGATCTGACTGTCTCAGACATCGGGCAGCCCCGGAGCACTAGGCAGACTTCGGGGCTGCCCAGAAGAGGATCGGATCCCCCGGTAAGCGGCACGGGGGATCCGATCCACAGCAGGAACACCTTTACATGCCGCGGTAAGGGGTTAACATCCGTGTAAGGGGTTAACATCCCCGATCGGAGTCTGCTCCGATCGCGGGTGTTACAGCGCGGTGTCAGTTGTGATAGACAGCTGACAGCCGCTGCTAATGGTACCGGCTCCGTGAGCCGGTCCCAGAAGCTGGACGTTATACTACGTCCCGGGGCGCTAAGCATCTAGCCCCAGGGGCGTAATATAACGTCATGGTGCACCTAGGGGTTAACAAAGCTTAATTGCAGACACATGTAATTACTGTTAAAGCTGTTTATTTTATCCTGTGACCAAAGTAAAGTAAATTACAAAAATCCAGAGGTCCGTTTGTAACTAGGGGTCGTCTGTAAGTCAGGTGTTCTTAAGTAGGGAATCGCCTGTACTGTTGCTATGAAGTGCAATTTGTTACACAGAAAATAACCCATCACAAAGCTCTTTATGTGGAAAAATAAAGCTATAGATTTTTGAAGGTGGGGAGTGAAAATTGGAAGTGAAAACACTAAAAAGGGCCAGATAGTTAAAGGTTTAAAGTCCTGGTTTGTTCACCCATCCATTCTTTTCCCATGGGGTAGTACAAAATCTGACATTTGTTTTCACAGCCCTTCTCCGTTATCGGTGCTGAAGCAAAGTGTCTATGGTGCAGTTACCAAAAAAACCCAGTACCTGCACCAAAAGCTACTTCTTTAAGACCAAGGGGAATCAAATAGAATGGGGAAAAAAGGCTAACGTTAGTTGCAGGTGTAAACTGATGTGGTTGTAACAAGAAGAGAATTTGGGATACAAGAATATGTACATAATGTCTCTTGTGTAGATGGGTTTTTGTGTTATTTTTATTTCACGTGTGAATTAGTGTGTTTACAAATATAATATATATGTCTTGACAAAAGGTATTAGGATGGGAAGCTGAAATGCTGCACACTGGAATAATTTTTTTTATTTGCAGGTGATACTTTTGTGTATGTATGTGTGTGTGTGTATATATATGTGTATATATATATATTCCTTTTATATTGTGCCTGACGTAATCCGAATAAAGTATAGACCCCACCTTGTATCCCCAGATCACAGATAAGCCTGCTGACATGGCTATACAAGACCATCTTGGTCTGAATTTCTAACATTCACTTTGTCTTGTTTGAACAGTATCTGGTATCCGACACTATACTAAAGGAACGTCTGGATCCTGAAACACTGGAAACATTAGGACTCATCAAGCAGTCCCAGCAATTCAATCAGAAATCTGTAAAAATAAAGACTAAACTTTTGTGAGTAGACTCTGACCATATATTTTTTGCTTAAAGTGAACGTTCCTTTTTTTTAATAACTTTTAAGGATAAGCGTATGTGTCAGTGAGGGATAATATAATAGTGTATCTTATAGAAGCACAAGATTTTCCTTCTTTTTTTTTCTAACTATAATCTGCAGAAAAGGGAGTGACTCTGTCGTCAGTATCGCATGTTTTCACCTAATGACAGGTTACCCTAGACATTTTAGTACTAATTCCCAATCTGCTTTTATCATTAACATTCCTTTTTATACTTGCTTTTAAAAGTATATAAATGACTACAATCCTCATTATCTCCTCCTTGTTCTGCTAGCTCTCCCTCCCTTTTCCTCATGCAAATGTCGGTCAGCACAAGTCTGCAGGAGAGAGGGAGGAAGATCTAGCAGAGTGGAGAGGAGATGATGACAACAGGGAACACCCCTGTGACTCAATACAGTTTGCTGGCAGGGAGGCAGGTAAACTTTTATCATCTTAATGGAAATCTACCATCAAAATCCAGCATGATAAACCTGGGACACTTACTTATAGATCCAGGCACTGTGACTGTGGTAATCTTATATTTGCTTTTCATTGCCCTTCTTCCTTTTAATATCAACTTCAACAATTATGCTAATGAGCCTTTAGGCCTACAAGGACAGTCCCTCCATGCTGCAGATTCACAGGATATTACACTGCGTAAGGAGGACTTCCCCTCCAACTGTGTGCTGAAACTTCCTGAGCTGCATTGAGATTAGGCAGAAGGAGGGAGATGATATAACAGCCTGTACCATGGAGGGGCTCTGGAAACTGCCCCAGTAGCCCTTGACGGTAATTGGCATTATTTTAATTGTTGGTTTTAGAAGGAAGAAGGCTATGGATAACAAATATGGGAAGAGTGCCACAGTCACTGTGACTGGATCTATGAGTAAGTGGTTTATCATGCTGGATTTTGATCGTAGATTTTAATTATAAAAGCAGATTGGGAAATGATATTAAAACGGCTATGGGAACCTGGTATTTGGACTAAATGTGACCTGATGACAGGTTACCTTTAAACTTCCTAATTATTGCAGACTTGATTCTTTCTGCATTTGTTAAATGCATAGGCCAGGACTAGACTGTTTGTGTCGTATTGTGAATACTTAGTGATGTCCATGGATTATTAGAATTGTTGTCCAATCAATTTGTACAATGTTATATAATGACACGATATCCATGGTCTGGATAATCTGCCAAGTCACTCTAAAATAATATGTCTGCTTCATGCTCATGCATGAAATAGCTGTTGTATTAATAGTGGCTTGAGTGTATATAGATATAGAAATCTATTCTGTGTAAAGTTATACTAGACGTTCTTCTACTGCTCCAGATATTATTACAGGGTCTGATCAGTCTGTCACATTATTTGATGGTGTACTTCACACTTCTTATTAGATCCTACTGCTAGTATATTGCAGGAGCGTAGCAAACACCAGTGCAGGAGTCACCGGGCACATTTACTAAGACTGGTTCAAACTGTGGCTTTCCTGTGTATAATGCACAGGATGCCAGATTCATGATGTCTGGTGCATGTTCTTCATGTATCTGGCACTCCCTGAACTGGCCCGACAGTCCGACTCGGCACTGGAACGCCCCATTATTTGTGTTGCATGATGCCTAGTGCAGCTGCACCAGAAAAGGGTCGCATGCGACACAGTTGTGGTGCAGACACTTCTTAAATACCTGTGCAGGCGGTTTGCATTAGGAAGTACATGCGCAAAGCCCTTCATAAATGTGCCCCACTGTATTCAAAAATCTACATTTTAATCAAATTCAGTAAAAAGCACTTTCCACTTGTTGCATCGATCTACTTTATTCCACACTCTTTAAATAAGAAGTATTGGAGGGGAGAGGGTACGCATATGTGGGTGCTGCTTCTGGCCCCTGTAATGCCCACTTCTGATCAGTTCCCTCTTTGGCTGGCAGTCAGCTGAAGGGCACAGGGCTTAATAGTCTTTTATCCTCTTTAAAACTGCAGATGTTGGAAAGCTTCATTCTGCAGATACAAACCCTCATGTGGTTCTTTGAGTGGTTAAAAAAAATGAAACCATTATATGCATAAACTGAAAATGGCCTGCTCCTGAGGGGGTTAATGTTTTAACACTCAATTTGATGCTGTTTTGTGTCTTTGTGGCTGGTAACGTGTATCGACTATTAAATTGTGCGCCAATCATTTAGACATGGAAGGAAATATTAGTTCACAAGAGATTTGGCCTTGGATTTGGCAAGTGTGTTGTTTTTTGGTGTCGACAGGCAAATGTCATCTGAGAGAATGTAATGCCTATGTCCAGCAGATGGGACTGAGGGATCAGCATTCCCAGCGCTGGCGCATTGTGCGTTCAATGGCTCTTTATGTTTTACGATTTGTTTTTGTTCACTTTGGGTCATTACAGTTGTATTGGCGTGTCGTTACATTTTCTCTGTGCGTGTCATTTACTGAGATGTAAATATTATTTTTCTTTCCATTGCAGTTATAAACAACAGAAATTCAACTTATTACGAGAAGAAAATGAAGGATATGCAAAATTAATTACTGAGCTTGGACAAGATCTGTCTGGAAGTATAACAAGCGATTTAATTCTGGAAAATATCAAATCCTTAATTGGTATGGAAGCTTCCTTCACAATGTTCTTGTGATTTGGGAACAGTTATTGTTCTATTTTCACTGTTTAAAGGGATTGTCCGAGACTTCTTAAAGAGAACCCGTCATGCAAAATAACCCCCCTAATCTAAATAGATTTTCATATACTGCCATTAGAAAGCATTGCCTCTATCCCTTCATTGCCCCTCTTCATGCCTGTAAACTTAAGCAATGAGGTCCTAAAGCTGTATGCAAAAGACCTGTGAAATGTCCAATGAGTCATTAGCATATTCAAGCTGTCCAGATTATTCATGAGTGGGCGGCACAGCCACACCCCCAGTGCTTGACTGCCAGCCTGTATAACGGTGTAATGGCTGCTCCATGTGCTAGCTGGTGACCACGCCCCCTGCAGCCTATGTGTATGTGAAAGATACAACAGCTCCAGGCAGCCATGTTATAGCAGAACATGTCAGGTACTTGTGTAGCTGATATCTGTGTCTCTGTGTATTAGGAGGATGCCGCATGTCAGCAGATGCAGCACACACACTTGCAATGCTTTACTATACATTACACATGACATGAGCAGGGGGAGGAAAGGGGAGGGGTAACAGGGGTGACATCACTGCCTCTGACCATGTGACCAGCCTCATTTACATAATAAAAAATAGATGATTTTATAATGATTAATGTATAAAATAACAAGATGAAGGCTGTGATGGAATTATTGTGAGCTGCTCCAACAGGTAGAGGTGACAGAAATAGTGACAGAGACCTAATGACAGGTGTCCTTTTAAAAAACAAAAGGTGCCCGGAAGGGGGCAACTATAAAAAATAAACATGTACTTGCCTCCCAGTGTCCTCCCTGTGTGCCATGTAAATGAACTTGGCCGTGGGAGCAGTGCTGGACTCGGCTTCTGACCGGCCATGGCCAGCCATGCCCACCCGCCCCTATTCACAGCATTGTATATGCGAGACAGATGGTTGTTGGGTCCAGCTGGAAGCTGAATCCAGCACTTCTCCCATGGCCATGAATTTACAGGAATCACAGGAGTGATAGCAGCGCGGGACACCGAGAGGTAAGTACATATTTAGACTTGGCCAACCCCTTTAACTTTGTCCATTGACTTTCTGTGTATAAAAGCATCCTTATGATTAATTATCCTAATCCTCCCGTCCATAAATTTGACACATTTCTTAAAAGCAGTGTTAAACCTTAAAGCTACAGTTTGGTCATTTCTGCATCAGAGTTCCCAGATTTGCAGAAATTTCACAGCAGATTCTTCCATTGCAAATAGTAGTCGATTACTGTGAATATCAATAATTGTGCCCTTTTTGAGTGCATTTTCACTTTTTTTTTTAACGTGTGTGTTGCACAAATTAACACAGACAAATTAATTGCTTCCATACATGGGCTTAAAAAGTTGCAAGAAAAATACAAATATGTGCACACAGACCACCTAAAGAAAACCCAAGTGTTTTTGTGTATCTCGAATTAAAACGCGGGTGCTGACAGCATACAACTTTGAAAAGAGGCAACAGAAATCCAATGATACATGTGCCCTTTTGTGTTACTATTTTCCTGCTCGTTTCTATTTCTAAAATCATACCCTGGGAGAGGGAAATGAAATATAGCCGCCACTTGTCTGGTTATAGTGGTTTTGCCCCCAGTCCATTGTGCGTAATGAAGTTTCAGCATCATAAATGAAAATCCGGTCTTCTGCCTCTTGAAATAGTTAAAACCAGAACTTTACATACACTATATAAAAAGAAACGTGCATGTTTTTCTTACCATCTGGCATGAAATCAGAATAACCCTTTCCTGTTTTAGGTCAATAAGGATTACCAAAATTATTTAGATTTGCCAAAGGTCAGAATAATGATGGAGAGAGAATTGGAGGCATTTTTATGACTTTATGCAAAGTCCGATGTATACATATCTGAAGGCTAGAATGCCTTTAAATTATTTCATAGTATCATAGTATATAAGGCTGGAAGGAGACGCAAGTCCATCAAGTCCAACCTTTAAGAATTAAATAAATGTTTTATCCCCATAACCTGTGATATTTTTTCTCTCCAGAAAGTCATCCAGGCCTCTCTTGAACATGTACATAGAGTCCACCATTACAACCTCCTGCGGCAGAGAGTTCCACAGTCTCACTGCTCTTACAGTAAAGAACCTTTGTCTATGGTGATGGTAAAATCGCCTCTCCTCTAGGCGTAGAGGATGCCCCCTTGTCCTGGTCACAGGCCTAGGACATTTGGAGCAGCTTATAAGATTTTTTTTATAACTAAATATATTTGTTGGCCATATCTTGTGTTAATGAACGAATGTCCCTTTAAAGATATACCTGTTGATATATTTAAAGGCACATCTGAAACTCGCTACTTCTTTGTGTAACATAATGGGTTAAACAAAAAATCAGCCAAGATATCAGGAAGAGAATTGTGGACTGGGACAATTCTTATTTATCCTTAGGTGCAATTTTCTGATACCTGAAGGTGCCTTGTTCATCAGCAAATATGATGGGAATGTCCAGACATCCTATTGCTCTGGAACGAATCTCTATGTGTACGAAGCTGTGCCAGAGGAGTCTATCCTAGAATATTACAACGTAATACACTGTATAATATTCACCAATACATGGAAATTCCCACCCACTAAAAAAGGCCTAAAACATCTCTGATGTCAGAAAAATAAAACAAAGTTGTGAACCTACAAAAACTTGCATAAATTGATTGCATTTGTGGTTCTAAATATACAGCATAAAAATAGTCAATCGGCAAGATCAATGTATCAATACAAATTAAAAAGCAAGCCCTTCCACAGCACTTTTAATGAAAAATGTAAAAAGGGTGGTATTTCTTTGTGGTGGTAACCAAAAAATTGAAAGAGCTAGCTTGATTATGAAAGGGTTAGTCACTTTTTTTGCTTTCTTTTTAGGATGTTTTAACTTGGATCCAAATAGAGTATTGGATATCATCTTGGAGATCTATGAGTGCAGACCAGAGCAGGATGATTTTTTTGTACCTTTAATAGAATCCTATATGGGTATGTGTGAACCTCAGACTCTCTGCCACATCCTCGGATTTAAGTTCAAGTTTTATCAGGTAAGGAATTTAGTGCAGTGCTGTGAATGAATTTTCTAATTCTGTTGATCTTTAAATGGAGTGCATTTGTTTTGCAGGAGCCTAATGGAGAGACCCCAAATTCTCTGTACAGAATTGCCGCTGTTCTTTTACAACAGAATTTAATTGACCTTGAAGACCTTTATGTTCATGTAAGTCCAATGCTACTATATTTATATATTATGAATGTAGATGTGTCACTCACACAGTGCCTGGATTATCTCTAGTGTTGATTTATTTTTTTACATATTTTTTTAAACCCCTTTCCAGCTTTTGCCGTTGGATAGCAGCATTCTCGAAGAACACAAAAAGGAAGTTGTAGAAGCAAGACAGATTGTAAGAAAGTTGACAATGGTTATTCTATCATCTGACAAATCGGAGGATAAAGATAAGGAGAAAGAAAAGGATGATGAAAAAGCAGAGAAGGTATGACTTAAGATTCATAAACATTATTATTTTTGTGTAATCTTTCTTTTGGTTTTAAGGACACCCTCTTATAACGACCACTAACCTGTGGCAGGTTCACATTGATATTTTCTATAATCTTTAAAAGGTGTGTATCAATGACCAGAAGGGAATCTTGGGTGCAGAATAGTGATGCTGGTATATTGACACCCTCTTTAACAAAAAACGTGGCAGAACAGTATGCGTTAAAGGAAACCTACCACCACTTGTGCATCTAGTGTATGTAAGCCTCTTTGATCCTCCTACCCAGGAGTTCTGTGCATGTGTAGAAAGCAGGTCGGCGGCTGTGTGATCTCTGTGTTGGAACTACTGCGCATGCACAAAACTCCGGCTTTGCAGACGAGTGTGCGCAGCTCCTCTGGGTTGCACGCTGAAGATATCTGAGTAGCAGGATCAAAGTGGCTACTGGGGCGTGGAGTAGCTGCGCAGTATACTGTCATTTCCGGCTACTCCTCGCCCCAGTAGCCTCATTAGAAAATTTGCATATGAACTCAATAAAAGATAGAGTGGAGTAAAGGATTAGCCCTAAAAAGGACTATCCTTGCATACATAAGATACACCTACCACAGGATCTACCTTAATGGGTAGATCCGTGGTGGTAGGTTTCCTTTAAAGGGCATCTACCATCAGGATCAAGCACACTTGCATGTGGTTGTGTCCGCACTGGCAGGAATCTGTCTTCATTAAGTCTTTTTTTTCTTAAAAGTATGGGCAGAAAAAGCTAAAAAAAAAATGAGTCTGAGGGGCTCCATGCTCCATAGATGTTTATTGAGCCTGGAACCCCTAAGACTCATTTGCAGAATTTTTAAAGCCTTTTTTTCATAAAAACAAGGGCACAAAAAGCTAAAAGAAGAGCAGATCCTGCCAGAGGTGCACACAGCAGCATGTTCTAGTGGTAGATTTCCTTCAGGGATGTATAAAGAGGACTTTTGGGCTGAATCATCTTCTAAAATACTGGGTGTTTACTGCATAATACAGCAACCCCTGCCAACCTACAATTTGTTCTTTCACCGACTGCAGGTTTTGGCCACTCAAATACCACGGATGATAAGTAAATTAACCATATTTAGTATACATATATGGCAGCCTAAATGTAAGATGCAGATAGAGAAGAAGCTTAACCCCTTAACGCTCTGCGCCGTAGCTCTACGGCACAGAGGTATAGGGAATGTATGAAGAGGGCTCACGGGCTGAGTCCTCTTCATACATTGCATATTGCAGCAAACCCCCACCGCTAATAACCAAGGTCGGTGCTTGCACCGATCGCGGCTATTAACCAATCCGTTGCCGCCGGCAGCATTTAAAAGACGGCGGCGCGCGGGCGCCGCAATCTTTATTCCGATCGCCGCGCCCCCAAACGTCATCGGGGCGGCGATCGGTTGCCATGGTAGCCTCGGGTCTTTGTTTGACCCGAGGCTTAATGGCTTCTGCAGATTCGTTACAATGAGCCAGTGGCTCATTGTAATGAATGAGCTGCAAAAATGCCATATATTGCAATACAGAAGTATTGCAGTATATGGTAGGAACGATCTGACTATCTAGGGTTAATGTACCCTAGATGGTCTAAGTTATAGTGAAAAAAAAAGTTTAAAAAATATAAAAAAAATTAATAAAATATTAAAAATTCAAATCACCCCCCTTTTGCTGGAACTGATATAAAACATAATAAACAGTAAAAATCACAGACACATTAGGTATCGCCACTTCCCATAATGCCCGATCTATCAAAATATAAAAACGGTTAGGGCCGGCGGTGACCCCCGAGGCGGGAAATGGCACCCAAATGTCTGAAATGCGACTTTTACACCTTTTTACATCACATAAAAAATGATCAAAATGTCGCACAGACTTCAAAATGGTAGCAATGAAAACGTTGGCTCATTTTGCAAAAAATGACTCCTCCCCCAGCTCCGTGCACCAAAGAATGAAAAAGTTATTAGCTTCAGAAGATGGCAAAAAATTTTTTCTTTTTTTTTTGTACACATTCGTTTAATTTTTGAAAATGTATTAAAACACAATAAAACCTATATAAATTTTGGTATCACCGCGATCGTACCGAACCAAAGAATAAAGTAGAGGTTTTATTTGGAGTGCACAGTCAAAGTCGTAAAAACTGAGCCCACAAGAACGTGACGCACGTGCCGTTTTTTTAAATTTTTCCACATTTGGAATTTTTTTTCAGCTTCGCAGTACACGGCATGTTAAAATAAATAACATTACGGGAAAGTAAAATTTGTTACGCACAAAATAAGCCCTCACACAGCTCTGTACACGTAGAAATGAAAAAGTTATGGATTTTTGAAGGTGGAGAGCGAGAAATGAACGAAAAACCCTCCGTCCTTATGGGGTTAAAAACCTACAGTCCTGGTTACAGAATGGATTCCTGTTCTTGTATGATGGCATATATAGCTTGTGAATGTGAGAGAAGTGTAAACTCCTCATGAAAAAGCACTTTAGTTGCAAAGTTGAAGGTTACTGCACTTTTTTTCTTTGTAATCACTGTTTGTCAAATACACTGTGTATAGGTTTCACATTGGCTATTTTTGTTTTGTTACAGATGTGAATATTTTAACCCCTTAGCGCTCTGCGCCGTCGCTGTACTGAGCCGAGTCCCGCGAATAGCGCTCAGCGCAGTACAGCTACTGCGCAGAGACGATGCCGGTTCAGCGCTGCACAGCAGCCGAACTGGCATCGTTAGCCGCGGGATTTCAACGGTAATCTACCGCTGACATCCCCGGCTAACACCCGCGGTCGGAGACCCCAGAGAAGCCTGAAAGCAGTGCCTTTAAGATGGCCTCTGTGACGTCATCTTAAAGGCAAAGTGTCAGCCTATGCATCTGCATAGGCTGGCACTGCTAATACCCTGCAATACATCAGTATTGCAGAGTATTATCATGAACAAGCAATCAGATGATTGCTTGTTCATATCACATGGTGGATCAAGTAAAAAATGTAAAAAAAAATGTTTTTCAATAAAAAATAACTTTATAAATCACTAAAAATGCCCATAAGCCCCAAAACATATAAAGAGACATATAACGCTCAAAAAAGTCTAAATCACAACACAAACCCCACATATATAGTATCACCGCGTCCGTAACAATCCATAGAATAAAACTAAATAACTATTGAACCCATATGATGACGCTGTAAAAAAAAAAAAAACTTAAAAACCCGCCAAAAATTATGATTTTTACCTATTATATCCCACTAAAAATGCAATAAAAAGTGATCAACAAAACATATGTACTCCAGAATGATACTGTTGCAAAGAACAACATGTCCCTCAAAAAACAAGCCATCAACCAGCTCTGTAGCCAAAAACGTAACAATGTTATGCCACTTGGAAGACAGCGATGCAAAAATGATAGATTTTCCGCCACATTAGGGTTTTATTTGGCAAATTTAGTAAAACATAAGAAAAAATATTCATGTCTGGTATCCCCGTAATCGTATCGACCCATAGAATAAAGATAACATGATTATTAGGATATACGGTGAACACGAAAAAAAAAAAAGTAAAAAATCCAGTACAGAATTGATGCTTTTCTACTCATGACCTCAAAAAAAGTTCCTAAATTTTCAACAATAGGTCATACCAACCCCAAAATGGTAACACTGGAAAAAGTTTCTCATCCCGCAAAAAAAATGCCGTCACATGGCACAAATAACGGAAAAGCGAAAATTTTATAGCCTTCAAATGGGGGCAACCAGAAAACTAAAATCCTGGCAGCTGCAGGGTGCTCCTTCCCTTCTGCTCCTCGCTGTGCCCCCATAACACAAGTAACGGCCACGTGTGGGGGGTCGCTGCACTCGGGAGAAATTGTAGAACAAATTTTATGGTGGGTTTTCTCTTTATCTTTTGGAAATGTGTAAATTTTAGGGCTAAATGAACGTATAAGGGAACAATATGACCATTCTAAATTTCACCGCCATTTTGATTCAATTACTATGAAGATCTCAAGGGGTTAACAATCTTTGTAAATGCTGTTTCTGATAGTTTGTGGGGTGCAGATTTGAAAATGGGTTGGTTATATAGGGGGTTTTTGATGCTAAATATGTAAAATTTTATTTCAAACAGTATTTATCCCCAACATAGTCAATTCTGAAAATACGTAAAATCGCTATTCGATTTGTAAGCCGCGTGACGTCAAAATAAATTATCCAAACATTTCAAAAATTATGAAAATGTAAAGTAGACAAATGGGAAATGTTATTCTGCAAGTTATTTAGGTGGTAAATCGATCTGCCTGAAAATGTGATTATTTTGAATTTCGAAAATGGCAATTTTTTCTAAAAATTCATATTTTTTTTTCTTACGTTTTTTGCGTTTATTTACAAAAATAATCAGCCAAAATTTACCACTAAAATGAAGTACAACATGTGGGGAAAAAACAATCTCAGAATCGCTTTGATAAGACAGTGTTCAAAAGTTATAACCATATAAAGAGACACAGGTCAGAATCCAAAAAATGGGACTGAGCCTTAAGCTGCAAAATGGCTGCGTCCTTAAGGGGTTAAGCGATTTGTAGGAGATTGGAAGATACTGCTTGTGATTTTGTTACAGCATAATTTTTTATCTATGAATTTTTCACACATGAATCTTATGTTTTATATGCAAGTCTCTGCTGATGTGTTGGGTTTCAGGTGTGTTGCAAATAAAAAAAAAAAAAAAAATTACGGTTTGTCACAACGTGTTTTTTTTTTTTTCTTTTTAGCCATATACGGTTGTCAGAAACATTTCAGAGAGCAGTTGACAGCTTTTCTGCCTTCAGGGAATAGATGGGAATATATGGCATGTATGCAGCCTACAGGAAGAACGTTTTTTAGGTTTATTTATCAAATGTTTTGCTTAGGCTGTTGGATACAATGTGTTAGCTGGTTTGACAGTGTACGACTTTCATAAAATGGGCAAGGGCATTTAGCATTCGCATTTAATTTTATGATTTGTGTTTTATTTTAATTTGACAGAAATGTGAAATTGACCAGACTGGAAGAGGCACTTGTGGCAGTAAAATATGCTAATGCTAGTATCCATGGAAGTTTAAAAGTCATCTACCACCAGGATGAAGGACAGAAAATGAGCCTGAGAGTGCGGTCACACGTTTAACGCATGCGTTTAAAAATACATTGCAATGGCTGAAGAGTGATTTACCTAATTAAACAGCTATTAACGTGTGTGTTTACAAAACACAACCGTTAACTCATTCTTTAACATCGTGTTAACGCATGTGTTTGTTAATACAATTTTAACACAATGTTAACCCAAGCGTTAACATTTGCGTTTTGTATACACACGTGTTAATAGCTGTTTAATTAGGCAAATCACTCCTCGGCCATTGCAATGCATTTTTAAACGCATGCTTTTAATGCGACGCATGACCGCACCCTGAGAGGCTCCAGGCTCCATATATGTTAATGGAGCCTGGAGCCCTGCTGGCTCATTTGCATATAGTCTTTCATCCTGTTAGTAGATGCCCTTTAAGTGGTGACCCAGGTTTTAATGTTATCCTGTATTCACAGATCTAAAGCATTTTGCTGCTCCATTCAGTGTCTTTGTGTAGAGCTAGCCATGGCCGGCTATTGGTGCTACTGCTGTAGATGCTGAATGGAGAGATAGAAGGTTGTGTCCTGCTACATCAACTAAGGGAAACCCTTTTCATGGGATGAGTGGGGCTTCTGTGTTCGGACCACCCTCACCATTCTCTATCCATAGATCTTGGGTCAGCCACTTCAAATATTTTTTTTCTAGCCCTATATAAATTTTTTTTTTTTTTTTTTTTTTATACTGGTGGCTTTAACTCCTATACCTGCATATACAGGCAGTTTTACTCCCTCAAAGATGCCCCCTCTCTGCATGCTTGTATACCTACCACTGATAACAGTGATCCTGTAGGCTTTTACCATAAGATCACTGTTATTGCACTAGCGGGGGGAAAAATCAAATCAAATAAAAAGATCAAATTACAATGGATTTATAAACTGGTCCTGGGGTGGGGAAGGGTTGCCATCAGCCATAGACCAATTGTCTCGATTGACTTTAGGAATAGAAAACACTGGCTGTAATCAGTAATACAGAAAGAAATCTGCTTGTGATAATAACTTGTAATAGTTATCCTGATCTAGTAATCTGCATATTAGCCATAGGGAAATGGCACTGTCATTGCAGAACAATATACTTTTAGCTGGTATTTCATAATTCACATCGATTCTATCTTCTTATGGTTGTCTTGCTAATGATGACGGTTTTATGCGGACAAAACCTCAATTATACACTTTGTATTTGCCTGTAGTGTTTTATGATGTTAGTATTATTCTCAGACTTTTCCTTAAGTTTTTCTTTTAAATTGGATTGTGCCAAATGACTTCATGGTTTGTTTAGTTTAGTGCCGTGAATGTAAATAAAATTGCAGAATGATCCTCACGAGGCGGCACAAATGAGCTGAACCAAAATTTTAATTCATATTTTATTGTTGAAAGCAGCATAACTTGATTATATGCTCAGCGGTAAAATTATTAACTTCCAAAGACTGTACATTATTTCTAAGCATCCCAGCGTATCCATTACTTCTTCTGACGTGTTGTTTTTGATGCCCTTTTTACTTTTCAGGAAAGCTTTGATGGAAAAATTTTATCTAACTTTTTAAACAAACTTTGAAGAAAACTCTACTGTGTGAACTGAGGAATTACTTAGTTATTATGTAAGGTGTAGTCTTAAATGGGTTGTCCATAGTTCTCCCCCATTCACAAGCAAACTTGCAGTGGTCTGGTGAATATGTGATGTCATTGATTCAGGACTGGTTTAATGCCCCGTCCGCCGTTATTTCTCGGCATGGATAATTGAATTGATAGGACCTGTTCACATGTGGCGTTTAACGCATGCATTTCAAAGCACAATGATATGGCTAAAGAGAGATTTGCCTAATTAAATTGATGTTAACCTTTGCATTTACAAAACACAACTGTTAACACTTGTGTTAGGTTCATGTTAACAAATGTATGTGTTAACACCATGCTAACTGTTGCATTTTGTAAACGCAATTGTCAATATCAATGTTATTAGGAAAATCTTTTTCTTTACTGCGTTTTTAAAAACGTGTGAATGCAGCCTAACAAATCTGATAAATGAACACTGATTAATGCTTCTGTTAATCACCATTGGCAGCACTTGTGTAAGTACGGTACTTTCATTGTTTAAGACAGAAAAAATTGGGCTGCTGGTTCTAATTTTTCACCCCAATAACAGAAATGCTGACATGATTGGTGCAAATGGACACCAGCAGAAGCCATTTATTTGTGTTCATTTTACAGATCTGTTAGAATTCCGTTACCTGTGCTCTGGTATCCTATTGAAAATGCTTGAAAACCCCTTTAAAATAATGGAGGAGATACATCATTGCCTCGGCCTGAAGTTCAGAGAGCCACATTTGTTACAGGTTTTGGGCCATTGTTTAAGAATATTAAAGGGGTAGTACCAAGTTAACTCTTCCAGACACCGCAGCCTCCTACACACCACTTTTCTGCTTTACTTACTTTGGGTCATTTCTTTACAGGCCCCTGATAACCAGAAGCTTGGATTGCTGGAAGCCCTGATGAAGATTGGGGATTGGCATCATGCTCAAAACATAATGGATCAGATGCCTCCATTTTATGCCACATCACATAAGCCAATTGCATTAGCACTGTGTCACCTTATCCACGTCACCATAGAACCCCTGTATCGAAGGTAGGTACTGCTCTTTTTGGGTGTCCCCATATTTAAGATACCATTACACTTCCTAATAACATAAATTCAATCTGTCATGCTACACCCTGTAGATTTGGTATGTAATGCATATTTTCCTTTTCTTTTAGGGTGGGAGTGCCTAAAGGTGCAAAGGGATCTCGTGTCTTCTCTCTGAACAGCAAGAAAGCCCCCAAGCCAGTGGAGTGTTTTGAAGACTTGAGAAGAGATGTTTTCAGTATGCTCTGCTTCCTCGGACCACATCTATCACATGATCCCATTTTACTAGCAAAAATTGTCAGACTAGGAAAAGCCTTCATGAAGGAGGTTTGTACCTTATTGTGAATACTGCATTCACTTTTCCTTTATTTTATTTTCCCCAAATGTGAGAATATCTGCATTAATATTGCACTAGTTTCTGCAGTGATTGTGGCGTCTGTTTACCAATATGTAATTAAATATGACTTTCCATCCATTGTATAAATGGATATAATTATAATAGAAAATACATATGAACAGATCTTTATTATTCCAATACTGTACAAGTAGATCAATCTGGGCAGGTTTTTATTTTGTGCCATGTAGTATACCAACACACAAGGTAACACAACCTGTGACTAATGTGAGATGAGATCCTTCAATGGACCATGGCAATACATCAGTTATGGCCTGAAGAAAGGGTGCTCTGTGGTATAGCTCGCTGCCAGTAAACTGTCAAGTGGGTGGTCTCCAGTGCTCTGTGTGTCATTGATACTGAGAGATGAATCTTGACCTAGCATTATGCAGTGAAGTTAATAGATCTAATGCATTAAAGGAAACCTACCACTTCCGATGGTGGTTATAAGCTGAAAATGCCATGCACCAGCTTAGGGCGATCTGGTGCCGGCGATTATTTTCGTTATGTTATTAAATAGATGTAAAGCGTTTAAATGCTTTATTAATCTTTATATACGAAGTGGCTGTAACATCGGAGTCAGCTGATTTGCCAATTTTTCTGTGAATTCTGGTCTACTTCTATATTATTTAATGAAGCTAGTTTTGTGGTATTTCCTTTGTAAACCTAGATTGTACAGGAAGTTTTATTAAGTTTTCCACCTCTCATTTTGGAGCCTGTTAGGCTTAATTAATATTGGATTAATAGCATAACAATATGATGTGTGTTTCAGTTGTCTTGCCCTACAGAGCTGTTGGATAATAACTGTCTGATTCTTTTTTTTCTCTTCTCAGTTTCAGTCTGATTCCAGTAAAGGAGAAGATAAAGAAAAGATGGTCAGTACCTAATGTATCTCAGCAGATGTGGAACTGTTATGTACAAAAATGATTGATTTTTCTTTCTTTTTTTTTTTTGCTTTGCTTCTAATCTCGTCATTTTCTCGTTTGCTATAGGAAATCCTCTTCAGTTGCTTTTTAAGCATCACAGACCAAGTTTTACTTCCATCTTTAACATTAATGGATTGTAATGCATGTATGTCTGAGGAGCTTTGGGGCATGATCAAAACCTTTCCATACCAATACAGGTACAGATAATGTGCTGTAGGTTTTCATGTAATGACCTTCCTGTCAAGCCAGACCTCTGCTTTACTAGGCTTCTACCCGCAACTTTATTAAGAGCTGCTTTATAGGTAGAGAAAGATGTCAAAAAGCTAAATTAAAAATTACTTACTTGCCTCTATTGGGTTAGGGGTGAGGAAAAATAGTACACACTCCCTGCTCAACACTTTTACACTTTGCGCCACATCGTGGCACACAGTGTATAACAACTTTTATGAAGTTGTTAGAAGTGGAACACAACAGTTTATAACTGCATCGGAATTTAACATATCTGTGATAAATGTGGCACAGCAAAAAACTAGTGTTGCCTGTCTTTACACTGATGGAGCCTGCAACACCATATTACATCTCCCTCATTGTATGTAGCATATTGGCTGTTTTTATCTCTGTAGTAATTTCTTTGTTTCTTGTTTTTTAAGATATCGTCTTTATGGGCAGTGGAAAAATGAAACCTACAATAATCATCCCTTGCTTGTAAAAGTTAAAGCACAAACCATTGATAGAGCCAAATACATTATGAAGTAAGTACACTGGTGCTTTTATTGGTGGTGGCAAGTCTGTTGTTGTCTTGGTGCTGGGAAAGTGGGGGGAGGTTGTGTGTTGTGTTCCCCCCCCCCCCCGTTTTTCTGGTGCTTAAATTTGGTGACAAATTTTTCAGATAGGCCATTACTATCTGGGGGGCAGCGACTCAGTTCATAGCACCCTGCCAACTGCTTGAATGGGCCGCAGTACCACTAGAAATTATATGGCCCAGAACAGCACTGCAGCTCCATAGTGGACAGTAGTAACATTCCTGACTTTTTCTCAGCTGTTCAGTGGGGGTGCCAGAAGGCAACCAAATATTTAAATTGTTATTTCTTATTTAAGACATTTGTGAAATAGTTGGTGGAGAGATTTGGATACATTCGACTACAGCAGTTCTACGCAATTTCCATTTATCCTGTAGAGGGAAATGGAAGTTAGAGGTAACATGGCTCATTCTACTACACTGTTTCTGTAACTTCTATTTACTTGTATAGGAGTTAAATGAGGTAAAACAGCTGTATTTAACTCCTGACCTAGGTGGGGAATTTACCATCAAATGACCAAAGATGGCTGCAAACAATTGCAGGTAGCTGTGTAATCCTACATCTGCTGAATAAAATGCATTTATATTCTAGGATGTACGCTGCTGTGTCAGAACTCTGGTTTTGATAGGCCAGGGACCCTTATTCATTGATCCAGGCACTTTAACTGTGGTAATCTTATATTTGTTATCCATGGCCTCTTCCCTTCTAGAAGCAACTTTTAAAATGATGCTAATAAGCCAAAAGTTCTGCGGGGTGGGGGGCATTACAAGAGTCCATCTGGCCTAAAGCTTCACAGGCATTACACTGTGCAGGAGCACTTCCCCTCTTCCTGCCTGCTGTAACCTCACAGTGGGAGAGGGGTAGATGGTGAAGCCACAGCACAGAGGGGCTCTTGTAACACATCCAAGGCCCTTCTGATTCATAACCATATTATTAAAAGTTGATTTAAAAAAAGGTAGAGGCCATGGGTATAAGATGATTACATCAGTCACTATATCTGGATCTATGGATAAGTGCCCCTGGCTTATCATGGTTGATTTTGATGATTGGTGGATTCCCTTTAAAGAGGTTTTTCCACCCAACAATTTGGGCACAGCACTCGGCAATCTTAGTCAGCTCCATAGAGATGAATGGAACAGAATGGACATGTGCAACCATCTGTTTCACTCATCTGGGGGAGCTCTGAGGGGTTTCTTGTGATCTGTTGGGTTCTCATCCCCCAATAGTCAGCATATTAGGCCATATCTTGTGGATAGGGCCTAACTTGTTTGGTGGGAAAACCCCTTTAAAGGCTTTATGGCTTTAGTCACAGATTGCTGTGGACCAGTTTATTTTCTCATGAGATCCTTATCTCTTTCATTAAATAGCCAGTCCCATTATAAACCTTTGTACAGTAGTTGATGAAAACCTCCCAATTCCCAAGTCTTGTACATTTTATAGACCATTGACAGAAAATATTTTAATTACCTGCAAATGTTAACTGAGAATTTTTGTGTTAGATAAGATCTTTGCTTGTGATGGCTCATAGTTATAATATATATAGAAGAAGCCACAGTCGGCTGCAGTCATTTGCCTTTTTAAATTTTCGCAAAAAAAAATGTAAAAGCCTCCATAGCTGTTTTATGTATTTCCCGACTTTCATTTTATTCATCCACTTGGTGTGTGTTTATGGCCAATTAAATTGTTAATAGCCCTCATAAAACACTGTGTTATAGGTGTAGCAAATGTTCACTGTTTTGTCCCTTATTTTCTCTTCCAGACGTCTAACTAAAGAAAATGTGAAGCCATCAGGACGGCAAATAGGAAAACTAAGCCATAGTAACCCAACAATTTTGTTTGACTACGTATGTTTGATGTTTCATAACCTACCTTTGTGTGTATAGGTCTAGATGGGCCATGAAAAGAAAGCCAGGACAGTGGTGAAATAACTGAAGTTGGCTGAACAGCATTAGAGCTGATGTTCATTGTTTTTTACTAGAAGTAAAGTCTACGAGATGCTTTTATTTTTTATAATTTGAGCAGCAAAAAGCATAGGACATGTCCTATCTTTCCCCGTGTTACGGGCTGTACGCCTTGGATCTCTATGGAGAGGGGAGAGGTCACCCCTCGCCTCTCCATCGCAGCGGATGTATGCCAGCCCAGCCGTAGCCACGTGGGCATACGTCCGATTGTGTGCAGCCTTAATCTCTAGTCAAGACAGAATATGGTAATTTGTAGCAATATTGTGTATTGTAATTTGGATCCAAGCATTGACTTAAACAGAATGGTGGGAATGCTAAAAGTACACAGGAGCAGAACTGCATTAGTGTTATATTTCCATGTTCTACAAAAATACAAAACCTTTTCATTGGATCTTTAAAACAGTTATTTCTTTTATATTACAGATACTTTCACAGATTCAGAAATATGACAACTTAATAACTCCAGTTGTAGACTCGCTGAAATACCTCACTTCCCTGAACTATGATGTCCTAGCGTGTATCCTTCTTATCTTAAATATCTTAGCAGCCATTGCCATATCAAGTTTAGTCTTTAGAAACATTTATGGCCCATTTATCTTTAGTCTGGAAATTTGCATCTGACTTTTGGGTGGGTTACTTATTTGATTTATCATCAAGGGAGAGTCACACAATTCTTGAGCAATCCCTTCTAAATCTTTTCCTACACCAGCCAGAGAATGGAGTATTTTTTGGGCACAAAGATTTGGGGCTTTTTTTAAAACCTCAACATCTGGATTCTAAAGATCAATCATAAGCAACACTAAACAGCTTGGACGTGGTGAGCTTGGCTGGATGGGTAAAAACGTTGAAAATTTTTACACAAATCTATCAATGCACCCAACAGAGAAATACCGTATGTATACTTGCATAAAGGCCCATAATGGGACCCTAATTTTACCACATAGAACTGGGAAAACCTATTGACTCGAGTATAAGCCTGTGGTGGAAAATACGTTGGCCGGCCAGCCAGTCCCCTAGCCTATAACCAGCCAATCAGTCCCCTAGCCAGCACATAAAAATAAAAAAAATTCTGTACTCGTCTTTCCAACCCCAAACACACAGGTCCACTACTTGATCCAGCCCCACCTGCAATGACAGTCTATGCACTACCAGCATGCATGGCTCTATGGCGTCAGCCACTTGCAAATGTCAGTCGCGGCTAGCATGCACAGACCTGGCGCTGCCGGCGGGCAATGATCAAGAAGCAGACCTGTGGGAGGAGGGTGGGCAGGTGTTGGCGAGTGGTGCTTTTTCAGCCCAAAAATTAAATGTATATACAGTAAGAGGGGAAACCAAAGAGAAACCACCCCCTTCCTATTTATCCACTTGAAGTCTTCCAAGTAACTGGATATCTTCTTGACCGTCAAATTCCGCAGTATGTACTGCTATCGTGACTACAGTATAGCTCTGCTGTTTTGCCGGGAAGAAGACACTCTGCAGGGTAGTGTGATTAATGATAGTGGGGTCGGTTAATGAGAACTGTCCAGCACACAGTTCTTTTGTCGTGGTCTAAGGGAACAGTCACACTCTGGAGCAGGTCAGGAAGTTTCAGAAAGGGGGGGGGGGGGGGGAGTGCTCCTTACACAATGTAACAGCCTGTGAATTTGCAGCACGGAAGTACTACCCTTGTAGCCCTACAGGCTCATTAACATATTTTTAAAAGTTGATTTTAGAGAAAAGTATGCCATGGATAACAAATATAAGAAGATCAATCATGGTCCCTGGATCTATGAGGTTTCTTGTTATCTTGCTTTATTTTGATGGTAGATTTCCCTGAACTGTGTAAAAGCTGTCAGGAATTACTGACACCCACATTGACTGACTTATTATTAATCATTCTTCATATTGACATGAGCTGTATGGGCACATGCTGTATTTATATGATAAAGCCTTCAATACACTTGTGTCCAAACAGTTGGTATTTCCTTGTAGTTTTTATATGCTTTAACTGTACACTCAGACTGTATCATTGAAGCGCTTGCAAATCCCGAGAAGGAGAAGATGAAGCATGATGACACCACAATCTCCAGCTGGTTGCAGAGTAAGTATAACTCCGTATTAATAGGTCCAGGTAAATACATGACACTATTTACTCCAAAATAATTTTTTGAAAAAAATTTGCAGGTTGTGATGCATACTGGGCATATATTCTGATTTACATGTTTGTTATCAGGAGGCATATTTACAATGAGAATGGTCAAGATGGCTGACCCCAATATTTTAAAGGGAAGTGTTAAGTGGGGGAAACTCCATTTCTAGTTGTCTGTATAATATGTACACTAGAGTAAGGATGAGAAGGGCAGGTATCACCTCCAGATATATATTTATATATAACCAATTTTTGAAGCCCAGGATATGTATTCCAGTATAAAACATGGAGCCATATTGCAGCTTTAAAGATGACCTGTCACCTGTAAAAACAGCACTAGGAGCTGCTTACTAAAGTAAGCATCTCCTAGTGCTACAACAGACTCAGCAGTGTTACACTGCTAGCGTTATTAGAAACCTCCGATAACGCTAGCAGACACTGCCGCGATGTACACTAGAAACCTCCTTTAAAGGGCATCTACCACCAGGATGAAGGACTCAATGGAGTCTGGAGCCCCGCAGGCTCATTCGCATAAACGCCTATGGGGCCTGGAACCACTCAGGCTCATTTGCATACCGTCCTTCATCCTGGTGGTAGATGTTCTTTAAGGATAAAACCAGCTGTAATTCTCTAATGGAGTTGATCAGCTGAAGTCCTTGTTAGTCACTGAACATTAATCTATTGAATAATTATTTATACAGCAATGCTACATCTGTAGGTCTTTATACTGTGGTTGTTGGCAGCCAGCGGTGTCCTTGCAGATGTTCCCTGCTGCTTCTTTCTGTCACAGTTCAGACTGTGAATGATGTGTTGCATGAGCTCTGCATATCTTTGTATTCCAGGCCTGGCTAGCTTTTGTGGAGCAATTTTTAGGAAATATCCTATCGAATTGGCTGGTCTTCTACAGTATGTAGCAAATCAGCTGAAAGCTGGAAAGAGGTAAGTGCATTCCTATTCACTCATTTTTTTTTTTCCTGTTTTTCCTTTGTGGATGATCTTTCTTCTAGTTAATGTTTATTTGGTGGAGGTCTTACCCTAAGTGCCCCATATAAATGTAGAAAGTAGGGTGATGCATACAGCAGCATTACATCTTCACTGTGCCTGGTGCTGTAGCTCACACCACTCACTGGAAGCCATGGAGGAGGTAACACAGAGCATAGAAGTAAGATCTACTGTTTGTTTTCCTGTAAAACAAGTGGTGTATGAGCCATGGGTGTAAATGACTTCAAAGCTTTATTTGCCATGAATTGTGACTGTGAAACTAATGCAGCACATTACTCAATCACTCTCGTCCGCACATGTTCCTTACAGCTTTGATTTACTGATTCTAAAAGAAGTGGTACAAAAGATGGCTGGGATTGAAATTACAGAGGAAATCACAATGGAGCAGCTCGAAGCAATGACTGGCGGAGAGCAACTTAAAGCTGAGGTAAGGGATGTAATGTGACGCCTGCTGATGCTTATATATCTTGTATATTGTCTGTCGCCCACACCAGAATAATAAAGAAACTTCACTTTTTCATCACGGAATGCTGCTTGGTCGCTGATTACTATAGTTCATCTACAACTATATTTATTGGGAGATGACAGAAAAGCTTTTTTTGTCCAACTTCAGTGTCTCATGATTGTACTGTTTTAGACTAATAGGGCACTCTAGCCATTTAGTTGCTAACTTATTAGATTTTTATTCTTATTTTTATTCTGGTAGAGCTTTATCCGGTCATATTTGGAGCCCTTTTATAAAGGGCAATGTGGCCTTGTGATCCCACTCTTCCACCAATCCACAGCTTAGATAGCATATCAGTCTCGCCTGTGCAAGACCTTCTATGAGATAAAGGAATGTAGCAACTTTTTTTCTGATCTCTTCCGACAGTTCTTTGAACCCTCTTCCATCCAAGCTGCCCCTCCTCAATTTTGTATGGATATGTTCACACAACTGTAGTTGGCCCAGGTTTTCTGATCTTGAACAAATTCCGCTGTTGGGCTTCCAAAGCAGTTTTTGACCAGTGTGATCTTTATTCTAAGCGGGTCCATATGATATGTATAGAATGATTTAATCTAGAGGCCTATTTTGGCATGGAAGAATCGAGTGGTGGCAAGAATTAGTGTGAACAAGGCCTAGATGACTCTCTACTTAGGGTCCTGCTGAAGATCATTACTCTCTGATCTACTGAAGGTGCAGAACTTTCGTTTTATAGTCTGTCAATCTTTACAGTGTTTAGATGAAGATGAGAACTTCCCTTACTTATACTATCTTTTGTGTGCTAGGAGTCTTGGCTTCCTGCCTTCTGCTTGTAAGAGGTGACCGTAATACCAATCGCAAGCAGGAGGCAGAGGAGCCGGGCTGCATAGGATACACTGAGACTGCATTATGACCTGACTGGTATGCAGACAGGCAGCTAACATTTTAAAGCATATCAGATTGTTGAGGGGAAAAGGAAGCCAAGGTGTGTGGTATAACTTGTACTTGCTACCTAAGGTATGCATGCACTGTATAGGAAAAGAGAGAGTATCTTTCATCTTGTCACACACGTTATTCCTTTAAAGCAGAGAAAATAGACCCGAATTAATGCCCTGAAATGTCTCTCATTTGTCTTGCTGATCTGTAGAATCACACCAGACACACAGATTTTTCACTGGATGTTAGGGGAGGTGATGGGGTTAATGTGCAGAATAGGATGTGGATGAAGTGTATAAATAATGTAAATACTTAAGGCGGTACAGATTTTTAGGAGGGTTTTGGGCATTGGCTTTGTCTTGTACTTCTTCTGTTGTTAAGTAGCTGGGGGAAGCTCCTGTCATATAAAGCTTAGAGCTGTGCTGCCAGCTTTCCCAGCAGTATATCTGAAGCCAGCAGTGCCAGCTGACACAGCAGGAAGACGCCATTCATCTAGTCTGATTGCAAAGATCAGAACATTCCGGTTTACTTCATATATTGACTTGTGAGGCTTTGAGCAATACCATGGCTGTCTTCAGATAAACTGAAAAGTCTGGGAAATGGCATAGACCCAGAGAAAGGACCACTGCAAGTACACGGTTTGACCAATTAACATATGAGTTAAAAAAAAGTTAAAAAGGGATATCTTGGAATCTGTGATCCTGCTGAGCAAGATGGGCGGTGGGATATTTATTTATTTTTAATTTTCTGTTAAGCGGCTATTTAATCCCTTCTTTATGTCTCTAGTTGAAATGAAAGCTTGAATAAAATGTGAGCCCACGGTGCTGCACTACAGTGTTGGAAAGGAGTGATGTGTAATCATACTTTTGTGTGTGTTCACTGAAGCATTACTGAAAAATAGATGAATATTTTGGCACTATACCTTCAAGTGCACAGAGGTTGTGTAGTCATACGGCTGTGCTCTTAACTCTGTGTAGCCTCTCTTATTCTAGTTGAGATTAAACAATCGCCCTGTTTGGGGATCCCATTTATTTTTTTCAAGCTTTGTCAGCTCATCTAGAAAGCTCAGTTCTACTACTATTGGCCCTACCAAACTTCTGAGGCACTACTCACAATATGGTGGTTTCTCTCCTCCACAAGTCACACCTGCATTACAACCTCCCCAGTCTTTGTATAAGAATGCAAAGGGATAGGTTAGGGATGGCACAGAAAGCCAAGAACCAGCTGTTTGCAAGCAGGCACCAAGTAAAGTACTGCCCTCGTGAATATTCCTTCCTCTCATCTGACTTCATAGGTGGCATGAAGTAGGGTCTTACAATTACAATGTTACGAGCCCCTCCTGGTCGATTTGACCGGGATTAGGGTGATGCCACACATGGCGTTTTGGTCAGTTTTTAAGCAATCCGTTAAAAAAAAGCATGCGTTAAAAAATGCATCCATGATCTGATGCAGGTGATACTGGTTATAGGAACAAATTCATACATGGGGCATTTTTAAGTTATACATTTATAGGTTTGTTTAGGGTGCAGTCACACAGCGCGTTTAACGCATGCGTTTAAGAACGTATTGCAACAGCTGAAGAGAGATTTGACTAATTAAAAGGCTGTTAACAGTTGCGTTTACAAAACGCAAATGTTAACTCTGCCGTTAACATTGAGTTAACAAACTCACATGTTAACTGTATGTTAACATATGTGTTTGCAATGTGTTAATGGTTGTGTTTTGTAAACACAAGTGTTAACAGATGTTTAATTCGGCTAATCTCTCCAGCTTCCTTAGAGTATTTGGGAGTAGAAGTTATTAGGCTGAAGGGCTATGGGGGTGTTACAAGAACCTCTCAGTGCTGCAGATGGTCTCTTCTTGGTACACCAGTGCTGTGCCTCCTGTCCCTACCAGTCTCTTTGTGTATACAGAGATGAGGCAGTGCCATTTCATTCATATCTTGCTTCAGCTCCTGGTTATGTCGTCACTGCGTTGCCTCTGTATATGTACAGATCCGGGGGGAGGTAAGTATAACTTTTTCTTGTTAAAATAAAATGAAATATTATGAAATATAGAAGCCCAAGCAACCGCTTTTAAACATTTCAGTGTAGCTATGGGATAACTACAGAAGGTAAATGTACTGTTAACATTAGTTTTTAATGGTTTTTAATTTCTTTTTATCTTTAGGGTGGATATTTTGGCCAAATAAGAAATACCAAGAAATCTTCTCAAAGGTTAAAAGACGCTTTGTTGGACCATGACCTGGCACTTCCATTGTGCTTGTTGATGGCTCAGCAGAGGAATGGAGTGGTTTTCCAGGAGGGAGGAGAGAAGCATCTGAAGCTGGTGGGAAAACTGTATGACCAGGTATGTTGGTTAGTCTGAGAATATAAATGGCTCTTCTGAGAGTTGTAGTTCTACACAGGCTGCAGACCATTAATGTAAAAAGTAACATCACAAATTGTTCCCTGCCCATTCTTTATTCCAGTGTCACGACACACTTGTGCAATTTGGTGGATTCCTGGCATCCAATCTGAGCACAGAAGATTACATAAAACGTGTTCCTTCAATAGACGTGTTATGCAATCAGTATCACACTCCACATGATGCAGCATTTTTCCTATCAAGACCAATGTATGCACATCACATATCAGTAAGTATTGCTCTGTAGAAAAATGTATAATTATTTTAAAACTGGGTACCTGCAATATTCACCCTGCAATGTTGCCCTATATCTAAGTGTACTGCATACAGCTCTCCCTTACCATAGCTTGTGTTCTGTGAGGAAGGTGCTAAGCAGCTAATCAAATTGAAATAAAAAAGGCCGATCCACTGAGCCCTGCATTGTCAGTACACCTTGCATCAATATGTTCAGCTAGCCTTGCAGTTGTCATGGAGGAGAAGCTTCACAATGTGGAATTTGGAAGCTGTAAAGAACCAGTAGTGAAATAGCTAAGTGTATAGTCAGGGCTTTGTTCGGAAGAGCAGGTAGAAGAGAGAGATGAAAGTGTCCATAGTAAAGGCTGTGCTGCAAAGAGGGGAGCACAGAAAGTTATGCAGGAATAGATTGGGATAGTGGGTTTTATAGGAAACAGGGAGACCCACTGACACCCATTTTCTTTGCATGAGGCTTCTGCATCCACAGATGCACAGACACAAGGCTATACTGCAGGCTACAAAGAGCACTGCATGACATGGTCTTCTCCAGCCTCGGGAATGAACAGGGAGCAGAAGACCTTCCTCTTCAGTAGTTGGGATACCTTATTGGTCACTTGTCCCAAATTCACAGAAAACAATTATATGTAAATCAGCACTTTATCTTAAGCATAGCTGTAAGGTCTACTGCGTCTCCCACCCTGCCTTGATAGACAAGAGTGTCCGCCACCGCCTTGTGACCACAACCGTGGTGCACCACAGTGCTCTTTTATTGCTTGATTCACTTTTAATGTGACCTACATGTCTTTACAGATTTTCGTGGGGTACAAGATTACAATTTGTTTTGAATAGCCAAAGGGTTAGCTGTGGGATATGTTGTGTGTGTTTTTTTTAATTAGACCGTTCTAATAAGATTTTCATAAATAGTAATTTTATGTTTTTAATTTTTTAGTCGAAATATGATGAGCTGAAGAAGACAGAGAAGGGAAACAAACAGCAGCATAAGGTGCACAAGTACATTTCATCATGTGAAGTTGTCATGGCTCCGGTTCATGAAGCTGTCATCTCCTTACACCCTCCTAAAGTGTGGGAGGACATCAGCCCTCAGTTTTATGCTACTTTTTGGTCCTTGACAATGTACGACCTTGCTGTTCCAACGTCCAGCTACAACCGAGAAATCAACAAGCTGAAAATACAAATGAAAGCTATTGACGACAATATGGAGACGGTAAATTGGGGTTTGTTTTGTAAATCCTCTTTTAGGAATGATTTCACTGCTCAGGTCAATGATTGATATGATGTGAGTGTAGTGGTCACCACCTCATACATTCAATATACACAATGCGTATTATAATACATTGCTATGATCTAAAAAGATAAGTGGGCTTACATTGAAAATCCATGTCAGAAACTTCCCTTGCTCATATTTACATTTTTTTTTAGAAGTCTGCTGTATTCACAAGCTTAATTTAGTCTCTGAGCTATGTGATTTTCAGCAGCAGAAGAGAAGGTGTAGTCTAGTTGGGTGGAGATGGAGTTTAGCCTGTAAATAAACAGGGCTCATGAGCTTTCACACTGTAGATGGATGCAAAAAATGTTCTTTTAGCTGCATTTTTAAGAATTTTTATTTATTTTGTAGCCTCCAAACAAAAAGAAGAAGGAAAAAGAAAGATGCACTGCTCTACAGGATAAACTGGTAGAGGAAGAGAAAAAGCAGTCGGAGCATGTGGCTAGAGTCCTGCAGAGGATGAAATTGGAGAAGGACAATTGGCTTTTGGCACGTAAGTGGCTTTCCTCCTTCTCTTGACTTTTGAGTGGCAAATCTGTCAGGATTAGAAGTTGTATTGAAGCATGAGAACTATCCCTGCAGAACATTCTCCAGCCACGTAGCTTGGGAGGGGGGTGGGGGGGTCAGTAGAGCTGTTCCAAGGTCAAGATAAAGGAAAAACAAATGCTAAAATGTAATCTTATTTTGGGACATTTCACATGAATAAAGTAACCTGACTACTGGCATGACGTGGGTTAAATGTTGATGAATTGCATAAACCTATTCGGGTGACTTTTTTTTTTTTTTTTTTTTGGAGCTTCCCAGAACGGTGCATTACATCAGCAAGTCCGATAGTCATTGTAATATGAGAGTCATGCTTTTTACACAATGGGATCAAAATAGAACTGAGCTCATTGTAACTTGTCGGAGAGGAGTAGGTGAAATAATAAATGCCGCCGGTAATCTGCTGATAAGCTTCCTGAAATGCTTACTATGTAGATATATTGAAGCATGGAAAGTGTTTGCCCAGGTGAACTAATATGCAGAAGGAGGAAAATTGTCTAAACTCATTACTATGCAGTAAATATTCGTCACTCCTGTGCCAAGCCGTTTATATGTCTGCTGAATTGTTAGGGTAAATGCTTCAGTACATAGTCAGATCCATGCCTGGTTGTGATAGTAAATAGAGTCTCATAAGGCAGGGTTTGTCTTTCCTTTTTACTGTCTGGCAGTGTTAGGTTTTTAATTTGATATGCAAAGCCATTTCGGTTCCACTGCAGACAATGACTGGCCAAATATATACCGGTAGCTACAATGAATTTGTTTAAAGTCTGTAGAAGCTGAGTAGTTAATATCATTACAAATAGCTTATAACTAACTTCAATCCTATTCATATAGTACCAACATATTCTGCAGCGCTGCTCTATGTGAGAGGCTTGTGACTGCCAATTAAGGCCACAGTGTAGGCGTGTGGAGTCTTATAGCCATGGATGCTCCACAGGATGGAATAAGGAAAACCACGCCTTTTTTTACTACCTTGTAAGGCAGCTCCCTTGACATCAAGCATGACCGACAAGAGGCCTTATAACTTTTTTTTTTTTTTTTTTACTTTTTATTTGCCAAAGAAAATGGGGAGGCTTTGGACTTTGCTCTTCCCACTTTTTGGTATTTGTAAAAGTTGATATTCATAAATGGGAATCCCGTGCTGTCCTCAGGTAAAATTGGCAATTCAGGTAAAGTTCAACTCAGCAAGTTTCTCAAGACAATATTATATGCTGCCTTTTGCGGACTTTGTACTTGCAGACATCCTTAGATATAACCAAGTCTGCTCTGTATTAACAGGCTTCCATATTATTTAGAATATTTTGGACCAGCAATCTAGATTTTATTCTCCTTCCATTCCCTCGCTTATATAATTCTTCTGTATTTTGTTTCAGGATCTACCAAGAATGAGACGATTACCAAATTTTTACAGCTTTGTATATTTCCCCGCTGCGTGTTCTCGTCTATTGATGCTGTATACTGTGCGCGGTTTGTAGAGCTTGTACACTTGCAGAAGACTCCTAACTTTTCTACGCTGCTATGTTATGATCGAGTAAGTATCTTGTAAATAGGATCTTTCTAGTAAGGCAGTTTCACAAGTTTATAATGCTGGAACTTTATAAAGCACAGTACTAAGTTTCTGTAGTGCAGTTAGTGATGGGAGTCACAGGCACCATAGAAAGCCTGGATCTGTAAGTTTATTTGGCACATGTGAAAGACAACAGCCTTTTACAACAGCGTTCTAGTCTGACAATTCTCATCTTTTTTGATATACAGGTCTTCTCAGACATCATTTACACTGTTGCTAGTTGTACAGAGAATGAAGCCAGCCGCTATGGAAGATTTCTTTGTTGCATGCTGGAAACTGTTACTAAGTGGCACAGTGATCGCGCAGTATATGACAAGGTAAGAAAGGAGATAAAAATCTTGACCAGAGAATGATGTTCATGTCATGTTCTGTATTTACTCTGCCTTAGGAGGTCACATATCCTGGCAGGGCAGGTTTTTAAAATGGATTGCACTCTAGCCATCCGGACCTGTTACAATTAATTACAGTAAGATTTAGCTGCATTTTTTGGGGGGACGTTATCGGCGTATTGAGGAAAAGAAATGTTGTCACACTGAATGTGACAGTAGAAGGATACGTCATCCTGTGCTGGTATCTTCTAGTGAGAATGCTTCATGTTGTATTCTGTACTGTGGAGCTTCATCATCAGCTGGAGACAAGTGATTAAAATCCCGGCCGCTGCATTTACATATTCATGCCGCTCCTGACAGTTTGCCTTCTCCTTGCTAACACATTTCTCAGCCAAATTTCTCTCTGTCACTTCCTGCTGCATGTCAGCTGTACATGTCAGTAGTCAGCGAAGCATTGACTTTCTTTCCTCCTATCTGTGTGTATTGGAGTCAGAGACGAGATGCTGCTGGGGGTTTGCAGATTCCAGTTACAGGGAACTTACTGGTTCAGTGAAGGCACTTTATATTACAGACACTGGAGTGACAGCAGCTGCCCATCATAGAGTGACCCAACCTGTTATTAAAGGGATTCGTGATAACTCCTACTTTATATAAATGACATGCTGAACTGAGTGGGCTAGTTTTAAAGGAGTTTTGTAGAATGACAAAAAAGCCGCTTTGTTGGTTCTTATTGCTCTATAGGAAAATGATTGGCCTCAGAGTCTGGTATGTGACTGTTGAGGCCAGTGACTGGCTTTAGCAGTCATATAGGTTTATGATGCATTGTTGCTGCAGGAAAATCAACAGAAATTACTGGGTTGGGAAGCTTTGAGGTGACGTTTTTGCTTACACTTCAGACAACACTTGCATCTGTCCCCTGCTTAGTGAATGTATATCTTTAACAGTTTTTTTTTCCATTTCATCTTTTATATCTTAGGATTGTGGAAGTTTTCCAGGTTTTGTCACAATTCTAAGGGCATCCAATTTTGATGGAGGCAACAAGGCAGACCAGTTGGATTATGAGAATTTCCGACATGTTGTTCACAAATGGCACTACAAACTAACTAAGGTATTGTTGGCAAAAGTGATGTAGAACATTAAAACACATTTTTAAATGTTTTCAAGGTTTCCTGGTATAAAGATGGCCAAGGATAACCTTTATGGTCTATCCTCAGGACAGACCATTAATCGTTGACAGTGGGGGGTCGGGCACTGTTTAATACGTAGACACAGTGTCTGTTACACCTTACATCTGCAGTGGCTGAATCCTTTGCTACAGACGAGGTGTCTAGAAAGACGACTGGATCCAATTTGTAGTTACAGCTTCTGCCTTCAACAGGAACACAAAGCCACAATCTTATCATGTCCCCGTGTTTACCTGACTCCAAACAACTGACAGCTGCAGGAGCCATGGGTCAACTTGCACTTATCGTCTATTCTGAGGATAGACATTCTTGGGCGCCCTCTTGAACCTTTATATCATAACTGTTCTTCTATATGCGAAGATGAAACTTACTAAAGCAATAACTGAAACATCTGTAGTGATATCTGGCCGCATGCATGCAAAAATATAATGAAATGTATAAATCTTGGGAAAGAAGGATAGAACAGTCTATGTATGTAGTATGCGGAGAGTATTCCTTTATTAATGTATTTTATATATGTTTTGTAGGCATCAGTACATTGCCTGGAGACAGGGGAGTATACTCATATCAGGAATATTCTTATTGTGCTGACCAAAATCTTACCTTGGTATCCCAAAGTGCTCAACTTGGGACAAGCCCTGGAACGAAGAGTGCACAAAATCTGTCAAGAGGAGAAGGAAAAAAGACCTGATCTTTATGCATTGGCTATGGGGTAAAATAATATTAAAAGGTGGAAATTGATTATGAAAAGATGCCAGTTGGATGTTATCATGCTTTTGTGAGGGTTGTTTTTGACTTAGAACCGTAAAACGCAGTAGCTAACGTGGTATTAACCCTTTTTAATAGTTAGAAAAGTTTCAGTTTATGGAATATAAATTGCTCTATTAATGGTATTAACAGAAACAACACATGCTAATTGCAATAGACTTTTATTAATATATTAACTTCAAATGAGTCCTTTATATGTTAGTTGACGATCTCTCTCACCATAGTACCCTGTAGATGAGCGCAGTACGTGTCTTCTCACTGATATTGGCTTTGGTGTTTTTAACATGTTGTGCGACTTACAGCTACTCTGGACAGTTGAAAAGCAGGAAATCTTTCATGGTACCTGAAAATGAATTTCATCATAAAGATTCCCCTGCCAGGAATGTCATTCCAACTACAGTACAGAATGGACCAGGAGCTGCCAGTCAGTCAGCATCGGTCATGGTGAATGCAGCTAAGCCAGAAGAAACCAGCACTGAGGATATTGGTCAGTACCAGTATAGCTAGAACCTGTTTGTGTTGGATTAGGGCACATAAAACACCAGTATACCTTCCAGCAGTTGGTGTTTAAGGTCCCAAAGCTTGCCTGTGCCTGCGTCTGGGTTCCCAAGTTTCCTAGTGGTTAAGGTGGTGTGATTCAGATACATGTCCTCCTAGCATTGTGCCTGCGCATGGTGTTCTGAACAGAGGAGGAACGAGATGTCCAAAGTAGACTAGAACCATGTTGCCTTTGTCACTGTGAACCTTGGAGGAAAAAAGCCACAGACACAGGGAGGACAATTATCAGTTGTGTATTTTTAGTATGACATGTACTTCTGCAACTTACTTTAATTTGGATTTTCATCTCTGTGATATTAATAATTAGGTTTTTCTCTTTATATCTTCAGAAAAACTAAAGGAGAAATCTCAAAATACATTAAAAGTTGTTACCAAAGCTGCAAATACGACACCCAAAGTAACTGTGAATAATGGAAGTAGTTCTTCTAATAGGTATGTTATCTCCTTTAGATTTATTTGGCAAATGACCACACATAGTGATGTATATGGTTCTTTTATCTTTCTGGATTATATGATGGTATTACGTCATTCATACAGCAGTGGTGGACAGAACTATCTTGTGGTCAGGTTTATATTGTATTAGATAAATAAGTGGAAAAGGTTATTTCATGTATGTATAAAACATACTTTGCTCAGGGATCCACAGTATCCCACTGCTGTGCACATCTTGGTCCAGTATCCTGATGCAGAGTATTGTCATTTTTGCAGCCAGTCTGTAGCAGGTCGCAACTGGTAAGGAAGTGCAGAGTTGCCGGGGACCTAAATGTACGCTGTTACTAGTTAATATGCTCAGTAGTCAACATTTCTACCACCAGGATGAAGGATTGTAAACCAAGCACATACTGGTGTGTGCCTCATCTTGCAGGATGTGCTCTTATTTTACTTTCCTATGCCCTGTTGTTTTAAATTTCTTTGAAAAAAAAAGGATGCAAATGGTATTGGTAATGGGTTATGGTAATGGGGTCCAGTATATGTAGTGTTCACTGCACTGCCCCGCTTCCTAGTTCCTGATTGACAGGTCCCACTGCTAGGACATGGCACTGTGGCATAATTGGCCACTTCGTGTCATGTGAGCAAGGTGATGTCCTCTAAGGTCCTGTTTGCTTTGCAGCGTCTACCCCTTGTATGTATCTGATAACATGAAATCACAGCAGCCTCCATGGAGACTACACCTTAGATGACATCACCCTAGTCGCACGACATCTTAAGAGGCATTAGACATAGAGAGGGGTAGATGGAAGGGGCCAGTCGAGCAGAGCATGCCATACACGGCTCTATACACGGTATACGCAGTATGTAAATGTTATTGACCTCTGAATAGGCCAAGTTAGGGGGGGAAAAAAAGTCTTGTACAAAAGTTTTTTTTTTATCTACTAAAACATAATAAAACCTACATGTATTTAGTATCTCTTTTATTGTACTGACCTAAAGTATGTAATGTGGAGCGCACAATGAAAGCCGTAAAAACAAGATCCAAAAGAACATGGCGCAAATGTTTTTGTCAGTTTCACTGGATTTATTTTGCAGTTTTTTTAGTACACGGTATGGAATATTAAATATAATCACTAGGAAGTGCAATTTGGTACAGAGAAAACAACCGCTGTTTATACAGTGAATTGAAAAATGTTATGGAAAAGCGGGGAATGAAAAATGGAAATGTAAAAAAACAAAAAAGGACTGTTTCATTAAGGGGTTAAACTAAATATATAACTGGCCATGGCTGCTAAGAAAACAAAAAAAGAACTTCTACTTACCTTTAGCGGCTCTCCGGTTATCCTGTGAAATTTCCATTGGTGCCTCCATTTGTATGCAGGGGAAGGGCATGCCCACACGACCACTGCTGCTCGCTGAGCACAGCATTGGATTCAATGCAGTAGCCGGATGAGAAGCTTGCCTCTGTACGTAATGCATTAGGTGTTGGGTGCATTACCTCATAAACACAGCCATATTGTAAATATGTCAACTATTCATTATTTCTGAAATACCTGTAATGATAAATTGTAGACTAGTTTCATGCCACACAACTAAAGAACACTAGGTACCCTCCCTAATTTTTACTTCTGCTTTTGCCTTTAGCAAAGTTATTAAGGAAAAGGAAGACAAAGACAAAATGGGGAAGGAAAAAGAGAAGGATAAAAAGGAGAAGACTCCAGCTGCTCCACAAGAGACCAAGGCACCAGGCAAGGATGGGAAGGATAAAGTCAAGGAAGAGCGGCCAAATAAAGATGAAAAATTGAGAGATGTCAAGGAGAAAACTCCCAAATCTGACAAAGAGAAGGAAAAAATGAAGAAGGAAGAAAAATCTCAGAAGGAAGAAAAAGCTAAGGCTGCAACAACAAGCACTGAATCTAAACTGGCTGCAGAAAAGGAGAGAGAAAAGGAGCCATCACGAGAGAGAGATGTTTTTAAGGAGTCTAAATTGAAAGAAGGGTCCAAAGGAGGAGATAAAACGGCTGTTGCTGGGTCCTTGAAGTCCCCTGTTCCCAGATCGGAGACCTCTGAACCTGAAAGGGGTAAGTTTTATTTGTGTAACTATAATGTGCCTTAGTGAAGGATCAAATGAATTTGGGAATAAAAGTGCATTACATGTCATCAAGTTAATGTTTTACTGTAGTGGTCCTATTCACCGTGAGATTATACATGTATCAAAATGGCCATCTCAGTCTGTGTCATAAAATGACATGTTGCACAGTGGACAGGAGGTAAAACACCATTTTATTGAGAATAGCGTTAAGGGGGATTTCCCCCTTTTTGATACTGATGACCCTTAAAGGAAACCTACCATGAAGTATCCACTACCAGAAGTAGAGCTAATGGTAGATTCCTTCTGCCATCCTCTGCCCTAATCTGTAATTTAATAATCCTAGAACTGAATCTAACGTGTTAATAACTTTATTTTAGTAATATGTAAGTTAACTGCAGAGGCTACTGGGGTGTGTACTAGCCTTAGCTCCCAGTGCCTGGACAGTAGTTTATTTACATATTGCTAAAATAAAGTTTTTAACACGTTAGGTTAGGTTCTAGGATTATTAAATTACAGATTAGGGCAGAGGATGACAGGAAGGAGAGATCTACCATCACATCTACTTCTGATAGATTACTCATGGTAGGTTTCCTTTAAGACCTTCACCTTTATGGAGCCCTCCACTGTGTAGCTGCAGTACTCCAGGCAGCCATGAACAGTTGACTGGTGGAGCTTCCCAAGCTGTCTGATTTTTTTTGACCTATTCCAAATATTGGTTATGAGAATTAAAAGGGTGGGAAGCCCCTTTCAAAAGGGGCTACCTTACTGCTGCCTTACTGTATCATACTCTGAAACATGTTAACATGTTATTGCACTTTATCGTTACTCCATTATTAACACCCATTTAATTTCTTTCCCCCTTTTAGAACAAAAACGACGTAAAATTGATACGCATTCTTCCCCATCACATTCCTCAGCAGTAAAGGTTAGTATAGCATGAGGAAGCCTGTATCCATATTAGGCTCACCTGTGTGGAATACAAGAGTCCGTCTTCCTTCAAGTTGGGTGCCAATTTTCCACTGGAAGTCGCTGGAGGTTTTTTGGTTTCCTTTATTTTTGTGTTGATATTTTGTATTTTGAAATTTACGATAACGAAATTTGCCCCGTTTGGACTATTTTTCTATAAAGTATTTTTCTAAAATGGCAAATAAAAAAAGCTAAATCTTCAAGGACCTAGCAGTGATATTTTTGTAAATAGTGTGAAGAAAGCTTGTGCTGAAGTGCCTGATTATTACATTCTGCTATTTATTCTGAAATGGCTACAAGCAAACTGCTATCCACATGAGCAGAGGAGATTTTTTTTCCACCCCCCACTCTGGGTGTGCTGGTTTCTATTTTTGTGGGCGAATTTTCTAGTGAAGATTTCCTGGATCCGGTGGGAATGTTGAGATACCTCCTGAAATCCTCAGGCGATGCATCATTCGTTTTGCCGCACTGTGCCTTCCAAGAAGAGGTCGGGAAAGCTTTCACTGTAAAGTCCGGTGATGGAACCTGCAGTAGTCGTGTTATATGAGAGTGCAGCATCGGTTAGATGTATCCAAGGAAAATTTACCTTGATCCCATTGCATGTCGGTCTCTGCATTTCCATTGGAGGCACACCAAGAGGAGCCTGCACTGGCCTTCAAGCGGCGGCTGCCATGGGCATAGCCAGTGATGAAGACTAGTGATTTCTGTACCCTTGCACCTTTCTCTTTTTCCTTTTCCTTTTGATACTCCTTTTCAATGCTGCTTTTTTTTTTTTTTTTTTTTTTTTTTTTTTAACCCCTTCATTTCCACATCAAAACTGTAAGTCTTTACTTCTGTCCATGAAGCACTTGGATTACCAAGATGTGCCTTACAATGGATTTTCTTCAATATTTTTTCACTTTTTTTTTTTTTTTCTTTCCCTTTTTTCTCATATTTTGGTAAGGTAATGTGACTTGACAGAAAATATTCTTATTAAAAGGACTGTTCTGCAACAAGATTAATGTCACATTGTACATTTCATTTGCCCTCACTTCTGTTATCCTACTCCCTTCCCCTTAAATCTTTTAGAGCTAAAATCTTAACGTTTTGATTAGCTCTTCCCATATATTTTTTTTTTCCGGTGAAATTTCCACACCCCATGATTTCTATCTATGCCTAGCCAAGTTTAGTCCGTTTAACATGTAGCAGTTTCCATGTTGATTTTCTTTATTCAGTGTTAACAGCATCAAAAGATTTATTCCCCCCTCAAAGGAGTAGCTGCATTTTCTCGAGGTCACCACCATGGGTCTCGGTTACTGACAACTATCCAGCTCACGTGTCATCTCCATTCATTTTCTACAGGACAACCTCAATGAATTTAAGGACTCTTCAACAAAGGTTTGAGTTCCTTTCATCATTGTTGTATTTTGCAAATATAACTAAGTTGATGTGATTTGGTTTTGGTAATGGTTCATTGTTTAACAGAATATGTTCTGTAAGTCTGAGGGTTTTTCCTGTCATAAAAATATTGAGAATGCATCCATAATGTAGTTCCATAATGACACATTAGTGTGTACAACACCCTGCACCCCTACAGACACGGATCATGAAACTGAAAGTAGATTGCTCCATTCTCAGTGTAGTGGTCACTTTGGGTTACTGTTTATCATATCTCATTCATTTGATTGGATGCTAACTAAGCTGATCTGTGGTATGCTGGGTCTGAGACCCCCAAGCAATCTGACATTTTCCAGAAAACCCCCCTCTCTGCATGACTGTTAATTTGATGGCAGCAGTCAGATGTGGCTATTACAGCATAATATAGCCACCAATGCAGCATTTCGCCATTTTGTTCCTTTGGTGTTTCCCCATCCTGATGACATCTCCGCTCTCTGCCGGAAATCCTGCAGTCGTAGTGAGTTCAGTGATGCAGAGTGGTGAAGTATGGAAGGAGCAGGCAGGTGTTAGAAGTGCTGCAGGGCCCGTGAATTAGGCTGAGAAGCTAGAGCCTGGCATTTACATATTTATACAGCTTTATTTTATAAGTAGAGTAATAGATAACAATCGTCTATATACACTTGTGTCTGCAATTGTGCTCCTGAGATCTACACAGCAACAGTAATGGTTAAATATAGGTCTGATTAGATGATAGTTTTCCTTTAGATAGCCAGACACCCTTCCTGTCATATTATTGGTCAAAGCCACTGATTCTTATCTATAGCGTTGGCTCTACCTCTGATTGACATACACATGTGACGGATTTATTGGGGAACTCGGTTAATGGAGCCGTGATTTACATTGAAGTAAGCCCCCCTGCGACCATGGATATCTGGCTGTATTTCGCCCCAACCCCCACAGATGTCACTGGCTGTTAGAGGATAGTGGGCGGCTGTAGTGGTGAATAGTAATGAGCCGGGGGGGGGGGGGCATAATTATGGATCCAGCTAATTTTACATAGTTTTATAATGTTATTTACTCAATTTCTGGATTTAGTTGGAAGCAGTTCCATCATCCCTAAGAGGTAATGAGCATCCATAATACGACAGTCTGCCATTGATAATATGGTGGTAGATGTCCTTTAAATAGGACATAAGGATGCCTTCAAAGTTTGGCCAGGAGAAGAATTTTTTATTTTTTGGCATGATGAGGTGCCATTATGATCTCCAAAATTTTGTAAAAGATGAGCACGAAATCAAGTCCCACTGTGTTAATTTAACTGAAAGCGATGCAGATGCTATTAAGGCTACATCTGTTTTTTCTAAAGTTTTAAGGAAACTCTGGGAATCTGACCAACATATCACTGTATGCTCATACAGTGCAATAGAAGAGTCCTGTTCCATCTTGAAAGCAGGAGGAGGAAGGAAACTCTTCAGCTGGTGATGATGATGAGGGTATTTCCCCAATGATAGCACTGTCCTTATATGGACTGTTACATTACTGGGATCTCCCAGAGTGCATGCTCATTGGGGGCCAGGGATGAATGCAGTACAGTTGCATCCGTCATCCGTTGAATGAAAAGAAAGTAGCTTCCTGCATCTTTCCATCCAATGTGTTCTGCTGGATGTGATGTATACTGTACATGCGTCTAGTGTATAAGCTGGGAGCTTTTTGGCATATACTGAATGTGATTGCAGCATAGGGGAAAAAATTTCTTACAAAAATGGCAATTAAAAAAATGCCACCCTATCACAGAAGGACATCAGCATGTACCGATTATCAGCCATAGTCAGAGTAGGAAACTGATTGTTCAAACTGCAACCCACTTATTTATCACACGAGCCAACAATGCTAGTTATTATTGCTCCGTGCTCTGCCACAGCTTTCTGCAGTATCGGTGTCCTGAGAACTAGTGCTATTAAAAGAAGGAAAATTGTGAATATCATTGAAGGAATAATGAGCCCCGGAGTAGGTTCTCCACTAGCTGCAATGATAACCTGGCTTTGTCCCAGGCTGCCCAGAAGAAGGCGGTACATTTTGGTCTACATGGTACTACAGCTGGAGGGTGCTGTGGACTCTGCTCAGGAGAGCCCCCGCTGCTCTAGGCATAAAGCATGCCCCCTTATCATATAGGGGTTATAAGAAAGATTTCCTTGCTGCCCATAAACATAGTACATTCTGCCAGTCAGTTCTCGGGATGTAATAACATCAAACTTTTTAGTGTACAGTTTACAAATCTACCAATTTCATTCTAAGTTTGAATTGTTGGTGCTATACATGGCTCACCCTGCCTAAGTTCCTCACGTAAAGCCGTGTATATTTTCCTGACAGAATATGAATGGCAGAAAGATTTCCATATTTCTGTACATTAAACAAACTTGCTTTACTTCCATCTGCTTTTTTTGGGATCTGAGCCTTATAAAAATTACTTTGTATGGATATACAAACAATTTCTCCAAGATACCACCCCTTCTTCATGTGAAAAGCTAGAAAAGTCCACCCCATAGAAGTGCAGTTTTGGTGGCTATCAGACAGATAGGTGTCTCTGCTCTAGATCTTGGGTTCACATTGAACCGTTTTTAAATTTTCTTTGTAATGAAATGTTTTCCCATTTGTGTTTCATCATTGTGACTTAAAAGTTTAACTTGACTGACTATCTTACTTCTACTTGATAGTGGATTATGATGTTTTCTGTTGATCATGTTAGATTGATATACACTCACCGGCCACTTTATTAGGTACACCTGTCCAACTGCTAATTAACACTTAATTTCTAATCAGCCAATCACATGGCGGCAACTCAGTGCATTTAGGCATGTAGACATGGTCAAGACAATCTCCTGCAGTTCAAACCGAGCATCAGTATGGGGAAGAAAGGTGATTTGAGTGCCTTTGAACGTGGCATGGTTGTTGGTGCCAGAAGGGCTGGTCTGAGTATTTCAGAAACTGCTGATCTACTGGGATTTTCACGCACAACCATCTCTAGGGTTTACAGAGAATGGTCCGAAAAAGAAAAAACATCCAGTGAGCGGCAGTTCTGTGGGCGGAAATGCCTTGTTGATGCCAGAGGTCCGAGGAGAATGGGCAGACTGGTTCAAGCTGATAGAAAGGCAACAGTGACTCAAATCGCCACCCGTTACAACCAAGGTAGGCAGACGAGCATCTCTGAACGCACAGTACGTCCAACTTTGAGGCAGATGGGCTACAGCAGCAGAAGACCACACCGGGTGCCACTCCTTTCAGCTAAGAACAGGAAACTGAGGCTACAATTTGCACAAGCTCATCGAAATTGGACAGTAGAAGATTGGAAAAACGTTGCCTGGTCTGATGAGTCTCGATTTCTGCTGCGACATTCAGATGGTAGGGTCAGAATTTGGTGTCAACAACATGAAAGCATGGATCCATCCTGCCTTGTATCAACGGTTCAGGCTGGTGGTGGTGGTGTCATGATGTGGGGAATATTTTCTTGGCACTCTTTGGGCCCCTTGGTACCAATTGAGCATCGTTGCAACGCCACAGCCTACCTGAGTATTGTTGCTGACCATGTCCATCCCTTTATGACCACAATGTACCCAACATCTGATGGCTACTTTCAGCAGGATAATGCGCCATGTCATAAAGCTGGAATCATCTCAGACTGGTTTCTTGAACATGACAATGAGGTCACTGTACTCAAATGGCCTCCACAGTCACCAGATCTCAATCCAATAGAGCATCTTTGGGATGTGGCGGAACGGGAGATTCGCATCATGGATGTGCAGCCGACAAATCTGCGGCAACTGTGTGATGCCATCATGTCAATATGGACCAAAATCTCTGAGGAGCTTCCAGCGCCTTGTTGAATCTATGCCACGAAGAATTGAGGCAATTCTGAAGGCAAAATGGGGTCCAAACCGTTACTAGCATGGTGTACCTAATAAAGTGGCCGGTGAGTGTGTGTATATATGTATGTATGTATGTATGTATGTGTGTGTGTGTGTGTGTGTGTGTGTGTGTGTATATATATATATATATATATATTTATTTCATTCTCTATACCCAGTGTATGAAAATGTGATACTATTTATACTAACACTTACCTGTGCGTTAAACTTAATAGGACATGAAATGGCACTTACTCATAGATCCAGGAACCATGATCTTCTTATGTTTGTTATCCATGGCCTCCTCCTTTTAGAATTGGGCTAATGAGCTAGAAGGGCTCCGAGGGGCATTACCAGAGCCCCTCCATGCTGCAGACTCGCAGGGTATTACAATGTGCAGAAGTACTTGTGCTGAAACTTCCTTTGCTGCAGTTAGAATACGTCAGGCTAATGGAGAGAGACTGAGTAGCAGTCTGTGAAGCTGTAGCATGGGGAAGCTCTGCTAACAACCCCTTAGCATTTGTTTTAAAAGTTGATTTTAGAAGAATGGAGGCCATGAGTAACGAATAGAAGAAGATTGTACTAGCTTTATAATTAACACCCTGGTGGCCCTTTCACTTCCATTTTTCACTCCCCACCTTCAAAAATTTTTCTGTGTAACAAGTTGCACTTCATAGTGATGGTATTTAATTTTCCATACCGTGTACTGGGTAGCGGGAAAAAAAATTCCAAATGCAGTAAAAATGGTGAAAAAAGCATTTGGGCCGTTTTCTTGTGGGCTTGGATTTTACGTTTTTTTCACTGCACCCCAAATAACATGTCTACTTTATTCTTTGGGTCGGTGCGATCACTGGGATAACAAACCCGTTAAGGTTTTATAATGTTTTCATACATTTACAAAATTTAAAACCTCCTGTACAATTTTTTTCTTTTTTTATTTTGCCATCTTCTGGCGCTAATAACTTTTTCATACTTCGGTGTACAGAGCTGTGGGTGGTGCGACTTTTGATGACGTTTTCAATGCTGCTATTATTAGGACTGTACAGCCTTTCGATCACTTTTTATAGAATGTCTAATTTTTTTAAATGGCAAAAAAGTGCCATTTTCGACTGTATCTGTATGGACAGAAGCATTATATTCAGATTATTTCTATGTGAATCTTATTGGAGAACATTCCACATTTGTATGGGTACCACTTCTTCCCTCCGCCCTGCTAGTAACACTCTCTGTGCGTACAATCTGAACCTGTGGGGGTTATTTTGATATGTTAAAGGGGTATTCGAGGAATATGAACGTCTGACACAAAAATCCATGATGTTATAAATACAGGCGGTCCCCTACTTAAGAACAACCAGGCAGGTGCAGGACATGTGACCAGCGGCCATCTTCTGTCCTGTATGCTCTGCAACGGACCGCACGGAGGAAATCAACGGACTTATTAAATTCTCCATTACATTGTATGTCACCAGCATTTTCTTCTAACGGGAGCAAAATTTTAAATAACAACTAATTACACATTATCTTATATTTTGAGTACCCGTTTGAATATGAATTATGCTTATTCCTGGAAGACCCCTTTAAGGATTTGAAAAGCTGAAGAATCCCACAGGTGTCAGACTGGCAGTCCCATGCTTCAATAGGACCACTCATTGAAAGAGATAAAGTAGGCTTGTATAATGTAGTAACAGTCCTCAACTAGCTTTATTGTATATAACCCACTGGTTTGCTGTAACATTTCCTGAAAAATGCCTTTCTCCATTGCCAACACCCAGTACCTTCTCAGAGACTATAGCAGAAATTTCTGGTAGACCAGACAACGACTAAGCAGGACCGACCTGGTAAAGACTGTGTCTGCATCTACTAAGGGGCTGAATGTTCTTGGCGTCTCCCTGCCGGCGAGGGGGCTTTTAAGGGGGTTTCCCAATGAAAGAAAGTTTAAAATTTGGATCCCTTAGTGATGAATACACACGAAAGATAATTTTTTTCCCGTTAGTTTACCATTTCACTCAGTTTTTTATTGCTGTTTTACCTCCCATCACTCAGTGATCGTCGGTGCAAAATTCCAGATTGTGGGCAGCGATTTTCTAAGCAGACACTTCATGACTCTTCTGTGCAATGAGATGCTGTGTGCTGATAATGTGCTTAGATTTTCAGGGGCCAGGTTTATCTACACTAATATTTATTTTTTGAACATTCTTACTAGCATCGGCCACATGGAGAGATGAGAGAGATCAGAGATGTGAGAGATGACATGGATATAAAACACAATGGGGCAGATTTATCAAGCTGTCTGAAAGTCAGAATATTTCTAGTTGCCCATGGCAACCAATTACAGCTCAGCTTTCATTTTATCAGTGCTCATGAATATTTTAAAGGGGAGCTGTGATTGGTTGCCATGGGCAACTAGAAATATTCTGACTTTCAGACAGCTTGTTAAATCTGCCCCATTGACTCTCAGCTCTGCTAACTGTCCTATAACACACAGTCACCTCATCTATATGCCTCCCTTAGATAAAGACCTTTTCTGTGTGTAGCTTGTAGAGTAAATCTCTGCACAGTTCTGCTTTGTAGTTAGTGCAAAAATAGGTTAACCATTCAGGGATTGAGTGTAGACCCTCCATGCTTCTTTCTTTACATCCCTGAGCTCTGCTGAATAGGTGGAGCTGCAGCAGTACATTAAACTCCTCCTGTGGTCACCTCCTCCCTCTCCCAATGTCTGTTAGTATGGTTGGACTGTTAAAAGAGAGAGAGAGAGTGGTGACATATGGCCGTCCCAGAGCAGAAAAGGCAGCATGCTGAGAACAGGGAAAAGCTTTCTGTGAAGACAAAGACACAGGTACATAAAACTGCAGAGACATGTTCAATAGAAGAGATTTATTATTTATTTATTTTTTTTTTTTTAAAGTGTCCAACCCCTTTAAACATGTAGCGGGCTTATTATTTCCCATAAAGTTACATCTGGAAAATCAACTTTTAAGCGAGGTCTGGGAGGTGTAGAGCTCAGCAGTCCTGTACCCATGAAAATCATAACCAACTCTCCAAAAACCTGAAGGAATGATGTAACTCATAGAGGGGTTGTTTTGACAGAGAAAGCTTGACTTCTGTGCTTAAAGGAAACCTACCACTACGGATCTACCTATTAAAGGAAACCTACCACTTGAATTGGTAGGTGTAAGCTGCAAATACAGAGCACCTGCTCAGGGTGAGCTGGTTCCGGAGCTTACTTTCGTTATTGTTCTAAACCGCTGTATCGCGGTTTAAACACTTTTTAATGTTTTATATCTGAAGCAGCTTCGGCGCACCAAGCATAGGCGCGCACGAAGGTACGTCACATATAAACATTAAAAAGTGTTTAAACCGCAATACAGCGGTTTAGGACAATAACAAAAGTAAGCTCCGGCACCAGCTCACCCAGAGCTGGTGCTCTGTATTTGCAGCTTACACCTACCATTTCAAGTGGTAGGTTTCCTTTAAGGTAGTTCGGGAGGTAGGTGCATCTATTGGACATGAGGATAGCCCTTTTTAGGGCTAATCCCCGCAATCTTTTTATACCTTTTTATTTCCCTACTATGCAAATGTTCTAAAGAGGCTACTGGGGCATGGAGTAGCTGGAGCTGAGGCTACACGGCATGGCTACTCCACGCCCCAGTAGCCTTTTTGAACCTCCTACCTTATCTCTTCGGCGCACAGCTATGAGGATGCGCAGCTCCTCATAGTTGCGCGCTGAAGATACATGTCCAATAGACGCACCCACCCCCTGATCTCCCTTATCAGGTAGATTCGTGTTGGTAGGTTACCTCCACCTCCATGACTTGATGCAACCAATTTACACCTGGAAGATGGTGTACTTTACAGCCTACTGGAATTTTTTTTTTGTCTTAGTTTCTTCATAGTGGCATATGAGATGTTAATGGCTGCATTGGATTTGAAACTTTTCAATACACAGAAATTTTTGACTTTTTAGCGACTGTTCAACTGATCGCAAAGTATTTCCAATCCCAGGAGGGGACTGCAGTAAGACGGCAACCTTTCAAAAAGTTGTGCTTTATAAATCTTCCTACCACATCAGACTTCACTTGATAAATCTGGCTTGTAAAAGGCTAAAGTGAGACGTTTTGACAAATGTCTCAAAAAAGTCACAAATGTTGGGAGGACATGATTCATACTAGCAGTCGTGTTTAGTTATTCATTGTTTTTTTTTTTTTTTTTTTTAATGGACTTGACTTTTGTTTCCCAATAATTACCATGTCCAAATTTTATTTTGTTAAAGCGTCGAAACATGCTCTCCCCCTGTTACTCCTCCTGAAAATGTATGAATAATTCAGTGACTGAATGTTGGGTTGTTTCTCTTTGAGTGGAGACTGTGGATTGTTCCACCTTCATAAGGAGAATGGTAACATTTGTGTAGAATAAAGTAAAAAGGAAACTATTCTATGGGCAAGTATTTAACAAACCAGACCAAGCAGCTTCCCAGCCCGGTCATGGTGCGCCAAGATACTGTATGGCACCCGGTAATGGTGTGCTGAGTACAGAGGGACCCCCATACATTTGTGTGCATGGGGCCAAAGGCTGCCTTCAAGCTTTTCATCTGCGTTGCGTTTCAAAATGCAATCCAGATGGAATGTGGAGGGTTTCTGCTCAATCACACATTCGTTTCAACAGTCATATATGCCATGTGGTGAATGTGGCCTACTATACAAAAATTAAGCTTTTACATTATTTAGGCCACACCTCTCCACGGTTCCCCAGTCTTGGAGTAGACCGCCATGTTGGTAACAGCATGGCAACATTGTCTCCTCTTATAATTTGTTAAGTTCCAAACGTTTGGATGGATTACAGAGATGGAGCTGTTGAGTTGCATATATGATAAAAAAGCATTGGTGCGTCAGTGCACAAGGCCATGCTACACATGCCTTCTCTTTAGAGGCTGATTAATCAATCTCCCTGTCACTTCCTGTACATGTGGGCCCGCCATGCTTGTTGCACTGGAGCCCTCTCATGTACATCCTGGCTGTATGTGAGAGACGCCTTTTCTTCTTCTTCTATTTTTTTTTTTACTATTTTGGAGCACATCTAGGTACACATTTTTAATACAGTAGCATATTATGACATTTTTTCTCTTGTGAATGTATTTATATTTTCTGTTTATAATGGGAGTCTAATGTATACATATAGATCATGGTCATCTATAGATGGAGCGTAGCACTGCACATCCACATTAGATACTGCTGTCAGGGCCAGTATCCCTATATACATGCATGCTCAGCCTAAATAGTCAACCCAACAGATCCAAATGATTGAGCAATTGAAATTTAAGTTGCCTAAATCTCAAATATTTGCAGTTGGGTGGATAGAGGATCTCTGATCAGCCAATTCCCAATGTAATTTTATCGCCAGTAAGAAACTTTTATTATACACTACTTTTTTGCAGTAATTTCTTTAGAGGAAGCGGGATTGTAATGATCAGTAATGGTTGTCTCTTCTGTTACATATGATCCATACTAATCAGAAATTCTATTGGAACGCACTGCCCCAGTTATAAGTATTTGCAGATAGATATTTTCCTGTAGGATGGTTGATGAGAAACTGTAATTTTGCAAAATCTTGTTCATTCCACAGCACTACACAAACCACACTACCCCACCAACATCCAAGAGCAAAGAGAGAGAGGTAGAGAAGAAAGAGGTCGATAAATCAAGGGAACGTTCCCGCGAGAGAGAGAAAAAGGAGGAAAAAGAAAGAAAAGAGAGAAAAAGGGTTTGTGTCCTATTTTCTTATTTCCAAGGCCAGATAGAGAAAAAGAATCAGTTGAGATAATCTATTACTTCTCATTTTAAATTAATATGCTCCTCCCTGAAAGTGACCACCCTTCAGGAATCTGAACCCCCAAATAAGAACAGAATTTGACTGCTTCTTTCATACTGGGAAACTTGGCCAAACGTGGGTTCATATATGGTATAAGGCTATTGGCTAATCCCTAGCTGCATTGTGGGCACCTGAGTTTACTTATGACCAACTTTGGGTTGTAAAATTGTATGGTACATATGTATATGACATGGCTTAAACACACATAAACACGTAATGCTATGTTCACATTGGGGCAGATTTATCAAGCTGTCTGAAAGTCAGAATATTTCTAGTTGCCCATGGCAACCAATCACAGCTCCCGTTTAAAATATTCATGAGCACTGGTGAAATGAAAGCTGAGCTGGGATTGGTTGCCATGGGCAACTAGGAATATTCTGACTTTCAGACAGCTTGATAAATCTGCCCCATTGTGTTTGATGTGCATAGTAACTGTAGGGGTAACCATTACTGACATGCCTCTGTATGGAGATGTGATGTGAGCATAGACATATATAAACATTTATACAGAATATGTGAGGTTTTGGAAATATGCATTTTATTAACATCTATCTTGATTATTACATAATAGGATCATTCTAACAGCGACCGGGAGGTGAATCAAGAGTCAAAAAGACGCAAAGAAGAGAATGGAACAAGTGAGTGAGAGATCGTTGTATACTTTTTAGGGCGAATTCACATGAACGTGTGTCCACCATAGTGTAGCACCGCGGGCTCACGTCGGCACACGGGAGAGGAGGAGGAGGAGGAGGCGGTGAGCGCTGCTCGCCTCCACCCCTCTCCATAGAGAAATATGTCCTATGACATGTCCTATCTTTTCCCTGGTACGGTGCCGCACGTGTACCTATGGGGACCTAGAGTATATATGGCAGCCATACACAGCTCATCTTAGACCTAAGGTTGTTCTGGGATTTTGGATTGACAACCTGAAACGCCCACTTAAAAACAGTGGATCCTGGCCAAACATGCATCCTCTGCCTTGTTCACTTTTAAATTGACTTATCTACTTAAAACATGGCTGCACATGCATTTCATTTTCCCTACACCCCATCCGGGCTTTGGCTGCTATATTTCTCTCCGAATTTGTACATGAGAAGAAAGCTAAACTTTACCAGCTTATTTTGGGCAATGAATTCAATATCCCAACATGGTTTTTGCATATTCAAGGTTGTGTAGCTTTTTGAATGACATGCAGATATTGTATAGAATGGTAATGAATAGTAACAATACTTTACAATTATCCATACAGCTCCATCCAGACAGCTTAAAAATGCGCTTTGGATGCATACTATTTTTTTATATACAACTTAAGTTATGTAGAAGTTAAAAAACATACAATCATTGCAGGTGGCTCCTCCAAACACAGTAAAAGCGAGAGTCCATCTGATTCCCCACACTCAAATGAGAAGGAGCGAAGCAAATCCAAGTCTTCAAATAAAGAAAAGGCAGAAATAATGAAATCTGAGAAGGTGGAGAAGAGTTCTTCCAGCAGCAAGAAGGTATATGTTGTGTTTTGTTTACAGCTGAAAAGGGTAAACATTCAACATCTCTGCCTCTATAAGTTGAGAACCAACAAAGGCAAATTTTTCCAGGAATGTTGTCTTCCAAAGTACTTGATTGCTACAAATGGGAGATTAGAGACTGGTCGGTAGTTAACAGCACTGGACCTACATACTTTAAAGAAGAAGGAAAGCCACCCCCCCCCCCCAAAAAAAAAAAGAGGGGTTATAGATTTTAGTGAGGTGAGGGGAAGGGGTCACTGATGCAGGTAGTGGGGCGAGTAGAGGAAAGGAGCCTGGGTACTTCTTCTTCTGTGATTGTCTCAAAGTCAGTGAGTGAACAGGAGGGAATAGATTTCATGGAGTGAGTGGATTATGAAATAAACTTGATTGCACTCGCCAGGAAATTATCTTTAAAGTAGTTTGTTGTTCTGTGACACGTGGCTGCACCTTTAGGTGAAGAGTATCAAAGAGCCTTTAGGATTATTAGAGAGGATTGTTGGAATACACCTTTTTAGCAAGGCGAAGGGCAGAGTTATAGGTTCTAAGCATAAATTAGAAGTGAAAAAAGTCCAATGTGTAAACACCCCAAAAGCCTTTTCCTTGGGCAGTGCTCCAGGAGTGCCAATGACTGTGACTGTGCCAATTATATGGACACTAAATAAAATGGGAATGGTTAGCGATATAAACTTTCTGTTTGTGGCACATTAGTATATGGGAAGGGAAAACTTTTCAAGATGGGTATTGACCATTTTAAAGTCTATCAATTTGGATCCAACTTTTTTTTTTTTCCCCAATGGGCTGACGGGTCATGTGACACATGCAACTTATTGAGAATTTCACATGAAAAACAATGGTGTGCTTGGTTTTAATGTAACTATATTCTTTTGTGATTATTTATAAGTTTCTGACCACTTCAAAGTGCTGTCCTTTTGTGTTGGATTGTCAATACAACCCTTTTCTCACACTCTTGACACATGCAGAAGAAATGCTAGCGCAGGCTTCCAGTATCTGTTGTTGTGGCCAATCCACTTTCCAGGGAACTGTTCATGTAGGAATGCTCTGACCTATGGGGTCATCTGAAGGCAATTGTCTATACTGTGAAGATGCGAGATGTGCAATATCTAAAATGACAGAGCAATGATTCAGAAGAAATGCTAGCACATGCTTTTTCTGTGAAATTCTCTAGAAGTTTGATGTGTTAATGACATTGGGAAAAAAATTTTGATCCAAAATGGCCGCCATGGTCAACACTCATCTTGAAAAGTTTCCCCCCTCCCATATACTAATGTGCCATAAACGGGAAGTTCATATCACCAACCATTCCCATTTTATTTGGGTGTATCCATATAAATGGCCCACTCTGTACACAGACCTGCATGAGAATACATTGGACCAGATTTATTGGTCTTTTAATTCAGAATTCTTTCATAAATACTTTGTGCCGTGTTTATCAATGGTTTCCACAACTTTTGTGACAATTGCATCAATCTGAGTGGACTAATAGAAGGGGAAGTTGTTGTTCTGGGAAAGGGACATAAACAAATATGAGGTCCCAAACTCCAACAGATTTATTTGTAACATTTGAAAAATTTTGTGCAGAATAGTCGTGCGCACTGTTTAAAATGTTAACCTTTTTTCAGTGTCTCGGCACAACTGTTTTCCTGGTTCTTCTGATTTTGTGCATTTTGTGATCAGACATTGGAATCACATTAATGTAATGTCCCATTTATTGTATGAACTCATCAAGATCAGATGGAACTAATGAATTTGAATAGGCAGAGAAAAACTATCTACAAGGATACAGATTTCTTGTTTCAGCAGTAAGTCACATCTGTTTCTGGAGCCGAGTCATAGAACTTCTGTTTTTTTTTCCCCCTCCTTTCTTAAAGGAATCTAGACATGACAAGGAGAAATCTGAGAAGAAAGAAAAACGTGAGAGTGCTGGAGGGAAAGAGGAGAAAAAACAATATCCTTTTACTGGGCTCTTGCATGGAGACGGCGTTCAATGATTTTCTCAATGACTTGCTGAAGCTACTCTACAAGAGGAGAAGCTGCATGCAGCATGTTGGAGAGCAGGGGGAGCTGAGCAGATTGTACATGGTGTCCTGTCTGCAGGAAGCATGTTGGAGAGCAGGAGGAGCTGAGCAGATTGTACATGGTGTCCTGTCTGCAGGAAGCATGTGGAGAGCAGGAGGAGCTGACGCCGATTGTACATGGTGTCCTGTCTGCAGGAAGCATGTTGGAGAGCAGGAGGAGCTGAGCAGATTGTACATGGTGTCCTGTCTGCAGGAAGCATGTTGGAGAGCAGGAGGAGTGAGCAGATTGTACATGGTTCCTGTCTGCAGGAAGCATGTTGGAGAGCAGGAGGAGCTGAGCAGATTGTACATGGTGTCTTGCCAGGAAGCACTGTTGGAGCGCCGGTAGGAGCTGGATCAGATTGTACATGGTTTGTCCTGCTGCGGTAAGTCATGTTGGAGAGCAGGAGGAGCTGAGCAGATTGTACATGGTGTCCTGTCTGCAGGAAGCATGTTATGGAGCCAGAGATGCTGAGCAAGGAGATCCAGGAATTTATTCATAGAAACCTTATTTTATTCTACTTTTAGGACTTTGTAGGGGGTGTAGAAAAGTTTTTAATCCTTTTCCTGATTTATGTCCTAATAGGTTCAAAATATTTATCCACATTGCCTATTGCGAAGTCCACTGAAAACCGTAAAGGACCTCTGAAATTTGACTTGTACAAAGATTTCTTGCATAATATGGGTCCAAAACCAAATTGTATAAATATAAAACCTTATAACTTTTTATGGAAAGGAATGTTTTCCTTAACTAATGGCTTACCCATAAATCTTCAGATAAGCACAGATAATGATGTCTGTGTGCAACAAGGTAAGGCTTCCAGTCTTGGTAAGATCTGAGGTAACTGATGTTAAATGTTGGACATCAACTTTGGTTAACAAGACCAACCTATTATTTTCCAGACTTGTGAGGGGTGGGGAGTTGGGCTGATGCCAGTTGTAAACTGTAAAGTTGTAGTTGTAAACTGGATCATCATCCTATTCTAACAATCTAGTTCCCATATGTTGATTTCAAGAAAGGCGTGCCACAGTAAAGAATGTCTTTGATATTGGTAATAACGTGTATTACTAAAACTAGGGCAAAACTATGTCCTTATGAGAATCTTTACCACTTTTGTATACATCCTTCAAATACATTTCCTTTTATTAGCAGCTGCCTGGCTCTGGTATTCTAAAATTAAGTATCCACCAATACACCCTGGTATTTTCTGCTGCAGGTTTACCCAGTACTTGACTGCTTAGAACATAATAATACTTTTTGTTTCCACAGCCTAAGTGTATAACTTTATATTTACCTACATCAAACCTCAGTCATTTCTCTGCCCAATCTTTCTTTCCACAAATTAATTAATGTGCAGAGCTTGGTATCATCTGCAAATATTGAAATTTTACTCTGTACACCCTCTTAAGGCCTTTAGTAAAAATATTTAAAGAAATGCCTTAATACTGACACCTGCTGCCAGCTTTCGATTACCACAACCCAATACAAGGATGTAACATTAATAATGACACTCTTCTTTGTGTCACTAATCTATTTGTTAACCCAAATGCACAGATTTTCCCTTAGTCCCAGCAGTCTTATTTTGTGTACCAATTGTTTGTGTGGTACAGCATCAAATGCCTTAGAAAAGTCCGGATACACAACATCCACAGCCTCCCCCTGTCTGTCTGGAACTCACCTTCTCATAGAAGCCAATCAGATTAGTCTGACTGGACCGATCCCTCATAAACTCATGCTTTTGGTGGGTTATAAGGTTGTTATTATTATTGAGATACTCAAATATAGCCTCTCAAAGAATCCCCTAAAGCATTTACCCCACAACTGGTTGATCTCACAGGTCTGTAGTTTTTGGGCTAATTTTTCAATCCGTTTTAATGTAGTTTTTTTTTTTCTAATTGTTTTAGATGTCCTTGTTGTTAGAAAGAAGTTTAACTATGTTTTTTACTTTTTCTCCCACAGAAAACACATTGAATTAGTACAAGGGATCCTGCAGCTGGATGATGACCAGATGTATCCAGGCGTTTATTTACCACAATGTTGATTGCACAGATATTTCTCAATGAAGAGGCCGAGAAGCGTCTTCTTAAATTATTAATATTGGTTTTCTTTTTCTTCTTTTTTTCTTTCTTTTTTTTTTTTTTCTTCCTTCACCATCAAACATTCATGTTGTGCATTTCTGTATTTTAATGTGTTGCTAGTTTTCTTATACATTTATTTTCAGTACATGGCTGAAAGTGTTTACCTACTCCATAATTTTAAGCACAATGTGCTACAAACAGAATTGCCGCAGTGCAAATAAGGCTCTATTTTTTGTGTGTACAGAGTCCCTTTAGGTTGTCAAAAAGAGAAAAAGAAAAACTGCCTGAAATTTAGTGATTATTTGCCACATAGAATGCATCCTTTTTAATTGTTGCAACCAGAAATAAACAGTTTTTGAACAGTTTTTGAATTTACCTCATTTAACCCGTTTTATTTATTATACCAGTATGTAAGGTATGCGGAGCGGCGGCTTCCAGAGAGCAACTCTATGTATATTGTGTAGATCATGAAGAATCTGAACAAGAAAGTGGAACGCATGTCCTGTACTTGACTGTCCCCAAAACAACGTTCTGTTTTGTCATAATGTTTTTTAAAACATGGGAGAGTAAAATTGTCACTCGTGAGAAAGTAGGATTCAATTCTGCAAGAACCAGGAGCTTTGTATCGCCGAACTTTAGTGTGAAAAGTTTCAAAGAATTTTTTAAAAGAAATTTTTAACTGCTGAATTCTACCAGTGTAAGCTTTTTTTTCTAAATAAACAATAGTTTTCTCAATGGGTCGTAAATCATTGTGTGTATTGTGCCTTTTTATATATTATCCATTTTAGTTAACTGGAGTCTTATTTCTTATAGGGGTATTCCCATCTGGACATTTACATTTAATTAAATTTGCCTTATGTAAATATTTCTTCAATTGGATGTTAATTAAAAAAATGTCACTGTGTGAAGATAATTTCTCATAAATGTAGTGATGTTGTCCTTAAGAAACCAGATGGCTTCCTTGGATACGACCACGTCACACTCTGGCAGCGGTGGCCAGACTTGCGCTATAGAGTCCTGCCGGACCACCAGGATTCAGCAATCATTACCACAGGACAGCTGTGCGACATGTAGTAACTCCCGGACATTTTATATACAATAACCTTTTGTTTCTTTGTGCACTCACTCCAGCAGAGGTGGCCGTATCCGAGGAAGCTATCTTGTTTCTAAGGGACAACATGGCTACATTTATGAGAAATTATCTTCACACAGGAACATTTTTTTTAATAACATCTAATTGAAGAAATGTTTATATATGGCAGATTAATGAAACTGAATGTGAGTGCCCAGATGAGAATACCCCTTTACGTCTTAGTCTTATTTCTATTCGTATAAAAGCCGGGGGGTCTTGTCCATGAGTGATAATTTGCAGAAAACTTCTGTGTTAAAGGGGTTTGTCTTGAATAAGGCAGCTCTATCTACATCTATAGATAGTGAAGTGACTTGGGATAATAGCCAAAGTAGGTTCCTTCTGAGATTCCAAAACTATAAAGGAACTACATTTATGGCCATTGCTTTGTCCATGCACACATTTTGAGGGAATACTGTGGTATAGGGTCTGTTGCACTGTTAGCAAAACACGCATTTCCTTTTTTACACATTAGGTCATAAAAATACCTAAAGGTCTGCTAACATACAGTAAAGACATGTCCTATCTTTTTCTCGTGTATCCTTAAATCCTTGCCTGCTAAATTACAAAAAAAGCTTTGTTTAAAGATCTATAGACAACAAGCAATGGTCCCAATAGAAAATATATTGGGGCACGTTTACTAACAAAAGTGCTAACTATTTGCAGTTTGCCTGTGCAGAGAGCTCCATGCACTGATCCACTTTTTTTGGTGCACCTTAAACATGGTCTGTGCGACTCATTTCTGTCAGACTTTGCATGTAAAATGTGGTGCACGGTCTGACTGCGCACCGGAACGTCCTGTCAGTGCAGAAATTTGTGTTGCATGAAGACTAGTGCAGCGTGCACCACAAAGTGTTGCTTGCGATAGAAATGTGTCTCAGGCACTTCAAGTAGTTTGCACTGAAAAGAACGCTCAAAGACTGCCAGAAACTGGGGCACAGCCCTTGGTAAATGTGCCCCATTGTTCTCTTACTCATCCAGGTGTTACATTAATATGGTGCTTGTTTTGCACTGGTACATAAACAAAATAAATCTTCTCTATACTACTTTGCTGTAATACTGCTGTTTGCAGCCACAACTAGGGGGAGCTAGGTGCATCGGAATAAATACATCTTCCATAGAATATAATAGACCCTGTGCAAATCTTGTTTCATTGAGTTTCTCCTAGTGGTGGCTACAGGAAAATGCTTTGTTTGGAAGAAGTAGTTCAGTGCTGACTGAAATGTCCTATAAGATCAGTGATCGGTTCTGTACTGTAAGTTTAATGAAAACGTACATACCAAACTTTGAGACCTCAAACATTGTCTGTATACACCATCAGACAGCCCTAGAATGACATTTTGCTAGAAGTCAAATGTCCAGCTACAGGTGCCCCATGCCACTGCTCTCCAACCCCATCATGGTGTAAAACATGAAGCGCAATAGTCTGTGGAATAGAGGCCAGTACTCTGGGCCGGCTCCAGGTTTCAGTAGGCTCCTGGGCAACAGAGCCTCAGTGGGCCCCTTTAGTGTACTCATTTGGCAACATCATAAATTATATACAGCTCCCTCATAGTTTAATTATATACAGCCCCATCATTGTTCTACTATATACGGCACCCCTCACCAGATGCTGCCAGGCCGCTCTGGACTGAGATTTGGCTATCTGGGCCCCCCTAGCACCGCCGTCCTACCAGTACTCTTCAGCAATCAGTCCTGCTTTTGTCTTGGATGCATTAATATCTCCAAAAGCTCCATTAACCCTTCTCGCTCTGCGTCCAATGTATCGGACGCTGAGCGCAGTGACATAGAGCTCACCGTCCCATATATCGGAAGCAGAGCTGATGCCGGTTCAATTCAAGATGGCAGCCCTGAGGTACGATCAGGACCCCACAGCTGCCTGTTGCCACTGCCTGAAAGATGCGGTCTGTGACGTCATCTTAAAGGCACAGTGTCGGCCTATGCATGTGCCTAGGCTGACACTGCAAATACATCAGTATTGCAGGATATTATCATGAACAAGCAATCAGATGATTGCTTGTTCATGTCCCATGGTGGAAATAGCAAAAAAGTAAAAAAAAAAAAAAGTTATTCAATAAAAAATAAATTAATAAATCAATAAAAATGCACATAAGCCCCATAACATATGAAGAAACATATGATTTAAACTTTTTTTGGGGTTATAACACAAACCCCACATATATAGTTTCACTGCGTCCGTAACAACACGTAGAATAAAAGTAAATAACTATTGAACCCGCACGATGAACCCTGTTCAAAAAAACTGTTAAAAACCCGCCAAAAATTATGATTTTTATCCCACAAAAAATGCAATTAAAAAGTGATCATAAAAACATAAGTACTCCAGAATGTGACTGTTGCAAAGTACAACATGTCCCGCAAAAAAACAAGCCATCAACCAGCTCCATAGCCAAAAAAGTAAAAATGTTATGCTACTTGGAAGACAGCAATGCAAAATTGATAGATTTTACCCACATTTGGGTTTTATTTTACAAATTTAGTTAAACGTAAGAAAAAATATTCATGTGTGGTATCTCCGCAATCGTATTGACCCATAGGATAAAGATAATATGGGCTATACGGTGAACACAAAAAAAAAAAAAGAAAAAATCCAGTAGAGAATTGATGCTTTTCTACTCGTGCCCTCAAAAAAAAAGTTCCTTAATTTTCAACAATAGGTGATACCAAGCCCGAAATGGTTACACTGGAAAAAGCATCTCGTCCCGCAAAAAAAATGGCCGACACATGGCCCCAATAACGAAAAAGCAAAAATGTCATAGCCTACAAAAGGGGCCCATGAACAAACTAAAATCCTGACAGCTGCAGGGTGCTCCTTCCTTTCTGCACCTCGCTGTGCACCCATAAAACAAGTAACGGCCACATGTGGGGGGTCTCTGTACTTGGGAGAAATTGCAGAACAAATTGTAAAATGGGTTTTCTCTTTTTATCTTTTGGAAATGTGTAAATTTTAGGTCTAAATGAAGGTATAACCGACAAAATTTGACCATTGTAAATTTCACCGCCATTTTGATTTGGTTCCTATGAAGATCTCAAGGGGTTAACACTCTTCCTTAAAAGCTGTTTCTGGTAGGTTTTGATGTTAAATATGTAAAATTTTATGCAAAACAGCATTTATCCCCAAAATAGTCAATTCTGAAAATACAGAAAATTGATAATCTATTTGTAAGCCGCGTAACATCAATATAAATTATCCAGACATTTCAAAAATGATGATAATGTAAAGTAGACATATGGGAAATGTTATTCAGCAACTTATTTAGGTGGTAAATCTATCTGCCTGATTTAGATTTTCAAAAATGGCAAATTTTTCAAAAAATTCTAAATTTTTTCTTTATTTTTGTAAATAAACGCAAAACTTGTAATACAACATTTTGCACTAAAATGAAGCACCACATGTGGGGAAAAGACAATCTCAGAATCGCTTTGATAAGTAACAGTGTTCAAGAGTTCTAACCCTATAAAGAGACGCATGTCAGAATCCAAAAAATGGGGATGAGCCTTAAGCTATAAACTGGCTGCGTCCTTAAGGGGTCAAAGTCAAATGACAACACACAACACACCAAGATGAGGCAAAATTTGTGCTCTAAAGTTATTCAGAATACACAAGTCTTTATAGGAAAATTTTAGCAGATGTCCATCATATTGTCTAACGTTGCATGTGGTGAGAGGTGCATATGAGTATTCCAAGAAATGTTTTACAATACATTTCAATGTTACTTACATGCAGAAAGCATAACACCAGTACACAAGGCCAGGAATCTGGTAATATGCTTATCTGCTTGGGAATAAGAGAGAATGTTACCTTTTCAAGTTAACACGAAAAACAATAATCTACAGCCCATGAGAAAGTTAATCCCAGTTTAAAATGCAACTTCTTATCTTTAGTTGCTTCTTACAGATTTACAAAACTAAGGAGAAACAATTCAGCTAAATACATGAAATAAATACAAAAAAGATAACATTTTCCCTTAGAAATAGGATGTACTTAATTGTGGAGATGCTAGAAGTAACCACTCAAAGGTGTGAAATTTTCTTTACTGCCGGTCATGAGGGTGTGGGGTGGCATTATGTACCGTAGCTAAATCTGTGGTATTCATTTCAGGTACATTTACTTAGCCTGTTGAATGTGTCTATATGGATAACACTGACCCATCATTACATCACTATTGATTATAGATTGTCACAACTTATCTACACCTCACCCCTGTACAATGACCTCTATATAGATAACACTGACCCATCATTACATCACTACTGACAATAGATGATGTCACAGCTTATCTCCTCCCCCTCCCTGTACAATGACCTCTATATAGAAGTAAAATTTGTTACGCACAAAATAAGCCCTCACACAGGTCTGTACATGGAAAAATGAAAAAGTTAGGGATTTTTAAAGTTGGAGAGCGAGAAATGAGCCGAAAAACCCTCCGTCCTTAAGGGGTTAAACTATTAAAAAAAAACAGCTTTTACCGTGTAAACCCTTTGAGAGTTTAGTAACTAAAACAAAATGTAAGTGAAATGTAGAATGGTCTCATTTTTCAGTAATACGTTCATTTAACCCTAAAATTTACACATTCACGGAAGATAAAAGGAGAAAATCCTTGATAAAAATTTGTTATGCAATTTCTCCCGACTACAGAGACCCCCCACACATGGATGTTACTTGTTGTCTGGGCTATGCGCATACAGTTTTACAAGATTTAGTAGTTTTTAGTTTCTTGAAATGCACACTTTTAACCCCTTACCGACATGTGACGTAATAGTACGTCACATGTCGGGTCCCGGTACATGGAGAGGGCTCGCAGGCCGAGCCCTCTCCATAGCCGGTAAGTCTTTGCTGCATATTGCAGCAAAGGCTTACCGGTAACACCCGCGATCGGTGCCGGCACCGATCGCGGGTCTTTTACTGCTGATCGCCGCCGGCAAAGGTGCCGGCGGCTTCAAAAAGACAGCGACGCGCGGGCGCTGCCATCTTTCCGTGGATCGTCGCTCCCCGTGACGCCATCGGGAGCGGCGATCCATCGCCATGGTAGCTTCGGGTCTCACGAAGATCCGAAGCTACTTCGGGTTAACCCATTCATTACAATGTGCTGTCAGCACATTGTAATGTATGAGTAGTAAAATCCCCATATACTGCCATACTGTAGGGTACCCTAGGGAGTCTGAAAAATAGTAAAAATAAAAAAAAAGTTAAAATAAAAAAATTATATTAAAAAAACCTAAAAATTCAAATCACCCCCCTTTCCCTAGAATTGATATAAATATAAATAAACAGTAAAAATCATAAACACATTAGGTATTGCCGCGTCCGAAAATGCCCGATCTATCAAAATATGATAAAGTTTTTTCACTGCGTTTAACCCCGTAACGGAAAATCGCGCCCAAAGTCGAAAATGCCACTTTTTTGCCATTTAAAAAAAAATTAAAAATTCTATAAAAAGTGATCAAAAGGTCATACAGTCCTAAAAATTATAACATTGTAAACGTCATCAAAATCTGCAAAAAACGACACCACCCACAGCTCCATACACCAAAGTATGAAAAAGTTATTAGCGCCAGAAGATGGCAAAATCCCCCCCAAAAAATTTTGTACAGGAGGTTTTAATTTTTTTAAATGTATGAAAAATTATAAAACCTATACAAATTTGGTATCCCCGTAATCGTACCAACCCAAAGAATAAAGTAGACATGTCATTTGGGGTGCACAGTGAAATCCGTAAAATCCAAGCCCACAAGAATACGGCACAAATGCGTTTTTTTGCCAATTTCACTGCATTTGGAATTTTTTACCCACTTCCCAGTACACGGCATGGAATATTAAATACCACCATTTTGAAGTGTAATTTGTTACGCAGAAAATAAGCCGTCACACAGCTCTGTACATGGAAAAATAAAAAAGTTACAGATTTTTGAATGTGGGGAGTGAAAAATGAAAACGCAAAATCGAAAAAGGGCCGCGGCGGGAAGGGGTTAAAATATAATTTTTCTTTCCTACCATGTCACCATGTGAAGTCTTATTTTTTGCCATACGGGATGCTTTTTCCAATGATACTAATTTGGAAGTGATAAAAATGTATTAACTTTTTTGTTGAAAAAGTAGAAAAAACATCAATTCTGTAATAGATTTTTGCCTTGTTTTTGGTGTTCACCGTATAGCCTAAGTAACTTGCTATCTTTATGCTATGGGTCAGTACTATTATAACGTTATTTAGGCATTTTTTCTTACATTTTAGTAAATTTGCTGAATAAAACCAATTTCGGGGAAAAAGCTATAATTTTTGTTTTTGTGTCTATGGACCTGGTTGAGGGCTTGTTTTTTGCAGGTCATGTTATAGTTTACATTAGTACCATTTTGAAGAAGATATGTTGTTTTGATCACTTTTTATTGCACTTATTTTGTGGGAGAAGATAGGTAAAAATATTAGTTCTTGGTTCTATTAAAAAATATTTTTTGGCCCTCATTGTACAGGTTCAATAATTAATTTTTTTTTATTGTACAGTTTGTTACAGACACGATTATATTCAAATATGTGGGGTTTCTTACGCAGGTGCTTGCCGCTTCTGGCTCTTGTTTTTTCTCTTCTGGCTCTGTATTCTCTACAGTGCTTTTGCTGTGATTCTGACCTTTGCGTTTACCGTTTTTCTGTTTGTCATTCTTGTTTGTTTGTCTTACTGTTCTGTGCACAAAACTAGGGTAGGGATAGAGGTTGTGGGAAGAGTAGGATTTTTACTTCTTCCCTTAGTGCCCTTAGGAGATTCTTTAACCATCAAGCCTTGGATCTACCTATAATTGATTATTCCCATGCAGCCTGTCACAGTTACCCCTGCAACCAATGTCTCGGGTCACAGCGTCACTCACTTCTCGTTGACATTTAAAGGGCCAAGGCACTGCTAATTGGTGTTGCTGCCCGCCTGCCCTAATAAATGGACTGCCTCTTCCTCTGCCACCTGCCAGATCTTTGTGCCTCGTTCCTTAGTGGAAAGCTTGTTCCTATGCCCTGTGATTATTTGGTGAATTCCAGTTGTGACCCCGGTTTCATCCCTGACTTCGCTACTCTGCTGCCTGCCTTGAACTTTTGCCTTGCTCCTGAACTTGCTCCTGTGCTGCCTGTCTCAACCTCCTGCCTGTCCCGACTACGATTCTGCCTCACAACTCTGTACCTTCCCTTGGCCACAACTGTGGACAAAGTCGTGCCTGTGGAGCAACTTGGTGGTACCATGCAGCAGCAAGTCCAAACCGGGTGTCACATAGACTCTGCTCCCAGCTGTTGGCTTCTGTCATTGTCCACGGTGGTTCAGTGGGTCTACTACCCAGGAATACTAACACAGCCTTATTACCTTTAGGGGCACCTTTTTTTTTAAAATCAATTGTGTCCCTCACTTTCGAAACTTACCTGGCATGTAGCCTGAACTAGGAGTCAGAAGGGGGTTGGCCAACTCTTCCAAGTCCAGCCACCCCTCCCATCCTTATTCCCTGCTTCTCCTCCCATTATTTGCACTTCACCCAACTGAATTTTTATGTAGTCTTTTACAGCCAACGTAATGTCTGTTACAGCTCAAACAATGTAATTATCACAGTGACCTTCAAAAGACCTTGACTATGAGATCCCTTTTGTGTATGTAATTGCACAATATTCCAAAATACTCAACACATTTTAAGAAGAAAAGTAATTGAATAATCCCAGTCCTATGTTTCTTAAGAGCAGCCATGTACATATATCAGATTTAAGCATAAAACTGTTGTACAACTGCAATCATAAGGTAGACAAAGATCCAAAAGGTTAAATGCGAACAGAAAATGGCATCAAGAAATATCTTCTCTCCGTTCGTGGCCTTTTGACAACTTATTAAGATCAGTGAACTAAAATAAATGGACAGTGATTCAAATTCTGACATAATGAAAAGGGCAAATTACTACGGCAGGTTGTAGAGATTTGTAGAACCTCAACTGTGTTCTTTATCTCAATGACAAAGACAATAATGGTAGGGAAAGGGTCCTGTCTTTTTTTTTACAACAACTATCATTTTTTTGTAGGAGTGTTTTCATGATTATTCTGTATATCTGAGATAAAAACGTACATTCCAGGTTATATGGTATTATAGAGTATTAGGGAGCAGCCATGTAGTGCCTGGCCAGTATTGTGCATACAGTATACTTTACGTAGGCAGTACTATACAATAAATTATTCCGGTAAATTAATATATACTATCAATTTTAAAAGTTTTTGACATATCAAAAGGTCCATCACAGGTCAATTATGAGGATCATAAATTATTTAGGAGCATAGTTTCAGACCTGGTTGCAATCTAGGAGAAACTATACTGTACGGAATTTTCAGGGTTGCAGTGTGGAGATTTGCTGTGATAAGTCATGACTTAGGAGAAGGCATTGGTCTATACCTGAAGTAGAATAATTGTCACCTGTGAGAAGTTCACCATTATGAGGACCAGGGCCAGTGGCAGATTAAGTGTCCCACACCAACATATGCCCAGATGTTAGGACTTAAGTACTACTCTATATCCTCCAGAGCCTTAATCTTGTACTGTTCATAATAGTAATTTAATGATGAACTTTAAACCTGTTCTTATAACCTGTCTATTTAGGAAAGCCAATCACATTCCCTAACTGCATGAAACCATCCACCCCGACTACCGTCCAGACCAGAACTCCCAGACAGTGTAAGAGATGCGGACTCCAGCTTGCCCAGCCTCTGTGCACTCTGCAGCTGAACTCCCCCATGTCCACCTGTAATGTTCACAATCGGTATTTCCCCCCTCCCCCATTAATGTAATGTCCAAAGAAGGGATTCCCCTAAACTCATAGGGGCACATTTACTTACAAAGCCACTCAAGTTCATTATCTGTCTATAATGCTGCGTGCGGCGATAAGATCGTGCGCCAGAAATCATGAATGTGTCGCTTCCCCACACAGGTCAGTGTTTACCATTTTTTTTGTGGTGCACCTTTAACATACAGTGTGCGACACAATTTGCGAGTTAAATAAGGCCCTCGGTCCAAATCAGTCGCACATCCCCTAATTTGTGTCGCAAGGAAGCCAGCGCAGATGCAACACAAAAGGGTCACAAATGACACAATCGCAACACACACACTTCCTAAATACCTGTGCAACCTGTTTTAGCCATGAAGAACGTGCGCGGTCCAACTAAAGTGCAGCGCTTAACCCTTAGGAAATGTGCCCAATAATGTATGCACCCGGGCAGCAAGATGAGAAGACTGAGCTGCAGAGAAGAAGCCAGAGGTGAGCATACATTTTCTTTTTACCTAAAAGATATGTTGCTGTGCCCCGGACCCGAACAATGGCAGATCTTCATATAAGGGCCTGGGCACCCGCCCATACCGCCTATATGTAGATCTGCCCATGTATGGTATATTTACTGCTTGTATGTAAGTGTAGACTTATCTACGGATGCCATTGAACATTAAGAAAAATGCAATCCTTATCCAAAGTTTGCATTCTAGCTTATTGGAGTTGTGCTGTCCAAACAGAGATCATTGATCTTTCTCCCTCAGACCATCCAACATGTCTTCCCCCTTTTCTAGTATTGCTTTGTTCCAGTCCACCTGTACCCCATTCTTGGATAGACTGGCAGCTCACCAGACTTAGCTAAGGTTGTGGGGGCTTATAATACACTTTATTGGGTTAAAAATGTGCAATTTATCTGTCCCTTATAGTATTGCATGTAGATGATATGTGGTCTGCAGATATGTGTACATATTTAGGATAGTGGAGAGGGGAGTGTCCAAGCAATGGATCACATAATAACTATTTTTGTACAACATTAGAGGGGGTTGAGGAAATGATACGTGTGCTGGGTTTATATAGGGGTTGGTTCTGTGAGAAGAAAATTGTATACAGGAAGTCATTGATTTGTTAAAGAGTTATACTTATCCACCACTGAAGCTTCAGCATGAAACACATTCCATAGAAATCAGAGATTTCTAACTAAATTTCATAAATGTATCTAGTTTTAATATATATATTGTAACCGGTTTTGCTCTGGGATCGCCATTTCCTGGGATATTTATTTGGCACTTTTTGGCACATCACAGTCACAGTCCACTCCAGAAAAGTTTGGTGCAACTGGCTGCAACCAGTTTTATTAACTTCTTTCAAGCAGAAAATGAAGCAATACAGAAATAAAGTCCTAGGCCTTCTGGCCACTAACTATACAATGCAGTAGTTTCCTCACTACCAAGAAATTGTGCCTACTGTACAGCTTTCCAAACACTGCATACAGCAACTGGCAACTCACACAAGGTTTTTCCAGGAGCAGATCCTGTGCACCTTCTGACTTTTTGAAAGCAAAAACCCAAGAGCTGCTGGTGATTAGCATCAATCATCTCAATCACCTCGAGTGGCTGAGCGGAGCAGGGACCAAGGCCATTTCTCTGTACTGCAGCAGTCAGGTCCTCCAGTTTCCGAGAATGAGTAGGACAGAAACCAAGGGGAAGCCAAGAGAAAGGCTTCCGGATGGAAGCTGAAGCTGATCATATCAACTATGTCGTTGAGCACTGGAAGTCCAAACTTTCACAGTAAGAGGAGTCACCAAAGTATAACCACATAAGTGTGTCTCCAATGTATGGCACTGAATGTTCATCTATTGTTATCTTTCTGTATACCATTCACGTTTGTACCATGAAGTCTGTATTAAAATACCAAGTGGGAGGGGATATAGACTGGGCAGTCTATATCCAACTAAGTAAAAAGTACAATGTTCATTCTTTGGGTAGATTTAGAGGAGGTTATTCTAAAGCTCATAATGTAAACTGTGCTCCATTGGCAATACAAGGACACAACTAGTAATATCCAGTACTTTATTGTATCATTCCCCAGTGTCTGCTCATAGCCTTGTGAATCTTCTCATATAAGCAGCAAATTACATTATATATTCCTTGTGGCATATTTTTGTTACATAAAATAAATCTATGGTTTTCAGGGAGTCCTTGAAATACTCATAAACTTTTAAGAAATAAAGTGTAATAAATAAATACCAGTAATAACAGAGAGATTACAAAAAGCTCCAAGAGCTTACGCAATTCCCACATTGATAATATGATGATCTCTAAGTTATAGTTTATGGGGATTTTTGTCCCATATTCACTTATAAGTTGATTTTCTACTAGAGCCATATACACAGGTATAATAGAAGGTTTTCAAAAACTAAAAACACAAATAACACATGCATTACCATATTTTTCAGATCATAAGATACACTCTCTAGCAAGAAAAAATCTTAATAAATAGTGACTGTCTTATAATCCGAAGGTTAAAAGCATGCAGGACTGTCAGACCCTTTGAATCTCTCTCAAGTAGATGAAATGCTGACAAAGTGCTTCACCGGTTCTGTCAGAACCTTCTTAATGAGTTCAGGTTACAGTCTTCTTTGCTTGTGAATCATTCCCCGGGTTGCTCTGTTAGAGCTTTGATTCAGCTGCCTTTCATAGTGAGTTCCTTTCAGACAGTTGCTTGTGTCCCAGCTTGAGTGATGGGTGGAGTCCAAGAACTCCTTTATATATCTGCCCAGAGGTTACATTTCTTGTCCTTCTGATTTGCTAATTTCTATTACTTATATGTTGTATCTGACTATTGCTACGTGTATTGACTACTCTTTTGCCCAAGAATTTGTACTTCACTGCCATTCTGGTTTTAATTGGCAATCCTCTCTTGTGTCTGTCTGTTTCTCTCTCTGTGTTCAATGGTTTTTTTTTTGAGCAGTTACTCAGAGTAGTGATCTTTTTCTAGTTGTCCTCTGTGAGTAGCATAGCTTGGGCAAGTAGGCACTGGGGTTGTGGGTGAGTTCGGGGTCGGTACTCCTTTATCTATCTTGACAGGTAACACTGTCAGGGTGCAGTCACACGTTGCAGTTACAACTGCATCACAATCAGTTTTGAGGTGGTTTTAGGTGCAGTTTTGTTAATTTAACAAGTGAAAGACACAAACTGAACAGGTGAATTTGAGTTTGAATGGAAAACCTGTTCCACAAATGTTGTTCACTTGTTAAAATAACAAAACTGCACCTAAAATCACCTCAAAACTGGCTCGGATGCATTTGTAACTGCAACATGTGAACGCACCTTCAGAGAACCAAGATTTCAGGACAATGGAGGACATGAGATGCCTGTGTGGTGAACTCCACAGGAAAGAAATTTGGCTAAAGCGTGGTGATGGCAGACCTAAGGGCACATTCACATGATGCATCGCGTCATATTTTTGACACATTCCAAAGGCATCTTCTAAAACGCAATTTAACCTCAGCATGTGATCAGGGCTGAAGCCTTTGGAATGCGTCAAAAACGTGACGCAGGGCCCTCATAGTGAAGTGGACTGCAGTCACTGCATGTAGCAAGTAGGGATTTCTCCTGTGGTTGCTGTAGCTGTATATACCATCAGTGAAGTTGTAATTGGCACAACCACATGTGAGGGGGTTATGTACAGGAGTGGGTATTACTGACCACCCTAGCAACCCCCTGCTTTACGCTTCTCTATTATCCTGGTATTCAGTTGCAAAAACCCTCTTTGTGATTACATCACAGCTGAAACAGGAACTATTGATGATGTCATCACCAGGAGACTTCCCAATGTGCTACTTAACATGCATTTATTTTACTTATATGATACGTAGTAAACAAAGGCTGGTGGAATAGAAAAAATGTGTCCAGCAAATTTGTAACAAATTATTATCATTTTACAATCAACAAATGCATACAGAAGTTGTGAGTTCCAGGAATTACTCTTTCTTGGTATTCCTATTTCCATGTGGACCACCTCCAACCTTCTAACTCTTCTTGTAGATCCAAATAGTTGCCTATCATCCAAAGTAGAAATTGCGTCATTCAGGTAGGAATCCCATCAAACGGAGTAGTGCTTAATAGTATTAAGGACTACTCCATTTGATGGGATTTCTATCTGAATGATACAGTTTCTACTTTGGATGACAGACATTAATTTTGTGGTATTGTGCAACTGCATTCCAAGATAATAGAACATAGTAGTGGAGAGATTTGGAATTTATATACTCAGGTATGTATTATATAAGTATATTACATCTTGTTTCTTTCCTTATTCTATTGAACAGGAAAATTGAGTAGAAAACACTATTGCTGCAGACTAGAGATGAGCGAGCACTAAAATGCTCGAGTGCTCGCTATTCGAGTCAAACTTTTTCCGATGCTAGAGTGCTCATTTCGAATAAAGAACCCCATTGAAGTCAATGGGAGACTCGAGCATTTTTCTAGGGGACCAAGGCTCTGCACAGTTAAGCTTGGCCAAAAACCTGGAAACCTCAGAAAATGATGGAAACACCACGGAAATGGACAGGAAACAGCACGGGCAGCATGCATGGATGCCTCTGAAGCTGCCTAATCGTACCATTATACCAAAATTATGGGCAACAGCATGGCGATGACAGAGTGACCGAGTTAGCCGAGTTAGCATCTAAAACACCCAATAATTGACCCTAACACTATAGGGGACGGCATGCGGAGGCAGCGGAGGCAGCGGAAGCCGCGGCAGGCTTGAGAGTGTCATGGCGACATACCCCAAATGGACTCAGGCTTCAAACCAATTAAAAAAATTCCTTTTGGTGAGGATAACTTGTAGCACGCGTATCAGTATTTGGCCTGTTTATGGTGGCAGAGAGGAACCAAAGGAGGTGAGCAAGAAGCGCTGAAATGATTTCCTATGTGAACAAAAGGTTGACGGTATATTTAGTCTATAAAACAGCATGGCGGCGACAGAGTGACCAAGTTCCATAACGTATCTGGTGAAACACCCGAAAAATTAGCCTGACACACCTCGTGTGGACGACATGTGGAGGCAGCTATGGAGACGACATGTGGAGGCAGCTATGGAGACGACATGTGGAGGCTGCTATGGAGACAACATGTGGAGGCAGCTATGGAGACGGCGTGTGGAGGCATCTATGGAGATGAAGTGTGGAGGCTGCTATGGAGACTACGTGTGGAGGTATGTGGGGTGGGGGCGCACTGAGTCATACAGCTTTGCATCCATTGTCAAAATGAGTGACCCATATAAAACACCAGAAAATCACAGCCGGTAAAACACCCGACACCCGTCTTGAGGAACCGCTGAACTATCAGATTGAACACATGGGCCAGGCATGGCATATGTTTCAGTCTGTCAAGTTGGAGAGCCGCCACCAGGTTACGGCCGTTGTCACACACAACCATGCCTGGCTTCAGGTTCAGCGGTGCCAGCCACAGATCGGTCTGTGCCGTGATGCCCTGTAATAGCTCTTGGGCGGTGTGCCTTTTATCGCCTAGTTTATAGCCTAGTTTGAGCACCGCCTGCTGTTGCTTAGTGACGGCACTGCTGCTGCGCCTAGAACTACCGACTGATGGCACCATGCCCACGGATGGTAATTCGGAGGAGGAGGTGGAGGAGGGGTGGGAAGAGGAGAAGGCATAGTAGGCCTGAGAGACCGTGACCGAGTTAGGCCCCGCAATCCTCGGCGTCGGCAGTATATGACCAGCCCCAGGGTCAGACTTGGGACGGCCTCCACCAAGTTAACCCAATGTGCCGTCAGCGATATATAGTAGCCCTGCCCGGCAGCACTCGTCCACGTGTCTGTTTTTAGGTTGAGCTTGTCAGAAATGGCGTTGATCAGGGCACGGATGATGTTGTCTGACACGTCCTGGTGCAGGGCTGGGACAGCACATCGGGAAAAGTAGTGGCGGCTGGGGACCGAATACCAAGGGGCGGCCGCCGCCTTGAGGTTGTGAAAGGCCTCGGTCTCTACCAACCTATAGGGCAGCATCTCCAGGCTCAGTAATTTGGAGATGTGGAGGGCTTGGGTGTGTGGGTGGAACTGTATTTCCTCTTGCGCTCCAGCGTCTGGGGTATAGACAGCTGAACGCTGCGCATGGAGACATTGGTGGACGCTGTGGAGGACCGTGGAGGCAAAGGTGTGGTTTTCGAGCGGGAGTTGACTAGCAGAGGCAGCAAATGACACAGGGGAAGGAGCAGTGGTGGGCCCGGCCGGAGGTGAACGGCCTTGGTTCCACTGAGTAGGGTGTTTAGCACTCATATGCCTGCGCATACTGATGGTGGTTAAGCTAGTAGTGGTGGAACCCCTGCTGATCCTGGTGTGGCATAGGTTGCACACCACAGTCCGTCGGTCATCTGCTGTTTCTTTGAAGAACCTCCAGACTTGAGAACATCTAGCCATCGCCACGGGAGCTTCACTACGTGAAACATTTGGCGCTGATGCACCAGCTCTGGCCATGCCTCTCCGTCTGGCCCCACCACTGCCTCTTCCAACCTGTTCTGGTATAGGACTCGCCACTGTCTCAGAAGCACTGTGTTCACCCGGCCTATCAACGCAGCTTGGGTCTGTCACCTCATCATTCTCCGATCCCTCAGTCTGCTCCCCTCTCGGACTTCCTGCCTTGACAACAACTTCACCACTGTCTGACAACCGTGTCTCCTCATCGTCCGACACCTGTTTACATGATTCTGTCACTACGTCAACAATGTCATCATCACCCACAGACTGCGACCGTTGGAAAACTGGGCATCGAGAAAGAGCTCAGCAGCAACCTGAGAAGTGGTTTGTGACTGTGGGAAGGGTCCAGAAAACAGTTCCTCAGAGTATGCCAGATCAAATTCCAAATTTTCCTGGGAGGGGGCAGACTGGGTGGAAGGAGATTGAGGTGGAGGAGCTAGAGGAGTGCTCACTTGGGTAACATGGGTGGACTGCGTGGAAGACTGACTGGTCCCAGTAAGTTGAGACATGAAGCTAGGGAGTGTAGCTCTGCGGCGTTCCCCTGCTCCCTCATCAGCAGGTAGTCTCTCATCCCGCCCAGGACCACGGCCTCTGACCCCTTCAGTAATTGGATGCCCACGCCCACACCCTCGACCTCTACCCTTAGCCCTCGGATTCAACATTTTCCAAATAAAAGTCTATTTTATAGACAAAAGAGAAATATAAATGTCCCGGTATTGATGTGAACAAAAGACCGTATTTGATTACGCCACACGTGATGTACAATACGCTTCACCGGCAGAGAAAATGTGGATTGGGATTTCTGGAGACTAGCTTGCTAAACAGTAGCAGGCACAACCGTTCAACTATAGTTTGAATTTGATTGCTATAACGGAGATTTCCCACCCCAAAAAAAATTAAAAGTACTAATGTGAACAAAAAAACGTATTAGATTACGCCACACGTGACGTACAGTACGCTTCACCGGCAGAGAGAATGAGGATTGGGATTTCTGGAGACTAGCTTGCTAAGGCCCCTTCCACACTAGCGTTGCGTTTCACGTCAGGGTGCAATGCGTGAAAAACTGATGTTTTTGGCTGCGTTTTTGTTCCATTTTTCCTTGGAGTCATTAGCGTTTTTGCGTTTTTCACGCGCGTGTTGTTAGCGTTTTTGTTGCGTTTTTGTTGCGTTTTTCACGTGCGTTTTTAAATCACATGATTTTTTGAATTTGGTACCCAGATGTCCCAGAATTCCACATAAAAGGGTTTTTTTAATGGAGTCACATGATTGCACATGGTCTCCATTGCTTGGCTTGGCCTCTGTGTTTTTGCTTGCAGCATTTTTTGGTTGAACCATGTCTGATTCTGATACTTTGGAAGATGTAATTTTGTCTTGGTATATATCGCAGAAATATGGTGAGCGAAGTGATCTCTGGCGTTGCCCCCCCCCCGGCGTAAGCGTAGGCGATGGGTTCATCCAATTGTATCTCAGCGATTCACCAAAGGTGTCTTTCATACTTTGTATTTGGACCTCCGCAAAGACCCAGACAAGTTTATTCGCTTTTGTCGCTTATCAATCACCTTGTTTGACCAATTGGTGGCGGAGCTTCGTCCTGCACTCACATTTCAGGATACCAGGCTACGGAAAAGTATTTCTGTGGAGGAGCGTCTTCTGGTTACCCTCTGGTATGTTTTTAATTTTCAATTTTAAATGATTTTTTTGATAATGGGTATTAATTTTTACATATATTTTCATTTTAGGTTTCTTGCTACAGGAAATTCGTTTTCATCCCTCCATTTTACTTTTCTGATTGGAACTTCAACCATTGCAAGCATTGTGATTCACACCTGTGTTGTTATTTGGTCACATTTGAGACGCACCATGATGCCTCCGCCAAGTGCTCAGCAATGGCTGGAAATTGCGCATGGCTTTGAGGAAAAAGCAAATTTTCCAAATTGTATTGGCGCCCTGGATGGAAAACATATACGTGTACAGAAGCCACCAAACTCTGGATCCAGATATTTTAATTATAAACGGTATTTCTCTGTGGTTTTGTTAGCACTAGCTGACAGTAACTACCGTTTTATAATTGTAGATATTGGGGCCCATGGTTCTGCTGCTGATGCTGGTATATTCCGTGCTTCTAGAATTTCAAAGCGTTTATCAGACCGTCAGCTTGACATTCCTGAGCCCCGTTTTTTGCCAGGTTCTTCTGGACCCGCTTTACCATTTGTTATAGTGGCAGATGAGGGATTTGCACTTTCATATCATGTTATGCGCCCTTTCCCACGCCGTAGCTTGGATTTAAGGTGCAGAAATTTTAATGTTCGTCTGGGCCGGGCTCGTCATTTTGTGGAGTGCGCATTTGGTATATTGGCTAGCAGATGGAGGGTTTTTCAATCATCAATGCAGCTATCTCCATCAAATGTCATTTGTGTCATCAAAGCATGTGTAATTTTACATAATTATTGTCGCATGTATGACCCGCCGGAGAACCCACAGCCAGAAATATATGCTGATGTTGCTACTACTGAACCCACTCATCATGCAAGGCCTGCTTTAGCAGGAATGCGTATTCGAAATCAATTTGCAGATAATTTTTTGTCTAATGGTGGGGATTTAGTTGGGTAAAATAATTTTTTTTTTTTTTTTTTCCCCTCTGTTTGTTGATACTTTCCGTTTATACTACGTATGTATCTTACTAAAATTGTTATATATTTCTAGTCAATGCACAAATCTATATAATTTTTGATTTATGAAATAAATGCTTAAAGACAAAAATACTATATACATTTTTTGCTTTTATTACAACAAAAATGTAAAAAGCAACATTTTTTCCAAAAAAATAATAAAGAGAAAACAAATAGGCCAAAGAGCCTACAAAAACACAAAGAAGACAAATTAACAACCAACATTACAACTGCATAAAATTATGTGCTGGTGAATCGTGCCTCTCACCTCTTGGTGCAGGAAAATGAGGTGCTGGGGAAGGTGGGGGAACTAACCCCGAGGATGCCCGGCCCTGAAAACTGTGGCTGGCACTCGCATACTGCTGGTGTGCTTGAGGCATATTATGAGCACCAGCACCAAAAAAAATGTTGCTTTGCGAATGGGCAAATTCTTGACCAGGGTATGGCCCTGAATAAAAACTAGGGGGGGCCTGTGGTGGAGGAGGTGGTGGTGGTGGCAGCGGCTGGGGTCGGGGGACAATATGACCATACAACCGCCACTGCTCCAGGGCCTCAAAGACCGGAGTGGGGTTATTGGGTGGACAGCAGGCCTCCAGAATGATTGAAAATGCCCCCTGACACCGGAGGAGGTGTTCCTGCGGCACACGGCGCATATGGTCCGCAAGACTGCGCAGGTAGGTCACTATAGTGTCCTCCTGTGCCCTGCGGCCCAAATAATTAAGGACATTTTCATCCAGAACTCTGCCAGGGGGAGCCCTTCTTGCCCGCCGTCCTCTGGGGACAGGAGATGTACTCTGTTCTTCCCCTGCTTCAGCCACCTGCAGGTGTTCCGGGTCGGCCGAGGTTGGGCCTGCAGTGGCGTCCTCTGCAGCAGCGGCCGTTTCCCGTTCCACAGTCGCCACATTAGTTGACGGCACAACAGGGGGATGAATGGCTGTATCCTCTGCCTCCGTGTCTAAATTATCTTCAGTACTAATATTTTGATTACCGGAAATGAAAAAGTAATATTTTAAACATGCAGATAAATCAATAACTCAAACACTAAACATAACGAACATATACTTGACGTTGGTTAAAAAAAAAAAAAAAAAAAAAAAAAAAATTATGCTGTGTTTGCACAAATGTTTGGTGACCTCCATACACAAAAACAAACATGTGCAATTGTTCACAACTAAATATAGTGCCCAATAAAAAATTTAGGCACATGCATAGACAGACAAGATCACTTTTAAAAATTAAAATAAGGCTAACTTACGGGCCAATGGTAAATATGTCAGCTAAAAAGCGCATCTGCTCCCGAAAGCAATAAGGCCGCTTTCGTGAGCGACCAGAGCCACTGTGGCCTTCTTGTGCACGAATATCTTTTTTGCATTGGTCGCTGCAGCTCCGCCACCTCTGCTGCACGTCCTTGCCTAGTTAAAACAGAGCCAAAGTCATTAACACAAAATAGTTACACACTGCTAAAATTCACACTTTGAAATAGAACATTTGGAATAAAAAAAAAAGGTGAAAAAACTTACATGCAAGTTCTTGCTCATCTGTGGACATCTTAGACCACTTTTGGCCCACGAGGTCCTTGCTGATTTCCAGCCATAACTTTTCCTTTTTGCACCGGTCATGATAATCGCTCCGGCGATTATCCCACAGAGCAGGATGCCCATGAACCAATGAGATCAGCTTCTCAACATCCAGAGTTCTTGGCATCTTGAGAAGATGAGGAAAAGCAGCACACTTCTGTAATGGCAAATGTCCCAGACACTACTTCCTGTCTACTTCCTGACTTTTTTTTTTATATCACCTAGCAACCCATCCGTTTAAAACGCATTGCACTCGCATTGAACTCGCAATGTTCGCGAGTGCAATGCGTTTTTGAAACGTCCCCATAGACTTGAATGGGGCGTGAAAAACGCGCGTGAAACGCAAAAGTAGAGCATGCTGCGATTTTGACGCGCGTGAAAACGAACGCAAGCACGCGCGTGAAAAACAACGCTAATGAAGAAAGAGCCATTGAATACAATGGGACAGAGTGCAATGCAAGTTCTGCGCGTCAAATGCACGCGCAGAACTCGCGCGTGAAAAACGCCAGTGTGGAAGGGGCTTAAACAGTAGCAGGCAGACTAAGCTTGATGAAATTGCATTTCCACCACTGACAGCACACAAAAGGATTTTGTGCTGTGACTTTCACTTTTGAAAAAAAATAAAAAATTGGCAGACTGTCCCTAATTCAATGAAACCCCTAATAAATTGTCCCACTTAGCTGTTTGAAATGGATATGTGTGTCACTAAGAGCCAAAAATAACGTTCGGAAGTCTTCCTGCAAATTTGTCACAATATGGTAGTAGCTGCACTACTAGTGCCAGCAAGCCCAGCCACAAGCAAATAAAAAAAAAAAATAACGCTATTGTAGTCCTAACAAGGGCTGTTGGGTTCTTGTAGAATCACTCCTGCCTAACACTATTCTAATAGAACACCCTAACGCTATCCCTGCAGCAGCAGCAGCTCTCTCCCTAACGGCATCCAGGCAGAGAATGATCCGAGCAGCGCAGGCAGGGGCTAGTCTATTCCAGGGTCACCTGATCAGGCCAGCCAACCACTGCTATCGACGTGTAAGGGTACCACGTCATGCTGGGTGGAGCTGGCAGAAGCTCTGGCTTGTGATTGGCTCTGTTTCTGGCCGCCAAAAATCAAAACAGCGTGAGATGCCATTTTCTCGAGCTGGCGAGCTGACGAGTATGTTCGCTCATCTCTACTGCAGACGCCTGCTATAGCAGTGACTCATAGCAGAGTGGAGGGAATGTGGTCAGTGAAGTGAAGTTCAGCTACAAGCCTGGAACATACATGCATTTTTCACCGTTCTTCTGCTGCTAATCACACACACAAAGGTTTGAATGTACAGATCTCCAGTGCTGACTGAAGCTTCTTATGATCAAAGCTGTTGTATCAAAATAGATTTCCTTGGGCCACTGATTTGTACTTTCATTGCCAGCCCAGATGATCTTGGTGCTTGTATTTATCTCTTGATTTTTTCTCAGTGTCTATTAAAAGTACCCAGCTCACAAGTACTTTTGTCTCTGGCACTGCACAAAATATCTCAGGTGCAAGACAATGGCCCACATTTATTATGCAGTCTACTCAGTATTATTGCTGGCCACCACATTTATGTTGACAAGGGCATATGCCCCTTTAACTAGAAAAGATCTAGTGCACAAAGTTCATGCACTTCAGGTGCACGCAGCACACACCACATTCATGAAGACCAAGATATCTTCTTCATGAATTGTGTCGCTTGCTGCAAGATAATAAGGGAAACTGCAATGTGGGCCAATGTCCCTCCAATTCCTCTGAACTCAATATAGAAGCAATATATCTACAATACAGATACAGTTGTATTGCAGCATATGGATTAATTGTGATCAGACCGACTAGGATTTAAGTACCTTAGGAAGGATGAAATAATAATTTTAAAAAAATTATACATTTTTTAAAAATATGAACTAAATAAAATTTCAAATCAACCCCTCTTTCCCTAGAACGCATATAAAAATAAGTAATCAACATCATAAACGTATTAGGTATCGCTGCATCCCAAAATGTCTGATCTAGTAAAACTTTAAACAATTATTCCCAGGGATGAACCCTGTAATGGAAAATAGGCCCTTAATTTCTGAATTGCCAATTTTTATCATTTTTCCCCCAATTAAAATTTTAATAAAAGTGATCAAAAGGTTGTATTGTTTTCAAAATGGTATCAATGAAAACATCTTCCCATTCCGCAAACAATGACACCTTACACAGCTCTGTGCACTGAATTATGAAAAGTAAAGTTTGACAACGTAAGGCATTATTTTTTATGCAAGGTTTTTGAATATTTTTCTGAAGGTATTAAGACAAAATACCCCTGTAGTATGTAGCCTGCCCGCCCCCTGTAGAATATAGCCTGCCAGTCCCCTGTAGTATATAGCCCGCCAGCCCTCTCTACTATATAGCCTGCTATGTAATTTTTTGCGATACGAGCTAGTGTATTAACTTATATCACTTTGTGACCTACATGACTGTTTGGTCACTTTTTATTCAAATTTTCATGGATGGAAACATTGAGGAAAAGTGGTGATTTGGACATTTGGGTGCCATTTCATTACGTTCTGGGAATAATCTTTTTATATTTTTTGATAGAACAGGCATTTTGAGATGTGCCAATACCTATTTATAAATGTAACTGTTTATTTATTTTTATATGGGAAAGGGTTAATTAAACTTTAACTTTTTAAAATGTTTTAAATATTTTTTTAACGAATATTTCAAACCCCCCAGGGTACTTTAACCCTGCAGGGTCTGACTGCTTATACTATATACTGCAATACTACTGTATTGCAGTACATAGCAATTTTACTGGGTATTGTAGATCATTAAACATGGCAAGCTTGCAAGTCTCTATGAGACTGTAGGCTGCCATAACAACTGATGACATAATGGGGCAGCGATCGGCCATGCAAGATTGGCCCATAGGCAGCAATGTTAGATGCCGCGGTGGGGTCGACCACGGCACTTTGTCGGTGCCAGCACTGTCTGCGGCAGTGACAGGCGGGTGTCAGCTGTATTATATAGCTGACACCCACTGTGTTTGGAGAGAGCCCAATCTGTGAGCTCTCTCCATACATCCCCTGCAGCACCAGGAAGTTACAGTAGGTGGTACTGGTACGCAAAGAGGTTAAACTCACAGGTCTGTAGTTTCCAGGATAATTTTTTGATCCCTTTTTGTATTTGCCTCTTGTTTACCTCTAAGTTATAGGGTGATTTTCGAGTGTCAATACAATTTGGGATGGTGAAATGCTAGTAGAACCTTTGTAAATACAGCATGAGTTGACAAGTAGTGATGTAGACAGTTTTTAGCAGTGTTTTTTTCTGGCTCCAATGAATTGCAGCTGGCATCTGACCACTGTTCAGCAAGCATCATGCTCAAGTATCCTGCTGTGTGATGATGCCAATTATGTGCTAACCACTCCTGAATTGCTGAAAGTGGATGTGGCATAGGGGCGATGCCTTGGCTTTATTCAAAGCACAGACAACAGCACTCAGCTCCCTTAATAAAAGTGTGAGAAGTAAACACTATTGTGCTAGACTCCCCTACAGATGAGCCAACGCTCAGTGGGTTTTTACCACCTTTTCGACCCTCCCTCACCAATTTGAGAACCCCAAGAATGGAGGGGACCATTTTTGCCAGGTGGGTGTATCTATCAGAGAAGGAGAGTTTTAGGACTCCCCTTATAAGGTTAAGGGCAGGAGCTCTATTGGTTTAGTTTTACATTAAAGGACATCTACTACCAGGATAAAGGATTGTAAGCCAAGCACCTGACCTACTGGTGTGTGCTCCCTCTGCCAGGATCAGCTCCTCTTTTAGCTTTTTATGCCCTGGGTTATAAAAAAAGGCTTTTTAAAATTATGCAAATGAGCCCAAGGGGCTCCAGGTTCCATAGGTGTTAATGGAGCTTAACCTCTTAGGCTCATTTGCATAAGTGTTAAAGTCTTTTCTTCTTAAAAACAAGGGTATAAGAAGCAAAGGAAGAGAGGGTCCTGCCAGAGGGGGCACAGACCAGTATGCCAGTGTGCTTGGTTTACAATTAGAGATGAGCGAACATGCTCGTCCGAGCTTGATGCTCGTTCGGCTTAGCGGAATCGAAAGCCTCGTGCTCGGACGAATACTTCGCCCGCTCGAGAAATGCCAGCTCCCGCCGTTTTGCTTTTTGGCGGCAGAAAACAGAGCCCATCACAAGCCAGGGAGACTATGCACTCCACCCCAGAATGAAGTGGTAACGTTACACGTACGATGCCGTGGGTGGCTGGCGATCAGGTGACCCTGGGATGACAGCCGCTGCCCGCGTGCTCGGATCATTCTGTAGTCTGGATGCGTGGGAAGGAGCTTGCTGATGGTCAGGAAAGCGGTAGGCGTTCTCTTAGACTAGTGTTAGGCAGGAGTGATTTCAAGAACCCAAACAGCCCTTCTTAGGGCTACCGTAACGTGCTACTTTTTTTTTTTTAGTTGCAATCTCGTAACCATTTTGTGAGGAATTAGCAGGGGGACTCTGTACCGTTGGTTAGGTTAGTGGCACACATATCCACCTCAACACCAAAGTGGGAAAAATTTAGTAGGGGTTGGATTTCAAATTAGGCACGTCTGCAAATTTTTCCTTTTTATTTAGTTTATTTTTTTACTAACTCAGTGTATCTCATCTGGCATAGTAGGTGCTTTCATACTTGGCTAGAAAATAGCCATAGGAGAATCCAAACGCTTATTTACGCCTACAGTAGCGTTAATATTTGATTTCTGGTGGATCTGGGTGCGTACTTGCTGCAGTGAATCTATAGCCCAATTGTGAGAATTCGTGCTGAGACTTGCTGACCGTCGTGGTTGCTTGCGTAGTGAGCACACATATCACCTCAAACCACAAGTGGAAAATGTAGTAGGGTTGGATTTCAATTGGCACAGTCTCCTATCTTGACCTTTTTACTTACGTTTATTTGTTTAATAACTCAGCGTAATCTCATTCTGGATAGTAGTGTGCTCATACTTGGCTGAAAAATAGCATAGGAGAATCCAAACGGACTTATTACGCCTACAGTAGCGTTATAATTTGATTTCTGGTTGACTTGCTGGTGGGATGTACCCCTTGCTGCCAGTGCATCTACTAGCCAATGTTGTGAGCAATTTGTAGTGAGACTTCGCGACGCGATGGTTTTGCGCTAGTGACGCACATATCCATGCAAAGACCGAAATGGGAAAATTAGTAGGGGTTGGGATGTCAATTAGAACAGTCTGCCATTTGCACCTTTTTTTTTGACAGTTTATTTGGTTTAAACTCAAGCGTCATATCATCTGGCATAGTAGTGTGCTCATACTGGCAGAAAATAGCCATAGGAGGAATCACAAAACGGCCTTAGCTACAGTACTGTGATTTCTCTTGGCTTACTTGGCAGGGCTTACTAGTATATATTGTAGAGAGTGAGACTAGCGACGCTGAGTATTGGCTGGCGCACAACCTGCAAAGAACCGAACCGTGAATTTAGGGTGGACCAACCCCCTAGACAGTCTCCATTTGCCTTTTTGTCCATTTCACGCCTCCCCTCCATTGCCATTCCCCCCTCTCCAACTCCCCCTCAGCCTGCCGGCATCTCTCTGGACACCCCTATCATGTCTCCTGCTTACTTGGCTAAAGCCATATCAAAAACTTACGACTACACTTACTCTATCCTATTTGCTTCTGGTTTCGCGTGACTGTACTTGCTAGCAGTGCATCTACTAGCCAAATTGTGAGCAATTTGTAGTGAGACTTGCGACGCTGTGTTTGCGCTAGTGACGCACATATCCATTGCAAAGACGAAGTGGGAATTTAGTAGGGGTTGGATTTCAATTGGCACAGTCTGCCATTTGTCCTTTTTATTTTACGTTTATTTGTTTAATAACTCAGGGTCATCTATCTGGCATAGTAGTGTGCTTTCATACTTGGCTAGAAAATAGCCATAGGAGAATCCAAAAGCTTACTTACGCCTACAGTAGCGTTATATTTTGATTTCTGGTTGATTTGCTGGTGGCTGTACTTGCTGCAGATGCATTACTAGCCAAATTGTGAGCAATTTGTAGTGAGACTTGCGACCGCTGTGTTTTGCGCTTAGTGACGCAACATGCCATTGCAAAGAACCGAAGTGGGAAAATTAGTAGGGGTGGATTTAAAGGCACAGTCTGCCATTGTCCTTTTTATTTTAGTCTATTTTGTTTAATAACTCAGTGTCATCTCATCTGGCATAGTAGGGTGCTTTCATACATTGGCCTAGAAAATTGCATAGCAATGGATAGCATCGTTTGGTTTGTAAAAACTCAAAAACACAAAAAAAAAACAAAAAAACACAAAAAAAAGTAAAAAAAAAATAAAGCCTTTTTACACTCTCATTAAAATAAAAATGTATTAACCACGAGGGATAGGGGTAGAGGACGAGGGAGGGGACGTGGCGTCCAACTCTGGCCGGGGTCAAGAGGTGTGGGTCTGGCGGGTGAGACACAAATGGCCTTAATGAGGGGAGAAGTCTGGGACAACCGCAGAGCTACACTCCCTGGGTTCGTCTGAAGTTACTGGGACTCTGGTGATCATGTTGAGGCCAGAACAGTCGAACAGGTGAGTCGTGGATTGCTGCACATGCTTGAGTCAATTTGTCCACCAGTCGTCTTCCACTCGTCGCACCCATGTCACCGAAATCGGCACTCTCCAGCTCCTGCACTCAGCCTCTCCCCCCAGTCTGCCCCCTCCCAGGAAATTTGGCATTTGAACCGGCATACTCTGAGGAACTGTTTCTTGGACCTTCCCACAGTCACAAACCACTTGTCCGGTTGCTGACTGAGCATTTTTCCGATGCCCAGGTTTTCCAACAGTCACAGGTCTGTGGGTGATGATGACTTCTGACGTAGTGGAAGTGTGTAAGAGGTGTCCGACGATGAGGAGACACGGTTGTCAGACAGTGGGGAAGTGTTGTCAGGGCAGGAAGTCCGAGGGGGGAGCAGACTGAGGGATCGGAGATGATGAGGGGACAGACCCAAGCTGGTTGAGAGGCGGGTGAACACAGTGCTTCTGAGAGGAGGAGGAGTCCTCGATCCGAACAGGTTGGAGAGGCAGTGGTGGGGCCAGACGGAGAGGAGGGCCAGAGCTGGTGCATCAGCGCCAAATGTGTCATAGTGAAGCTCCCGTGGCGAGGGCTCTTGCGGCGAGGGCTAGATCTCAGGAGGTCTGGAGGTTCTTAAGGAAACCCGATACCGACGGACTGTGGTGTGCAACATTGCCAAACCAGGACTCAGCAGGGGTTCCACCACTACTAGCTTAACTACCACCAGTATGCGCAGCATTGAATGCTAAACACCCCACTCAGTGGCAACAAGCCGTTCACCTCCGGCCGTGCCACCACGCTCCTTCCCCTGTGTCACTGATAGTCGCCCGCCCAGGCCCTGCACAAAAACCACATCGTCGCCTCACGATCCTCCACAGATCCACCAGACGTTCAGCTTCCATACCCCAGACGCTGGAGCGAAACGCAAAATATAGTGCACCCACCCGCACGCCCAAGCCTATGCACATCTCCAGTTGCTTAGCCTGGAGATGCTGCCCTATAGGCTAGTAGAGACGAGGCCTTTCGCAACCTCAATGGTGGCGGCGCCCCGGTATTCGGTCCCCAGCCGCCATACTTTTCCCGATGTGCCGTCCCAGCCATGCCACGCACGTGTTCAGACACATCATCCGTGCCCTGACCAACGCGTTTCTGACAGAGTCCACCTGACACGGACACGTGGAGCGTGCTGCCGGGCAGGGCCACTATATATCGCTGCGGCACATTGGGTTAACTTGGTGGAGGCTGGGAGCGAGTTGACCCTGCGCTGGTCATATACTGCCGACGCCGAGGATTGCGGGGCCTACCTCGGTCCAGGTGTCTTCAGGCCTACTATGCCCCTCCTCCTCCTCTCCACACCCTCCACCTCCTCCTCCAACTACCATCCGTGGGCAGGCGCCATCAGTCGGTAGCTCTAGGCAGCAGACAGTGCCGTCCTAAGCACAGCAGGCGGTGCTCAAACTGCTGAGCTAGGCGATAAAAGGCACACCGCCCAAGAGCTATTACAGGGCATCACGCGCAACTGATCTTGGGCTGGCACCGCTGAACCTGAAGCCAGGCATGGTTGTGTGTACAACGCCGTAACCTGGTGGCAGCTCTGCAACTCGGCAGACTGACACATTGCCATGCACTGGCCATGTGTTAAATCTGATAGTTCAGCGTGTTCCTCAAGACATACCCCATCTGTCTGATTTGCTCACGAAGGTGCGCCGCATCTGTGCGCATTCAGGAGTCAGCACAGATGCCCACTCTCAGGGCAGCGCAGCGCCGCCTCCCAACTGCCGCTCACCGATGTTGTGCGACGTGCCCAGAGGTGGAATTCAACACTGACCATGTTATCCGAGTTTACCAGCACGCCGAGCGATTGTAGACTGCCAGATGTCAACTTCCACCAGAACTGGTAGTAGGTCAGTCCGCTTCCTCAAGTCTACAATGAGGAGTGGACGTGGATGTCGCTGATATCTGTCAGGTGCTGAGTAACTTGGAGGATCAACACAGATGGTCAGTGGCGATGCTGCCATCATCAGCCTCACCATCCGCTGCTTGGCTGTTGAAAAAACTCTCTGATCAGCATGAAGTCGGAAGCTTGCGCTCATCACAAGAGCACGGGGAAGAAGATTCCCTTGTTGATAGCCAAAGCACCCTCAGGTCTGTTTTTCAGCGCATATTCGGAGGAGGTGGAGTGGAGGAGGTAAGGAGGAAGAGGAGGAGAATGTTGGCGAGACACAAGAGGGGACCATTGTTGAGTCCTTCCACTGTTCAGCGTGTATGGGCAGAGAAGAGGAGTTGGAGGAGTTGGAGGAGGGAGGAAATGGACAGCAGGCAGTGGGGGAGTGAATTCTTACGCGTTGGTACTTGGCGCATATGCAGATTTCATGTAGTGCCTATCCCGTGACCCTCGCGTTCAAAGAATTTATTCCAGCACCGATTATGGGTGTTCACTCTCCTGGACCCACGGTACAAGCAAAATCTTTCCACTCTCATCCCTGCAGAGGAAAGGAGTGTGAGAATGCATGAATACCAGAGGCCCTGGTGCACAAGCTGAAACAGTATTTTCCCTTCTGACAGCGCTAGCGGCAGAGTGCGTAGTTCTGCGGGACAAGTAGCGGGGAAGTAGGCGAGCAGGCAGCTTGTCCAGCACTGCAAGGGTACGCTTTACAAGGCTTTGAGCTTATGTCCACCCCAGCAAGACACTGTCACCGTCCCCAGTCTCGGCAGAGTAGGGCTGATCTTTACAGAAGATGGTGAGGGAGTACGTAGCTGACCATACCATCGTCCTAAATGATCACACAGCTCCCTACACTACTGGGTTTCAAGCTGGACATGTGGCATGAAACTGGCGCTGTAGCCTGGGGTTCTTGCCTGCCCTGCACGGCGTTTGTCCGAGCGGGTTTTTAGTGAGCTGGTGGCATCATCACCGATAAGCTACACGCTGTCGACTGACAGCGCGACAGTGCTGACGCTATTAAGATGAATAACAGCTGGATTTCTCATAATTTCCAATCCCACCAGGTGAAGGAAGCTCAACTGATAATTGATCCACTCCTCTCCTCCTCATTTTCTCCTCTCCTCCTCTTTGTACAGTAAAGCAGAGGAAACTGGCTATTTTGTGACAGGGCCACTGGCTTAGCTATAGTACTTTATGCATTAATTTTCTGGAGGGCCACCTACCCGGTCCTCTGTTTTAAACAATTTTGGAGTGCCCATACAGGCACTAATCTATCAATTTTTCTGGAGGGCCACCTACCCGGTCCTCTGTTTTAAACAATTTGGGAGTGCCCATACAGGCACTCAATCTATTCAATTTTTTGGAGGGCCACCTACCTGCTCCTGGTGGTGAAAATTTTGAGAGCCACAACAGGCACTAATCTATTCCATTTTACTGGAGGGCCACCTACCTGCTCCTCTGGTTTGAAAAATTTGGGGCTGCCACATACAGCACATCCAAATTAAATTGTCTCAGCCTCCACACGTTGTCTCCATTGCTACCTCCAAAAGTCGTCCCCATAGCCTGCCTCCATACATCGTCCCTTTATCAAACGAGGTGTGTCAGGCCGAAATTTGGTTGTTTTCATGATTCCACATCAAAGTTGTTAACTTTGTCGCCACCCTGCTGTGTTATCCCAAAAATATACTGGCAAACTTTATCATTTACCATATTTCAGCGCTTCTTGCGCATTTGTTTACATTCCCCTACCTGGCTATCTATACCTTAAAGAACGCTACTACACTTGATCTTATACAAAGGTTCTTAGAAGGGCTGTTTGGGGAGTAGCCTAGAGACAGGGGCTTGGATTGGCGAAAGCTCGCTGGCCGCGGAGCGCAGCTCCATGCGCATCAGCCGCGCTGGCATCTGTTTACACCCCCTCCCATCACCCGCCTATCAAAATATAAGAACGCTACTACACTAACTTGGTGCCAGGCTGGGACCGAGTTGACCTGGGGCTGGTCATATACTGCGAGAAGAGAATTGCGGGGCTACCTCGGTCCAGGTCTCCAAAGGCTACTATACCTCCTCCCAACCCTCCTCCTCCTCGAATTACCATCGTGGGCATGGCGCATCAGTCGGTAGCTCTAGGCACAGCAGCAGTGCCGTCGCTAAGCGCAGCAGGCGGTGTCAAACTGCTGAGCCAGGCGATAAAGGCACACCGCCAAGAGCTATTACAGGGCATTCCACATCAAACTTGTTAACTTTGTGCCACCATGCTGTGTAATCCACAAATATAACTTGCAAACTTTATCATTACCGAATTATCAGCGCTTCTTGCGCATCTGTTTACCTTCCCCAACCGCCATATCCTAAACTTATAAGAACGCTACTACACATTGATTATACAAAGGTTCTTAGAAGTGTGTTTGGGGAGTAGCCTAGAGACAGGGGCTTGGATTGGCGAAGCTCGCCTGGCAGCGGGCGCCAGCTCCATGCCAAGATCAACTAAAATAGTTTTAACTGCAGCACCTTTATCTACTACTAGTTCACTGCCTCCATACATGGTCCCTTATCAAACGAGCTGTGTCAGGCAGAATGGGTTGTTTTCATGGCTTCCATGTAACTTTGTCGCCACCATGCTGTGTAATCCAAAAATATACTGGCAAACTTTTATCATGTACCGATATTATTTGAGCGTTTTGCTCACCTCCTTTGGTTCCTCTCTGCCACCCATTGGTTTGAAGCCTGAGTCCATTTAGGGTATGTGCCATGCCACTCTCTAGCCTGCTGCCGCTGCCTCTGCAGCCGTCCCCTATAGTGTCAGGGTCAATTATGCATGTTTTAGATGCTATCTAGCCTCATTCCGTCACTCTGCATGGCCATGCTGTTGCCCATAATTTTGGCATAATGGTGCGATTATGCAGCCTCAGAGGCATCCATGCATGCTGCCCCTCTGTTTCCTGCCATTCCGTGGTGGTTCCATCCTTTTCTGAGGTTCCCAGTGTTTGGCCAAGCTTCCCTGTGCAGAGCCTGGTCCCCTTGAAAAATGCTCGAGTCTCCCATTGACTTCAATGGGGTTCGTTATTCGAGACGAGCACTCGAGCATCGGGAAAAGTTCGTCTCGAATAACGAGTACCCGAGCATTTTAGTGCTCGCTCATCTCTATTTACAATCCTTCATTCTATTGGTAGATGCCCTTTAAAGCCCTTAGGGGAAGATGATCTGACGATAACACTTATCTTGACAATTGGGTAATCTGTAAGAAACTGTGATGAGATCCAGCCAGCCCCTCACATATACCCCTAAAGTATTTGTGAATTTCTTAATCCCACTTTTTCACATTGTTCACGCTGCTTTATAAAGAGTCAGCCTGCATATAATTACCTTGCATCTTGACATATCTGGAGTAACATATACTAGGTACTAGGTTCAGCAGGGGCTTCTGTAGTTCTACATTGATGGATACCAAAAAGATAAGAAGAGATCCCATTGACTATAACAAAGTCATTGGGGCACATTTACTTAACCGGCCCTGTCGCGATTCACTAAGATTGTGCGCCTGATATCCTGCATGTGTTGCTTCCCTGCTGAGGTCCACTGGAGTTCAGCTTCTTCTTCCCGGTGTATGTGAGTGCATGTCTTGTTTGAATTTTGAATTTTAAATCCCGCACTTAGTCCGAATCAGTCGGGCGACGCTCCCCCCCCGAGTTGTGTCGCATGAAAGTCGCCGCGATTGCGCCAACATCCGATCGACGGAAATACGGTGTGCGGAACCTTAGTAAATGTGCCCCACTGAGACTTTTTGTTATGCAATTCAGGATGGAGGCTCCTGCTGGAACCGCCATTGAGGATGTAAACTGAGCGTTAATTGAATATGTGCTCAGCTGCTACAATTGAGAGGTGCTCTGATAGTTCTGCTTTGAAGCCACATGCTCCCAGTGTGTGGCACACCTGGCTGCTGTACAATTCAATGGATTGCATTATTCAAATACTCGATAACACATAAAACCATCACGCTTATGTTTTTTTTTATTCTTTTGTTTTGTTCAGATGTTCAGACTTTATGCAAAGCTTTGTAAGAGACTCATCTTTGTCCTTCACATTGCAGAATCTCACAGCAGTCAATGTTAATTAGCGCTATCAAAGTTTTGACATTGAGTTTCATTCTAGGGCTTTTGTTGATGCGCATCCTGATGCTTTGACCTCCATATTGATCTGGATGATTTGTAGCTTAATCTTGTTTCTGCAGAAAGTTTACCCTGGTAGCTAATCTTGCCTGCATTCTGCTACAGCACCATTAATTTCTCTTTTATAAAAGGCTCTACCCAACTTAACACTAGAGAATCCATGAAATATCTATAGAATTTTATAAACACGGCATATGTTTTAGATCTTTTAGTCTCTCAGATCACATATTTTCCGCAACAGTTTGGTTTTTGATACCTTGATCACAATTTTTTTGGTGCATTTTGCTATGGAGAAATGATTTTCCCAAGTTTTGATTCTGGATGCTTTCACTGTATAGTATAAATTTACTGTACATTTACTATTCAATTAGGTTTATTGTTGCGGTGCCACTTATAGTATCTAGCTGACTCTGTCCACATTGTTGTTCTCGCTGGACTCTCCCTCTCCCAGCTGCCTTCTAAATTGCAAAAGAGTATGCAGGATGTATGTATGCAGTGACTACACTCTTCCAACTCTTGCAGATATAGACGCAGGAGGTATCCTTGTTTATTATGTCAAGGTACAGGTACCTATTAATTGGATGCAGTGAACCCCGTACTACAGGGTATCTGCATACAAGCCTCTCTGTAGGGTTAGGTGTGTAGGATGAATCACTGGGAAAGAGGCCACTGCAGTCAGACTTCATATATCAGCAGGACGCTGTTCTAGGAAAACACTACATAATCCTCATAATGCTTATATATTGTTTAATTCACTACTCTTAGGTCTAATACCACTAGACGAAACCTTTGTAATAAAGGTTTTTGCTGCAATTTTACTGCCACACACCCAGGCACCAACTGACCTTTCATCCCTCCAAAGTTTTTCCAGGTAGACCCAACAATATAAGGGCTGATGTTTATGCCTATGCTACTGCAAGGTCAGGCCACATCCTATTCATACACTTACACTCACCGGTCACTTTATTAGGTACACCTGTCCAACTGCTCGTTAACACTTAATTTCTAATCAGCCAATCACATGGCGGCAACTCAGTGCATTTAGGCATGTAGACATGGTCAAGACAATCTCCTGCAGTTCAAACCGAACATCAGTATGGGGAAGAAAGGTGATTTGAGTGCCTTTGAACGTGGCATGGTTGTTGGTGCCAGAACCTCTGAAACACTTTTTCCCAAATTCCCTACCTTTATGTTTGCTAACAACGTAATAAGGGGCAGAGACAAACCAGAGTAGATCCCCACCTAATGCTTCCATTAAAGCAGCATAATCTGCCTATGTAATAATGTAGTGAGCCCTTGTACACTTCCCAAAACATCTTTAAGGACAACAGTGGGCTGTGCTCAAGATCAGGAACATTATTTGTTACATTGTCTGTTGACTTGTAGAATTTATTGTCCACAATAAGTTGATTCCTGAGCAGGAGGATTAATATATTAGCAAGTCCCGCAGCTAGATACGGGAAAATCTTTCATTCCATTATCCTATTGTGTGTCCTACTTTCATTATCAAGAGTAAATGGAATCCTTATTGATTTGTGTTAGTTAATTGTGTGGTTTTTGCTTACCTGGGTGAAAAAGTTTATAACCCTCATTTATATCAGAGATAGCTTTTAGTAGCTTTGCCTTGGTGATGATGCGTCCATTAAATGAGGTCACAGGGAGGTTTTTTAATGAAATCAATTAAAATCAGTTTAGTACTGCAAAGGGAATCAATATTTATTGACCAACTGCAGAAAGAGGAATTGTTGGAATGCTGCCGAAAAAGACCTAACAAAACCACCAGTTGTGTGAAATCATTTCCTATAATTAGATTTTTGGCTGTCTGGTGTCTTTCAGAAAATTATTTACAGGAAGATGGAATTTTCTGTCTTTTATTGCATATTTAATGTCTTTTCGGATTTTATGTATATATCATGTGTGGGAAAGTGAGAGGTGTTGTTTGAGAGAACCACTATCGGTCCTACAGCCAGAATCACAAGTAGAGGAGGGCGGCACAGTGAGATAACGGATTGGGTGCAGGCTCGATGGGTCTGACTCCAAGACCCTGAAGGTCCAAACGAAAAAGGCAGACGGCAGCACTCTGTTGAATAAAGGTTATTTTATTTCACAAGTGGATACAGAGACGTTTCAGCTGACTCTATGCAGCCATTCTCAAGCATAGTGAGTAGTGATACAAGGCGGGCTTAAATCCTACAGGCAGATGAAAGGTGGATGGTAAAATTTGTCTGCTGTAACTTGAGGGTGCGGTCACAAAGCGCAAGTGTTAACACATGTGTTTGTTAACGCATGCGTTACCATCGCGGTTAACGCAAGTGTTAACAACTGTTTAATTGGGCAAATCTCCCTTCAGCTGTAGCAATGCGTTTTTAAACGCATGCAGTAAACGCGACGTATAGATAAGGGACCTGCTATTCTATTAGACAAAACTCAGACAAGTAGGATTTGTTTTTGTTTATTCCTATGCTGAATTTATATTGTTTGACCGCAGAGTATTAATAAAACACTTGATTTTGGAATATAACCTGCTTCCTGCACTATATTAAGCATCTACCAGAGCGATTCCCAACACATGGCAACAGGTAAACTACTATTTGGAGTAAAGAAACACACAGTTGCGCTGGTCAGGTTAACCCCCCCAGCAACATGATTGGAGACTGTGTGCTGGCTTCCAGTGGTTGAGGGGGGACGTGCAGTTATTACTGTATGCACACCCCTGCTATGATAATCAGACAAAATCCATAGGACCTCAACTTATTTGCTTCTCAGTTCTATATACTTTATGTGCTTACTAGAGATGAACTGCCCTGAACTTCCAGTGCAGGCAGGGGCATCACTAGGTCAAAAGATCCGAGGCTCGTGTCCTGGATCTCCATGGGTCAGCAGGACATCTGCCCCGCTGCTCGAGCATCCTCCCCTCTCTCATCACGATCCGTGTTCTCAGGACACAGATTGTGATGAGAACATGTGCATTACTTTCCCCTGCAGAACCTAGCCTCCAGAAGAATAATACTCCCTGAGGCTACAGGACCTGTGATGATGTCATGATCACATGACCGGCAGGGGAAAGTAATGCACAAAGCTGCATGAGTGAGGTGAGGAGGAAACATAATAGCAGCTAAGGGAAGGGGGAGAACATGTGCAACACCCCTGCCAATACATAGGCAGACTGGTAGTTGCGAACAGCGCCCTCTCCAAGTTAGAAGCTATCAGAAGGAGTCATGAACCATCTAGTGAGTTCTAACACTGGGTCATTAGGTAATCAGCAGCTGTAGATCTGGCCTGAACAGGTAATGGTTAATTCGATGTGAGGTATCGACCAATTGTGTTTCTACAATGTGCACTGGAGTGTGATTGGAGAAGTAGCCACCACCTGACCAGGATAATAAAACTCCTGGAGAGGGAGGGACTAGAGTTCTAAGATCCAGACCGCATGGTCTTTCTGCAGAGAGAGAGTGAAGAGAAATACACCATCAGTACTGACACTTAGCTAATTACAGGGCCAGAGTCAGGAGACTCAGAGCTGCAGCTTCCACAGTTTGGACACAGCTCCATCCCAGAATGTATCTACTACCAGGCTGGTGAGCCATTCTTGAGGACGCCTCCCCATGACCACTTCAATAACCTGCATCTGTTCAGAGTCCATTTAGGCCAGTTGCCTGCTGTTGTTCAATAAAGAACTGTGAATTATTTTGCACAACGTTGCCTCTATCTGATCCCTGGATATGGCTGTTACCACCATAGACTCCCCATCCATTACCCAGGGACTCATCCTACATATACATAGGGGTTGCCCCAGGGAGAACCAGTACATCAACCTCTCCCTCCATATTTCTTGCACACACCACCTGCTGGAGACCTGCCAGGCTGTAGGACAGCCCTTCGGTCTCCATACCAAGCACCGTGACCACAGTGTGCCCAAGGCCGCACTAGCCAGCCACTCCGGTATTCTGGGCCCCGGCGGCCTCCACGCTCCAAGAAAAGCCTGGGAGATGGGGGTAACTGTGTTGGCACATTACTTACTAGGGGTCTGTGTGGGGGACATTACTGGGAGGCATTACTTTCTGGGGGTCTGTGTGGGGGACATTATTGGAAGTCTGTGTGGGGGACATTAGTCACTGGGGGGCTGTGTGGTCACATTACTTAGGGGGGCTGTGTCAAGGACATTTCGGCGGGGCTGTGTGGAGGACATCACTGGGGGTAGCTGTGTGGGGTAAATTTCTTGTTAGGGGCAGTAGCAGGCTTACACGGTCAGGGAACCAAGATGCAGGGACAATGAGGACGTGGTGATGTCACACGTCACCTGCAGTCACTGGATGTAACAAATATTTCTCCTGTTTTGTCTGTAGCTGTACATACCCCCAGTAAAGTTGTTATTGGCACAACCAGATGTGTAGTGGTTATGTACAGGAGTGGGCATTGCTTAGAGTGTGATACACATGCATTGGGGCCTGTTCCCTGGATCTTTTACCACCCTAGAAATGCCCCTAGTTAAGGTGCACCTGGCACGACATGAACATACTACTTAAGAGCCAATCCGGCATATTAACACCCTTAGCAACTAGCCATGGCTGTGAGTGGCCGGTCAGTCCAGCAATATGTCTGTGTTTTGCACTGGGTGTGCCTGAACCCGATTGGAAGGGTTGGGTCCCCTCATCTAGTGCTTACTAATATTATATTTCCTTGACCAACCCCTTTTAATTCCATAAACAATGCCATACAATATTTCACTTTTTTTTTTCTCTTCTGCAAGGATAGCCACCATGACAGAAACTGGAGTGAAGCGATCAACCCATAAGTCCATTATGCGATGGAGTCACCATGTTTCGTTTTGTAGAACAATAGATGATAATGTTTTACATATGTGAACAGAGCCTAAATCTGCTCATCGGCTTTTATACAGTGTAAATCTCAACATTTCAGGTCCCTTTCACCTTGTAGCATACAGGGTATCGTTACAGTAACATTACATGATAACTCAAGTTTTGCTATAGTAATTGCATCAGTAATATTCTCATTGCGCATTTGACCTTTTCACTGCTGGAGAATAATCATCTGCTGTCCTTCATTCAATCCCTAGTAAAATCATCCATTTTCTTATTATGAAGATCTTTTATAAAGATATTCCAGGGATTATCTATCCGTATATATATATGGAATGAAGCAGCTTTCTTCATGGAATGAGTGACAGGTCAGTGGGTGTTGTCAGCGTCTGTTCCGATCTGTACCTGTCTGTGGATAAATCGAGGTTTTCTGTTCTCAGTGCTATTCACTTGCTGCCTACATTGAATAATGTCTATAGAAAAAAACATACCAGCATGAGTGTGATTGATGTTCCTCCAACTCATGTTCATGTCAAAGTTTCCCACACACCACTGAGATATGTGCTGCTTTTGCACAATGTGAGAGTTCTAAAACTGTGAAAGAAATTGTAATGACAAACTCATAAATAATATCCTCTGTGTGTGGGCAGCTCAGCAGACTTGCCCTGCCAGTTGTTTCACATATCTGAAATTATAGATAAAGGAATAAATTACTTTTTCTAAATTATTCATTGAATTCAGCATGGGGGAGTTTGCCCTTTTCTGTTTCCTTGCTTGAAGATGTTTGATACGTCTGTCTATATCCTGGTTGCCCATCCTTCAGATATGTTTAGTTTACCTCGTGGTTTATTTGAGGGCATTAACAACATTGGTGCAAAAGTATATTCATGATATGCTGTACCTCGGTTACATGTCAGTGCCTAGTTGCTCAGAAAAGGAAATAGAAGAAAAATGTCTTCTCTGTACTGATGAAGTACACCTCATCTGGGACATCTACTAAAGTACTGAAGAAAACTTTCCAAGGTTGAAACATGCTGTTGTGTTCTTTGAATAAACCCGACTAAGTCCCTTTGAACCATTTCTTCACATGCTATAGTCTATCATATGTTCATTTGCAGGAGCTAAAAAGTTCACATGATGACTTTATACTTCCACGTTACTGACCCAGTGCCTCTAACAGGGGCATAACGATCGCGGTCGCAGGGGGTGAGACTACGACCGGGTTCCTCGCATCTGCCAGCCAGCAAATACGGTCCGAATTGTAGGGATGCATAATCAATTATATGTGTGTTAAGACACACATATAAATGATTACCCCACAGACAATAGACGCGCCTGCGGCACACTCCATCTAGGCGCACACAAAGCTCCGGCGGTAGTGCGATGATGTCATCATCCTACCACGCGGGTCATAGTGTGTTTGTACACAGAGCGCAGGGACGTGTCTATGTCTGCCCTGCTTCAATGGAGAGCCGGGCAGAAGATATAGCTGCAGGTTGAACGGAGCGAGGGAGGTGAGTAGTGAGTTTTTTTTTCTTGCCAGTACAGGACATCATTTAGAAAGGTTGGTGGAGCGGGGAAACTGCCTACTATGTGTTTTATAAAGGTGGGGGGGACTGGCTACTGGGTGTTTTAAAGAGGCAGGGGGGGCTGACTGCTGTGTGTTTTATAAAGGGGGAGTGGGGGACTGGTTACAAGCAATTTTATATAGGGGGGACTGGCTACTGGGTGTTTTATAAAGGGGAGATCTGGCTGCTGGGTGTTTTATAGAGGGGGGACTGGCTACTGGGCGTTTTATAGAGAAGGGAGCTGGCTACAGGGAATTTTATAGAGGGGGGGGCTGGCTACTGGGTATTTTATAGAGGATGGGGCTGGCTACTGGGTATTTTATAGAGGATGGGGCTGGCTACTGGGTATTTTATAGAGGGGGAGACTGGCTACTGGGTATTTTATAGAGGAGGGGGCTGGCTACTGGGTGTTTTATGAAGGGGGACTGGCTACAGGGCATTTTATAGAGGGGCAGAACTGGCTACTGAATGTTTTATAAAGGGGTGGGGGACTGGCTACAGGGGATTTTATAGAGGGGGAACTGGCTACTAGGTGTTTTATAAAGGGGGACTGACTGCTGGGCATTTTATAGAGGGGTGGACATTATATAGAAAGTTGGGGGTTGGCTGCTGGACATTATACAGGAGTCTGGCTGCTTGACATTATATAGAAGGGGGCTGCCTACCTGGACATTACATAGAAAGTTGGGGGCTGGCCGCCGGGCGATGTATATAGGGGGGCTGGCTGCTGAACACTATATTAATTAAGAAGAGATTACTGAACTTTAAATTAACTAATAAGAGGGGCTGCTGACTACATGCAGATCAGTGAGGAGGGGCTGCTCTGCTACTTAAATGTTGTTGCTGGTGCTGTATATAGATTAATGGGGTAGTTATGGTATACACAAATTAATAAGAGGATGTTGTTGCTCTATAAAAATTAAGTGCATTATATTCAGTACTTTAATAGTTTCTGTATTGTACTGGTATGTGGCTATTGTAAATAGGTGTGTGGCTATATATGTTGATGTGCACCTATATTTGGGTTTTCCCATATATGGTTTATGTGGGTCTGCTGTGTATTTGTATATATGGTGTATATATACATTTAGTGTTGTGTTTATATATGTGTGTAATGCATATAAAGTGTATGTGTGCATATGTCTGTAAGGGTGTATATATTTTATATATGAATATTCTGATGTATAATATGAGGGTTAATGGGGCCCTGATGAAAAGTTCGCAATGGGGCCCACTGATGTCTCGTTACGCCACTGGTCTATAATACTCTTGATTGGAGCATAAAAAATAACTTTTGTGATGGACCACAAGAGCTAATGCTTCTTTATAGTTTATTGCATCACCTTCGGACAAAAATACATTTTAGACCAGAAATATGAATGACCTTTGCATAAGACAGGTTATAAGTATGAGATCAATGGGGGTACAACACCTACCATAAAGTCCAAAAAAGCATAAAGATATAGTATAAATCAGCTATTCAATGTAAACTAAGCGTGATGCCTAAACCGAATATATCACCTATAAATCAGAGACCCTGTATCAGGTATATACTCAAAAAGAATCCATTCAAGACTCAAGTATAGCGAAATATCTTTATTTTATTATTTAGAGCATCTGGTTTGCCAGACTTCCTCTAGTGGAGGCCAGTGGCGTAACTAGACGAGGCTGGGCCCCATTGCAGATTTCTGCATGGGGCCCCCCTTCTACTTAAAAAAATATATGAATATATTTGTAAAATTACGCACATTTATATATCACACTAAAAATACATACATTTATATACTTATACACACACTTAAAGCTCTACACTCTTTCTCTCTCTCTCTCTATTTATATATATATATATATATATATATATATATATATATATATATATCTCTATGTTATATCCACACACACAAAGTATATACACATCAATACATTTACACATACAGTAAATACACTTTATATACAAACATTATGTATAGCACATATACATTATAAATACAGAGGCAGATCTATCATACGTCGGTGCTCCTGCCATGCCCCTTGTCTTGTGGGATACATCAAGAGGTTTAGGTCTCTTGATGTATCTGGCGGGTGGTGAAGCAGGTGGGCAAAACTAAGCCCTGTGCCCCACCACCTCCATTGACCACCATGCGCCTCGGTGCCCCCTCCACAACATGTGGCTTATTCACAATTTTAATAGCAAATTCTTGCATTGCGCAAGAATTTGTGATTATGTTACTGCTTCTACGCCAGAAAAATGGCATAGAAGCTATTATAAATCTTCCCCATATAGTATATATACATAATATATTTAGACATACAAACCCTCTATATATATTCACATTATATTTATTACGGTCTGTGGGTGTGTATATATACATACAGTAATAAACACACCATATACACACATACAGCATACACATACATATAGTATATGCACGCATACGTATCTGCACACCATGCATCATATACACACACATACAGCATAAACAGACATACATACAGTATATATATATATACACACAACATACACACATACATATAGTATATACACACCATGCATCATATACACAAACATATACAGCATATACAGACATACATACAGTATATTTATATATATATATATATATATACATACACACATATATATAGTATATAAACACATGCATCATATACACACATACAGCATAAACAGACATACATACATACAGTATATACACACCATACACACATACATATATTATATACACACGCATATACAGTATATACACCATACATCATATACACACACATATACAGCATATACAGACATACATACAGTATATACACACCATACACACATACATATAGTGTAAATACACACCATACATCATATGCACACACATATACAGACATACATACAGAACATACACACATAGATATAGTATATACACACCATACACATGCATTTACAGCATATACACTCATACAGCATACACATAAATACACACACATATATATATATATATATCTCTTACCAGAAGATGTATCTTCTCTGCAGCCTCCTGACCGATCGGCCGATGATTAATTGTGCTCGGGATCTTCCTTCTTCTGGGGCCTAGTCAGTCTGCTCCTCAGTCCCAGTTCTCCGGTCGGCCCGTGCTGTGCACTGTGTGTAGACGCTACGGTAGGCAGCAGCCCGGCCTCACTGCTGCTGAGCAGGAAATGGGGGACACAGTGGGTATCGCAAGAGGCCGTACCGTGGGGAGGAGGAGAGGGCTGCCGGACTGCCCCGTTGGATCTGTGCCTTCTCTGCTGCTCGACGCGGAGATCCAATTTATTTATGCGGCGGCGCGGAGACCCAATCCCGCACTCCGGTGGATATTTGAAATGAAGATGCACCACAGTCTGGGCCCGCGAGCACGGGCCCATGGACCTCACGGGCCCCGTAGCAACCGCTACGGCTGCTACGGCGGTAGTTACGCCACTGGTGGAGGCAGTGTTTCCCCAATAGTGCTCTGGGCTCTTTGGATAACCTTGCGTAGAACAATATGCTCGCCATCATCATTTCGTAAAATATTTTTAATCATTGGTCCTTTTTTGTTATTTCATTTCCATTTTTCACTCCCCACCTTCAAAAATGTATAACTTTTTTATTGTTACACATATTATTTTCTGTGTAACAAATTGCACTTCAAGTGATGGTATTAAAAATTCCATGCCGTGTACTGGGAAGTGGGGAGAAAATTCCAGTGAAAATGGTTTAAAAAATGCATTTATGCCGTTTTCTTGTGGGCTTGGATTTTACGGCTTTCACTGTGCGCCCCAAATGACGATAATTACCAAGATGGCGCCTATGTGCCTTCATTTTTTTGAAGCTACCAGCAGCTTTGCCGGTGGTGATCAACTGGATAACACCCGCGGTCGGTGCTGTTACCGATCGCGGGTACTACCAGTAAGTCTTTGCTGCAATAGATCAGGTCAACACCTACAAATACCTGGAGGTATACATTTATGACAGGCGGGAATGGCAGACCAATATTGACTGGGTTTGCAGCAAGGCGATGACTAGGTTGCACTTGTTGAGGAAGCTGAGGTCAATCCAAAACTCCATGTCCAGTTATGCACTTGGGGCATGGAAACAAAAAGTATAATTATGTTCTAAATGGTCAATTACTTAGTAAAACTGGAGCTGAAAAGGACTTGGGGGTATTGGTGGATGGTAAACTTAATTTTAGTGACCAGAGCCAGGCAGCTGCTGTTAAAGCAAATAAAATTATCGGATGTATCAAGAGAGGAATAGATTCTCATGATAAAGACATAGTTTTGCCCTTATACAAATCCCTGGTCAGACCACACATTCAATATTGTGTAAAGTTTTGGGCATTAGTGTATAAAAAGGACATAGAATAACTGGAATGGGTGCAGAGGAGCCGAACCAAGATAATTGGGGGAATAGGGGGAACTAGACTACAATGACAAATTACAAAATTTGTGATTATTCAGTTCAGAAAAAATATGTACAAATACCTGAACGGACAGTACAAGGATCTCTCCAAAGATCTTTTTATACCTAGGTCTGTGACCAGGACAAGGGGGCATCCTCTACGCCTAGAGGAGAGGCAATTCTTCCATCAACATAGACAAAGGTTCTTTACTGTGAGACTGTGGGAGGTTGTTATGGCGGACTCTATGTACATGTTCAAGAGAGACCTGGATGCCTTTCTGGAGAGAAAAAATATCACAGGTTATGGGGAATTTTTTTTAAATTTAATTCTTAAAGGTTGGGCTTGATGAACTTGTGTCTTTTCCTGGCCTTATATACCATGATACTATGATCATCTCCTTTGTTTTTTCAGCACTAGATTGTTGCTTTGACTCCACTTAACAAAGTTGCTGATGGTATTTTTGTACTCCTCGTCGTTGCCCTCGTTGATGCAACCGAGTTGTCCCAAAATTTTTGCAGGAGACAGTTATATCTGAAGTCTGATGTGTAGAGGGTGTAGAGAAAGGGGGGCAGTACGGTCCCTTCTGGTGCTCTGCTGTTACTGGTGACTGTATTGGAGTGGATGTTTCCTCTTTGGATGTACTGTGGCCCATTACTCAGGTAGTTAAAGGTCCAGTTGGTTAGGGTGGTGCACCCTCATTTTTTCTCTCAGGCCACCTGGTTCTATTGTATTGAAGGCACTGGAAAAATCGGAGTACATCATTCTGAATGAAGTTCCCCTGCGCTCTGGCTGAGAGTACACATCTATCCCATCACTGTAGGCGAACTGGAGCTGGTCAAGACACTCCTTCACCTCCCCTTGCTTTGTTATTCTTACGGTTATGGCCTACTATAGTGATATTACAAAGTAAATGGATAAGAATACATGCAATGCCAATATTTCATATAAGGGAATTATATTTCTGGATATTTAAAGGTGCATAAACACAATGAGGAAGAAATACACATTTAATAAATGTAACATCTTCCACACAAGGAGGTAATCACATTATCCTCTTCTGTAATATGTCAAATGCTCATGAAGAATAAATAAACCTTTAATGTCACATTACTTTTCCTTCCATTACCAGTAATCTTCTTACTCTCAAGACAATGTCAGTATTGCTGCTCTTTTCAATGATAAATTAATTTCTTTTCTGACTCTTGTATTTACGCTGATGTCGACTGACTTGCCACAAATCAGTAGTGAAACACATTGTTTACCTGTATGAGCATGTATGTCACCATATCCGTAACATATCCGTATAAAAAATACAACAAAGAGTTCCACAGTCTAACTATAAAGAAACTATGGTGATGGTAGAACAACCTCTCCTCTAAGTGTAGAAGATGCCCCCTTGTATATGGCCATGATAGAACCTCCATTCTTCTTTGGTGTAGACCAGGGGTCAGGAACCTTTTTGCCTGAGAGAGCCATAAGCGCCACATATTTTAAAATATAATTCCGCGAGAGCCGTACAATATGTTTAAAGGGACACTGAAAGAACAATGGCTCCAGTAGTCATTAGTACAGCAAGGAGTGTTCCTCCCCCTGTACTAAGCCGCCACCGGACCAAAATAATGTTAATTTTCTGTAAGATAAAAATTAGATAATTTACATTGGAGCTTGTGATGCAGGACATCTCGCCCAGCCAGTGCCAGTGTTTGTCCTTCCGGAACTTACAGCCTAGCTGGATTCCTGGTCTCCTGTAGCATTGTTTGCTTCACCCTGGTATTGTATTCACCAGTTAGGTTACGCTCCCTTGTCTAGTGGTTTTACCTTGACGTATCCTCTGGTGTGACCCGGCGGTTTTGCTTACCTTTCTATGTGTCTTTACATCTTTAGTTCTCTTTCCTCGTGTCTGCTTTGGTTTCTTATCCTGTCTTGAACCCCGCTTGTTTCATCCTTGTTCGTCCTGTTTTTCCCCCCTGTCTGAATACTGTCCTAACTCCCACATTGCAGTTTTCTGTCTGTACCACCTCACTGCGGCTGACAGACCTATTTGGGTTCCTATCACCTCCCAGGGCCTTGCAGGGTAGATAGGAGGTTCCTGTGGCAGAGGCTCCCTACCTTCAAGGGGGTTTCTGCCTTGGTAGGGTCTAGTTGGTAGAACAGCGCAGGGTTAGTTCACCCTCTTGCTCTGTGCTGTCAGCCTGCACTCAGACAGTGTGGAAGTTTGGTGTACAGTATTCCAGACGTAAGTTTTCCTAACAGTCTGCACCAGGTAGTTATGCAGGACACCCAACTTTCCCACATCCATCCAGGAACATACTCATTCTATACCAAAATCTGCTTTAGTGGCAGCTACCCTGCCACAGTACAGAATGTAACAAAATCACACTCATCGGTGCATCCTCAGCCAAACTTTGCTGACAGAGGATTTGCACTTTTACACCACAATTCTCACTTTGCTAAATGATTACACAGTACTTTGCATCTCCAGATGATATTTTGATTTGAGGTGGCAATGCTCTTTAATTCTCCATGTAAATTCTAAAATGAAATGTTTACTGCATCTCTCTAATGAGGATAGTTACAGAGGTGATTAAATTAGATAAACTAAACTCTAATATGAGAAGATCATAAATACTAACAAACCTTGTAAAAGTGCTTGCTGAGAGAATTATTTACTCAAAGGATAATTCCCACATTGGCAATATAAAAGCCAATATAAGCATACTATAATACTGAGCTAGCCTTTCCTTTGGGTAATGGCTGCTATAAATAGTGAACCTCGTAGTACTAAAGTGTCAGAAACATCTTTAAGGTTGACTGCTAATGGCAATACTCCTTCTCACAAGATTTCAGTACAATGTATACACGAGTCCCTTTAAGTCACTGTAAATAGGCAGGGGATTGTGATTGGATCGGCACAACATTGGTAGTGCTGGCACATGGGGTCCTATTAACATGCTGAAATGCATCTAATTAACTGTGTAGTAACAATTCGTCTACAGTGAACACAAAAATAATCTACTTTTGTTAAACCCAATTTCCAATGAAAATATTGAATCTTTTGAGCATCTCTATAATTTCAATACTGTTTAAGCATCCCTGTATGTATTATTAGTTGATTCAAGATATATTAGACAATCAATAATTAGTTGTTGTCAAAGAAGGTAGTTTTAGCTGTATGTAAACTCATTCCTGAATGTTTGTCCATGAAATTCCCAGTCTGCATCTGCCATAGGAACTTCTCTTGATTAATGCCTTCCTGCTATTTCGTTTGTGACCCGAAATGTTGATTGTGTTTGTTTGTCTCGTGTCTGCACTTTGGCGTAGGGAGGGATAGTCTCTGTGGTTGCTTGTATCGCTTAGGATATGCAGAGGCAAGCAGGCAGAGCTGTGGGGGCCCCAGGACTGCAAGGTCATATCTGTCGTCCCTGAGTTTACTGTCTAAAATTACAAAAATAAACAGAAATAAATTAATCCTAGAGCTGACTGAGGGAATGGGAAACCTGTTTGGTTGGACAAGATATATTAGGTCCCCTACTGAAGGAAACTCCACCATTAATTTTTCTCCACCATCTGAGCTCCTTCATTTTATTTTATTTTACTTTAGCAAAACAAAACTGGCTGAAGAGACCCCCTTTAGTAACTGCTTTTATTTCTCTGTATAGGTTATTTTTCCAGCCTGAACAGTGCGTGTCTATGGGGGTGCAATACATGCTTAGATTTAATACAACTTTGAGGAATGATAATTAACCCATTCAGCTCCGTCTGGCTAAAGTGTTCTATTAGCACTATTTTCTAACAGAAGATCTAATCGATCCCTGCTCATCCAGTCTTTCCTGGAAAGACTTTCCTTGAAAGTAGGAGATGGGGAGAGAAACTATTTGGCTGCATATTTTCTTCCAGTTACAATATAATAAAGGAGGAGAATGAGAGTGCGATGGTGCTAGTCTGAATGGTGACATACTTTCAGCAGGAGAAATTGAAGATTGGTGCTGTTCATCGAAGTTTTAGAATCCTTGGAGCTCCGGTCATAGTGAAAATATTTTTCTCTATTTTGTGGTTAGTAAATAGTGCTCACAATATAACCAGGGAGAAAGCAGAACAGTTTACAGCGGTGTGTGCTAATACAGGGAGTGCAACAATAAACCACTAGTCTGACTTCAATGTGGATCTTGCACCCTGTTACTTTAAAAACTAAGTGAAATTCCTTAATAAAGTATGGAAGAAACATGTTCACAACACTGAAATTATCAACATATTTGTTTTTTAACGCATTCCGTACAGCATTTTTTACACACCTGTCTACAGTGTTTGCGCAATACTTTGGTGGTTAGATGGATACTAAAGGACAGTATAAAATAGGTGGTAGGGCAACATTGTTTTAACCCCTTCCCGCCGCGGCCCTTTTTCGTTTTTGCGTTTTTCATTTTTCACTCCCCACATTCAAAAATCTAACTTTTTTATTTTTCCATGTACAGAGCTGTTTGACGGCTTATCTATGTAACAAATTATACTTCAAAATGGTGGTATTTAATATTCCATGCCGTGTACTGGGAATCAGGAAAAATATTCCAAATGCAGTGAAATTGATAAAAAAACGCATTTGTGCCGTATTCTTGTGGGCTTGGATTTTCACTGTACGTCCCAAATGACATGTCTACTTTATTCTTTGGTTCGGTACGATTACGGAGATAACAAATTTATAAAGGTTTTATAATGTTTTCATACATTTAAAAAAATTAAAACCTCCTGTACAAAAATTTTTTTGCGGGATTTTGCCATCTTCTGGGGCTAATAACTTTTTATACTTTGGTGTATGGAGCTGTGGGTGGTGTAATTTTTTGCGGATTTTGATGAAGTTTACAATGTTATCATTTTTAGGACTGTGCTACCTTTTGATCACTTTTTATAGAATTTTTTTTTTAAATGACAAAAAAGTGCCATTTTCAACTTTGGGCGCGATTTTCCACTACGGGGTTAAACGCAGTGAAAAAAACGTTATCATATTTTGATTGGGCATTTTCAGACGCCGCGATACCTAATGTGTTTATGATTTTTACTGTTTATTTATATTAATATCAGTTCTAGGGAAAGGGGGGTGATTTGAGTTTATAGGTTTTTTTTATTATATATATTTTTTTTACTTTATTTTTTTAATTTTTACTATTTTTCAGACTCCCTAGGGGATTTTAACCCTAGGGTGTCTGTACAATCCTATCATATACTGTCATACTACAGTATGGCAGTATATAGGGATTTTACTCCTCATACATTACAATGTGCTGATAGCACATTGTAATGCATGGGTTAAGCTGAAGTAGCTTCGGCGCCATCTTTTTGAAGCCTTTGAAGCCTGCTTTGCCGGTGGCCATCAGCAGGAAAACACCTGCGATCAGTGCCGGCACCGATCACGGATGTTGCCGGTAAGCCTTTGCTGCAATATGCAGCACAGTCTTACCGGCTATGGAGAGGGCTCGGGCCGCGAGCCCTCTCCATGCACTGGGACCCAGCATGTGACGTACTAATACGTCACATGTCGGTGACATAAGGCCCTGAATAAGATGTCAGCTATTTACAGGTGATAGGTGCAAGTGTTCTCAAATGTTCTCAAATTAATTTCTACTTTACAATCTACTATCACTTTGTAATAACATATTAAGCTGATGTCTTCCCAATGGATTTTACCTTTAATGTTACATAAGATATATTTTGGTCTGATAGAAATTCTAATCTATGATAACATGGGGCAAGTCTTTTACGCCACAGTGGTGAAAAATGCATCTATTGCGGAATAAAACACATTTATATGGCCATATTTCAAGCCTCTTCTATTTGTGTGGTGAAATACTATTTTCCAATGTCACTTTCTCCTGCCTAATGCTTACTTATATCACACGTTGTCTCGTAACCTGTCTCTCAGGCTTTCTCAGCCAGTGACAGAGAATGTGTTAGATTAAACTAATCTCAGTGATAATGTCTAATTTTCCTGCTGGTGGCCTTGGTTGGAGGACATAAAACAAACACAAAAATATGTTTCACAGTTTCATCTTTATCTCTAGGAGGTTGTCTCACACTTCTCCTAAAATAAAACTTCATGGTGGCAGGTAAATTGGGAATTTGGTGTGTTTTTGGAGTTTTGGGATAAACAATCAGGTCATGTCAGTGAAGAACAGTTGGTTTTTAGAAAGTAATTTTTTTTTAATAAAGTTTTTCCTTTATTCAGACAAAAAAAAAAAAAAATATATATGTATGTACATAAATATTCATAGTAGCCAAAACATCAGTAAATACAAATACATACAGTCCAATACCATTTCACGACATAATTTGACCTTCGTTCATGGTTCGGCACCTGGGACTTTTGGCAAAAATATATAAGGCTGTATGTGACAAAAAGACTCCTCCAGCAATATACTCCTATGAGAAATGGAAGAGGGAAGTAGTAGATTTATCTTTGGATGGATGAATGGGTTGACGCAATAAAAATGATTAAACGTACAACAAGTAACTTCTCTTTTAGAAAGTAAATATGAATTGATTATTTCCAATTTCTCATACACAGTCATGAACTGCAGAGACCACAAATCTCATTAGAAGTTCTGGTCTGGGTCTGGATTTGGCTTAACTTCTCTTCCTGGCATAAACTCTTCAATTCCCACAGGCAAAGATGTGGTATTTAAATGGTTGTGACTTCACATGCACCGGTACTAGCATACCAGCGGCACAAGGCCCCACTATTTTGGGGAGAATTGTTGCTTTTAACTTTACCATTTAAAATGTTAACACCTGCAACTGGTGCCATGGCCCGGGGAACAGGGTTTTTAACAGCTTGTTGTGAGAGATATAGATCGTCTTCTTCAGTGGGTACTTCCAGAAAAAAGACTATCTATATCGTCATACATAGGAAGCATCACCATGTGTAAACACATGGTGACAAGATTGTGACATCAGCTGTCACAGATAGCTGATCGTCACTTACATTGGGCAAGGGACCTATCACAGCTCGTTGACCACTGCGTCCAGCGATCACTACGATTGGTCAGTGAATCCAGACTGACCAATCGCAACCCAAAATACCCAAAATATAGTTTATGGTAGAAGTTTAGCACTGTAGGGGTACGTTATTACCTATATTTACACATACACTCATACTTAGTCTCTTTCCTGCACTGTCAATTTTGGTGGATTCTTTTGTTGCAGAATAAAATTATAGCATGGCTAAATAGGTGTATTCTTCGGATGAGGCCTATGGCTACATGTGTTCAGATACAGACACTGCAAGTGATGTAGAACACTTTCTAATGTCCTCCTCTAGTGAAAGTGATGAACCCTCACAAAGGCACAGTAGGCGTGAAGAGCAGTCAACCCAGGAATAAATATTAACACAGATTGGTACAAGGAACTTGATTTAAAAAAAATATATTTTCTACAGCAGAATTTGTAGACCTAATGATTACACAGACAAATCTGTATGCAGAACAGTTTCTGGCCAGTCACCCCACATCATATTATGCTAGAACCCAGAGTTGGCACCCCACCAATGCCACAGAATTAAAAAAAATATTTGGGGACTCCTTCTTAATATGGGACTTATTAAAAAGCCTGGCATCCGGTCATATTGGTTCAGTGACGTTTTATACCACACACCAATGTAAAGGGCTGTAATTACAAGACCACGTTTTGAGGTGCTGTTAAAATTCTGCATCACGGCGATAATAGTCAATGTCCTGCAGCTGGCGATCATACCCAAGACTGATTATACAAAATTAGGCCAGTCTTATAGAGGTGTCTTATACCCCACAAAAAATAAAGCCATCGACGAGTCACTTGTAGTTTTTAGAGGTAGGCTTAAATTTCGGCAATATTTGTCAAGCAAAAGAGCTAGATACGGGATCAAAGTGAACAAGCTCTGTGAAAGTTAAAGTGGATACACCTACAAATTCCATATCTATGAAGGAAAGGACTCTCAGATCTGTCCACCTGAATGCCCCCCCCCCTGTCTGGTATACTGGTAAAATTGTGTGGGATCTTTTATTTCCCCTGATGGGTAAAGGCTATCACCTTTACATAGATAATTTCTATACAAGTGTCCCTCTCTTTCAGTGCCTCCTTGAAAAAGGAACAGTGGCCTGCGGAACAATAAGGAGGAATCAAAGAGGCCTCCCAAAAAATCTGGTGGACCATAAATTGAGGCGGAGTGAGAGCAAGTCCTTGTGTCAGAGTAACATCATGCCGACAAAATATAAGGAGAAGAGAGATGTGTTTGTCCTCACATCTATCCATGCAGATTACAGCACCCCTGTCATTGTTAGAGGAACCAATGCCACAGTCCACAAGCCAGTCTGCATACAGGAGTACAGCCAACACACAGGAGGGGTGATCTAGCCGATCAAATGCTACAGCCATATAATGCGATTTGCAAGTCCCGTACTTGGTACAAAAAGGTTGCAGTGCATTTAGTGAAAACTGCATTGTATAATTCCTTTATCATTTACCACAAGACCCACTAACATGTAACATACTTGGCATACCAAGAACAAGTAATAAAGCAACTACTGGTCCCAGAGGGTGAAGAGGGTGCGAGCACATCCCATACTAGTCACGCCAGCAGAATTGTGCCAGGACAACATTTCCCATCTGAGATCCACCCACCCCCCCCCCCCACCCCCCCCCCCCCCCCACACAGAAAAGAAAGGACGACCATACAAAAAATGCAGTGTTTTCTACAAAAAGGGAACATGCAAAGATACGGGTTATCAATGCGACACTTGCCCAGATAAGCCAGGGTTGTGCATCAATGACTGCTTCCGCGCTTACCATACTTCCCTAATTTTATCATTATTTTGTCATTTTTGATATGATAGAAATAAGATGATTATTGTTATTTACAAATTGATATTATACCTAAAAGTTAAAACCACATTTCATTTCATTATACCGCTAGATGAATACTGAAAAGTGTTCTACACAACATATGCACATAGATTTTTTGCCTGTATTTAATTTTACTAGCCCCTAAAACTTTCATGATACCCCTAAATGTATAATTTGTGCTTTCTGGGTGTCGTTTTCAATAAGGTTTACTTACAGTGGTGTTATAGTAGATTTGAGCTATCAGAATAAAGTAAGTGTGGAATAGGGCCTATACTTCACTAATGCTATATCCTGGAAGCCCTTCATAGGGCTATAGTTTACAAAAGGGTGACACTGTTTGGTGGCTTATACTGTCCTGATACATTATGGGTCCAACAAATGAATCATGAGAACTAAAATAATTCAAGGAGAAATTATGTAAGTGACATCTTGGAAAAAAATTTCATTTTTTGTTTAATTTTTTCATGATCCAATTCTGTAAAACAGCTGGCAAAATGCCCACTATAGTTCTATAAAAATCTTCAAGGCCTACTTATAGGGATTTTCTATTGTTCTCCTAATGTAGTGGCTGTTAAAATGTGATATGTGAACCTGAAAATGTTTCCATCCAAATTAAGCGAACTTTCCATTCCGAGCTTTGCTGTGAGTTTCTGTGCTTGGGAGGAATTGTGCAACAAATTTGGGTGTGTGTTGTTTCCTACCGATTGTTTAATTTTAGGCTTAATTAATATATTATTGAAAAAAATGTATTTTTCTAAATTTGCTATTTCTTTTTTGCTTTAATTCCTGTGAAACGCCTAAAAGGTTAACAAACTTTCAAAAAGTGGTTTTGAAAAGTTGCATGGGGGCATTTCTGAGAATGGAGTGATTTATGATGGTTTCTAATTGCAAGGAGCTGAACCGGCATCGGGGGTCGCGGGATGTCAGCGGTAATCTACCGCTGACATCCCCGGCTAACACCCGCAGTCGGAGTGGGCTCCAATCGCAGGTGTTTAACCCATTATCATGAATAAGCAATCAGATGATGTCCCATGGTGTAACAAGTAAAAAAGTAAAAAGAAAAAGTTTTTCAATAAAAAATATGTTTAGAAATCACAAAAAAAGTCTAAATCATAACACAAACCCTATATATACATATATATATATATATATATATATATATCAACAAAACATAAGTACTCCAGAATGATACTGTTGCAAAGTACAACATGTCCCGCAAAAAACAAGCCATCAACCAGCTTCGTAGCCAAAAACGTAAAAATGTTATGCCACTTGGAAGACGGCAACGCAAAAATGAGAGATTTTCCCTCACATTAGTGTTTTATTTGGCAAATTTAGTAAAACATAAGAAAAAATATTAAAGTCTGGTATCCCCGTAATCGTATCAACCCATAGAATAAAGATAACATGATTATTAGACTATACAGCGAACACGGGGGAAAAAAAAGTTAAAAATCCAGTACAGAATTGATGCTTTTCTACTCTTGCCCTCAAAAACGAGTTCCTAAAATTTTCAACAATAGGGGATACCAACCCCAAAATGCTAACACTGGAAAAAGCATCTCATCCCGCAATAAAAATGCTGTCACATGGCCCCAATAACAAAAAAACAAAAATTGTATAGCCTACAAAAGGGGCCAATGAGGAAACTAAAATCCTAGCAGCTGCAGGTCCCTCCTTCCCTTCTGCGCCTCGCTGTGCGCCCATAAAACAAGTCACGGCCACATGTGGGGGGTTCTCTGCACTGGGGAGAAATTTCATAACAAATTGTATGGTGGGTTTTCTCTTTTTATCTTTTGGAAATTTTCAATTTTAGGGCTAAATGAGCCTTTAACCGACACAATTTGACCATTCTAAATTTCACTTCCATTGTGATGTAATTACTATGAAGATCTCAAGGGGTTAACAATCTTCCTAAAAGCTGTGTCTGATAGTTTGAGCGGCGCAGATTTGAAAATGGGTTGGTTATATAGGGGGGTTTTGATGTTAAATATGTAAAATTTCATTCAAAACTGTATTTATCCCCAAAATAGTCAATTCTGAAAATCTGGAAACCGATACTCGATTTGTAAGCCGTGTGACATCAAAATAAATTATCTAGACATAAAACATAAATCATATCAACTAACATAAAGCACAATAGGGCACATTTACTTACCCGGGCCTTTCGCGATCCTCACTGTGCATTGTCCATCGATCTTGGACTCCGGCGCGATTCACTAAGATTGTTGCCCGGTTTCCTGCATGTGTCGCTTCCCCGCTCAGTTCTGCCGGAGTTCACCTTCTTCTTCCTGGTGCATGTAAGTGTGTGTTTTGCGACACAATTTAAATGTTAAATCCTGCGCTCAGTCCGAATCTGTTGGATCGCCCAATGGGCGGCCCCCCATTTTCTGTCGCATGAAAGCCGGCGCTGATGTGCCAAAATCCGATCGCGTGCGACACAATCCCCTTCTAAATGCCTGTCCCCAAAAATTCCAAGACTACCAAGACTAGAGATTGTTCTCTTTTAGGATCCCTCCTTGGGGAGTATTTTTGTAATTGTACTATCTTGTGTTTCTATAGTTGACATGCTGACTGAGGTCCATAGAGTCTGGAGTGTCTGAGCTGAGCTGTAGCTGCAGTCTTTTGAATTTTGTTTTCAGTATCTTAGTCTGCACTTGGGGAGAATCTGCTGATGTCTGCTCCTGGCAAGATTGTCAACTCTCTTAAATGACAACCAGAATGAAGGATTATAAATAGAGATGAGCGAACATACTCGTCCGAGCTTGATGCTCGTTCGAGCATTAGCGTACTCGAAACTGCTCGTTGCCTCGACGAATCTTCGCCCGCTCGAGAAAATGGCATCTCCCGCCGTTTTTTGCTTTTTGGGGCCAGAAACAGAGCCAATACAACCGGAGACTCTGCACTCCACCCAGCATGACGTGGTCCCTTACACGTCGATAGCAGTGGTTGGCTGGCCAGATCAGGTGACCCTGGAATAGACTAGCCCTGCCTGCGCTGCTCGGATCATTCTGTGTCTGGATGCTGTAGGAGAGAGCTGTCTGCTGGTCAGGAAGCGTTTAGGTGTTCTATTAGAATGTGTTAGGCAGGAGTTTATCTACAAGAACCCAACAGCCTCTTAGGCTACAATAACGTTATACTTTTTTTTTTTTTATTTGCAGCTAGTACCATATTGTGAGGAATTTGCAGGGGGACTTGCTCGTTGTGTTAGCTCTAGTGACACACATACCACCTCAAACACCAAAGTGGGACAATTATTAGGGGTTTGATTCAATTAGGCATCAGTCTGCCAGTTTCTTTTTATTTTACGTTTATTTTTTGATAACTCAGCGTCATCTCATCTGGCATAGCAGTGTTGCTTTCTAGTTGGCTAGAAAAAAGCCATAGGAGAATCCAAACGGCTTACTTAGCCTACAATAGCGTTATATATTTTTATTCTGGTTGATCTGCTGGTGGCTGTCTTGCTGTAGGCATCTACTACCATATTGTGAGGAATTGCAGTGAGACTTGCGACGTTGTGTTTAGCGTTAGTGACGCACATATCCATCGCAAAGACCGAAGTGGGGACAATTTATTAGGGGTGTGGATTTCAATTAGGCACAGTCTGCCATTACTTTTAGTTACGTTTATTTTTTGATAACTCAGCGACATCTCATCTGGCATAGCAGTGTGCTTTCATACTTGGCTAGAAAAACCATAGGAGAATCCAAACGGCTTACTTAGGCCTACATAGCGTTATATATTTTATTTCTGGTTGATCTGCTGGTGCTGGCCTTGGTAGTGCATCTACTACCATATTGTGAGGAATTGCAGTGAGACTTGCGACCGTTGTGTTTAGCGCTTAGTGACGCACATATCCATCGCAAAGACCGAAGTGGGACAATTATTAGGGGTTGGATTTCATTATCAACAGTCCTGCCATTTACTTTTTATTTTACGTTTATTTTTTCATAACACAGCGTCATCTCACTGGCATAGCAGTGTGCTTTCAGCTCAAGTTTGGATAGAAAATAGCGATAGGCAATTGGATAGCATCGTTGGTTTTAAAAACTAAAAAAACACAAAAAAAAAACCAAAAAAAAAAAACACCAAAAAAAAGTAAAAAAAAATTAAAGTTATAACCTTTCATTTCAAATGTTTAACCCGAGGGCTAGGGGTAGCAGGACGAGGGCGGGGGCGTGGGCGTCCAACTACTGCAGGGGTCAGAGGCCGTGTCCTGGGTGGGGTGTGAGACACCACCTGATGATGAGGAGCAGGGACGCCGCAGCTACACTCCCTAGGTTCATGTCTGAAGTTCTGGACTCGTGGTAAGCACTGTTAGCCAGAACAGTGCGAACAGGTGATGTCGTGGATTGCCGACAATGCTTCGAGCAATTTGTCACACCAGTCAGTCTCCACGCAGTCCACCCATGTCACCGAAATCGGCACTCCTCCAGCTCCTGCACCTCAGCCTCCTCCCCCCAGTTGCCCCCTCCCAGAAAATTTGGCATTTGAACCGGCATACTCTGAGGAATGTTTTCTGGACCCTTCCCCACAGTCACACCCACTTGTCGGTTGCTGCTGAGCAATTTCCGATGCCCAGGTTTTTCCACCAGTCGCAGTCTGTGGTGATGATGAACTTCTTGACGTAGTGGAAGAAGTGTGTAAAGAGGTGTCCGATCGATGAGGACACCGGTTGTCACAGTGTGAAGTTGTTGTCAGGGCAGGAAGTCCGAGGGGGGGAGCAGACTGAGGGATCGGAGGATGATGAGGTGACAGACCCAAGCTGGGTTAGAGGCGGTGGAACACAGTGCTCTCTGAGACTGAAGGAGAGTCCTGACCAAACAGGTTGGAAGAGGCAAGTGGTGGGGCCCAGAGGAGAGGCGGGCCAGAGTCGGTGCATCAGCCGACAATGTGTCACCGTAGCCGTGAAGCTCCCGCTGCGAGGGCTCGCCGCTGGCGAGGGCTTAGATTTCAAGAAGTCTGGGGTTCTTAAGGAAACACTGGCATTGACCGCCGGACTGTGGTTGTGGCACCTTTGCCAACACAGGATCAGCAGGGGTTCCACCACTACTAGCTAACTACCACCAGTATGCGCAGGCATATGACTGCTACAGTTAACACCCCCACTCAGTGGCAACCCAGCACGTTCACCTTCGGCCGTGCACACCACTGGCTCCTTCCCCGCCCCCCCCTGTGAGCTCCCTGCCCAGTGACCCTGGCCCAAAACCCATGTCGCCTCCCACGTCCGCCACAGCATGCCACTCAGCGTCACTCTCCATACCCAGACGCCGGAGCGGAAGGAAATATAGTGCCAACCCCACCAGCACGCCCAAAGCCCCTTTTTCTTTTTTTTTTTTTTTTCTAATGTCCACATCTCCAGATTGCTTAGCCTGGGGACTGCCCTATAGGTTAGTAGAGACCGAGGCCTTTCGCCAACTCCTGGCGGCGGGCCGTCCCTCGGGTATTCGGTCCCCCAGCCGCCCACTACATTTTGTTCCCGATGTGCCGTCCCAACCTGCACCAGCACGTTGTCAGAACAACATCATCCTGCCGACCACCGCCGTTTCTGACAAGGTCCCCTTGACACGGACACGTGGCCGAGTTGTGCCGGGTCAGGCCATATATATCGCTGACGGCAACATTGGGGTTAACTTGGTGAGGATGGGAGCGAGTCTGACCCGGCGGCTTAGGTCATATACGTGCGACGTCGAGATGCTGGGCCTACCTCGTTCACAGGTCTTCAGGCCTACTTGCCTTCCTCCTCCTCCCACCCTCCTCCACCTCTCCGCCGAACTAACCATCCGTGGGCATGCATGGCGCCCATCAGTCCTACTCTAGGCACAGCACACGTGCCGTACGCCTACGCGACAGAGGCGTGCTCAAACTGATGAGTCCTAGGGATATTAAAAGGCACATCCGCCCAAGAACTATTACAGGGCATCACGGCGCAGACTGATCTGGGCTGCGGCACGGCTGAAACCGAAGCCAGGGCATGTTGTGTGTTGGACAACGGCCGTGTAACCTGGTGGCGCCTCTGGACCGGCAGACGGACACATGTGCATGCCTGGCCTGTGTTAAATCTGCTATTTCATTGTTTCCTCAGACATCTACCCCAATCGTCTGATTTTTCAGTGGCAGCGCAGACGCCGCCTCCAATGCCCCGCTCACCGACTGTTGTCGACGTGCCCACGAGGTTGGATTCCCACATTAACCATGGTATCCAGATTTTACCACAGCCGCAGAGCGATGTTATGACTGCCAGACTGTCAACTTCAACACAAATGGTAGTCAGAGGTCAGTCAGTCCTCAATCTACAATGAGGGAGTGGACGTGGATGTCTTGATATCTCTCAGGTGCTGAGAACTTCGAGGAGTCACACACAGAAGGTCAGTAGTGCGATGCCGCCATCATCAGCCTAACCATCGCGCTTGGCCTGTTTGAAAAAACTCTTGATCAGCATTGGAAGTCGGAGAAGCTTTGCGCTCGTCAAAAAGACGGGGAAGAACGATCTCCCTTGTTGATAGCCAAAGCACCCAGGTATGTTCTCACAGCGCATATCGGGTTGAGGTGGAGGGGATGAGGGGAAGAGAGGATGAAGAAGTTGGCGAGACACAATGAGGGACCATTGTTCGTCTTCACGTTCAGCCGTGTATGGGCAAATGAGAAGTAGAGTTGAGGAGGAGGAAACGGACAGTCAGGCCAGGAGGGAGTGAATTCTTGCGCGTTGGTACTCTGGCGCATAATGGCAGATTCATGCTAGGCGTGCCGTAGCCGTGTACCCTCGGGTTCAAAGAATGTAATTCCAGCACGATATTACTGGGGGTGTTCCCCTCCTGGACTCCGGTACAAGACAAAATCGTTACACTCTTCATCCCTGCAGAGGAAAGGATGTGTGAGAAGCTTGAGATACCAGCAGGCCCCTGGGCACAAGCATGAGAACAGTATTTCCCATTCTGACGAGCGCTGAGCAGAGCTTCAGAGTGCGTGTTCTGCGGGACAGACTAGCGAGGGAGGTAGGCAGCAGGCAGTTGGTCAGCACTGGCAAGGGTACGCCTTTCAAGGCTTTTGCCAGCTTTATGTCACCCCACCCACGCAAGACACTGTCACCTGTCCCCAGTCCGGCCGAGAGGGATGATCTTTACGAAAGATGGTGAGGGGAGTGACGTAGCGACCCTCCCCATCGCCTAAACTGATCACCAGTCCTTTACAATACTGGTTTCAAGCTGGACATGTGGCCACGAAACCTGGCGCTGACGCCTTGGGCGTTATTTGCCTGCCATGCCGCTAGGTGATTGTTCCCGGAGCGGGTTTTCAGTGCAGCTGGTTGCCTCATCATCCGATAAGCGTACACGCCTGTCGCTGAGCCGCTGACGCAGGCTGACGCTTCTTAAGATGAATACCAGCCTGGATTTCTCCTATATTTCCAATCACCACCAGGCTGAAGGACGCTCAACCTGATCAATTTCTGCACTCCTCTCCTATTTTCTCCTCTCTCCTCCCGTTACACTAAGCAGAGGAACTGCTATTTTTGACCGGGCCACTTGATGCTTAGCTGTAGTGTCTCTATGCATTATTTTCTGCGGCCACCTACCCGGTCCTCTGTTTTAACAATTTTGCCTGCCACATTCACAGCACTCATCTATTCAATTTTGCTGGAGGGCACCTACCTGCTCCTCTGGTTGAACATTTTTTGGACTGCCACATACAGGCACTATCATCATTGTCATTTTTCGGGAGGCCACCTACCTGCTCCTCTGGTTTGAAAACTTTTTTGACTGCCACATACAGGCACTATCCAAATTAATTGTCTCCATACAGCCTCCACACGTTGTCTCCATTGGCGTAACCTCACAAGGCGTCCAATAGCTGACTCCATACATCGTCCCCTTATCAAACGAGGTGTGTCAGGCAGAAATTTTGGTTGTTTTTCATGGATGTCCACCCGAAAGTTGTTTCAACTTTGGTCGCCACCCCTGCTGTGTTAATTCCACAAATATACTGGCCAACTTTTATGATTAACCGATTTATTTCAGCGCTTCTTGCTCATCTGTTTACATTCCTCCCCCGCCAATATCCAAACTTATAAGAACGCTACACACTTACTTGGTGGAGCTTGGCACCGGTCTGCCCCTGGGGGTGGTCATATACTGCCGCCGCCGAGGATTGGTCGTGGCCTACCTCGGTCCCCAGGTCTCAAAGCCTACATAAACCTCCCTCCTCCTCCACCCTCTCCTCCACACCACCTCCTCCTCCTACCCTCCTCCACCTCTCCTCCTCTCCGAATTACCATCCGTGGGCATGGCGCCATCAGTCGGTAGCTCTAGCCAGCAGGCAGTGCCGTCGCTAAGCACAGCAGGCGGTTGCTCAAACTGCGAGCCTAGGCGATAAAAGGCACACCGCCCCAAGAGCTATACAGGGCATTCCACACTCCAAGCTTGTTACTTTGTCGCCACCCGCTGCTGTGTAAATACACAAAATATACTGGCCAAAGCAACTTTTAATAATTTTACCGATATATTTCAGCGCTTCTTGCGCATCTGTTTACATCCCTCACCCGCCATATCCAAACTTATAAGAACGCTACTACACGTGATCTTTACAAAGGTTCTTATAAGTGCTGTTTGGGGGGGAGTAGCCTATAGACCAGGGCCTTGGATTGGCGAAGCTTCGCCTGGCAGCGGAGCTCCATCCCAAGATCCAACTAACCCGTTTTTAACGCAGCACTTTATAATCTACTACTATTTCACTGCCTCCATACATGGGTCCCCTTATCAAACGAGCTGTGTCAGGGCAGAATTTTCAGGTGTTTCACCAATACAATAGTTGGAACTTTGGCCGCTCGTCGCCGCCATGCGGAGCCTGAAGTTGCATCATAGAATCGCAATATGGATGCCCCTACTGTCCGCTCTTCATCCTGGAAGTCCTCTCCTGGCCGCCTCCAAATGGTCGTCCCCTTACAACGCGCTGTGTCCGGCTCATTTTTCGGGTTGTTTCACCAGATACGTTATGGAACTTGGTCAGTATGTCCGCCACCATGCTGTGTTTAATCGACTAAATATACGTCAACCTTTTGTTCACAAGAGAAATAATTCATATTTCACGCTTCTTGCTCCCCTCTTTGGTTCCTCTCTGCCACCCATTGGTTTGAAGCCTGATCCATTTAGGGTATGTCGCCATTCCACTCTCTAGCCTGCCGCGGCCGCCGGCTGCCTCTGCATGCCGTCCCCTATAGTGTCAGGTAAATAGTGGATTTTTTAGATGCTATCTAGCTCATTCTGTCACTCTGTCATGACCATGCTGTTGCCCTAATTTTGCATCATGGTGTGTTTAAGCAGCCTCAGAGGCATCCATGCATGCTGCCCCTGGCTGTTTCCTGTCCATTTCCGTGGTGTTTCCATCTTTGCGAGGTTTTCCAGGTGTTTGGCCAAGCCTTCCCTGTGCAGAGCCTGTCCCTTTGACAAATGCTCGAGTCTCCCATTGACTTCAATGGGGCTTGTTATTCGAGACGAGCACTCGAGCATCGGGAAAAGTTTGTCTCGAATAACGAGTACCCGAGCATTTTAGTGCTCGCTCATCTCTAATTATAAACCAAGGGTGTTCCCCCTCTTCTTTTAGCTTCTTATGCACTGGTTTTTACAAAAAGGCTTTTTAAAATTATGCATGTGAACCTGAAAGGCTTCGAGCTCCATAGATGTTTATGGAGCCTGGAGCTCCTCAGGCTCATTTTCATATTTTTAAAGCCTTTTTTTCATAAAAACAAGGGCATAATAAGTTAAAAGAATAGAAGATCCTGCCAGAGGGGGCACACACCAGTATGTGCTTGCTTTTTAATGATTCATTCTGGTGGGAGATTTCCTTTAAATGTTTTTCACTTGTGAATAATTATTCTCACTGTAGAATGATGGACTTCAATTTGTCAGGAAATTACTGTATAACCCTTTTCATTTGATTGACCAAAACAGTGACTCGGTGATTTATATTTCCTCCTTGCCATCGTGTTAAAACACACTTAAATTCTGCAGAAGCAAAGAAAAAATTTCTACTTTTATAGAGGTGGTCACAATGCTGATAATCGATTAATCAAAATCAATGAAGAATGAGACCCTGCATGTAAACTACTCTCTTAATTCCTGTCAATGCATTCATGTTTTTTACTTTTGTACGAAGTGCTTAAGTATTTTGGTCTAGATTTTATGGAAAAGCACATGACATACTGTTAACTGTTTATTTCAGGTTGTATTTCCCTCATTTTAAGACCTTCTAAGGACCAGATTTTTATTGTTATGTCGTGATGTAAAAACATAGAGTTCCAAAAAGGTTTACCTTGTCTTTCCATTTCTTTATGCATAATGCAAACTTACAATACTTGGTGCCCTTCTATTTTGGCAAGGTGCCCTATATTTTAGGTTCTTAGACTACTTAATGCACAGCGTACCTTGGAAGTTACTTCTCTTATTCTTAGATGTATCACCTAAAAGTAGAGGTATTGCCACAGGCTACCATTGTATATACAGTAGTCTATTAAAGTTTTACCACAACATAAATATTAAAAGGGAACATATTTGATTGAATCTAATGCTGTAGTATTAACACTGCTCCTGGTGCAGTACTATGCTGTACTCTCTTAGATCATATTCATCAATCATACTGCGGAGCTACTGTCCACATCCAAGCCCTTACGATTAAATCAGTACAGACAACACAGCAGTGGCCGCTGCAGAATAGGTATTTTATCACTTCAGATGTGCAGACATCCTTTCTTTACAATATAGTAAAATATCAAATGTTATATGAAATAAATTAGGGAAACAGGTTCCCACTGTCCAAATAGACACATATCTGCTAATAATTGTATCCAAGATAAAATGTTTTGAGTTAAAAACTTGCAATTCCCAGTTTTGGCCACCACCCCATCTAGGCATCCAGCTATGCTCCCTGCTAGGTTAGCTAATCTGTGGGGATCCTGAGTGTTGAACCGGGGTTGGCTCCAGGTTTCAGCTCCTCATCAGCATTAAAAATTCAGAAACTAAAACATTCTCCTGTTCTCTACAATTGTTCTCCTCAACCCCATTGAATCCTTTCTGTTCAGCCTTTTTTTGCGCCCCCGGCACCTCTGGGCCCCAGCTCTTGCCCAGGCACTGGCCCCGACCTCAACTGATCTGATATTGATCATCTTATGAAAGAAAATCCCTTTAAGACAGTTACAATATGATAATTGTGTTGTATCTTTGTCTGAATCTATTCTGCTATCTACTATACATTGTACATTGCAGAATATATATGGAAATCTCATTTTTTTCTTGGTCAGTAACGTTAGGCATATAACACACTATGTTAAACACACTATGTTAAACACACTATGTTTCACAGAACAGGGATCTGACCTTTGTAAACCTCTCAAATCTCCATTGTTCAATTCCTCAAAGAAGCTATAGCAGCTGGATTTCCAGGCTATACTGATATGAGATAACGTTGTACTTCTGCCTTCCTCTGCAATTGTTCTGGTTCAAAGGCCTTTCTTTACGAACACTGGGCTCATCGATCTGCTGTTACCAGAGGTATAATCGGAAAGCCCTTTTAACAAATTTCAGTCACCCTGGAGCATATGTAATCCTGTAATAATACCTTTAACACGTTTAAACATCAATGGAGGAAAGGGTTATTCATTCTCAGCAAAATGTAAACCTGTGGAGACTGTAGAACAATATGACTGACATCTACATATAAAGCATGAAAGTTTTATGATTCCAGTGTTGGCCTAATATGTAATGGGAATACAAATGCACAAGCATCCGATTGTAGCCGTAATAATAGAATTAAAGGAAACCTGTCACTCAGTTTATATCACAAAATGATGTTGAATTATTGAGTGTCATTGTCACACTGAATTTCTTTTTAACATGTCAGTCATGTGGCTTGAATTAACTTACTACCCCTCCAGTCTGAGACAAACAGCATGGATCAGCGGGCGGCACATGACTGCAGGTTTGATTTTTCAAAAATGCGAAGAGCCTTTCAATTGGGAATAAATTGGAAGAGTGTAAAAGGAGGGGGCTGCACTAAATCATTATTACTATTAATAAGCAATACAGTATATAAAGCAAGTGTGCTGCCCACTGGCAAATGTTATGCAGGTTAAATGATGTTCATAATTTGTCCATTATGTAACAGATGTTTATTTGCAGGCGCCATCTAATGGCCAAAGTTTATAACTACTTACATTCTGTTTTCCCCACCCACTAGCAGCTACAAAGGATTGTGGGTAGGAGAAGGGCAGTTCCCTTCATGTCTACACAGAGAGAAGACCTATATTCAACCATCTTAACCCTTGTTGTAGTATAGCCGGTAAGGAGACTGTCTATAAGAATCTATAGCTACTAGCAGTTATAGGACCACTCTGTATAAACTTTGTTATATGAAGTGTGATCTATAGATTTGTAAGTGCACTGTAATTGCACAGATAGGCCCAACCTCATGGTTGGCCATGTTTGGTCCCAGACTGTATATGTATCAGCTTGTTTCCTGTTATATGCTAATGTAATGTATGTAACATGCTCCTGTTATATTATTGTACTATTCTAATAGATTGTACATTCCTGTTTTTCTTCAGTTTCACCCTAATCCTACATCAGTTTAATAAAGCTACAGACTTTCAACCAGTCTCATTTGTTGAACTGTAGGAAGGCGTTTAACTGCCTGTCGAGCTCCGCATAGACCCCGGGGGTACGTGAAGTGGGGGCAGGACAGCAAGCTTCTACAATATACAAGTATTGGAAGTATCTGTCTGGTCTAATGCTAGTGTCAGTCCAGCAATGCTGGTGTACAACATGATTCCCAGCAGTCATTATAAAAAGTAACTCATTACATGCAGCGGAGAAAATACCTGTCTGCATTGCAGGGAAATCCAATCAGAACAATCATCTCCAGCGCCTTCTATAGTATTTCAATCCATTAAAAGTTATGCATTACGAAGTACAGTGTTTCCTGACACATTTTGGGCAGATACAATGAAGCCTTTAGTCTTAGCAAAGAGGCCCTTAGTTACTTATCTATCCAAAAATAAGTGAGGTCAAAAAATGTTATGACATGGTTAAAAAAGCAGAACTATTGAAGGCATTAAGTTGATTAATTTTGAATGTAAGTTATTATTCATACCATAATATAGTGAGTAACAGATTTAAAAACATATAGTAGAGTAAATTACCAGAGGGGATGTGGCAGCAAAAGTAACACATGCCCTCGGAGTCATGTGATGAGGATCATAGCAACAGTATAGAAAGTATTTGTAGCCTTTATAAAAGACATTCTAAATAAGAGCAATACAAAGTAAACTTATATACTTGTATAAGCCGACCCAAGTATAAGCCGAGGCTTCTTATTTTAACACAAAAAACTGGGAAATACATTGGTCACAGCCTCCCCAGTATATAACCAGTAGCCCCCTAGTATAAAGCCAGTAGCCCCCTGCCCCCTAGTATATAGCCAGCAGCCCATGTCCCCCAGTATATAGCAAGCCCCCTTGTATATATCCAGTTCCTGCCCTCTTGTATATAGCCAGTAGCCCCTTGCCGCTTAGTATATAGCCAGTAGCCCACTTCCCCAGTATATAGACAGCAGCCTATTTCCCCAGTATATAGCCAGCCCCTCTGTATAGCCAGTGCCTGCCTCCTAGTATATAACCACAGCAGAAACTCTGTGCTCACCTTTCCGACACCCGCCGCAGGTCCTCTCCTGTCTTCAGCCTCCGCTCTGTCTTCAGGTCCCCGTGTGCTGCATCGCACACACCATGTCAGCAAGCAGCTGACATCATGGTGTGTGCGACGCAGTGCACAGGAACCCAAAGACAGAGCTGTAGCTGAAGACAGAAAAGGACCTGTAGGGGAAAAGGTGAGTACAGAGTGGGTTTTTTCATAGACTCGGGTAGAAGCAGAGTTAGGGCTTTTCAGCATATTTTTTGTTCTGAAAAACTTGGCTTATACTTGAGTATGTACAGTAGTTATATTGTTCGGTTCAAAAGACCACGAAGTAATGGGACATGTGCGTTTCTCTGAACATGGTTGTAATAAACCAGATAAACTGCTTTGGTTTTAATCCAGCATCATGTCATAAGGATTCCTAAAGGTAATGCTTGATGTCAAGGGAGCTTATCCCATCATGGAAAACTTTGCATATTTTCCCAGAATTCCATAATTTAGCATCAATGACTATAAATCTCCACACATCTACACGGCAGCCTTAATTGGCAGTCTCCGTAGTCTGGGAGTAGTCTGGTAGTCTGTTCTTTCTGGATTAGATATACTAGTTTGATTTTAATCCCACATCATGTCATTAGGCTTCCTGAAGGTCATGCTTAATGTCAAGGGAGCTGTCTTACATGGTAGCTAAAAAGAACATGGTTATACTATTCTGGAAAACTTTGCCATAAACCAGCCTTAAGAATTCTTGTTGTTCCTTGAACTACCTATGTCCTGTGCAAATTTTTCATTCTTAATTCCCAAAAAAGTTAACCTGGGGTTACAAAGACAACAACCTTATTTGTCATCAATTGGACCTGTGATTTTGCAGTTAATGTGCAGTTACAACTCATATAGTCATAGGGCACAGCAATTGTTCAGAGCTATGACTTTGGTTTTTTCTTAAGCTCCTGCTCCTTTACAAGTTATGTTTAACTGAATGTACTGGAGGACTATCCTACCAAACCTCTAGATAAAACTGAACTCTGTAGTGACATAAAGGAATATTTCAGGAGATTAAGATTGAAGAGAGGTTACTATCAAATGGCAAAACACAAGACAGGCTGAAAAACTGAAAGAAATCTGATTGGACCCCTTACCTGGCCATAACAATACTTTGGACCAGGAGTCCCTAAACTTTTTTACATAAGGGGCCGTTAACTGTCCCTCTCAGACCATTGGAGGGCCAGACTAAAGTTTAAAAATAAATAGCGGTACATGTGACCACATCCGTAATACAATGGCTCCCCCCAATTAATTATTTAATCTCATTAATTATTGAATATGCTGAACTCCCTCCGCCCCATTAATTACTAGACTGCCCCTCATAATTATTTCCTATGCCCCCCACCATTAATCATTTCATATGCTGCCCCTCAGAATTATTTCGTATGCTGCGCCTCCACCATTAATTATTTCCTATGCTGCCCCCCACCATTAATTATTTCATAAATAGCGGTACATGTGACCACATCCGTAATACACTGGGCCCCTCCTCAATTAATTATTTAAAATACTGCACCCCCTTGTGAACTATTTTATATATTGGCCCAATTGATTAATTAATTGGGTCAATTCATTATTAAAGATACTGGGACCAATTATTTCATATGCTGCCCCACACCATTAATTATTTCATATGTTGCCACCCACCATTAATTATTTCCTATGCTGCCCCACACCATTATTTATTTACTAAGCTGCCCCTTCACCATTAATTATTTCCTACGCTGCCCCCAACCATTAATTAATTAATATGCTGCACCCCAACCCTTAATTATTGCCTATGATCCCCCCAACCATTAATTATTGCCTATGCTGCCCATAATAATTAATTATTTCCTTATTTTCTATGTTGCCCCTCATAATTTGTTATTTCATATGCCCCCCCCCCAACCATTAGTTATTTCATTAACTCCCCCCACCATTCGTTGTTTTATATGCTGCTCCCATAATGAATTAATTCATATGTTGGGCCCCGGGCTGGGACAATGTTTTACTTCTCTTTAATAAAAAAAACAAAACCCTGTACTCACCTCTGGCAGTGGCCCCCACGTCTTCTTTCTTCTGGCTGCTGCCGGACATCATAACGCAGTCGCACATCCAGGTTCAAAGAGCATCGTGCGCCGGGGTTGTCTTCCGGCCACATCGCTCCAACTGCAGGAATAGTGCTTGAGAGGCAGTTTCTGGCTGCATCAAGCACTATACAGTGACGGCCAAGAGCTTCCTGTCCAGACGGACTGAGGCCCCTGCCCAACTGCCGAAGGCCGTGGCCCGCCGGGGGCCCCAGCAGGAGCCTAATCATTGACACTTTTGGACCGCCAGCCCAGGGGCCCCCAACCAATAAATCGCTGGCACTCAAAGAGCGCCAATGATGACGGGGGCCAGATAGAAGATCTGCAGGCCGCAGTTTGGGGACCCCTGCTTTGGACAATTACATTGACTTATTTAGACAGGTTGTACAAACTTCAATACTAGTGAATCAAGACAGAGAAACCTCTAACATCCATGTGAAGGAAAGAAAAGCCATCAAGTCCCTAAAAAACAACCATAAAATTACAATCAAACCTGCAGATAAGGGTTTTGCTTTAGTCCTCATGAATACATCTGACTACATGAAAGAGCCCATAGACAGCTCACTGACAGCCAATACTACAGCAAATTGTACACAAGAAAACTGAGGAAAATTAGAGGGCTGTCTACAGATTCTGCAAACCTTCTATACTTAATCCCTGAGAATCCCAAAACAAGAGTATTCTATATGCTTCCCAAAATTCATAAACCAGGGAACCCAGGGAGACTCAATCATCTCAAGTGTTGGAACCCTCACTGAAAATATTTCAGGATTGGTAGAGGGTATCCTCAAACCTTTAGTGAGAAATACTGCCAGCTTCTTCCAGAACACCACAACTAACCACCCTGTGCGTCCCACAAATACACCTTATACAGCTGTATACGGCAAAGTCTGAAAAGTTATTAGCGTCCAAATCGTAAAAAAAAAAATCATACAAAAAAGGTTTTAAAAAAATTAAACCTAAATAAATTTGGTATCCCTGTAATCGCACTGAACTAAACAATAAAGGGCAGGTGTCATTTGGAGAGCACAATGAAAGCCGTAAAAACAGAGCCCACATGAAACTGGCACAAAAAGCTTTAATGCTTTCTAGTACACGGCATGGAAAATTAAATAACGCTACTAGGAAGTACAATCTGTTACACAGAAAACTTGCCCATATAGAGATCTGTACAGAGGAAAATATAAATCTCCCCAATATAAGATATAAAATGATACAGCATTGTATTTACATATGCTATGTACATCAGTGTGGGGGGGAAGGAGGAAGTGTTGGGTGATTGGTGGGTGGGGTGCCTGTGTGGTCACTGCGAGCTGACTCTCTCTAATGGTATCCAGTCCGCTCACAGCAGTGTTCGGGGCAAGTCCTGCATCTAACTGCGAGTTGGGAGAGATGCCTCAATTCTCAGCGCTGTGTCCAGTGTCTGCACGACAGTGAGCCGTGCAGGCCCCTCCCCCCTACGGGCCCGGTCGCATCCTCTGTGACTGCGATCATTACGCCCCTGTCTGGACAGGTTCAGAACAACAGCTAATTACATTTCATGAAAATTTCAATCCATCCCACAATAAACCTGACATTAAACTTTTCACACAGTGAAATAAACTTCTTGGACACAACCGTAAAAATCCAAAATAACTGCATCCAGAGGTCCCTATTTCAGAAACCAATTGATCGGCCTTAATACCTGAGATGGGACAGCATTCACTCTAAACATATTAAAAAATCCATCATTTGCAGCCAGGCCATCCAATATAATTGGATCTGCTCCAGTCCAACGGACAGAGACACTCATCTAAACAATCTTTTGAAGACATTCCTTAATCAGGGATACCATCCTTGCTGATTGACTATCAAATCAGTAGAGCCACCAGGATACCCAGGAGCCATCTTCTCCAGTACAAAGAAAAAGTGAAAAACAAATGTGTACCACTGGTTGTGACTTACAATCCACATTTGGAAATACTAAGAACAACCTCAAGAAAACTCCACCACATACTCCACAAAAATGAGCACCTAAAGACAATGGGGCAGATTTACTTACCCGGCCCATTCGCGATCCAGCGGCGCGTTCTCTGCACAGGATTCGGGTCCGGCTGGGATTTAAGAAGGTAGTTCCTCCACCGTCCACCAGGTGGCGCTGCTGCGCCGAAAATAATCTTAACGCCCCGGAATGCACCATCCCATAGCAGGTGAAGGTGAGCGCTTCCCAAGCGACACATTTCGGATTTTAAATGCGGCGGTTTTTCCGAATACGTCGGGTTTTCGTTCGGCCACGCCCCCCCGATTTCTGTCGCGCGCATGCCGGCCCCGATGCGCCACAATCCGATCGCGTGCGCCAAAAACCCGGGGCAATTCATTTACAAGCGGCGCAAATCGGAAATATTCGGGTAACACGTCGGGAAAACGCGAATCGGGCCGTTAGTAAATGACCCCCAATGTTCCCAGACCCTCCAGTGCTGTGCTACAGACAGGGGCTGACTCGCCATCCCGGTGGGCCGATTGGTTTAGGGCCGGTCCGGGGCCGGTGAAAAAATAAAAACACATGAACTCACCACTCCGACGCCCCGATGCTGTTCCCCTGCTTGATCCCAGTCCGGCCGCAGTGTCAGCTCCGTACAGGCCGGCGTCGCGCAGGCCATGACGTCAGCCGCTTGCCGACGTCATGGTCTGTGTGACGCCGGCGCGTAAGTTGCTGTCACCGCGGCCGGACTGGGATCAAACAGGGGAGCAGCGTCGGGGTGTCGGAGTGGTGAGTTCATGTGTTTTTATTTTTATGTACTGGGGTGGGGGTGGCACTGTATACCTGGGGCAGGCTGTAAACCAGAGGAGGCTGTATACTGGGGCAGCGGCTGTATACTGGGGCAGGGGCTGTATACTGAGGCTATGGGCTGCCTGGCTATATACTGGGGCAGGAGCTGACTACTGGAGCTATGGGCTGCCTGGCTATATACTGGGGCTATGGGCTGCCTGGCTATATACTGGGGCTATGGGCTGCCTGCTATATACTGGGCTGTGGGCTGCTGGCTATATACTGTGGCTATGGGCTATGCTGTCTATATACTGGGGCTATGGGCTGCCTGGCTATATATACTGGGCTATGGCTGCCTGGCTATATACTGGGGCTATGGGCTGCCTGGCTATATACTGGGGCTATGGGCTGCCTGGCCTTTTTTTTAATATACTGGGGCTATGGGCTGCCTGGCTATATACTGGGGCTATGGGCTGCCTGGCTATATACTGGGGCTATGGGCTGCCTGGCTATATACTGGGGCTATGGGCTGCCTGGCTGTACACTGGGGCAGGGGCTGTCTGGCTGTATACTGAGGCTATGGGCTGCCTGGCTATATACTGGGGCCGTGGGCTGCCTGGCTGTATACTGGGGCTATGGGGTGCCTGGCTTTATACTGGGGCTATATAACTACAGTATTATAGTAGTTATATTCCTGTACATAGGGGGCAGTATTATAGTAGTTATATTCCTGTACATAGGGGGCAGTATTATAGTAGTTATATTCTTGTAATAGGGGCAGTATTATAGTAGTTATTTCCTGTACATAGGGGGCAGTATTATAGTATTATATTCTTGTACGTAGGGGGCTATTATAGTAGTTATCATTCCTGTACATAGGGGCAGTATTACGTATCCATATCTTGTACATAGGGCAGTATTATAGTATTTATCCTGTACATAGGGGGCAGTATTATAGTAGTTATATTCTGTACATAGGGGGCTATTATATAGTTATTATTTCTTGTACATAGGGGCAGTATTATAGTATTATATTCTTGTACATAGGGGACAGTATTATAGTAGTTATATTCCTGTCATAGGGGTAGTATTATAGTATTATCTTCTTGTACCATAGGGGGCAGTATTATAGTATTTATATTCTTGTACATAGGGGCAGTATTATAGTAGTTTATTCCTGTACATAGGGGGCAGTTATTATAGTAGTTATATTCTTTGTACATAGGGGGCAGTATTAGTAGTTAATTCTTGTACTAGGGGGCAGTATTATAGTAGTTATATCTGTACATAGGGGGCATACTATAAGTAGTTATTTCCTGTACATAGGGGGCAGTCTTATGGTGTTATTCTTGTATGGGGACAGTATTTAGTAGTTTATATCCTGTACATGAGGGCACTATAATAGTATTTTATTCTTGTACATAGGGGCAGTATTATAGTAGTTATATTCCTGTACATAGGGGGCAGTATTATAGTAGTTATAGTCTTGTACATAGGGGGCAGTATTACAATCTATTTTACTTAGGGGCAGTAGTATTATACTAGTTACATTCTTGTTTATTGGAGAAGGTATTGTAGTATGTTTTTAGTGTACATATATGGCAGTATTAAGTTGTGTGCTCTTAAAATATAAGTGTTATTCCTTTAAAAGGAGGCAGTATGAGTCTCTTTCTCTGCGGTGTGCATGTTGATTTAGACCATTTATTAATAGTTTGTATGGAGTTTAGTAACTTCACCCACATCACAAGGCCACGCCTACTTGTTTTGACCCCGCGCACAGAATGGGGCCACTTTTACAGTTTTTTCCAGGGCCACTTTAAATTCCCAGTCCGCCCCTGGCTACAGGCAACCCCAAACCTCGGGAATATTGTGATCAGGAACTCCCTACCATCTAACATACAAAAAGGAACTTTCCACTGTAATGTCAGGAGCTGCAAAACCTGCTTTCTGATTTTGACCACAGACCAGATACAGATTCCCAACACACAGCAGGAATATAACATCCCGGGGACATTCTCATGTTCCACTTCTAATGTGGTCTACCTGATTGTGTGCACAAAATGTTAGTTGAAGGGTCTTTATGTTGGAGAAACACGAAAAAAAATTAAAGCCTGGATAAAGTCTCATCGCCACACAATAAAAGAGGAGCAGAAACATCTTCCAGTGGCAAAACACCTTTGCAGTCCTGGCCATAATACCCTGGATATGAAAGTTCTAGTATTAAAGGGCAATTTCCCGTCACAAAATGAGAGACAAATTTGGGAATACAAGTTTATTACCGTCTTTGACACCCTCCACACAGGACTCAATCTATAAAAGGGATTCATGGCCAACTACAACCTCTGACAGATGTTATGTTGAGATAATGGTTCATCAGAGACTCCAGATTCTTCAACTTGGAGGCAATAAACCATCACACTGCCCAAGTCATTCAATTAAGGACCTGCTGTCTCAACTTTGTTATTGCTATTGTCCTCTTGTTTACAGTTTGTTAGCATTTCTTCTCTATCCATGGTGTATAAGATCTGTGTCACTTCAGAAAGACTATCATACCATGCCTGATGAAGGGACCATAACCCCCCTCCCCCGAAAGCTTGTAACATCTTATATTTCAGTTGGCCATTAAATGGTATCACAATCTCAAGAAAGTGACTTTATTTGACCTATCAAAAGCAACAGAAATATAATTTAATAGATATTACAGTTGTGATTTAGACCATCAGATATCTTATTTGGCTCCAGGGATTGGAAGCATTTCTTCTTTCTTTCTGTTAGAGTTGAGGATTGTATCTCTAGAAGTCAGTAAACTGCAATGGTAGTTATTTTTTAAGGACTCACCATTTATTTTAGTGAGAACATTTGGAGTATAGAAAACCATTATAGGCCAGCGAACACAGATAAATTACAATTTATAGAGGGTTTTCTTTGCAACCTCTATTTGCAGTGCATAGAATAACCAAGATTTGACACTGATCTATCCGAACATTGTTCCCGTCTAACCTTTATTCAGTTCAAGCCTCCAAACAACAATATAAGTAACAGCAGAAAATTGTATTTTTTTAAAGACTGTTGTATGTGTAATGAAAGAATATTTCACAAGAAACATTCCAAAAATAGCAAATGGCAGTATTCACATTATGGCTGGTGTGTCAGTCCATACTGATGTTTTAGATTAGAAGTATAGCATATCACATCTCATTAGCCCGGGAATTTTTTTTCCCGCTTACAGAACTGTGTGTGGATTTTCATGTTTGACAGATTCTAATTCCTAGTGTTTTAACTAGAAAAAATTCTAGATACAGTGGAAATGGCCTTCAATGCAATGCTCGTTCCTTAACATCACTATTTATGTATCTAGCTAAATATCCCAAATTGTTAACGTAATTGAATTTTCTATCTTTAGTCATTGCGGAGGATAGGCAAGTACAATTCTTTTTATAATTTTTTAAATTTTTTTTAACATTGCAGGGCCAGTATTTATGACTGCTGTTTGGGTTCAAATATTATTTTTCGCTTTCAGTAGGTTAAAGGGGTTGGGGGATCAGTGGTTGAGCTGTATTGTATTTTGGCTACTTTGGCTACTGGGGTGCCCTGTGAAATTGCCTCCTAGACAAAAAGCATGTCCCCCACCGGCAATGAGCATTTCCCTCTCGCCCTCTTTGCTACAAGAATGTCCTTCCCTCTTGGCAACGGGAATGTCCCCCACCCCTCTTGGAAATGAGAATTCCCCACTTCCATGAAGCAATGAGCCCTTTTTGTGTGTGTTTGTTTGTTTTTTTGTTGTCTAGGCCTTTCCTGCTGTGGACATGGCCAAATGGCCATGGATTGTCTGGCACATGACTGTGTTGTTCTGATATTACACGGTAGTTACAAACCAGCCGTAAGAATTCTAAGAATTTAACCTCTTTCTAACACCCCATGTTTTAACATCTTTCACCCTTTGTTTTATTATCCACCATAATTTAGGCTATGGTTAGAAAGACAACAACCTTACAAGGCTGAAGCTCTGACCTCATGGGGTATCCAGTGGACCTCTATTATAGCAGTCATGGAGATATTAAATTTATGTATTTTGTTTATTCATTAACATATGGAGTCCAGGGAAATGGAGTAATTAATTTTTTTTCCATATTTTAAACATTAACATTTTTACAACTTTTTCAGCGTTCCCAGGGTTTTTGAGTCCTAGGAAATGTGATTGCTCACACAATGGGGCACAATTACTTACCCGGCTGCTGGAGTTCATCCAAAGTGCATTGTCTATGTATAATGCACTCTGCCGCGATTCACTAAGATCGTGCACCCGATATCCTGAATGTGTTGCTTCCCCACTCAGGTCCACCGGAGTTCACCTTCTTCTTCCTGGTGCATGTAAGTGCATTGTCTTGCGACACAAATTGAAAGTTAAATCCGAATCAGTCGGATTATCCGACGGCACGCCCCCATTTTCTGCCACATGAAAGCCAGCACAGCTGCACCGCAATCCGATCACGTGCAGCACAATCCCCTGCTAAATACCTGTCCCAGGAATAGTCTGACGAAAGTGCGATCCGTGACTCTTAGTAAATAAGTCCCAATATGCTGCACTGCTGTATTGCTATATATTGAGAATATGCTACACTAACCCCCCGGTGGTTAATGGAAGATGTCTGCTGTTTAATACAGCAAAGATGTGCTCTGTATTGAGAGAGCTCAGCCTGTAAGACTTAAAGAAACAGCATATTGGTTGCTAAAAAGATTTTTAAAAAATCTGAGGCTGCCTAAATGCCCCTTGGCCAGATTTTAATGTATACACACTCCCTCACTGTGACAGTACTTCCCACTCCTTCCCCTCCCCTATGACATCACAGGCTGGCTTCTTGCTCCTACCCCAGGAGCAGGAGGTACTGTTACATGTGGTTGTGTGCATAAATTAAAATATGGCAATACTGAGAGGTGTGCCTATGGCTCATTTACATATTTTTTAAAAGTTGTTTTAGCAGCAAATATGCTGTTTCTTTAGGCAATAAAAACTGTTCCGATCAGTGCAGAAAGAAACGAGCCTATCATCTATCATGCTGGACATCTACCATCATTTAAACCAAGCCAAGCTCTTAACATGTAGTAAAGATGCTGCTAACATGCTTAGTGAACTGAAAACCAAACACAGCATGTCAACACAAATTCTGCATAAGAATTGTCCACAGTGATTGGAGGGGGATTGTGAAGGAAACCGTGATGTTTCGGACCCCTGAAGGGTACACAAGGTCCCTTATCTTATGTTTTTATAGACACTCCCAGAACGCACTGGTTCTGAGAGGCGCGGGACAATACAGTACACACAATACATATATACAGTAAACAGAGTACAAAATAAAAGGTAGCACTACAAGTCTCAGCAGTTCAGTGAGTTAGTTACCTTGTGTGTAGGCCTAATGGGAATGGATAGTCCTCCCTGCGCTTGGTAATGGTAAGTTTTACCCCAGGTGAAAGACAATTGGGGTAATTTACTAAGGGCCTGAATATTACCCTTTTGCGCCGATTTTCCCTGAATTGCCCTGGGTTTTTGGCGCACGCAATCGGATTGTTGCGCATCGGAGACGGCATGCACGCGACGGAAATGGGGGGGGGGGGGGGGGGCCCATCAGAAAACCCGACAGATTCAGAAAAAACGCTGTATTAAAAAAAAAAAAAAAAGTGTCGCACTTACCTGCACCCAGCAATGGATCGTAAACTCCGACAAACTTCAGCGCAGCAACGAAACCTAGTGGACATCGGGCGCAATAGCTTAGTTAATCGCCGGAAGACCCGAATCCTCCACAGAGAACGCGCCGCTGAATCGTGACAGGACCGGGTAAGTAAATCTGCCCCAATGTGGCCTTAGAGGTGCCTGATTATATCAGCTGCAGACACACCTCTGCCCACCCAACATGCAGGGTCATGGGTCTCTCCTGGTATTACCGTATATACTCGAGTATAAGCCGAGGCCCCTAATTTTACCACAAAATACTGAGAAAACCTGTTGACTCGAGTATAAGCCGAGGGTGGGAAATGCATTGGTCACAGCCTCCCCAGTATATAGCCTGCCAGACCCTGCCCCAGTGTATATAGCATGGCAGCTCTGCCCCAGTTATAAGCCGGCAAGACCCTGCCACAGTGATATAAGCCTGCCAGAACTGCCCCAGTGTATATCGACTGCCAGGACCCTGCCCCAGTTGTAATAGCCTGCCAGACCCTGCCCCAGTGTATATAGCCTGCCAGATCCTGCCCCAGTGTATATAGCCTGCCGCCGCTGCCGGACAGATCGCACAGAAGATATACAGGGGTCGCCGGAAAGGTGAGTTTAGAAATATTTTTTTGACTCGAGTATAAGCCGAGTTTGGGTTTTTCAGCACATTTTTTGTGTTGAAAAACTAGGCTTATACTCGAGTATATAAGGTACATCCAGAACCCTGGAGAAGCCATAGCTTTTCAAGGGAAAGTCGTAGGGTCATGATTCTGATATCATTGGATCCAGGTGAATACCTGGATTGCATTGATACCAAACATGACACATTTACTATGGTCCTCTCCAGAGATATTGATATATTTGGACCCAGGGATGCTAGAGCCCCGGGGATTGGGCCACTGTTATTTATTATAAGAAATACAAAACTGTAGTTGCCTTTGGGCTGAGATGGACCATAACTCCATAACTGGCCGTAATCAATGTATTAGTCTTATGAGATTTATGGCTCTTCGTCTGTTTGAAAATTGGAGGGAAAAACTGCTCAAGCCTATGGAGACAGAGTGACTGGGGAAATTCTTTGAAGCTCGGCACCCGCCAGGTAACACTCTGCTAGCTCCATTAGGCTAATTAAGCGGAGGCTGGGGGGAAAGTTGGGAATTTGAGTAGGATAAGGCCCCTGGTCACATTTATTACAGGGATGAATTTGGTTTTATTTTCCACCACAGGACTAGGACTTGAAATTGAGTTGACAATTATCTCCTCTGTTAGATGAAGATAAAACACTAATAATACAAGTTTGAGCAATAATGACTTAAAAATGACTGAAAAAGATAAAAATCAGGATAACACAATGACCCAATCTTAGTGCAGACTAAATGAATGGCCACAAATCTCAATTAAACAAAGTCATGTTACAAAGAAGAGTGGGCCAGAACAAAGTGATTGGTGGTTTTCCAAGCTATAGCTTACTTATTTTTTTTATATACCTGGCTTTTCCATTGTGGGTTCTTTTTTGCTAAATAAAGACATGGCGGAATCTATTGTACGTTGTTCTACTTTTATGAGTAAAGACTAGAGATGAGCGAGCACTAAAATGCTCGGGTACTCGTTATTCGTGTGAAGGCAAACCTTATGTTCGGACCCCTGAAGGGTACACAAGGTCCCTTATCTTATGTTTTTATGACGCTCCCAGAACGCACTGGTTCTGAAGCGCGGACAATACATACAACACAATACATATATACAGTAAACGAGTACAAATAAAGGTAGCACTACAAGTTCCAGCAGTTATGAGTTAGTTACCTTTTGTGTAGGCCTAATGGGAATGGATAGTCCTCCCTGCGCTTGGTAATGGTAAGTTTTACCCCCGGTGAAAGACATTGGGGTAATTTACTAAGGGCCTGAATATTACCCTTTTGCGCCGATTTTCCCTGAATTGCCCTGGGTTTTGGCGCACGGGCCATCGGATTGTTTGCAGCATCGGAGACGCATGCACGAGACAAATGGGGGGGGGGGGGCGTGGCCATCAGAAAACCCGACAGATTCAGAAAAAACGCTGTATTAAAAAAAAAAAAAAAAAGTGTCGCATTACCTGCCACCAGCAATGGATCGTAAACTCCGACAAACTTCGCGCGCAGCAACGAAACCTAGTGGACATCGGGCGCAATAGCTTAGTTAATCGCCGAAACCCCGAATCCTCCACAGAGAACGCGCCGCTGAATCGTGACAGGACCGGGTAAGTAAATCTGCCCCAATGTGGCCTTAGAGGTGCCTGATTATATCAGCTGCAGACACACCCTCTCCCCCCCACACATGCAGGTTCATGGGTCCCTCCTTGGTATTACCGTATATACTCGAGTATAAGCCGAGGCCCCTAATTTTACCACAAATACTAGAAAACCTGTTGACGTCGAGTATAAGCCGAGGGTGGGAAATGCATTGGTCACAGCCTCCCCATTATATAGCCTGCCGCGACCTCTGCCCCAGTGTATATAGCCTGCCAGACTCTGCCCCAGTGTATATCGCCTGCCAGACCCTGCCCCAGTGTTTATAGCCTGCCAGACCCTGCCCCTTGTATATAGCCTGCCGAACCCTGCCCCAGTGTATATAGCCTTCCAACCCTGCCCATTATAAGCCGCCAGACCTGCCCCCAGTGTATAGCCTGCCATCTCTGCCCCATTATATAGCCTGCCGCCGCTGGCCGGACAGATCGCACAGAAGATATACAGGGGTCGCCGGAAAGTGTTTTAGAAATTTTTTTTGACTCGAGTATAAGCCGAGTTTGGGTTTTTTCAGCACATTTTTTTGTGTTGAAAAACTAGGCTTATACTCGAGTATAGAGTACACATCCAGAACCCGGAGAAGCCATAGCTTTTCAAGGGAAAGTCGTAGGGTCATGATTCTGATCATTGGATCCAGGTGAATACCTGGATTGCATTGATACCAAACATGACACATTTACTATGGTCCTCTCCAGAGATATTGATATATTTGGACCCAGGGATGCTAAGCCCCGGGGATTGGGCCCCTGTTTTATTTAAGAATACAAAACTGTAGTTGCCTTTGGGCTGAGATGGACCATAACTCCATAACTGGCCGTAATCTGTATTAGTCTTATGAGATTTATGGCTCTTCTGTCTGTTTGAAAATTGAGGGAAAACCTGCTCAAGCCATTGAGACAGAGTGACTGGGGAAATTCTTTGAAGCTCGGCACCCCGCCAGGTAACACTCTGCTAGCTCCATTAGGCTAATTAAGCGGAGGCTGGGGAAAGTTGGGAATTTGAGTAGGATAAGGCCCCTGGTCACTTATTACAGGATGAATTTGGTTTTTTATTTCCACCACAGGCTAGGACTTGAAATGAGTTGACATTATCTCCTCTGTTAATGAAAGTAAAACACTAATAATACAAGTTTGAGCAATAATGACTTAAAAATGACTGAAAAGATAAATCAGGATAACACATGAACCAATCTTAGTGCATACTAAATAATGGCCACAAATCTCAATTAAACAAAGTCATGTTACAAAGAAGAGTGGGCCAGAACAAGTGATTGGTGGTTTTCCAAGCTATAGCTTACTTATTTTTTTTATATACCGGCTTTTCCATTGTGGGTTCTTTTGCTAAATAAGACATGGCGAATCTATTGTACGTTGTTCTACTTTTATGAGTAAAAACTAGAGATGAGCGGCACTAAATGCTCGGGTACTCGTTATTCGAGACAAAACTTTTCCTGATGCTCGAGTGCTCGTCTCGAATAACGAGCCCCCATTGAAGTCAATGGGAGACTCGAGCATTTTTCAAGGGGAACCAGGCTCTGCACAGGGAAGCTTGGCCAAACACCTGGAACCTCAGAAAAGGATGGAAACACCACGGAAATGGACAGGAAACAGCAGGGCAGCATGCATGGATGCCTCTGAGGCGCTTAACGTGCACCATATCCAAATTATGGGCAACCAGCATGGCCATGACAGGTGACAGAATGAAGCTAGTAGCATCTAAAACAATCCAATAATTGACCCTGACACAATAGGGGACGGCATGCGATGCCAGCGCAGCAGGCTAGAGAGTGTCATGGCGACATACCCTAATGACTACAAGGCTTCAACCAATGGTGGGCAAGGAACCAAAGGGGTGAGCAAGAAGCGCTCAAATATACGGTACATGAAAAAGTTTGGCCAGTAATATTTGTGGATTAACCAGCAGGGTGGCGACAAAGTTTAACAACTTTGATGTGGAATCCATGAAAACACACCCAAATTTGTGCCTGACACCCCTCGTTTGATAAGGGGACGATTATGGAGGCAGCTATATGGACGCCTTTTGGAGGTAGCATGGAGACAACGTGTGGAGGCTGCTATGGAGACAATTTAATTTGGATAGTGCCTGTATGTGGCAGTCCAAAAAGTTTTCAAACCAGAGGAGCAGGTAGTGGCCCTCCAGAAAAATGGAATAGTTGAGTGCCTGTATGTGGCAGTCCACAAAAGTTTCAACCAAGGAGCAGGTAGGTGGCCCTCCAGAAAAATGAATAATTGAGTGCCTGTAGTGGCAGTCCAAAAAAGTTTTCAAACCAGAGGCAGCAGTAGGTGGCCCTCCAGAAATTAATAGATTGAGTGCCTGTATGTGGCACTCCCAAAATTGTTTAAAACAGAGGACCGGGTAGGTGGCCTCCAGAAAAATTAATGCATAAAGTACTATACCTAGAGCCAGTGGGCCCTGTCAAAAAATGACCATTTCTCTCTGCTTTAGTGTAAGAGGAGAGAGAAGGAGGAAAATGAGGAGGAGAGGAGGTGCTAAATTATTCAGGTTGAGCTTCCTTCACCTGGTGGAGATTGAATTATGAGAATCCAGGCTTATTCATCTAATAGCGTCAGCCTGTCACGCTGTCAGACAGGCGTGTACCTTTCGTTGATGATGCCACCAGCTGTCCCTGAAAACCCCTCTGGCAACACAGACGCTCGCGTGGAGGGCAGGCAAGAACCTCAGGTTCGTACAGCGTCCAGTTCGCGCCACCATGTCCCTACTTTGCAACCCAGTAAGTTTAGGGAGCTGTGTGACATTTGGACGATGTATGGTCAGCTAACTCCCCTCACCATCTTTCTGTACATCAGCCCTACTCTGCCGAGACTGGGGACAGGTTGACAGTGTCTTGCTGGGGTGACTAAAGCTGGCAAAAGCCTTGTAAAGCGTACCCTTGCCGTGCTGGCAAGCTGCCTGCTCGCCTACTCTCCCTCGCTACTTGTCCCGCAGAAACTACGCACTCTGCCGCTAGCGCTGTCAGAAGGGAAATTCGTTTCAGCTTGTGCACAGGGCCTGCTGGTATTCATGCATTCTCACACTCCTTTCCCTCTCCGGATGAGAGTGGAAAGATTTTGCTTGTACCGTGGGTCCAGGATAGTTATACCCAGTAATCGGTCCTGAATAAATTCTTTGAACGCGAGGGTCACGGGATAGGGCAGCCTAGCATGAAATCTGCCATATGCCCAAAGTCCCACGCGCAAGACACGCCCCTCACTGGCCTGACTGTCCATGTTTCCTCCTCCTCCAACTCCTCCAACTCTCTTCTCTGCCATACAAACGCTGAACAGTGAAGGACTGAACAATGGTCCCCTCTTGTGTCTCGCCAACGTCTCCCTCCTCTTTCCTCCTCATCATCCTCCACCCTCCTCCGATTGTGCTGAAGAGAACAGACCTAAGGTGCTTTGGCTACAACAACAAGGATCTTCTTCCCCCCGTCTCTTGTGAACGCGCGCAAATGCTTCCCGACTTCATGCTGATCAGAGAGTTTTTCAACCGGCCAAGCACGTGGGATGGTGAGGCTGATGATGGCGGTCATCACCAATGACCATCTGTGTTGAACTCCTCAAAGTTACTCAGTCACCTGACAGATACAGACATCCACGTCCACTCCTCATTGTTAGACTTGAGGAACGGACTGACCTACTGCCAGTTTCTGGTGAAGTTGACATCTGGCAGTCTACAATCGCTCTCTGGATAACATGGGTAATGTTTGAATTCCACCTCGTGGGCACGTCGGACCACAACAGTCGGTGAGCGGCAGTTGGAGGCGGCGCGCGGCCCTGAGTGGCAGCATCTGTGCTGGACTCCTGAAATGCGCACAGATGCGGCGCACATTCGTGAGCAAATCGGACAGATTGGGGATGTCTTGAGGAAACGCGGAACTATCAGATTTAACCACATGGGCCAGGCATGGCACATGTTCAGTCTGCCGAGTTGCAGAGCCGCCACCAGTTTACGGCCGTTGTACACAGCACCACCTCCTGTCTTCAGGTTTCAGCGGTGCCAGCCACAATCGTCCTGCGCCCGTGATATGCCCCGTAATAGTTCTTGGGCGGTGTGCTTTTAAACGCCTAGGCTCAGCAGTTTTGAGCACGCCTGCCTGTCGCTTAGCGACGGCACTGCTGCTTGTGCTTAGAGTACGACTGATGGCGGCCATGCCCATTGATGGTAGTTCGGAAAAGGAGGTGGGAGGGGTGGGAGGTAGGAGGAGGCATAGTAGGCCTTTGGACCTGGACCGGGTAGGCCCCCAACCTCGGCGTCGGCAGTATATGACCAGCCCCGGGTCCAGTACTCGGTCCCAGCCTCACCAAGTTAACCACCAATGTGCCGTCACGATATATAGTGGCCCTGCCCGTAGCAGCACTCGTCCACGTGTCCGTGGTCAGGTGGACCTTGTCATAAACGGCGTTGGTCAGCGGCACGGATGATGTTGTCTGACACTGTCTGGTGCAGGGCTGGACGGCACATCGGGAAAAGTATTGGCGGCTGGGGACCGAATAACCGAGGGCGGGCCGCCGCCATGAGGTTGCAAGGCCTCGGTCTCTACACCTAGCTTAGGGGCACTCTCCAGGCTAAGCATCTGAGATGTGGACATTAAGGGCTTGGGCGTGCGGGTGGTTTGCACTATTATTTTCTTTCCGCTCCAGCGCTGGTAAGGAGACTGAACGCTGGTGGATGCTGTGGGGATCGTGTGAGGCAACGATGGGGTTTTGTGCCAGGGTCCTGGGCAGGGGGCTGACTATCAGCTGACACAGGGGAAGGAGCAGTGGTGTGCCGGCCGAGGTGAACCGGGCTTTGGTGCCACTGATTCGGGTGTTTTAGCATTCATGAGTCCTGCGCATACTGGTGGTATTTAAGCTAGTAGTGGTGGAACCCCTGCGATCCTGGTTTGGCAAAGTTGCATACCACGTCCGTCGGTTCATCCGGTGTATTCCTTAAGACCCTCAGTACTTCTGAAATCTACGCCCTCGCCGCGGGAATCGCTCGCTCCACGGGATCTTCACTAGCTGACCACATTGTGCGCTGATGCACCTGCTCTGGCCCTGCCGTCTCGCCGTCTGGCCCCACCACTGTGCCACTCTCTTCCAACCTGTTCTGCATAGGACTCTCCTCCGTCGCAAAGCCTGTGTTCACCCGGCCTCACAACCCATGCATTGGTCTGTCACCTCATCATCCTCCGATCCCCTCAGCTCGCTCCGCCCCGTCTCTCCCCCCTCGCTCCCTGTGCCTGACAACAACTTCACACACCACCACTGTCCTGACAACCGTTTCTCCTCATCTCGGACACCTCTTTACCACTTCTGCCACTACGTCACAGAAGGTCATCATACCCACACTGCTGACTGGTGGAAAACCTGGGCATCGAAAATTGCTCTAGGCAACCGGACAAGTGGTTTGTGACTGTGGGAGGAGGTCCCAGAAAAGGGGAGTGTAGCTCTGGCGGCGTTCCCCGTGCTCCCTCATCAGCAGGTGGTGTCGCACCCCGCCCGGACACGGCCCGGACCCCTGCATAGTTTGGACGCCCACGTCCCCGCCCTCGTCCTCTACCCCTAGCCCTCGGTTAAACATTTTGAAAATGAATGTTATAACTTTTATTTTTTTTTACTTTTTTTTTGTGTTTTTTTTTTTTTTTTGTGTTTTTTAGTTTTTCAAAAACCAAACGATCTCTCTATTGCTATGGCTATTTTCTAGCCAACTATGAAAGCACACTTGCTATGCCAGATGAGGGACGGCTGAGTTATGAAAAAAACGTAAAATAAAAAGTAAATGGCAGACTGGTGCCTAATTGAACCCAACCCCTAATAAATTTTCCCACTTTGGCTCTTTGCGATGATATGCGTCACTAAGCGCTAAACACAGCGGTCGCAAGACTCACTCCAATTCCTCACAATGGCTAGATATATGCATGCAGCAAAGGACAGCCACCAGCAGATCAACCAAAATAAAATATATAAACGCTATGTAGGCGTAAGTAAGCCGTTTGGGATTCTCCTTTGGCTATTTTCTAGCAAGTTGAAAGCACACTGATAATACGCTGAGTTATGAAACAATAACGTAAAATAAAAAAAACTGCGACCTGGTGCCTATTGAATCAAACCCCTAATAAATTTTCCCACTTGTGTTTTATGTGGATTGTGTGTCAACGAGCTAAAACACCGGTAGCAGTCCCCCTGCAATTCCGTCACAATATGTACTAGCTGTCACTACTAGTGCCAAGCCAGCCCGCCACAAGCAAACAAAAAAAAAAAAAAGTTAACGTTATTGTGTAGGCCCTAAGAAGCGTTTGGGTTCTTTGGAGAATCAACTCCTGCCTAACAGTAACTACCTCGCACAAAGCTAACCCTGACCAGCAGCAGCTCTCTCCCTATCGGCATCCAGACACAGAAGATCCGAGCACGCGGGCAGCGCTAGTCTATCCCCAGGTCACCTGAAATCTGTCCAGCCAACCACTGCAATCGACGTGTAAGGGTACCAACGTCATGCGGGTGGAGTGCAGTCTCCTGGCTTGTGATGTGCGCTCTGTTTCTGGCCGCCAAAAAGCAAAACGGCGGATCTGCCTTTCTTTCTCAAGCGGGCGAAGTATCGTCCGCTATTCTCCTTTTACATCACATTCAGAGAAGCTGTAGCTGAATATAACTCAGATTGTATACATTTTTCACTGTGTACAACTGATGTATATACAATATTAAAGAAGTGTTATATCACTACTGACAATAGATGATGTCACAGCTTATCTCCTCCCCTTTCCTGTACAGTGACCTCTATATAGATAACACTGACCCATCATTACATCACTACTGACAATAGATGATGTCACAGCTTATCTCCTCCCCCTCCCTGTACAATGACCTCTATATAGATAACACTGACCCATCATTACATTAATGGGGCAGATTTATCAAGTGTCTGAAAGTCAGAATATTTCCAATTGCCCATGGCAACCAATCACAGCTCCCCTTTAAAATATTAATGAGCACTGGTGAAATGAAAGCTGAGCTGTGATTGGTTGCCATGGGCAACGGCCGGTGCTCGAGCCTATGATAAATATGCCCCAATGTGTACAAGGCTCCTGGACCAGATGGGTTACACCCCAGAGTTCTTAAAGAACTCAGTTCTGTTATTGCTGTACCACTTTCTAAAAATCTTCAGGGATTCCCTAATGTATGGTATGGTGCCAAGTGACTGGCGCAAGGCAAATGTTGTGCCAATATTTAAAAAAGCTCTAGAACATTGCCAGGCAATTACAGGCCTGTTCCCTTCCATTGTGGGAAAAAATATTTGAAGGGTTAGTAAAAGAGTACATACTGGAGTATCAAATAGTATAATAAGTGACAGCCAGTAGGGGCATAATGATTGGGCCAGATGGTAGAGTTGGGCCAGCGGCTGTGCCATTTGCTGCTCTTACACGCTGCACCCACATGCAGCACACAGAGCACATGTAAGCTGTGGCCCCTCTGTCACACTCAGCATACCTCTCACTGCTGAGCATGAAGCTCTTTCCTCTGCTTGTAACGGAGGTCCTGCCCACAAGCCCCGCGGTCTCTGCAGCTTCCTGTCAGCGGCCTGTATGTCCATGCTGTACCCGGCACCAACAGACACCAAGGAAGAAGAAAGTATACACGGGTTCCCTGGGTGTCTAGTATCTACTGGGATGACAGCAGTGAGCAGTTTGTCAGCTGGAGAGATAACTGGATCTGTGTGTGTCATGTGATATATACAGCATGTTTGATAGGTACATGTATACCATGAGTGTTTGTATGAAGATGTTCAGTATGTATGTTGTACAGCATCTATGTTCAGTAATGTATACTATATACACATGTAGATATATAATGCATGTTTATGTGAAGCGGATATATTTACTGCATGTGTGAGTAATTTTGTAATAGATGTGTGTATTTTTGATTATATTGCTGTGGGGCTAGTCGTACTATGTATGTATGTATTAAATGTGTGTAGTAGATACATGCATATTTAACCCCTTAACGACTTGGCCCTTTTTGTTTCCTTTTTACATTCCCCACTTTCAAATATCTATAACTTTTTTATTTTTTGATGTAAAGAGCTGTATAAGGGCTTGTTTTATATGTAACAAATTGTACTGCTTAGTGAGGGTATTTAATATTCCATGCTGGGTCAGAAAATTCCAAAAATTCTTTTGGGTTGAATTTTTATGGCTTTCACTGTGATATAATAAAGATACCCATCTCTACTTAATTTCGCTTTGTCTCAATGGTGGCGGTCACAGGCATGGTGAAAGGGGGCCCCATTAGGAATTTTGCTCCAGGCCCCAACGAACTCTAGTTATGCCACTGACATGTCAGACTAACCTGATCTGCTTCTATGAAGAGGTGAGTAGATCTCTGGATGGAGGATTTTGCAAAGGCATTTGACACCTCATAGATGCCTGATGGGTAAAATCTTGTCTTGTCATGTATCAAAAGTGGTATGGACTCTCGAGATAGGGATGTCATATTACCACTGTACAAGGCATTGGTCTGGCCTCACCTCGAGTATGCTGTACATTTGCTGCCAGTCTATAAAAAGGATGCCAGAGAGGTGGAACAAAGAACCACAAAAATGTTAAGGGGTATGGTCGGTCTCAGTTATGAGGAAAGATCAAAACAACTAGATTTATTTAGTTCGGAAAAGAGACGACTACGGGGGGAAATGATTAATTTATATAAATATATGAATGGTCCATACAAAAAATATGGTAGAAAGTTGTTCCAGAATAAATCAAATAAAAAGACGGGGGGAACTGTTTCCGTCTGAAGAAAAGAAGGTTTAATCACCAGAGGTGATAGGGCTTTTTTTACTATGAGAACTGTCAGCCTCCTGCTGGTGGAAAGGTTATTCTTATATGCCATGGGTACACGTAGAACAGACCCTAGCTGGTGATGTCCATATTAAGGCTCTAAACTGATCCCGCTCATATCAGATAAAAAGACGGGTCTGCTCCCTTTCTATTGTCTCTTATCTGGTGCTAGAGATTTTGTTAAATTGTTCCCTTTTCATCAAAATACTGGGTAGGAACTTCCAATAGGAGGGTTGGTGCAACTCTATATCTCTAATTGAAGCTTTAAGATGTAGCATCTGCACAGAAAACTACCCTAAATTGGTATTTCACCCCAGATTGAATACACAGAGCTTATTCCAATGCATCACCTCAATGGTGGAGGAATTGTGGTAGGTGAGGAACACTGTTCCATGTACTATGGGGATTCCCTTAAATTCTGCCATTCAGGGAGGGGGTTTATAGAATAGTGGAACAGATAATTACTCACTCCTTTGCCAAGAACCCATCACAAGCTTTATTACACTTAGATCTTACCCACCTATCCCCAGAACTTAAGGTCTTGTTTTGTAAACGCTTTACGTTAGCCAGACTTTTGATAACCCTTCACTGGAAAGTTTTATTACGCTGTCGTTTTTGTATGTTTTTTATTATGAAAATATTAATAAAAACTATTGAAACAATGTATGCATAGAGCTGAAAAAGTATACACTTAGTCAGATACCATGTTCCATGGAGTGTTTCACACAAAAGTACACATCCTTTAGTAACAAGCAGGGCTGGATCTACAATGGCGCTTCTGGAGCACTTACGCCAGGCCCCGGGATCAGCCCCCGCAAGTATCAGCTTCTAAGTATGGGGCTGCTAAACGCTATTAGCAGCCCTATACTGATACTCACACAGGATTTTGTACCTGTGCCTTTAAGGCACTGATACCATAGAGTGGCAGAAATGCAGGCAAGGTGACCCCTTCCTGCACTTTCTGTCCTCCACAGAAGGCCGACCTATGACTCATACTGATCGACTGATCGGCCGTCTGTGTCTCCACACTGCAACCGGGCAGAGGAGGAGAAGCCACAGATCATCCTATCAGCGCTGCCGGGGATCAACTGGAAACGTGAGTTGAACTTTTATTATTTTACTGTTTTACAGGGGTTCAGTAAAGAAAACAGGGGTCTGGAATTTATATATAGGCAGCCACTGTGTAGGGGACATGGAAGGGGTTTATTTTATATATAGAGGCAGAGGCAGAAAATGTATAGGGGACAGGGGTTGTACTGGAGGGTAATTTATATATAGAGGAGCCACTGTATAGGGGACTCGGGGGGGGGGGGGTAGAGTGGTTATTTATATATAGAGGAGGCACTGTATAGGGGACTGGGGGGCGTGATTTATAAATGGAGGGGGAGGAGGAAGAAAATGTATGGGGGGGGGGGGGTGGGGGAGTGGTTATTTATATATAGAGTAGCCACTGTATAGGGTACGGGAAGGTGTAAATAATATATAGGCATCCACTGTATAGAGGACAGGGGATGCAATTTACTTATAGAGGCACTGCTTACAGGACGTGGGGGGCCTGTATTTTGGGGGCAAGAGGGGTGCTGTATAGAGGGACGGCTTTTGATAGGGGAGTTCATTGGATAGATAAAATGGGCCATTTTTTGGGTGGGGATTTGTTTAGTGGAGTGTGCTGTATAGCAGGGGCAGCTTTATATAAATGAATGAAAATGGCAGTCTATAGTGAGTGGCACTCCATAGTATGGGTAATATTCATTCATAAATGGTGGTGCTGTGTATTTTTATCCAGGTGCCATTACACTATACCATTATTAGTGATTGTGGTTTCATTAACCCTTTCCCGACATTTGAAGTAATAATACTGCATGGCGGGAGGTGCGTTCCCGTATTTTGCAGTATTATTACATCATGCTTCTGGCACCGGCTCCTGAACGGAGCCTGTACCAGAAGCATGGAGTGCCACCTGTATGTTACAGCTGGCACCCGTCTCTAGCATCCGCTTACCGGGGGGTCTGATCTTCCACTGGCATCCCCAGAATTAATTATATTAATAAAGTAAAAAAAACACACAAAATAACCAGAAAAAAACTACATTTTTTGTTTCACTGCGTCCGTAACAATCTGTACAATAACTCAGTAACATTATTGGACCTGCTTGGTGAGCGCCGTAAAAAGGAAACCCGATAAACTCGCCAAAAATGTACATATTTCATTAAATCCCTTCACAAAAATGTTCTAAAAAGTGATCAGAAAAAGTTATGTGCGCCAAAATGGTATCACTGATACAACTCAACGCGCAAAAAATAAGCCCTAAACCAGCACTGTCTACCAAAAAATATTAGCGTTATATCTCCGTAAAGATGGCGATACGAAAATAAATGAGATTTTCTCTGCATTCGTTTTTCTTCAGTAAAATTGTAAAAATATATAAAAAACTATATAAATGAGGTATCACCATAACCGTAGTGATCCATAGAATAAAAATAATATTCCCCAATAATAATGGCCCAAAAAAATACAAAAAGAAAGGAAAGCTAAATTTTCGATTTTTTTTTCCTACAGACATTTAAGAGTTCATAAAATCTCATCAATAAGCTAATGACAAACTTAAATGAAGTATTTCCCAAAAAATAAAGATTGTATACCCAATAAAAATGGACAATGCATAATCTGCTCTGAATGGCGCAGCTTCCCTTCCATGCCCTGGCGTGTGCCCATACAGCAGGTTACCACCACATATGGCAGTGATGGCGAACCTATGGCACGGGTGCCAGAGGTGGCACTCAGAGCCCTTTCTTTGGGCACCCAGGCCTTCACCTCAACACAGAGTTTGCCAGATAGCACTCAAGGCTTTCTCCTGTGGTCCAATACAACCCAGGACTTGCTATGCTCAGAGGTATTTTAAAGCAACTTCCTTGGCTGCCAGAACTACAAGGGGAACGAGAAGGTGTGGATAGAGATGGATTGTCATTTGAGCTCCTGTTCAGAGTCTCCTGATTATTCCTCTTCAGGGGACCCTGGAGGGAAGCTACAATCCAATTCTTTCCATCATCTTTTCATTGTATTGGTGAAGTCAGAACGCCAATACGATTAAAACCTGTGATACAGCTTGGATCAATAAGTTACTGCTTAAATTGTCATGTTGGCACTTTGCGACATATAAGTGGGTTTTGGTTGTAGCTTGGGCACTCCGTCTCCAAAAGGTTCGGCATCACTGACATATGAGGTATTGTTACACTCATGAGAAATGGTGGATAAAACTGTGGAGTTTTTTGGTATTTTGTATATTTTTTGAAAAACACATTCATTTAGCAAAAAAAATGTAAATTTCAAAATTGCATCCAATTTTGTTTTATCCCCTGTAAAATAATTAGGGTTAATTATTAAGGGTAAACAAACTTGACTTGAAATCGAAACAGGTCCTGCAAAAGCGTGATTTTGTGTTTTTTATGAAAATTTGAGAAATCGTACCTAAAGTTCAAAGCCTCGTAACATTTTACAAAAATGAGAGAATGCATAAAAAACCATGGGTACATAAAGCAAACATCCGGTTAATGTTAGTTATCAAGTTTTTTTGCTGTTATGACTACGTATGGAAAAAGTAGAACATTTTCAAAAATCGAGACTTTTTCCAAATTTTCACTAAATATCTGTTTTTTTCATAAATAAACGCAACACATACCACCAAAATTTTTCAACTAACATGAAGTACTAAGTTTCACGAGAAAACAATTTCAAAATCACTTGGATATGTTAAAGCATTCCGAAGTTCTAACCGCTTATGACACAGGGCAGATTTGAAAAAATAGGCCATGTCAGGAAGGTGAAAAGTGGCTTCGGCGTTAAGGGGTTAAGGGCACAGATGTGCTGCCAAGAGCTGAAGATATCTATGGGCAAATTCATCACAGCTGGAGGAGTTATGCCGGGTGAAGAAGAGATCCCAAACTACAGGGGGCGCAACAGAGGCTGTAATGAAGCTGTACTGAAGAGGACGGTAAACGGTGAGTCATCAGATGTAATTATATTAAAATCTCTTACAGTATCTTCAGAGCATTTAATTTTTAATTTGGATAAATTTTTTGTTATTGTCTTTTATAGAGTATGTGTAAGGTGGCATTATTTTGCAGTGATAATGGTAGTGGTGTGGTGTTATTAATCAGTCATGACACAGTTGTAATGGTAGCGATGTGGTGGTGCTATTCAGTCATGATGCAGCGGTAGTGGTGTGGTGGTATTATTCAGTCATGATGCAGTGGTAGCGGTGTGGTGGTACTATTCAGTTGCATGAGTTTACTAATACTATTATTTACTATTACTATTCAGTTGCATCATGATGCAGTAGTAGTGGTGTGGTGATATTATTCAGTCATGATGCAGTGGTAGAAATGTGGTATTATTTAGTCATGATGCAGTGGTAATGGTAGTGGTATGTTGGTATTATTCAGTCATGATGCAGTGGTAATGGTAGTGGTGTGGTGGTATTATTCAGTCATGATGCAGTGGTAATGGTAGCAGTGTGGTGGTACTATTCAGTCATGATGCAGTGGTAGCAGTGTGGTGGTATTATTCAGTCATGATGCATTGGTAATGGTAGTGGTCTGGTGGTGTTATTCAGTCATGATGCAGAGGTAATGGTAGCAGTGTGTTGGTATTATTCAGTCATGATGTAGTGGTAATGGTGTGGTGGTATTATTCATTCATGATACAGTGGTAGTAGTGTGGTGGTATTATTCAGTCATGATGCAGTGGTAATGTTATGACAGCTGCTGCTCTTAGAATCGCTTCACTCTTTAATTCCGTGAGCACAGAGGCCAACATCACCAAATAAGCGAAGCGGGAATGTAGCCTGACAAGGTAATGTCTGTGCCAGCTCAAAAGGACTGAGCTGAGGGCCAAGATTCCACTATAACATCAAAGAGTGCACTCTTTTTACACTGACATCAAATGATTCCATAGATTATGACATAACCTGTTCTGTTAAGCCCTGATACATAAGAAAACCCCCCAAAAGAGTGGAGAGGGTCTCGGCAGAAATTCTGCATTGATGTCACTGATCATTTTGACCTTCATTTCGTCTGTGAGGGTCCACCTTCAATCTGTCAATAATCCATCATCAGTATTGCTAAAGCAAAAACAAACAGGAGCGGTTCCAAAAGAGAGATGACCAGTAAATGGGATATTTGCATGTCCTCTGTGTTCTAAAACCAATTATTTGTGGTGCACAATTTGCCACTTGTGGAGCGACTCACAGTTTAAGACCGATCCACACAGTCTCAGAAAAAGTCCAAAGAAATAGAGATACCAAGAATTTTCACTATAGCCGGAGCTCCCAGTAATTTTCTCTCCCACGTTATTCAATCTTTATCCACCAGTGAACAGCACCAGCACAGCACCAGCTACGGGCTGCCTGGTTATATACTGGGGCTATGGGCTGCCTGGCTATATACTGGGGCTATGGGCTGCCTGGCTATATACTGGCTATATACTGCCTGGCTGTACACTGGGGCTATGGGCTGCCTGGCTGTATACTGGGGCTATGGGCTGCATACTGGGGCTATGGGCTGTATACCAGGGCTCTGGGCTGTATACCGGGGCAGGGGCAGTCTGGCCGCATACTGGGGCAGGGGCAGTCTGGCCGCATACTGGGGCAGGGGCAGTCTGGCCGTATACTGGGCGGACTGAATATACTAGGACTGGCTGGCTGTATGCTGGGGGGGCTGGATATATATATATATATATATATATATTATATACACACTACAGTGGGCTGCATATATACTTATAGTTATATTCTTGTACAAAGGAGAAAGTATTATAGTAGTTATAGTCTTGTACATACAGGGGCAGTATTACAATATATTTTACTTAGGGGCTGTAGTATTATACTAGTTACATTCCTGTTTATTGGAGAAAGTATTGTAGTATGTTTTTAGTGTACATACATGGCAGTATTAAGTTGTGTGCTCTTAAAATAGAATTGTTATTCCTTTACAAGGAGGCAGTGTGAATCTCTTTCTCTGCAGTGTACATGTTGATTTAGACCATCTATTAACAGTTAGTATGGAGTTTAGTAACTTCACCCACATCACAAGGCCACACCTACTTGTTTTGACCCCGCCCACAGAATGGGGCCACTTTTATAGTTTTTTTCCAGGGCCACTTTAAATTCCCAGTCCGCCCCTGATTAGTGCTGTTCATCGGTGGATAAAGATTGAATAACGTGGGAGAGAAAATTACTGGGAGCTCCGGTTATAGTGAAAAATTTTTCTCTCTATTTCTTTGGACTTCCTCTGTGTTCTGTATCCACTCTTGCTTTTGGTTATCAATCCTGAGGCTTTTCATTCCTTCTGACAGATGAAATGAAGGGGGAAACTAAAGATAATGGCAACGTCATAGAGCAATGGAGGGTGAAAACAGCATTATGAAAATAACAGGGTGTTCCAGGGAGACAGCGGTCAGTTGGCAGCAGCATGAGTAGGCTACAGAGTGGCAAAATGACAAATTATGGAGGTGGTGGAAACATGGTAGGCCACAGAGTGACACAATGACTGAGTGTGGAGGTGACGGCAGCAGCAGGAGCCCACAGGTGGCAGCAACATGGTGGCAGCAACAGGGAAAGCCACAGAGTGGCACAATGATACAGTGTGGAGGTAGCAGCAGAAGCCCACAGCAGAGGAGGCCATATTGTGGCACTATGATGAAGTTTGAAATGAATTCGAAGTTGAAATTTTCCATTTAAATTTGAAGATTAGAGACACATCATCTTGCATTACAGTTTTCCTGAAAATATCACTGCAAAGGTGGCACCAGCAGCAGCAGCATGAGGACAGAGGTCTGGAGGTGGCAGCAACATGGTAGGCCAGAGTGACACAATAATAAAGTGTGGAAGTGGCAGCAGCAGCAGGAGCCCACATAGTGTCTGTCAGTGCCTGTCCAGCAACTGCGCAACCACAACCACAACCAGTCGGGTAAGTGGTGGCAAACTCATCCTGAGATGTCTCTGCGGGCTAAGGCCTTGCCTAAAGCAGATAAACCACCCTGGTAAGGGCGAACCCACTATCAGCAACCTAACTGACGGCCCGTGAGCGACCCTAAAAGATGACAGGGAAAACTTACTTCGTCTGCCAGCTGCTGGATAGTGAAGCGGACAGGTTACCAGAATACAGGTATAGACAAGTGTACACACTGGTACACCGAAACCGACACAAGACAGAGACAGGAAGGTGGGGTCACACAAGGAGATAAACGATACTGACGGACAAACATCAGATACAAACAGACAAGCGGAGTGAAATAAACCGGGTCAAAACCAGGATGGCGGCAAAAGTACAGAATCGTATAGCAAATAGAATGATCAGTAGGCAAAGCAGAAGTCAATACACCGAAAAGCAAGAACGCAAAGGCAAGAGCGCTAGATACACAGAAAAGATTGAATAACTAGCAGCCAATGAAGGACTGGGCAGAATATAAGGCAGTAATGGATGCTATCTCCAGCACTGACTGGCTCAGCTGTCCATCACTCAAACTGCAACTGCAGACAAAACGAGTACAAAGAAACACCCGAAGTGGAGCTGTCAATCACAAGCAGCTCTGGGTGTGGTTTTCCAATAAGCCTGAAACCTGATCCCATCAGAACAATTTGCGAGTTCTGACAGTGGCACAATGATATAGTGTGGAGGTGGCATCAGCAGCAGCAGGAGCCCACTGAGTGGTACACTGATATAGTGTGGAGGTGGCAGGAGCAGCAGCAGAAGCCCACAGAGTGGCACAATGATATTGTGTGGAGGTGGTGTCAGCAACAGCAGGAGCCCACAGAGTGGCACAATGATATACTGCGGAGGTGATGTCAGCAGCAGCAGGAGCCCATAGAGTGGCACAATGATTTAGTGCGGAGGTGGCATCAGCAACAGCAGGAGCCACTGGCAGCAGATGTGTGGCATCAGGCGGGTGGCAGCATCAGAATAGTTGGGGGAGGCATCATGGCTGATCTAATCTGATACAAAAGGCATTGGTGAGTTGAAATCCGTGCCGATCGAAGCCTTGAGAAACGTCAGACTCTCCATATTACGGGTAGACAAGCGGGTTCTCCTTGGGGTAACGATGTCCCCCGCCGCACTGAATACCCTCTCTGATGCCACAATACTGGCCGGGCAGGAAAGCTTCTCTACTGCAAACTCCGCAACTCTCTACCTAAGGTGCTAAAGTGCTGTCTAAGTAGGCCACCACCTGCTGGTGGCAGCTACCCTCCTCACTAGGCGGGTGAAGGAATTTGCTCAATAAGGAATCCAGACTTAAGCTGCTGCAGATGGAGCTGCTACTGCTCCTACCCCCCATCTCTCCACAGCAGCCGTAGCAGTAGTACGTGAGCGATGACTGCCAGGTATCCCCTGGTCAGACCTGACAGAGGATAGAGACAAACTTTTCTGATGCTCGAGTGCTCGTCTCGAATAACGAGCCCCCATTGAAGTCAATGGGAGAACTCGAGCATTTTTCAAGGGGACAAGGCTCTGCACAGGGAAGCTTGGCAAACACCTGGAACCTCCGAAAAGGATGGAAACACCACGGAAATGGACAGGAAACAGCAGGGCAGCATGCATGGATGCCTCTGAGGCTGCTTAATCGCACCATATGCCAAAATTATGGGCAACAGCATGGCCATGACAGAGTGACAGAATGAAGCTAGATAGCATCTAAAACATCCAATAATGACCCTGACACTAAGGGGACGGCATGCAGAGGCAGCGCAGCAGGCTAGAGAGTGTCATGGCGACATACCCTAAGATGGATCAGGCTTCAAACCAATGGTGGCAAGAGGAACCAAAGGAGGTGAGCAAGAAGCGCTCAAATAATATCGGTTACATGATAAAAGTTTGCCAGTATATTTTGTGGATTACACAGCAGGGTGGCGACAAAGTTAACAACTTTGATGTGGAATCCATGAAAACACACCAAATTGTGCCTGCACACCTCGTTTGATAAGGGGACGATGTAGGGGCAGCTATATGGACGACTTTTGGAGGTAGCATGGAGAAACGTGTGGAGGCTGCTATGGAGACAATTTAATTTGGATAGTGCCTGTATGTGGCAGTCCAAAAAAGTTTTCAAACCAGAGGAGCAGTAGGTGGCCTCCAGAAAAATGGAATAGATTGGTGCCTGTATGTGGCAGTCCAAAAAAGTTTCAAACCAGAGGAGCAGGTAGGTGGCCTCCAGAAAAATGGAATAGATTGAGTGCCTGTATGTGGCAGTCCAAAAAAGTTTTCAAACAGAGGAGCAGGTAGTGGGCCCTCAGAAAATTGATAGATTGAGTGCCTGTATGTGGCACTCCCAAAAATTGTTAAAACAGAGGACCGGGTAGGTGGCCCTCCAGAAAAATTAAATGCATAAAGTACTATAGCTAGAGCCAGTGGGCCCTGTCAAAAAATAGCCGTTTCTCTGCTTTAGTGTACAAGAGGAGGAGAAGGAGGAAATGGGAGGAGGAGGAGTGTGCATAAATTATTCAGGTTGAGCTTCCTTCACTGGTGGAGATTGGAAATTATGAGAAACCAGGCTTATTATCTTAATAAGCGTAGCATGTCAGCGCTGTCAGACCATGCGTGTACGCTTTCATCGTTGATGAATGCAACGAGCAGTTTCGAGTACGCTAATGCTCGAACGAGCATCAAGCTTGGACGAGTATGTTCGCTTTTCTCTAGTAAAGACCCATGGAAACAATTATGCATAGAATTCAAAATGGATGCCCTTTGTCTTTTTACATAGTGGGTGATTTTTTGATGATGCATTCTGTATATTAATACTTCAAATTTTATTTTATTTCTAGACACCTTTTGTAAAGTTGGAGTAATGACAATAGTTGGGTGGCACTTCATCCTCTATGATGTATAATCAGAATAACACAAAGTTCTTCAGAAGCACAGATGATGGATAACGCACAAAAAAAATGATAGTGACACAATTCCTCTTCTTGAATGCTGGTAAATAAATAGCTTATGGATATTATAGCTAATACACAGAAACAAGCTAATGTAGAAATCCTACTGCTTTAATATAATAGATTCCTATTTAAATCAGACAGATTTGTCTCTGTGCTGGCAAGTTGAACCTTATAACATCCTTCCCAGTTGCTGGAATTGCCAATAACTTATTGAGAAGTTCACAGACTGTGTATTATTTTTGGCAATAACTTTAGAGGAAGCTTTCAAAACTAGATCCATTACGCTAATAAAATATGAAATATTGACCGTCCATATGAGGACTCTACGCAGCAAACGAATGTGTATGCCTAATGTTTCTGCCACCGCACAAGGATCGATTGCCAACAGCAAATGCTTTTGTGATGTTAGTCCTGTCTGTAGAGTAAATCTCACCCACCACAAATGACAATTCACAGGTCCAATCCCTGATTTACTCTATAAAGGGGATATCAAGACAAACATAGGAAACGCTTTATTAAAATTCTGTGTATAGAGACATTTATTTATACTTTTCGACAGAAAAAACATGTAATACTTCCTGACTTTCATGAGTTTTCGAGTCAGGACCTCTGCTGCCAAAATGTTCTTTGGCCAGTAGTGAAGTATATAGTAGTACTATGCTGCGTCTGCAGACTGCAGTAGCAATAAAATGAATTATTCTGGTTGGCCATATAAAAGTATAAAGAGGAATTGTCAATAATATTTTATGTTTAGGGATCATCTTTTTACTATGTCTCTTCATGCCATCAAATTGTAGGTGTCACAGAAAGTGTTTCTGGACACTTTTTCCTGCATTATTATATGAGTTTTGTGTTGGTCAAATACGAGAGTATTTAGTATATTATATAGAATTGTAAGTTTTTATGAGGCTTTTTTGTGTTCGCCATGCACATTGTTCTCTGGCTCCACTGAAACATTTGTCCAGATTTTTGCTTGAGATTTTTTTTAATATGAATGTATTATTACCAATTATGTAGAACACTTATATAGGACATACTGTAGACTCAGCAGACAAAGTAAATTCTAGAAGTAACATGTTTGTTGAAGCACAATACAAATGACTTGTACATTTTTGATACTGTATTTTCAATTTTTTTCTTTTTCTAAATTGTTTTTTATGGGTGTGGTTTTTTTTTTGTCTCTGTCACTTCTTATTTTTTTGGGTATGATATCTATGTGCAAAATGCTGCTAGCCAACCTGACAACTGTGTAGAACTTGTCTGCAAAGGCCTAATAAGATAGGTAACATGTCAGTTATGGGAACTGTTTTAAGGCTCCTTGGCTGCCATTACATATTAGCCCATAGTAATTGCCAGTGACCACAGCATCTAAAGCAGTGATGGCGAACCTTTTGGGGACTGAGTGCCGAAACTACAACCAAAAGCCACATACACTCACCGGCCACTTTATTAGGTACACCATGCTAGTAACGGGTTGGACCCCCTTTTGCCTTCAGAACTGCCTCAATTCTTCGTGGCCTCAATTCTTCGTGGCATAGATTCAACAAGGTGCTGGAAGCATTCCTCAGAGATTTTGGTCCATATTGGCATCACACAGTTGACATGATGGCATCACACAGTTGCCGCAGATTTGTCGGCTGCACATCCATGATGCGAATCTACTGAGTTGCCGCCATGTGATTGGCTGATTAGAAATTAAGTGTTAACTAGCAGTTGGACAGGTGTACCTAATAAATTGGCCGGTGAGTGTATTTTTCACAAAGTGCCAAATCCCAATTTAAAGTAACTAAAGTAACTCACAGGTTTCAAACGTATTGGCGTCCTGAGGACATTAATACAGTAGAAAGAAGAAGAAATTCGGATTATTATTGTAGTTGCCCTCTAAGGTCACTTAACAGGATCAATCACAGGTCCGGAGAAGGGTCTACAATGATAATACAGCTCTGTCAGCACCTCCTTGCTCCTCCTGCAGTTCTAATCATTTCAAAATAGCACTGAACAGGGCATGTACAGGGCTGCCTGTGACTGCAGGAGAAGGTATTGAGTCCTAAATGGCGACCTGGGTGCCCACAGAGAGGGCTCTGAGTGCCAACTCTGACACCTGTGCCATAGGTTCGCCACCACTGATCTAAAGGGATTGAACACAATTATTTTTTCCAATTTTCTCAGCCACTGGAGGAGGATAAGACAGGTCCTCCAGAATGAGAGATACCATAAGTCTTGAGAGAAATAAACAGGATGGGTTAGTATATCTGTAAAAACTTGGAGATCATATGTCAGGAACCTGACTGTTCGCTGACTGGATCGGACTGATATAGCTGCCACCACTCGTCATATATAGGCTGACGAGACACCTAATATTTGTTATGCACCGATATTAGATTACAGTCACAAATTAAGCATCCAATCAATGTAGGTAACATCTCCTCAGAGTTATGGAATTGTTAGAACACGAGAAGGCTCTTATTAAATGGAAGTTTAATATCAAAAGGACAGTTCTTATAACTAAAAAGGGTTATTATACAAAAAGGGTGACACATTAAACAGACAAACATACAATGCAAAAAATAACAGTTTGGTAAAAGAAAAAGAGATAAAGAAATCAGAACTTATTACATTACGTGACGCTTTAAGTCTGGTGCTTGGGGAAGCAGAAAGGCCTGATCAAACTGTCCACCCGGGACCCCCAAAGAGTGACTAATTTTAGATGGAGACTTTCATCTAAATAGATTTTAAGATTCCCTGATCAGCCCTCCTGCTTGTGATGACACCAGGAGGCCTGGCATAGGATACTTACTGCTAGTTGTAAACCCACCTTTTATGCCTCAGAATGATCTCTTGCCCATTGGGCATCCTATAAACTAATTCCAGCTTTTTTCTCGTTATACCCCACCCACATAATGATTTTAGTGGTAATAGATTAGGGGTTATGTAATTGCTTCCTGTTGTAGTGAAGCCACCTCTTCGCTGTTGACATGGTTAGTGCAGAAGACGGCCTCTAATTATTAGGGACACTGGTGAAACTGAAATATGGATTATTCCACATTTTCCTTTGATCTATAAACCCAGATGGGGAATTACACCTGTGACCTTTAGTGAGCCATAACCTATAGTTGAACTAGTGAAAGGATGTAGAGGGGCTCTTCTCCCCCTCCACTAATTTTATGAGGGGGTCAGGGTGAGCACTGCTGGGATGTTGATTGCCCCGGCCTACGGCCTGTGTTTTTTTTCTTCTCCTTCTCCTTCTATCTCAACACCACAGTATACATCTTATGCAGCACATTTTGTTTTTACTTTTGAATGTCAGCGAGACATGGACCTTCCCGTAGATCTTGCAAAGGTCCTCGGGGTCCTGCGCACAGTCACAGACAAAAGAAATCCTGAGCAAAGTGGAGATGTCTGTGACACCTTTGCCCCCCTTGCTTGGCCCCTCAGGGATGCTTCCATCACTATCTCCACCAGCAGTTTGGACGTGGCGTCCAGCTTGCACCACTCTTCCTCTATGACGCGGTTGAAATCGCTGGCCAACACCACTGCCCTAGTGGTGGCGGGTTGCAGCTTGAGGTTCTGTAAAAGCTGCAGTCACTCACCCCAGTTTGGGATTAGCCTCATGGGCTCTCCCACCCAGGAGCCGTCTGCAACCAGAAGTCAGCTGCAAATGAGCTTCTGGATTTAATCAAGCGTGTGCGCGCTCCCCCTGAGAAGAATGGCGGTGCCAGCAGAGCTGCAATCGCCCCCACCGGACCAGTAGGAAGGACCATAATTCCATCTCCTAGCCAGATGGCCATAGGACCTAGAGGAGGGAATACCACATTCCTGTAACATGTACACCTCGCACAACTGGGAGGCAAGGTTAGTCAGTGCAGTTTGACAATGAAACTTATCTCTAATGCTTCTAACATTGATAAAGGAAACGCGTTAGGTTAGCCATCATGAGGGAAGAAAGAGGGTTAGGTTGGATGATACCAGCTTAACTACCTGTCCGGTCGTGCGTCTTGTCTTTGGCTCCGTCCGTAACCTTTTTGAGGTTATCCAGTACTTTATCCAGCTGCTGTCAAGTCGATGGAGCTGGAGAGGGTGCCATGTTCCTTAAAACCGGCTTCCAGCTCCTCAAACAACTCCTCCTTTTCGTCCATCTATGCTGCCAGGGATGCGTCTGTCGCCTCCTCCAGCAGTTTCTTGCTGGTGGAGTTGCTCACAGGGCTGTCCCTCTGTTTGCCTTGGTTCTGGGGAGAAAAGATAAGAGACAGGGGTATGGGAGAGGAAGGGGAAGTTTATCTCTGTCATGGCAAGGGGGGAGATGGCGGGGGAGGAGGTCATTAGTGCTGTCTCTCATAAAGGGGTGGGGATGGACGGCTGCAGGAGGGTTGCTTTGGGGGCTGGTGACAGAATACCTGAGATGCCTGCTAGTGGGAGGTTGGCCTTCTCAGCTGGGGAGAGAGGGGGGGGGGGAGAAAGGTTACGGGAGGGCTGGGAGGTGGAAGGTGTCACCTTCTTTGTCTTACCAGACTTCGACTTTGACTGCTTGTTAGCATTCTCAGCTTTGACGCCTTTGTCCTGGGCTGACGTGTTGTCACAGCGGGCGTCCAAGCTTCAAAGCCCTTGACCGGAGCCATTGCAGCCACGTCTGCCCAGGTCTTTTTCCTCTGTGAACAATCTTGTAGAGATGCCCAGCTAGGCTGCAAAGGTTACATGTGGTTCTTCTTGGGCAATCCTTAGAAACGTGTCCTGTCGACCGGCAGTTTTTGCACGCTTCCTCCTTGCAGGCCTTCACTACGTTCCCTTCTTCGCCGCATTTCTGACAGGTCTGCGGTATGTCCGGGTAGTAAATTGGGCCATAGTAGTTCCCCAGGGTGAATGACTGGGGCAGGTGCTTGAGTCCGTCTTTGGCTTTCGGGTCTGGGGTGAGACGGACAGTCGCTGACCCACTTACCCATCCAGAGGCCGTAGCAGTTCAGGATCTTTTGTGGGCTTGATAGGGATTTTTATGCAGGGCCCCAACAGCCCTGTCGACTTTTGTAAGGTGAATTCTAATTAACCCTTTCATGACTGCCCCGGTACCAGGGACTTGAACATAAAACCAAGACACACGTCAGTCTCTTAGTGTATGTAAAGGTCTTCTCCCTCCCATTTAATCTCTCAAATGCATAATATCACAGCACATTCTGGGAAAAATAATAATTAATTGTGCTCAGTTCTCAGGGACCTTGTACACAGATATTGTTTATATTAATTTCCTCAGAAGAAAGAGATAAACTGGCACCAAGAATCAAAAGCTACAAAAAGTACTGAGAATGCCTCCAGAAGATAAACAATGCTAGAGAACCAGATAAGAAGGAGAACAATTATGTATAACAAGTGTCAAGGAGAAATCATTACAGGCAGACTTTAAATAAAAAAAGAACTGAAGTTTGAACTATGAATTTAACTGGACAGATGTCAGCGAACATGTCTGCTGTATCTAAGATGGCCGACAGTAGTCAAGGTGGCGTCCAAAACCAGTGCAATCTCCTTAACAGGGCTCCTTCACCACTATGCAGAACCTCTTGAGGAAAGTGTTGATGTCCCAGCCGGGGGTCCGCAGGTTCCATATGGACACAGTGATCTTCTTCTCCCTCTGCAGCAAGCAGTTGCCGACAAAGTTGGAGAAGGGAGAGTCTGGGGCCACTGCTTTGATTGCCTCCCAATATCTTCTACAGATGCCCACCGAGATGAAGAGCCCAGTGACCATGGCCTAGATTCCAGCACCAAGCACCAAGTATGACCTACAAGAAGTCTACAAACATGATGTGACATTAAGCCAATCCATTATATCAATTCCAGAAGGAACAGACTTCCAATCATAGACAGCACTGTTTCAACTTGTTTGGGTCTCCTCAGTACAACATAGGGAACTGGATTGGTTGTGTGAGAGGGTTGACTAGGGTCAGACAGTAGGTATTCTCCTTATGGAGAGATTGCCAAATAAAAAAATGGAGAGATTGCCTTAAAGGTGTGTGGAGACTTAAAGCCATAGATGCTCCACTAGGGAATTCTGGGAAGTATGCATCGGAGGATCTGACTGATTCGGACTAAGCGCGGGACTTAACATTCAAATTGTGTCGCAAGCTAAGCACTTACATGCACGGGGAAGAAGAACGTGAACTCCGGCAGACCTGACTGGTGAAGCGACAGATGCGTGATATAGGGCGTACGCTGTTAGTGAATCACGGCAGCTTTGCATTCTCGTCAGAATGCACCTTGGGGATCACACAGGGACGGGTAAGTAAATGTGCCCCAATACGCTACACTCTCATGTAATCCTGGGATCAATGGATTGTTACAAGAAGATCAGACGCCATCTTCAGAATTTATCTTGTGATGCTGCAGTTGTGACCTTGGCTTTGAGAGAGAATGCTGTAAATAGGACATTTTGGCTGCCTTTTTGCATTCCCATCCAGTATGAGAGCGGCTATAAATGCCAAAGCAATTCAGAGATTTTTGCTACAGAAAAACACATAACATAATTGATTTGATAAGATCTACTGTTTAACTGTTTCTTACAACCTGAAGCTTGTGTGTCCTCTTCTGCTTGTAGATGGACTGTGTGTATACTTTATCATTGTAACCCGAGCCAAATTTTTTTTGACAATTGAATTTCAAAAATGTTGGATTCTTAAAAGAACCAAGATTCTTAAAGCTTAATTTTAGAAACCGTTGATAACTGTTATAGCTGTTTATTGCAGCCTAAAGCTAAACTACAGTAAATTAGCAACATCCAGAGGTCCGTTTGGAACAAAGGGTCATCTGTAAGTCGGGTGTTCTTAAGTGGGGGATTGCCTGTACTGTGTGTATACTCTATATTGGACAGAACTACCTGCTGTTGGCTGTCTCCTCTATAGCTCATAGCAATAGAATTGAACCTACAATCTTCTGATCTGCTGTCAGATGCATTATCTATTGTGCCACTGCCCTGATCGCAGCAATGGGAGCAGTTGTAAACAGTTGATTGGTGTTCAGACCCCCATTATTCTGATACTGATAGTGTTGGTATTGTATGATAGGGTTCATGGAACCTCATTGTCTAAGTTTGGATGCAACATAATTGCTGCAAAATAAACTCTAGGTAAAGAGTTGTGAATTTGGTTGAAGTCCAGTAAACTCTCCAGAACTGTCAGGCAGAAGTGTATCCTGTCACAACTTGACTTTCTTGCTTATCCAGAAAAAGAAGTAATTTAAAATGCAAGAAATAATCACTTGAGAACAATTCAGATTTTGGCAAACAAAGTGGATGTTTGTTCTCTTATTTGGACTGGGGCCAGTGGTGCCAAGAAAAATAAAACATACAGCCATTGTATATTGATTTGTCAGAGATCTAGGAACATTGTTATCCCGCTAATCCCTTCTGATTCCTGTTAGAAAATGCACCTGCTGTTCTTTGTCAGGCCACATTACACTGCTTACATATCGCATCATGCTTTTGCATGCAAATAATGTCTTTGGATTTTTTTTTCCTTCTATTCCTACAGCTGCTAGAAATTAAGAAACAAGTCCCCATTGATTGCGATTTACTGAGATAAAGCATGTACGGAGCCATTTGCTTTATCCAGTGCATCATTTTGTCCAGCAGATGTTGAAAATGGACCTAAAACGTATTTATTCAGACAAAAATACATAGAAATTTACATCTATGTGATTTACAAGAGGGACAATTGTTACTACTCACTTTCCTTACTGCGAAATACGTCAGAAGAATTATATAAAAAGTCCAGGGTTGGATCTTACACATTTGACACAAGAGACAAAGGCTCTGCCAATCTGTTTTCTTATTGGAGTAGATTTTGCTGAATTGAGTCTTCTAATTTTAGGAAATGGTGTACATTGTACAATGTGGCAAGCCTCAGCATCATGGCTTGTATTTCTGTAACAACTAGACTATCATATCTTCTGAGTAATTTCCATATTTGTCTGTTATGAATACTTTCATTCCCCCTAATATCACAATTATGGATCATCTTTTCTCAGAACCTTTATTACAGTGGTCCTCCAAGTAAACTACCAACTGGGTGTTACTGGTTGGAGGTCTGTCTCTGCATAGTCTGATATTGTCCAGTCAGTATCTGCATTATCTGATTGTGCAGGGACAAACTTCCAACTGATAACCCAGTTAGCAAAATTACTTTCTTATCAATGCACTTACATTAGAGATGTATATTAATTAGATCCTAATAAATATTGGAATACACATTATTAATGCATGCACAGACATGCTTTTATGTCATAATTTTATTTGGGGAGAATGTGGGAAAAGTTACTATAAGAGCGACATTTTCACCACTTTCTGAATGTATCCAACAATATAAGCTATTGTTTTCATTCTGGTTACCATGTTAGTGCATAATTCCCTAAAGCCACCACTTGTCATACTAATATACAATAATGTAGCCTTTGTGACATGGAATAACCATGGACGTGGTCAGCATGTACCCCAAGAATGTTCCCGTCATTCACACTGAAAGTCCATAGCCATACTGTTGTATTTAGGCCTATTTTTAGCCACCATCTGATCAGTATACATTTTCACTGAAAAAAAGTTTCGGTGTATCATTCGGCCAATAGGTCCTTAGATTGCACTAAATTCACTGTGAGTGGAGGTATTTTTCTTAGAAATTAAAACATGGCTTTTATTTCACATGTATAAAAATTAGTGGTTTACATACATACAACATAAATATGATTGTTTCATTTATTTTTGTTCATAGTGGACGCAAAAAAAATGCATGCCATTACATCGTACTCCAATTGTTTCATTATTACGTGCAACGCTTGGAACAACAAAGCATAAAATGGTTTTTAAACATGGATATAGTATTCTCACCACCACTGAGTGATTGGGCAGAATGGCTAGAAACTAACAGCAATCTTTGATCTGCTACTTCTGCACTAGTGCACTAGTTGGAGTTGCTAGATGGTTTCCTTTTTAATCCAGGCAAGCTATGACTGTACTTGCTACTGCTTGTGTGGGCTGGCTAGGGCTGTTAACGTTGCTGCCCTCGTGCTTCCACAATTACACAGTAATGCTAGTCTCATCTACTGCATTCCTAGTATAATCATTCTCACATATAGTGACTAGATAAACAGATGTAGTATTAGCAATCTGTATTAGCTTTATCTGTTCTTTCTACTGCCATCAACACTCAATTGACCCTAGGAACCAATGCGTTTCATTTTGCCGAAACTCATCAGGGGTCACAGAATCCAATTGTATAGTAGGCTACAGTTTTTCATCCTGCTATGAGAAAAAAAAAGTCCATAATGTAACTGTATGGCATACCCAGTGTCCACTAAACATACACCATGGTTGTGCCCTTTCCATAGATGTATGGGAGACACCCCGCACATAATCATCTGCAAATCACTGCATGCAGTTGATGTTCATTCCCACTACTGCTTTCAGTGGGGAGAGGGGTACCTGAATAGGAGGACATATTCCAATTAATAAGCATATTGTAGAATACATGGCAGCCCATTGTAAGTATACGTCATGAATAGTGATGAGTGTACCTAAAGAGCAAACAGACATTCGGGCATTTTGTTTGGCATTTGGGAAAACATGAAATCTAGTAGATTGTCGGCTAAGAAGCCAATCCACTTTCAGCCCTTTCAGTAACCACAGTCATGCCCATACTAAACATGGCTGGACAGGACATGTGAACCTGCTGTATAAGGGTCTAATGTCCCAGCATCACTACAGAGAGGAGGCAGAGCTAGAGACGGGTTGCTGCCTGAGGAAAAAATGAAAAAGATTGCCCTTTTCAGGGCAGTGAGGTAGAGAGAGGAGGCTGCTGGAATAGGAGTGGAATCTGAAATAATTGCCCTTTTTAGGCCACTCTGAAGGCTTCTATAGTTTAGAGCCAGGCTTATTACTATCTGCATCACACAGTACCAGTACGTTTTGCATTTACATCTTACTACAGTCTGACTAACAGTGCCAACCTCAGTACTTTGTTGTACCAGTGATAATATTTGCATCATAAAGTAAAACTTTACAGTAAGTCTTAGTGTGTGATATTGCTAAAACCGGTACAGTGACGTTGTACTGAATAATGTAAATATTACTAATACCTTTCGGCACCAATGTTAACATTCGCCACGCTTAACCTTTGATGAAAGAGTAGATCCCTCCACAAAAGGTCATTGTGTATGACCAGGCACCTGAAAAGTAAACACGAGCTGCAGTGGATGACACACCAAAAAAAGCCTCCAAGCACCTAAGGCAACCTGTGCTGCTTTGGTTAGCTCAGCTCTTACCACCACCTCCTGAATGACAAGGCCTTCTGTCTGCCCGCAAAGGGAAGATGTGACACCACCAGCAGCATCAATGTTACCACTAGTTTCAGCTGCCTGTCTTGACCTCCTACCTGTCCTCGACCACGATTCTGCCTCACGACTCTGTATCTCGTCTTGGCCACCACCACCAAGCAAGTTATGCCTGTGGAGCTACCTGGTGGTACCACGCAGCAGCAACACGCTTTGCGGTGGGCTCTGGTGAAAATCGGGTGCCACTTTGATTCCACTCTCAGGCGTTGGCTTACATCATCTTTTGCACCCCTGAATCCTGACACTGCTCACTAGGTTAATGGAGTGGCAGCTGGGCCTGAGGCATAAAGTGCTTTGGCTCACATTCTGACTTCACCCAGGATTGCCAGACAGCACTTCTTGCCGCCTCCTTCTACTCCACTTCCTCCTCTTCTGCTTCCTCATTCCTCAGTAAGCGTAGTGCCTGCACCACTAGTTTTAGCATAGGAAAATGGCAGCAGGGAGAACCCACAGCTTTTCAGGTCATGAATGAGGATGTTGAGATGGAACAGAAGAAAGATGAGGATGAGCTGGTTTTCCTCACAGTAGGGTGACACCCAGAGCAGTTCATGGGCATCACTAGAGCTTGGCTGGGGAGGATGCTGAGAAGGAGGAGAAATAAACCAATGAGGACAGCTTGTCATTGCTTCTTGGCAGCCTTGCTCACATAAGCCAAAATATGCTGCAAAGCCGTCACAACGACTGTCGAGTTGCCCAGATAGTCAACAGTGCCGCATACTGGGTGGCCACAATGCTGGAAGTGTGGTTTTCTCATTGCTTCTTTTACCGCTATAAGAATAACTGGATCTGAAGACCCAGAGCACCTTTAACCTCAGTGAGAGGAAGGGTTTGTGGTTTTCCGATTGCTTCGTTTACTATAAAGAGAATAACTGCATCTGAAAACCAGAGCGTCTTTAATTACATTAGCACCATTTTTAAAAATTATTTATTTAATGTTTTTTTTTTATTTTATGTTGTTTTTATGTTATTTTAAGTACTTTCCCTAAACCATTTTGGCAGGGCAACTGCCTTCTTGTTACCCTTATTTTGCAACCATTTACCCCTTACCGCTCCCATTTTACGGCCATTTTTGGGTGTTAACCCCTAAGCCACTTTTTATCTTCCTGGCACAGCCTATTTGTCAAATCTGATATGTGTCACTATAAGTGGTTATAACTTCGGAACGCTTAAACATATCCGGGTGATTTTGGGATTGTTTTATCCAGGAGCATTGCACTTAATGTTAGTTGAAACATGTGGGTGATATGTTTGGTGTTTATTTATGAAAAAAACTATATTTGTCGAAAATTTGAAAAGATTCTCAATTTTCAAATTCAAAATGTTCAACTTTTTCGACACATAGCTATAACAGCAATAAAACTTGATAACTAACATTTACCGAATGTCTGCTTTATGTTTTTTTTTATGCGTCCTCTCATTTTTGTATGACGTTATGAGGCTCAGAACTTTTAGGTGCGATTTTTCACATTTTCATAATAACGCTATATTGTTCTTTTGAGGGACCTGCTCAGATTTCAGTTCACTTTGAGAGGCCTAAATTATACTAAAACTCCATAAATTATAGCTTTTTTTATATAGCTTTTTATAGCTTTATGTAAAACAACTTTTATGAAGTTTGTTTACCCTACTATTGTTTTACAGGGGATAAAACAAAAAGTAGCAATTTTGAAATTTTTATTTTGTTGGCTAAATCAATGTATCTTTCAAAAAATGTACACATTCTCAGTGAATAAAATGGCAAAATGCTCCAAAATTTTTGATAAACAATTTCTCCCGAGCATAACAATACCCCATATGGCGTATGCTGTATGGGCACACACTATGGCAGTGATGGCTAACCTATGGCACTAGTGCCAGAGGTGGCACTCAGAGCCCTTTCTGTGGGCACTCAGGCAATCACCAGAGAAGAGTCCAGATATCTTCCTGCAGTCCCAGACAGCCCAGGACTTGCTGTGCACAGAGCTATTTTAAAGTGACAGCTCTACCTGGGACTATTTTCTGCTTTATTGGTGTCCTCAGGTGCTGGTATCAATGAAAACTGTGACAGAGAAGGGAGTATAAATCACAAATTAAATTTCTGTGTTGGCACTTTGCGATAAATAAGCGGGTCTTTGTTGCAGTTTGGGCACTCGGCCTCTAAAAGGTTTGCCATCCCTGCACTATGGCATAGAAGGGAAAGTGCGCCATTCAGAGCAGATTTGCATTGTCACTTTCACAAGCTTTATTCATTTTTTAATTTTTTTTTTTTTGCAACTTGGACATTTCAGAGCTTATTTTCTACAAGATTAGATGCACTTTATAAATTATAAATACATCCTTTTAGTGGGTCTTTAGCTTATTGATGAAATTTTATTAAAGGGGTTTTCCCACAAAAACAAATTTTCTAATTTCTATCCCCTAGTGATGTTTACACAATAAAGATAATTTTAACCCTTAACTTTACAATTTTACTCAGTTTTATTGCTGTTTTAGCTCCTATCTCTCCCTTGGCTGCTCAGTGCAAAATCCTGGGGTGTGGGCGGGGACTCTCTAAGCAGACACATCATGACCTATCTAGCTTTGTGGGGTGACAATGTAGTTAGAATATCAGGGTACAAGGTTTTTATCTGGCTTCTGACATTGTGTAACACATTGACAAATAGGGGCATATTTATCATACGCTAGCACTCGTGGACTGGCGTATGCTGCTGCATTCATCAAGAGGCTTCTACCGCTGGGGAAAAAAAAACAGCAATTTTTTACATATGAAAAGTCGCCGGCAGCAGCGAGTGTGCCGGCACAGGGACATTAACACCCCATGCAGGCTTACTCCCGGCAGGCCGCGCTCCCCCACTCATGCCCCTTCATGCCCCACTGGCATGAAGGTGGTGTATAGGGCAAAATAATCGCAAGTGCAGTACTGTATACAGGTTGACACCTGTCAACATCTCTGCTCTCGATCTCCTGGCAGGAAGTAATCAGTTAGTGTCTCAGAGCTCTGTGCAGGGGGCGTGGCTACAGGTTTAGAGCAGAGAGAGACAGAATGCACGATCTCACACAGAAATATCATCTGCACGATCTTACACAGAAATCCAAGATGGCAGCTCAACCCAAAGTCAGAAGTTACAGGGTCGTGTCTACGGGCAACTGAAATTCTGTACACCAGGACTGATAGAGACAGGTTGGAATTATATCTGTGAAATGCTGCATTTTTGTTAATAACAGTGAATTAGAGAATGTATTATTTTGTTATCCTGAGTACATATAACAAACTTGTCTTCATGGGAATATCCCTTTAACTCTTGAAGGTATGGAGGAAAAGAAAATCTGCAATTCTGTTGTTTTTTTTGGGGGGGGGGGGGGGCATTCACCATAACATAAAAATTATTTATTCTATAGAGCACTACGATTATGTTGATATGTCATTTATATAGTATATCATATATTGTTCTGATTTTGCTGCGGAAAAACTCTTTCTCTGCTTCTAGGAAAACCTTATATGTGAGTTGCCAATTGCTGTGCTGTGGTTGGGAAGCTGTACAGTAGGTACAGTTTCTTGGTAGTGAGGAAACTACTGTATTATATAGTTAGTGGCCAGATGGCCTAGGACAGTGGTGGCGAACCTATGACACGGGTCCAGAGGTGGCACTCAGAGCCCTTTCTATGGGCACTCCAATCTTCCTGCAGTCCCAGGCAAATTAAGAAATGCTGCTCTCTCTATTCGACACTTTGTTGGCTGTTTGGAACTGCGGGAAAAGTGAGAAAGTTTTGACAGAACTGCATTATATTTGGAGGTCATCATGCTGGTCCCCCACCATTGTTCCTTTACAGGGAGACCCTTGAGATAAGCTACAATGATAATCTGAATTTTCCCTCCTTCTTTTAACTGGTGGCCTCAGACTGCCGATACAATTGAAGCATGTGAAAGAACAAGTAGCAATAAGTTACTGCTTAAAATTTCATATTGGCACTTCACAGTGAATAGGTATTTGAATAATTTTATTTAAAAAAACTTTATTTAAATGTTTTAACTTTTTTTTTTCTTTCAGGTTAGCTTGAACAAGTGATCCTCTGAGCGCTTGTCAAAGCTTATATAGAGCTAATACAGTGCAATAAATATAAATTGCTCTGTGCTATGGTAATACATGCAGCATGCTGCACATACTCAGTGTGTTAAAGGTCCTGGGAGGAGGGGGACCCGACTCACGGTATACATTTCCGCAGCCCCATGCTCCTGGCAGACCCCGGGGCTGCCATCAGAGCAACGGACTTCCCTGGTAATCGGTGCCGGGGGTCCAAATCACTTCAGATGCGTACGTTTAAGGGGTTAACACCTGTTAACACCTCTGATTGGAGGAATCTCAGATCGTGGGTGCTAGAGGCGGGTGTCAGCTGTAACATACAGCTGACACCTGCAGCGTGTGATTCCAGCTCCATTCTAGAGTTGGTGCCAGAAGCTTGACGTAACAGTATGTCATGATGCAGTAAGTCCCTGTGCCCGTGAGGAACTATTACGTCAAATGTTGGAAAGGGGTTAAAATTCGGATCCCCATTGATTTCAATGGGTTTCGGGGAAAAGTTCGGGTCAAGTCTGGATATCCAAACCAAACTTTTCTACAGAGGACCTCTGGACTGGCCAAACCGAATTTCGACAAATCCAACAAACAAGGTGTGAACCCAGCTTAGTAACAATCTATATGTAGTTCATTATAGATAGTCATGGCTTAACTGCAATACCTGACATTACCCATAAGCACAAGTGGCACTTTTCAGATATATATTTGGACTATCCATTTTGAAAGTATATTCAAGAAGATAAAACTAAAAAAATGAACATTTGTATTCTTCTGATTTTTAAGTATTTAGATATCCATCTGACAATGTAGTTGAAGTAATGTATGTAATGACTGTACTTCAGTCTCTTTGAATCATGATAACTGCATTGCTGATATGGATGTACTGATACAGATTGTCCAAATTACATTCTGAAAAATTATTTCAAACGTAAATTATAAATCTCAGAAAATAAAATCTTGAGCAACATAATTTTTTCTATTTTAATACTGGATATTGTTCAGAAATCCTTCCCTCTGTCCTTTTAACTGCCATCATATATTATTTTTTACAAAGAGCAAGTCAATTAAATGAAAGGAGAAAATAGGTTTTATATGTCAACCTGCTTTAGGCAAACTTCAATAAAAGAAACCTTAAAATTTAGTTTCTTAGCATTGTAGTATTTGCTTTCTAAGTCTGACCAGTGCCGGAAACTATTGAGCACATGTCAAGTTTTAAGTCAAAGGAATGCTACTTTCTGTCAAAATATTCTGGGAATTGCATAACATTAAAATGATTCTTTGGTATTTATTTTCTCCTGTTTTTGGCTTTGGAAAATTTCACCATTCCACAGTACAGATAGTTATACTGAAAAAATGATAAAGTAAATTAAAGGGGTCTTCATGGATTCCTGGAAAATCTCCTAGGGCATTATTGCCAAAGACAAAGTTGCTCATTTACTAAGGGTCCTGCGGCTGCACTTTGGTTGGATAGTCTGACAATTTCCGATCCGCGCCACATTTAGCAAATGATTGTGGCGCACGCGATCGGATTTTGGCGCTTGGCCGCTGCCTTTCATCCAACACAAATGAGGGGAGTGGGGCCATTCCGTCAGACCATCCGACTGATTCGGACTAAGCAGGGAATTTAACTTTGAAATTGTGTCGCAAGCCAAAAACATACATGCACCGGGAAGAAGATGGTGAACTCCGGCGGACCTGAGAGGGGAAGCGATACAGCAGGATATCGGGCGCACAATCTATGTGAATCGAAGCAGAGTTCATCCTTGCCGGACATTCTGGATCGTGGATTGCACAGGGACCGGGTAAGTAAATGTGCCCCAAAATGTGCTTTTCCTGTTCCAGCGTTGCACCATTCTTCTGGTTTTGGCACTGATGTTAGAGGAACTGAATTCCTGTGACATCACTTTTAAGCAACTGATTGGGCGCTTGTTTTCAGCTTAGTGACCAGACTCTATTTTTAGAATCTGACATGTGTCACAATAATTGGTTATAACTTCGGAACACTTTAACATATCCAGGTGATTTTGAGATTATTTTCTTGAGACACATTGTACTTCATGTTACTTGTAAAATTTAAGTGATACGTTTTGTGTAACATTCTAAAAAAAAATTTAAAATTTGGCAAAAATTTGGTAAAAATTCTTAATTTTCAAAGTTTGAAATGTTCTGCTTTCCAGACAGAAAGTTAAGCTTGATAATTAACATTTCCAGAATGTCTGCTTTATGTTGGGATGGTATTTCATGCATCCTCTCATTTTTCTAAGATGTTCTGAGGCTTAAAACTTTAGGTGCGATTTTTCTCATTCTCATGAAAATCACCAAAACTCACATTTTGAGGGGCAACTCAGCTTTCAAGTGACTTTGAAAGACCTAAATAATAGTAAAATCCCATAAATTACCCCACTATAGAAACTTCACCCCTCAACGTATGTTAACTTAGTTAAGGCCCCTTCCACACTGGCGTTGCATTTCATGTCAGGGTGCAATGCGTGAAAAACTGACGTTTTTGGCTGCGTTTTTGTTCCATTTTTCCTTGGAGTAATTAGCGTTTTTGCTTTTTTCACGCGCGTGTTGTTAGCGTTTTTTTGCGTTTTCGGCGCGTTTTTCACGCGCGATTCAATGGGAGACTCGAGCATTTTTCAAAGGGACCATGGTTTGGGATTAAAATGTGTTATTTAATTGAAAAAGAATGTCTTCTGATAAGTAGCAAACATCTGCGATCTATTCTGCACTGTTCCGCGCGTATATTATCTCCCGACAAGTTAGCAGATGTGAAGAACAGTGAAGAATAGAATAAAAACATTGAACACAGTGAACACAGTGACCACAGGATCATTTAAGAGAAAAACACAGTGCAGAACACAGTGCAGAATAGATTACAGATGTTCGGCACATCTGCTTACTTGTCGGGAGATGCGCATGGAACGGTGCGCCCAAAATAGCATGTGAAGAACAATATATATGTGTGTGAAGAACACATTGCAGATGTTTAAATACACGAAGTAGTTAGGGAATAGACCACGCCTGTGCATGCAACATCAACAGGATGGTTTTATTTAGATCAGTGGTGGCACACGCACCATCTCCACTGGCGTCTCTATACAAACTGGCCAGACAGGAAAAGCTGCTGCTCCAACGATCTCTCTCACTGAAGGCTGCATCAGTGCCCACCCCTCCACTCCCCCTGCAACCCGGAAACAAAGACAGAACTGCCGGAGCACACGGCGTCAGCGCAGGTAAGTGCAGCAGGAGGGAGGAGGCAGGAGCTGCTCTTCATGTATTACACAGGCAGCAGTCAGGTGTCTTTGGGACACTAAAGAACTATAGGTCCTTATTGTTTAGTGTCCCAAATTGCCCTGTATGGCAGATATATATGGCCACATATATATTGCCTTTGGCCCAGATCTCTTATTGCTGTGCCGGGGTGCACTTCACTGCCATCACTGACAGCAGGGCACAGGTGCCCAGAGCTCCGGACCAAGGGAGGTATGATATATATATATATATATATATAATATATATTTATATATGTGGCCACAGACATGTGTCTGCCTGGTTCCATGTAACTTTGCTGTTCAGTGCTCCCACCCTCCACCCCACAACACACACTTTGCCGTACACACCCCCTGCCAAATTGGATTCAACAATCCTTCATATTGCCCCTGTATTGCAGTAGCGACCCTCACTGTATGGGGGTAGTGTTCCTCACTGTGTGAGGGTAGTGTCCCTCACTGTATGGGGGTAGTGTCCCTCACTATGTGGCGGTAATGTGTTTCTCACTGTGTGGCGGTAATGTGTTTCTCACTGTGTGGCGGTAGTGCTCCTGCTTTGTGACATAATTGGTGATGTTGGTCTTTCTTTAGTGGTCTGCTTATTATCAGTTTGGTGGTATTTATCTTGTTGTACTGGTAATGGTCATCATGTGGTAGTATTATATGTCCCTTATAGAGTGATATGGTGTGATTTTAAACTAAATAGCTGTATTGGCACTTTGCGATGATTACATTGAATTTGTTTTGGAGTTTGGTCACTTGGTCTCTAAAAGTATCCCGATCACTGTTTTAGATTGTCTCGGGCCCCTCGACCTGGGATGAATCCAACCTGATTTGTATGGATCCCTGTTGGAATATGGGGGGCCAGCCTCTCTACCAGTACCTTCTAAAATAGTTTCACATCCACGTTTATAAGAGAAATGGGCCTATAGCTACCTGGGAGAGACAGGTCCTTACCCTGTTTGGGCAGCACACTGATGTGGGCCTCTAGGAAGCTTGAGGGGAAACCAGAGCCTGAGGATACAGCACCATAGACCTTCGCTAACAAAGGGGACAAGAGCTCTCTGAATTGTTTAAAGACAACCGGAGTAAACCCATCTGGCCTAGGGCTTTTGCTGGCAGGTGTATCTTTGATTAGTCAGTTGTTGCTCTAAGGAATCAATGACTTCAGTGGGCAGGAGTTGCAGGCCAGTTAGTAGGAAGTCTGGGATCGGGACAGCAGTCTGCCACATTTATCCACGTGAATATACAAATAGCTCTGGAAGTGTGTTATATGCTGCAGGTATTTTTGGTTCAAAAGAGATCGCAGGGATTCTCTGCTATAAAATCTGTGCACAGGGGAGATATAGGAATAGTCATGGTCCTGAGGGTGCAATATCCGCCAGATATCGATCAACTGCAGGAAATGGAGATCTTTCCTAAGCCCACGGATGTGATTGAGTGGAATACTACTTCATCCCCCTGACTTGTCAACTGCATGGTCCAAGGGGAAGTTAAAGTCGCCTCCCACTATTAGATGTCCTTCCATTAAGTTGGAGAACATCAACCTGCCAGCAGGGACCGTGCTACTGTTGGGGGGGTACCAAGTGCCGAGAGTGAGCACCTGCCCAAAGACCCTTACCTTCGTGTAAACATACCAGCCTTCATCATATACACTGGTCACTAAGACCTTGTGCGACAGTGATTTGTGGAAGGCGATTGACACTCCCTTAGATTTAGCCTCGGGGTTAGCGCTGTGGATCCAGTGTGGGTAATAATGGTCACGAATGCTTGGCACGCTGGTGAATCTGAAATGGGTCTCCTGCAAGAAAAGTATGTTAATTCTTTGTGCATGTCATATAGAATTTGTGACCTCTTCTTTGGGAAATTCAATCCCCTTGCATTAAAGGGACGCTAAACGAAGAGTATCCATGACAAGCCCAGGGCCCCTCTTCCTCCCAAAAAGAGAACAGGCAAGACCAGCCCCATCCGAAACACCAATAACGGGGTTGGGGAGAAGGTGAGAAGGGAAGGGACAATACACAAGGACAAGACGTGACAAAACAATACCAAAGCGAGCACGGGGACACGTCCCACTTAGGAGTGAACGAAAGTACCGACAGACAAATTAGGAGAAAACAAACACATGCAGAACAGTGGGGAGTCAACAATTACTATACCGCAGACATACCAACTGGCCACAAATTCCCCAGTGGGTAGAGTACTAACTAAGGAAGACTCCCTCTCCCCCTTTTCGGCTACCGCAAATTTCACAGCAAATCTGAATCTAGATACCTGAACAAATCCAGTATGTAGAGAAAGACAATGGGAGAAAAGACGAATTAATGCAATAAAACAGCGGTGAACACTTGAGCAACAAGAGAGACAACAGTAGGACATCAAGCCACCAATGAACCCAGGGGTCCCTGGTATTGTTATGAACCACCAGTAACATTATTGATCTCGGGATTGGCCCCCCCAGGGGCATCATCGGCACTCCAGAAGTCCCAAAACGGCAGCCCCCCCAAAAGAACACCAATAAAGGAGAAATACCGCCCCAATAATCAAAGCAGCCATAAACTATTCCGGAGGTGGTGGCCCAGATTCACGGCCCATCAGCAAACCCCCCACCGCGATGGCATTGGAAAACTCGGCCAATCCGGGATGTCAGGTGCTGGTATGTTCATTGCTGTCGCCGCGACTGGGACATCCCCCGTTGATGGCCCCTGTTGATCTCGCCTTGGACATGATAGCCTCTTTAAGTTGGTATCCGTGTACTCTGCAAATAACGTCTCTTGGCTGCTCCAATGCAGAGGGTTTAGGTTGTAGTGAACGATGAGCCCTATCCAGTTCCACAGGGTATCCACCGGTACCTCCAGGACAGAATTGAACAGATGTCGTAAGGTGTCATGTAGCATAGGGGTCTCCACAGATTCAGGTAGGCCCATAACTCTGACATTGTTACACCCTCCTCTATTCTCAGCATCATCCAGTTGGTCTGCCAAGTATTAAAGCTGGAAGGAATGAGTGGCTATAGTGGCAGCTTACACTGGTAGGTGAGCGCTAAGATCATTCTGAGTAACTTCAGTGGAAGTGACGCAGGTCTCAAGCTTTTGAACTTCCTTGCATACTGCATGTAGTTCAGCAGTATAAGACTGTTCCAGCCTGGCTACATAGTTTTCCATATCGTCCCTAATGGAAATGGTGCGGAAGTGAGAACTCTGAGCATGTAATTCAGTCAAAGCACCAAATTCTTGTGACAGCATGACTCGTTGAGACTCAAAAACTCCCTCCTGGGAAAGAACAGTATTAGATACATTACGGCCATTATGAGCACTGGAGTGGCTGGCCATGGCTTGAGAGAGTTGCTGGGCAGACGACATGGGGGAAGGGCATGGGATATGTGCCACAGGAGTTGCCGGCCACTCTTCTCCTGCATCCGGTCATAGAATTGGGGAGTGGGGCGCAGATGAGATCGCTGCCCCTCCATCCACTGCAATCCCCCCTGCCCCTCCTCTCTCCACTGCTACATCTCCACTTCTTCAGCCCATGAAGGGCTTGCCATATGGGAATAATGGGGTAGGAGGGCGATTCCTGGGGCAACAAATTGGGTATGAGTCCTTTATCAGGGCATCCACTGGCTCAGGGGCCTATACAGAAAGGGTAAGATGGGAGACTTTGCAGGGCTCGGGTGTCAGGTGTAGAAAGTCCCCAGGCTGTGGCTCTGCAAGTGCAGCCGATGGGGCTGAGTGTACCTGCGCCTCCACCATGACAATGTGTGCTGACTGAGGCCCTGCTGCAGGCCTGAACCTGCCTGCCTCCTGGAAGCCATCCACTGTCTTGCCCACGTGGAGCTGTGAGGTGGGGATGGACCTGGCAGTCTCCTCAAAGGCGCCGTAATTCGCCATAACTGCCCCGGGCTGCTGTAGTAGAGACCGTGGGCCTTCACTCTCCGGGCTCCAGCTGAGCGCCCTCGGCGGCCATCGGGGATGAGGTCCAGTAAGAAGGGACCTCCGCCACCACTCTGTTCACAGGATGGAATAGTAGCCACGGCCATACAATGTCTATGGCCGCGGCCATGTCGGTCATATGCCAGCCGATCCCACAGACCGAAGAGTGGCTAAGTGGTGCTGCCGGGGTACGAGCATCTCCCTGTCTCTTTGGTCCCATTTTCGGAGGCTCTGGATCACTGGATGTCTGGTAAAGCTGTGCCAAAACGGAGTTCGGGCAGGAGAAGGTCTTCATCCGCAGTCAGGCCACGCCCCAACAAGAGTATTTTATCTGTTTACCAAAACATGTTGAACTCTTTAGTGACGCGGCCTGAAAAGCCTCTAGAGGTATTTTTAGCAAGTTCCTGTAAGTCCCGGTTTAAGGGCCATAACTATTTTTTTCATTTTATTTGGGGTTAAAAGTGGGGAAAAGGCTTTTTTTTGTCATTTATAGGACAAATTTTTGTATTTTCAAATTAACTTAAAACTTACATTATTAATGAATTGCCTATTTTGTTTTGGTCAGTTGGATATATAATATGCATAGTCTCAGGCAAACAGGGCGACTATGGCCATGCTTTATCTAGTGATTTTTTCTAGGGTTTTTTTTTATTATATGAGGAAATGCAAATGTATTTTTATGAATATTTTTGTCTGTGTTTTTTTTCTTTTACAAGTTTTCCCCTGTAACTGGGGCATGATCTCTAAAGTCAGCAGTTGGTCCCAGACGAGTTAAGATACCATTCAGTGGTGTCTGTCTGTGTGATTGTACTTTTTCTTCTTTTTCTCCACCTGCTTATCAGCAAACCTTTGTCTATTCACAATTTTTTTCAACAGACAAACTAGTTCAACTAGGTCACCACTCAGCATTACCTGATCTTACCTGTGAGTGCAAAACCTGAGCAGAGGGTGTGCTGGGGTTATATAGCCTGCACCTGATTAATGGAAGGTGATGTAGAGCTACAGCAAGGTTACCTGTGTAGATTGCAAACTCCCCTTAATTTGAAAAAGGAGATAGACTGTATTGTTATGCTTTATACATTCTTTATGTGTGAAATGTGTCATCTGTGATTTTTGTTGTGAAAGGTTCAACCCCAAGGTGTATCCCTTTAAGACTCTAGGAGTATGGGAATAATTGGGTATTAAGTGACACCTGTGTGTACATAGAGGGGCTCTAGTGTCTGGGCTGACCTCAGGGGAGCTGCTTGTTCCAAGGTAGATGCAACCCAACCTGAATTATTAGCATTTTTGTTCTTGCTGTTTTGTTTATTTTTTTGTTTAACCCCTTAACGCTCTGCGCTGTAGCTCTACGGCGCAGAGGTATAAGGGATGTATGAAGAGGGCTCACAAGCTGAGTCCTCTTCATACAGAGGTGGGGGTTGTTGCATATTGCAGCAAACCCCCACCGCTAATAACCGCGGTCGGTGCTTGCACCGATCGCGGCTATTAACCCTACAATAGATGACGTCACAGCTTATCTCCTCCCCCTCCCTGTACAATGTCCTCTATATAGATAACACTGACCCATCATTACATCACTACTGACAATAGATGGTGTCACAGCTCCACCCCTGAGGAAGCCTGGTGACACAGGCGAAACGCGTGGGGATCACTGCCCCCAGTGCCAAACACTGACGTCCTTCATCCAGGTAAACGGTGGCTACTTTAGCACCTTACATATTGCATACCTGTCTGATTATTTCTCTTGCACTTTGGTGCATTGATGGTGCTTTTTTGATGTATTTTGCTACCTGTTTACCTGTTACTATTTGCTTATTATTGTGCACTGGGGACATGGGTATCAATATGGCACCTAGGGTGCTTTTTAATTGTTTTTAATTTTATCTTTGTATTTGCGAAATTAATAAAGATGGTTATTTGTATTTACTTATGAACATCCGCTTTTTCTTTAAAATGTCATAATAATTTTTGGATGTTTTATTCTATCCCTGACCCATATTTGCTGGGTAATTAGTCTGCATTCATTAGGTTGGGTTTAAGAAACCTCGCCTCTTGTGATTTTGTTTAATGATGGGTTTTTTATGATGATTTAGTTTTATTGACCCCTAAGTCAGGATCTTAAAGGGAAATCTGTTAGGTATTATAATTTTCAGAAAGGTAGTAACTAATTTGAATGGTAAAACTAAGCTATATGTCTGCTTCATGTTTTTATCATTATTATTCTATTTTATTGCAACAAATCGAACAGCAGTTTTCTGCATTTTTACTAAAATTTCAGTGTTGAATTTTTGGTATAAGTTTTGTTTTTAAAACATGTAATATTAGAAACCCTGTATGAATCACCCCTTTTTCAAAACTGCACTCCTTTAACTCCTTTAAGCGCCGTAGCACTTTTTTTCGATCGCCACGCCCCCGAACATCATCGGGGGGCGGCGATCGGTTGCCATGGTAGCCTCGTGTCTTCTTTTGACACGAGGCTATCTGGCAGCTGCAGATTCGTTACAATGAGCCAGTGGCTCATTGTAATGAATGTGCTGTAAAAATGCCATATATTGCAATACAGAAGTATTGCAGTATATGGTAGGAGCGATCTGACTATCTAGGGTTAATGTACCCTAGATGGTCTAAAAAATAGTGAAAAAAAAATTAAAAAAAGTTTAAAAAATAAAAAAAATTAATAAAATATTAAAAGTTCAAATCACCCCCCTTTCCCTAGAACGGATATAAAACATAATAAGCAGTAAAAATCACAAACATATTAGGTATCCCCGCATCCCAAAATGCCCGATCTATCAAAATATAAAAACGGTTACGGGCGGCGGTGACCTCCGAGGCGGGAAATGGCGCCCAAATGTCCAAAATGCGACTTTTACACCTTTTTACTTAACATAAAAAATGAAATAAAAAATGATCAAAATGTCGCACAGACCTCAAAATGATAGCAATGAAAATGTCGCCTCATTTCGCAAAAAATGACCCCTCACACATCTCTGTTAGGTGAGGTAGTGTTTCAACGGGGCAGATTCACTTACCCGGCCCATTCGCGATCCAGCGGCAGTGTCGCTGCTGCGCTGAAGTCCGCCGGAATGCACCATCCTATACCTGGTGAAGGTAAGTGCAAGTCCCGCAACACTATTTTTTTTTAAATGCAGCGTTTTTTTCCGAATCCGTTGGGTTATCGTTCGGCCACACCCCCCAATTTCTGTCGCGTGCATGCCGGCACTGATGCGCCACAATCTGGTTGCGTGCGCCAGAAACCCGGGGCAATACAGGGAAAATTGGCGCAAATGGAAATATTTGGGTAACACGGTGGGAAAACGCGAATCGGGCCCTTAGTAAACCCCCAATATCTTGGAAAAGTTCAAGAAAATAACATCCATGGTAGCTTCTTTATCCAGGCATCTGCACAGGTCTTAATAAAAAAAACTAATCCGTTTAGACTGTGGTAAAACCATGCTGGCTATAGTCTCTTAATAACCAATGTCTCCAACATTTTTTTAAATTGAATAAAAAGGCACATGTCAGCAACTGTGTAGACATTCATACAATACATTCACACATCAAACTTGTACACGAAGCTAATCTAATGCCCTGAACATAATGAGATTGTGTTATTACATAAATATTCAATATTTTCTCTCACAAGATTCTGAGAGCAGATATTTATCCCCTTTACAATGAATGGTATCCAGCTACTTTTACTTAAGTTGGAACAGATTAGCTTTCTATCACTCAATAAAGAAGTCACTGAGTCTGAGAGATTTTCTATTAAACCTGTTTCTTTCATTGACGTTCACAAACCCTTTCCACGAAAGCTGTATTCCCAGCAGGCACATCAGTTCTCTGCCACAGAAGAAGACACCAGACAGATGTTAAAGATTTTCAATAGGATCTTATAAGCATTTTAGGCCTTGTTATTACAGAGAATTATGTTTTTTTGAGTGTTTTTTTTAACATTGTGTGTCAAATATATTTACATAGTGTCCTGAAAGTCTCAGAATAAATTGTCAATTCCTTTTCTGTAGACATCACTACATTATTATTACAATAACACACATCCTCTACTTGTACTATTACCCACCTGCACAGATAATCACTGCTCATATAAGAGCATGTCATAAGATTACATCTCTCGTCTAGAGATGAGCGAACATACTCGTCCAAGCTTGATGCTCGTTCCAGCATTAGCGTACTCGAAACTGCTCGTTGCTCGGACGAATACTTCGCCCCCTCGAGAAAATGGCATCTCCCGCCGTTGGGATTTTTGGCGGCCAGAAACAGAGCTAATCACAAGCCAGGAGACTCTGCACTCCACCCAGCATGACGTGGTACCCTTACACGTCGATAGCAGTGGTTGGCTGGCCAGATCAGGTGACCCTGGAATAGACTAGCCCCTGCCTGCGCTGCTCGGATCATTCTGTGTCTGGATGCCGCTAGGGAGAGAGCTGCTGCTGGTCAGGGAAAGCGTTAGGGTGTTCTATTAGAATAGTGTTAGGCAGGAGTGATTCTCCAAGAACCCAACAGCCCTTCTTAGGGCTACAATAACGTTTTATTTTGTTTTTTTTGGTTTGCCTGTGGCTGGGCTTGCTGCCATTAGTAGTGCAGCTAGTACCATATTGTGAGGAATTTGCAGGAAGACTTGCTACCGTTGTGTTTAGCTCTTAGTGACACACATATCCACCTTAAACACCGAAGTGGGACAATTTATTAGGGGTTTGATTAGAATTAGGCAGAGTCTGCTGATTTATTTTTTTTTAACTTTATTTCTTTTTATAGCTCAAAGTCATCTTGCAAAGCAGTGTGCTTTCAGTGTAGGCTTGCTAGAAATAGCCGTTAGGGGAGAAACCCCACGGCTTACTTCGAGCCCTACCAATAAGCGTTCTAGTTTCTTTGTTTTTGTTTGCTTGTGGGCTGGCTTGCTGGCATAGTCGTGACAGCTAGTACCAATAATTGTGACAGAATTTGCTGGGCTACTTTCGAACCGTGGTGTGTTTATCTTTGTGACACACTAGCCCCTCAACACCGAGTGGGATCAGATTATTAGGGGTTGGGTATTAACTTAGGCAGAGTCTGCTGATTTTTTTTTTAATTACCTTATTTCAATTTATATGGAGCATCAGTCCGGGCAATCTGTGCAAAGGCAGTGGGTGCAGATTCAAACAAGGGGTGTAAGGTAAAACTAGAAAATAGCCATGAGGGGGTAGGTGGGAAGCCGGCAGCCGCAAAATATCAAAGACATAGGCCTGACGAAGTACGTTGTGATGTTAAATCCGTTTTTTTGTTTCTTTTGGCTGTGCTAGCTGGCATTTGGAGTAGGTGCAGCTAGTACCATTTTGGTGAGGAATTATGCTGGGAGACGGATGCTAGGCCGTTGTGTTTAGTCTCTTAGTGGACCGCCTATCCACCTCAAACACCGAAGTGGACATTTATTAGGGTTTGGAGTAGAAATTAGGCAATTCTGCTGATTTAATTTTTTTTTTACCTTATAATTTCTGATTAGAATCAACGCATCAGCCAGCACAAAATTCAGTTTTGTTGTGAACTGTCAGTGGTGAGGTTGAAAAACTAGCCATAGTCGGAATAGGATAATCGTTGTTTGTTAAAAAATAATCAATTACAAAAAAATAAACCGGGGGGCAAAACACAATAATCAAAGTCAGGTTTACACTTTATTATGGAATCTGAAAAGTGTTTCGCGCGAGGGGGTGCTAAAAGGGCAGGGACGATGAGGCGGGTACCGATGCTCACAACGTACTGTCAGGTTCAGAGCCGGGGTGTGGTCCGTAGGCGGTGAAAATAACCCATCCGGCTGATGAAGTTGGAGCAGTGGAACGCCGCAGACAATCATACACTCCCTATGTTGCGAAATCATGGTCAAGCAGTGTACTGAAAGACTGGCGGAGGGGGGTGTTGTGGTCGAGCACTAAGTATGTGAGCTCATGAACGCGAGTTGGCAAAGGGTTGGATGTCGTAGGATTGCGGACAAGTGCTTCTAGCCATTTGGTACAAGGACCAGGTCATTCTGGTCCAACGGCAGTCCAGCGCCTTGTGTCACCAGAAATCAAAAAGCAACCCTCACCAGTCTCCTAAATCCAACACTCAGCGAATCCTTGCCCCCTCTGTTCTGCAACCGCCTCGCCAGACAAAAACATTGTGGCAGTTTTGAAAAAACTGCATAATAACTACCTGGAGGGAACTAGTTTTTCTGGGACCATTAAAATTCCGAACCGATCAGCCAAACCACCATTGCCGGGGTATGCTGCTGAAGCGATTGTCCCTGTTGTCACCAGGGTTTTCCACCAAAATTCCGCCGTCGATGGGGGTGGGTATGTAGAAAAAATGACATTATTGAACATAGTGGCAAAGTGTGATAAAGAGGTTGTCGGGGCGGATATGAGGAGGACGCCGGTTGTCCAAGACAGTGATTGAAGTTATGTGGTGGGGCAAAGGGCCAGGGAGGGTCGAGGAGGGGGGTCAAAACATAGAGTGGGATGGGAGGGTTGAGTATGTAACAGACAGACCAAAAAGCGTGGGGGGTAGGTAGGGAAATAGTCCAAGGAGTGGGAACACGTGCTTCTGGAGGGGCAGAGCGGAGGCCTACAGCCGAACAGGTTGGAAGAGGCAGTGGTGGGCGCCGAAACACGGTGAGAAGGGTCGCATGGGAACGCATAAGGTCTGAAGTGCTCAGCCCAACATTTTAACCCGTAGTTGGCACAGCATCGTGCCCGTGGGCGGGGAGGGCGTATATGTTCAGAAGTCAAATATTGAGGATTCATTGTGAACTAGAACCGAACAGTATGACCGACGGTGACAACTGTGGTGTGCCTCCTGTGCGAAACCAGGATCGGAGGCAGTGGTTCCACAGGAACTACTAAAGCAGTGTCACAAAACTACCCCCCAGCAATTAGCGGCATGCATATGAAAGGCTAAACACCCACTCAATGTCAACGCCAATGAACACCCGTATCACACTGCACACTAGGCACTGGGGCTCGCTTACAAAACACCATGGTGTCGCTGGGGACTAGGTGTCAGCCCCTGCAGAGGGGACCAGCATGAAGCAACCAAAACGAAACGCAAAAAGGGAAAGTCGCGCGTGCTAAAACCCCTCAAATTCTCCTGTCAGTGGTAATCCTCCACAGCATCCCACAAAAGAGAAAAAGAGGAGAGAAAAAGACAAACAGCTTCGGGAACACTCTCCATCCCAACACGGGAGCGCAAACAAAAAAAGGAGAAGGTCGATGATGCGTCAACACCAGCCACAAACACTCCGGCAAGCCCTCAACCTCCACAGTCTGCGCTGTTCGTGTAGCCTAGAGGGGATTAACTAGCCGGCTAATAGGCTGGTAAGAGGAAACCGAGAGGCGCATTTCGAAAAACCTCTTGCGGCTAACCGCGCCCTTGTGGATTGCGGGGAGAAGGGAAAATACCCCATCCAAGCACACTAAACCTTTTTCCCAAAGTGTGCCGTCCCGACAGTCCCTGCACAAGCGCGCGTGTCAGGGTAGGAACATCATCCAATATGCCCCTGAACCAACGCGCGGTTTCTGTACAAGGTCCCACTGACACGGACGACTTGTGAACTAGTGGTCGCCGTGCGGTGCACACTATATCGGGGGGAATCGGCTGACTGTCACTTGGGGTGTAGACTTGGTATATGAGATGCAGTGGGACCGAGTCTGACCCGTAAGGGATCATGGTCAAAGTACTGCCGACAAAAGCCGAGGATGCGGGGCCTCCTCTGGTCCAGTCCCTCAAAGTCCACTATCCTCCTCCCACCCCTCCTCCACCAGGAAAGGGGTCCTCCGATTACCATCTTGGGGCAGGGCGCCAGCAGTCGAGTATCTACTAGGCACAGCATCAGTGCCGGTCGCATAACTACAGCAAAAGTTCGGTGCTCAAGAGGGCGGTGCTGACCTATGCTAGTAAAGAGGGGCACACCACCCAAAGTCTATTACGATGCCACGGCGCAGACCAATGCTTGTGGCTGGCACATACTTAAAGCCTGGAGAGGCGCGGCGGCCACCCCACCCCCCACAAAGAGCCACCCCGGCCAGGCATGGGTTTGTTGACAGCGGTCCGGTACCCTTGTGGGCGAATCTCTGCACTCGGCGTCTCGTATGCAACTGTGAACATGTTCAAATCCATTCACGTGCACCCAATGTGTTAAATCTCATAGTTCAGCTTTTCCGTACAAGACGGATAAGCCACACAATCTTTGGCTATACTTGGCCGACAGAAGAGTGCTGCGCGATCTGTAGAAGCGTCATGATTCAGATGAAAACGGAGTCCATGCACCGATAGCTAGGCCAACTCGTCAGGAAGCGAGAACGGAGCAGCTGCTGCCTCCAAACGCCCGCTCACCGACTGTGGTTGGGTCCAGAGTTGTTACCAGCAGCGGGCAGAGTGGGGCGAATTGGTTCTGCCGAGATATCAATCTTTCCACCAGAAGCTGGTAGGTCAGGTCCGCATCTTCCTCAAGGTCTGGACAATGAGGGAGTGGAACGTGGATGTCTGATATCTGTCAGGTGCGTGATATAAAACTATTGGCAGGTGCACCCGCTGGTCATTGGCGGGAGTGCTGTCACACCGAAGCACTCCACCGAATCCCGTAGCTTGGCCTGTATGAAAGAGGCTCTACTGGGTCAGAACATGGTAGATAATGAAGCTTTTGTGACCTCAGTGACACAGAGACGGGGGGGGCACATGGAGGTCATTTCCCTTAGTTACATAGGCCTAAGCACCCTTGAGGTCGGGTTGGTCGCAGCGTACAAATAATCTGAGGATGGTTAAAATATCAGTAGGATGACAAAGTAGGGGGTGAGAGAGGAGGGAAGTGGGTAATTGCGAGACAGAAAATGGGGGGAACCTGTGTTCAGGTCGCAATGATCACGTACGTGATAAGCCAGGGGCGTGTATGGGGAGCAGATTAATAGGAGGGGTTGGTGAGGTAGAATTTGAGTAGAGGCGGTAAATAGTGCGGAGAGTCAAGGACCAAATGAGTGGATTGAATTGCTTGGTGGTGTGCGCGGGGTGGTTTGGAGGCGGGCTGCTGGGGCGCATGAATGTCGAGGGGAGATTTCATGAACAGGTCGGGCTGCCGGTCACACCGCGTGACACCGTTGGCTTCAAGAATTAGTACGTGGGCCCGCACCGGGGATTAAACGGGTAGACGTCACGTCATCCTGTATGCCCAACGGTTACAAACAAACAGTACAAAATAGGTCTTGTCGCACTCTCGAGATCCGCTATAGAGAGGCAGGAGATGAAGAGAATGTACAATGAATACCAGCAGGCACCTTGTGTGACACGAGCTGGAAACAGATATTGTGGTCAAGAGACCTATCGTGTAACAGGCGCTGGAGGGGAAGACGGGCACCAAAAAAAAGGATTTGTGGCGTACGATAATCTGTACGGGAAACAGTAGCGAGGGAGCGTAGGCAAGTCATGCATAGTTCAGCACTGGCAGGGGGTACAGCGGACTTACAATGTCCTTTGCCAGTTTTGTAGAACGGTCCACGAGCAGCAGACAGCTGTACGCTGCTCCCCAGGTGTCTCGGCAGAGAGGGCTGATTCGTTTCAAAAGATGTGAAAAAAGGGGGTGGACTACGAGCTGACCATACATCGTCAAAAATGATCAACAAGCATCCCTACAACTGATATGGGTATTATTCAAATGGTAATGACATGTGGCACGAAACACTGTGGCGTCTGTAAGCGCAGCTTGGAGGTATCTGGCCTGCCACATGCCGCTAGGTGGGTTGTACGGTACGGCGGGGATTTAACAGGTGCAGCTGTAAGGTGGCATCATCACGATAAGAGTCTAGCACGCCTGTCAGTACTGACAGCGCTGACAGGCTGACGGCTTAGATCATGCATATGCAACTCCTCCTCCGGGGGGTCATTGGTCGCTCTTCTCCGTCCTCTTTGTAGAGACACTGTAAAAGCCAGAAAGGAAACGTGGCTATTGGTTTGGTTGCCAGGGCCAACGTGAGTCTCTAGCTATGTACTCTAGTATTGGGAAGGGGGTATTTTTTCTGGAGGGCCACCTATCCGGTCCTCTGTTTAAGCAATTTTTGGAGTGCACATACAGGTGCACTCAATCTATTTAATTTATTCTGGAGGACCACCTACCTGCTCCTCTGGTTTGAAAACTGTTTGACTGCCACATACAGACACTCAATTATTTAATTTTTCTGGAGGACCACTACACCTGCTCCTCTGGTTTGAAACTTTTTTGGACTGCCACAATACAGGCACTATCCAAATTATATCTTCCAAGCAGCCTCCACAGTCGTTCTTTATAGGGCTGGCTCTAACACGTTGTCTCCATTGCTACCTCCACACGTCATCGCCATAGCTGCCTCCAAAGTCGTCCATATAGCTGCCTCCATACATGGTTCATCCTTAAATCAAACGAACTGTGTGTCAGGCAGAATTTGTGGGTTTGTTTTCATGGATTCCACATCAAACTTGTTAACTTTGTCGCCACCTGCTGTGTAATCCACAAAAGGTTATACAAAAGGTTCTTAGAAGTGGCTGTGTTGTGGCAGTAGTCTAGAGACGGGGCTTGGATTGGGGTGAAGCTCGCCTGGCAGCGAGCGCCCGCTCCATCTCAAGACCATCCAGATAAAACATAGTTATTACCTGCAGAGTAGCCGTTACATAATCTCACTAGTTCACTGTCTCCAAGTGACATAGGTCCACCATTCATCAACAGCATGTGTCACTGAGCAGAATTATGTCGAGGGGTGGTGTTTCACGCGGAATGACAGTGATACAGGGAAATAAGCCAAGGTGGGAACTCGGCCAACCAAATCTGTGTCATCGATTGTCGAGACTCTACTCGCAGAAGAACCACCAAACTGGCATGGAGCACGATAGGAGTATTCCATCAATCATGGTCCGGGGCGTAGTCAACGGGATGCGTGGTGTTAAATCAGGAGCAGACGAGGGGATGTTCAGGTGTGTTATTTTACACCAGATACGCAGAATTGGCTGAACTCGTGCGCACGATCTGGATCGCCGCATGCTGAGTTAGGACATACGTTGTGAAGGTGAGACGTCTATGTCATATGGCGAAGGGCGGGGGGGCAGCGATAAAAATAGACATGAACCCCATACTGGATCGAGCGTGCTTAATCATTTAAAAACCAGCGAACATATGATACCGTAAAAAAGCATGTAAAAACAGTGAACGCGAACCTACATGTCTTATTCCAATTACTGTCCTAAGGGTGAAGATATTCACGACCCTGCGAACTTGGGGGACTTTGACAAAAGTTAAAGTGGTTTGTTTCAAAATGAAGACGTCATGAAGGAGAGCTGGGTGAAAAGGAACTTCTGCCCCCCATGCCCATTTTGGGGAGGTGGGGATCAGAAGGAACACCGAGAGACAGGGTCTTGAAGGCGGAAAGAGATATTACGATGCGAGACGAGCGTGAAGGAAGGGGGGGGGAACAGTGGCCCCTCCATAAATCCACCCAAGAGAAGGATGAATAGATGGTCGTGGTGAAGGAACCGAATCAGAGATCATCGAACTGCATGCTGAATCGGAGACCTGGACGGTTTATCCAAGTACCAGGGGGGGGGAATTAATTGGCCTCCACTATCCTCCACGAAAAGAGACGTCCCCAATTTCTCCATTCTCACTTTCAAGAATGAAGAGAGGGAAAAACGACTCCTAAGGGGGGAATACCGAAGGAAAGAGAAGGGAAACGGGGGACAAACTGGACAAGGCATCTTTGTCACTATATTATATGCGACACATCGAATAGGCCCCTTAATGAACAGTCAGAACGAGCGTGGTAACCGGCAGAGAGTATATGAATTTTTTTTCAGGTGTTTCCACCAGATACATAGTGGAACTCGGCCCATCTGATCGCCGCCATGCTCGAGACCTGAAGTTCAATCATAGCAGCGCAATATGAAATGCCCCATACTGTCGCTCTATATCAATAAGGAAGTCGTCTCCATTGCTGCCTCCACATGTCGTCCCCTTATCAAAAGAGCTGTTGTCAGGTTCATTTTTCGGGTAGTTTCAACCAGATACGTTATGCGAACTTGGTCACTTATTCGCCACCATGCTGTGTTATCGACTAAAGATTACGTCACAACTTTGGTGTTCACGATAGGAAATCATTTCAGCGCTTCTTGCTCACTCTTTGGATTCCCTCTCTGCCACCCATTGGTTTTGAACCTGAGTCCTTTAGGGTATGTCACCATGACGAAGAAGAGAACGTGGGGGGAAAAACTGGGGCAATAGCACTCCGAAAAAGCGAAGAGGAAGATGCGAGGGGGGAAGGATGCCCTTCCTATCGCACTCCCCCTTGCATTCTCTCGATATTGAATCATAACCTCTTTCTACGCGTAGATTATCAGACTAATCAACACACTCTCTTAATTTCAGAGAGAAGAGAGGGTGAATAATGCAAATAATACATAATGGTGGGAAAGATTTGGATTTAAAAGATGCGGTAAATCTAGCCTCATCGGGGAAAGGAGAGGGGGAAAAAAAGGAATCAGGAGACGAGAAAAAAGGGGGGAATCTGTAAGACATGACCCATTCTTTTGCCAACATCCAATTTTGTCCTACTGTTAGGCGATGAATTAGAAAAGCTGAGAAAAGCAGGGCCCAGGATAGGCGCCATTCAAGGTTGCTGGGCCCGGGGGGCTGTTAACTTGAGTGTGAGGTCAACAGTTGTAGGAAAAGGCATAAGCAAAGAAAATAAAGAGAAGGAGGGGGTTCCTTTGTGTTTCCATCCAGTTCATGAGGTGTTCAACGGCGGGAGGTTTTTGGGAACACGGCTTCCCTGTGCAGAGCCTTGGTATCCCATTGAAAAATCATTGGGAAAGTTGCGGCTTTTCGTCATGCACTCTGGTCTAACTCTCGTACAGCACATCATCCCCTTATCAAACGAGCTGTGTCAGGCAGAATTTCAGGTGTTTCACCAGATACATAGTGGAACTCGGCCCATCTGTCGCCGCCATGCTGGAGACCTGAAGTTGCAATCATAGCAGCGCAATATGGATGCCCCATACTGTCGCTCTTAATCATGGAACCATTTCCGAAAAAACAATTAAAAATAGAACCACTATGCTATACCATTATTCCTAGGTGAAATATTCAAACGACCCCGCCTGCTTTGAAAATTATAATTTTTTCAAAGTAAACGCTTCTGGCCCCCAGGCCCATTTTGGGTGGGGAGGAGCCGAGAGACAGGGGCTTGGACAGGCGAAAGCTCGCCTGGCAGCGGACCGCCAGCTCCATCCCAAGATTAGGCAGCCTCAGAGGCATCCATGCATGCTGCCCCTTGCTGTTATCCGCTACAAGTTTGCCTCACGATCACTCACAGCGTCACCAAGGTAGCATGCGCAACTTTCAACTATCTATAACCAACCAACCTCAGACCCCCCGCCCAGCCCCCACCCGAGGCTGGAAGCACAGAGAGGAATGGAACAGCACACATCCCTTATCAAACGAGCTGGTGTCAGGCAGAATTTTCAGGTGTTTCACCAGATACATAGTGGAAACTCGGCCCATCTGTCGCCGCCATGCTCGAGACCTGAAGTTGCAATCATAGCAGCGCAATATGAATGCCCCATACTGTCGCTCTTAATCAAGGAAGTCGATCTCCATGGCTGCCCTCCACATAGTGTCCCCTTATCAAAAGAGCTGTGTCAGGTTCATTTTTCGGTGTGTTTCACCAGATACGTTATGGAACTTGGTCACATATGTCGCCACCATGCTGTGTTATCGACTAAATATACCGTCAACCTTTTGTTCACATAGGAAATCATTTCAGCGCTTCTTGCTCACCTCCTTTGGTTCCTCTCTGCCACCCATTGGTTTGAAGCCTGAGTCCATTTAGGGTATGTCACCATGACACTCTCTAGCCTGCCGCTGCTGCCGCTGCCTCTGCATGCCGTCCCCTATAGTGTCAGGGTCAATTATTGGATGTTTTAGATGCTATCTAGCCTCATTCGGTCACTCTGTCATGGCCATGCTGTTGCCCATAATTTTGGCATAATGGTACGATTAAGCAGCCTCAGAGGCATCCATGCATGCTGCCCCTGCTGTTTCCTGTCCATTTCCGTGGTGTTTCCATCCTTTTCTGAGGTTCCCAGGTGTTTGGCCAAGCTTCCCTGTGCAGAGCCTTGGTCCCCTTGAAAAAAGCATTGGGAAAAGTTCGTCTTTTCGCTCATCTCTACTCTCGTCTAAAACATTAATGATGAGCACTGATTAAGTCCTGTCCATACAAGGCAGGTGACTGCTGTATTATGCAGTAGACAGCTGCCACTGATACCCACGATCAGTGCTGGCAGCCATTCCAGATGTTAATAACATCAATTGTGAGCACATATTGACCGTTCTGTAGTCTTCCTATATTGTCAATGTACAATAATGCTATATTGCTATATTATTACTAAACAGCGATTATACCTTCCAGGGTGCTTGAATCTAAAAAAATAAATGAAATTAAAATGTAAAAAGTAAAAAAATAATAAAACAGCCCTTGGAAAAGAAGGGAGGGAGGGAGTAAAAAATGGAAAGGGGCTGCTGCAGCAGGGGGCTAGAAGACTATATGGCTGTTGCAAAGAATATTTAACACTTATAACAGAACTGCAGTCCAGGCAAATATTACTTCACCTTAAGTCATGTAAAAATATATATTTATCTACAATCCAAAGAGATTCATATTTACAGATAGTCCCTGACTTAAAGGACATCTACCATGGTAGAGCAGTTTTACTTCTTTATACTTCTTTTATTATACCTCTATGTGCTGTGATTGCAGCAATATAGTTATAAAAATTATGCTAATCAGTCTGGGGCACTCCATCTACATCACCAGTGACTAGTCTTTTAATTTATTCACTCATTATGATACAAAGTCCCATCTGGTCTCACTCGTCCACACTGCACAGAGCAGGTGACACGTGGGACCAGGCTGGTGGAGGCCCCCACTAAATGTTGCATACATACATATCCTGCTGCTCTCCCCATTAATACATCTACATACAGCCGCCAACCCCTAGTTATCTGCATTCAGCTCCTCACCCCCAGTATTACATCTACATGCAGAAGCCAACCCTCCAGCAATACATCTACTTACACAAGGAGCATATAGGAACGCTGGAGACACACAGGAACACAGGAAAGCGTCTGGAAACGCTAATGGGCTTTAGGAGAAGCCATAGGAGATCCTAGGAGAAGATCCGGCGACGAGTGAAGGGAGGTGCCGGATTATAAGGGCGAGCCGGATTAGCGAACTCCAATCAGGAGGACGCTGGCCTTTTAAGGCTGGGAGAAGTCCGCGCGCGCTGCCTAGTGGCAAGAGTGCGTGACTGCATGCAAGGAGCGTGCGGCCTACACGCCAGGAGCCAGGAGAGGGAAGTGAAGGCAGGGGAATGGGGACCGGCAGGGAGCGGAGCAACATGGATCGCGGGAGCACCCGTGACAATACAGCTGCCTTACCCACAGTAATACATCTGCATACAGCTGCCTCACTCCCAGTAATACATCCACATACAGCCGCCAAACCCCCAGGCAAAACATCTACATACAGCCGCCTTGCCCCCAGTAATACACCTACATACAGCCACCAACCACCCAGTAATACATCTAAATATAGCCACCTAACCCCCAGTAATAAATCTATATATAGCCACCTCAGCCCCAGTAATACATCTATATACAGCCGTCAACCCCACAGTAATACATCTACATACAGCCGACTCACCCCCCCCAGTATTACATCTATATACAGCCACCAACATCCCCCCAGAAATACATCTATACAGGCAGAGACCCCCAGACAGACAGATCCCCTTCCCTAGACAGAGGCCCATGAGAATCTTGACCCTTTGATGTCGACCAAACACTGCCCATACTCTCTATGCCCTGTATCTCCTGCATTGTCACTGTGAACTGACTGTGTCTGGCTGGGAGCGATGTGCTGCAGAGAACCAGCGAGGTACCCAACGGCCAAGTACAATACTTAGACAATGTCTGACTTACATTGTCATTTGTTGGAAGCCCATCCACGGAGCAAGATGGTGGGGGCTCCGGGGTACACTCCCTGGGAGCCCCGCCTATAATTCAGGGCATGCTGGGCTGTAATAATCAGCTGTTAAGAGTTATTGAAGATACAAAGGAGTTTTATTGTTCAACTTTGTTCCAATGATAACCCAACATTCTAAAAAATCCCTTTTCAGCTCCTGAGCTACACTTTCAAAGTATATCTGTTCCAACCTACATACAAATTCAACTTAAGTACAAACCTACACAACCTATCTTGTATGTAACCCGGGATTGCCTGCATCAGTATTTGGTTTTAATTGATAGGAAAATGATAAGTAGAGCATTCCCTTCAGGTCCTCCTCTCGTCACAATGTAATGTTTCTAATGTCTTTAATAGATCAAAATATACCCTTCTCTGCCCCCTTTAGGTGCACCTCCTATTACCATGCTACGTCCAGTTTCTCAGTTAAAAGAACACATAGCTTGTTCTATTAATTTTCATCAGGATGTCTATGAATTCAATATCCCCTGCCAGGATAATTGTCATTTATGTCACTGCTGGATGGACCTGCTGAGAATGTCTTTTTGTTATCTCTCCATTCCTGTAATTTTGAGTCAATGATATCAGTGACAGATGTCTATTCTGCACATTTTATCATCATTTTCTACATGAAGTTTTTTTATTCCTCTGCGCAATGTGATTAAGTTTTATTTTTAAATGTTAATATTCTTGATTCAAAACGACTTATAATATGCCGACATAATAGATATTATGTAATACTCAAACTGTGACCATAATTGTTGTTGAAATATTTGTAAGCCACTTGGAAACTGAATTAGAAAATGCAATTTATCTGCATGGTGTATCAGAATTAATTTGCTTTGGAAATTTTTGAGATGTACATTGGTAGCCAAAAATATGCCCACGTTAGCTCCCTCTTATCTTAGCTGCTCGGAATAGCTTTTGTAGTTTTGCTTTCATATTAAAATATAAGATTCAAAAATTAAAAGAGACCTCCGGCAATCAATTCTGAGCTGCTGTTCATATGCAAAAATGCTAAAATCAAGTGCCAAAATTTGGGCCATACCTTTGTAAATAAGCACAACATTAACAAGTAGGGACCCCCACCCCAAACCTCAATACAATGACATTTACATACAGTATAGCCATCCGTGCATATTTTAAACTTGCTTCAACCAATACCTGTAGAACCAGTAGGTGGCCCCAAGTCACAGTAAGAAAAATTTTCATTATGAAACCGTAACTGAATGTTTGAGGAAAATACACTAATGTACAGTATATGCACAGAATAGACAGATGTGTCACAGGGAGCAAGGCCACATTCGTCACAAATCCATACATCATAAAGCTTTTTCTTTGGTTCTATGGAGAATTGTAGGTTATCTGGCTATACTATTTTTTTTGTTTCACTTTGGAAGCTGTCATAATGTTAAAGGGATGTTAAGAGATATATTTTGACATTCTTCTCCATTTCAATGTACAGATGAATTGATTTGGCTGTAAATCATTTCATTAACTGATGTAAAGATAGGATGATTGCAGAAATGTTAAATAGAATCTGTGTTTTGGCAAAACATCCATCTAACAAGTTGTCTTGTGGCGCTATTACTTAGTGTCTGGTCACCAGGGAAGAGGAAGGGCCAAAATATTTCAGAGATGCAAACTTCTCATGGAGAGGTCATCGTGGTGGCCAGACAAAGAAGGAAATGTGAAAAAATGTTCTATTCAGAGGATAAGTCACCAAGAGTCATTGAAATGCAGATAATCTGTTACCTCTCCAAATATGTTCGTTATAATACATCCTTTTATTTAACAAAGTCTCCAAGAAGCTCAATCCTAATAGACAAATGAGTTTCACCATTTCTATTGGCAATAGGATACTTCATTACAGTCTTATACGATTAGTATAATATTTAGTACCGGTTCAGTTATTGACACATTGGAGGATATTAATCAGAAGTCTCTATTCTAGTTTCTAATGACAACCAATCAGAGCTCTGCTTTCATTTTCCCACAGCAGTCTACAAAATGAAAGCTGACCTTTTATTGGTTGCCATGAGCAACAATTTTGCACACACACTTCTGATACATGTGAGGGTGCACATGTGCTATGCTGGGTGGTCCAATAGACTTAGCAGCATTTATTGCATAATACTAAACTGCTTCATGCTTCTCCTAATGGTTCCCAATTGTCACAGCTAGATTGCAAGAGTGTTATTAGCTTTCTCAAGCAGTGACACCAAAAGACATTGCGGCACATTTACTAAGAACAGTGAAGTCTGTACTATGTGCAGTTTACCTGTGTATAGTGTAGAGGGCGCCAGATCCACGATTTGTTTCTCATGTTCTTCATGAATCTGGCTCCCCCTGCAGAGTGAACCATTTTTTTCCGGTGCACCTTTAACATGGCGCGTGCAAGACATTTCTGTCTGACTTTCCATGTGGTGCAAGGTCCAACTGAACACTGGAATGACCCCTTTAGTGCAGAAATTTTTTGCATTGAGTATAGTGCAGTTGCGCCACAAAGTGTTGCGTGCGTCAGAAATGTGTCTTGGAGACTTCTTAAATACCTGTGCAAGCAGTTTGCACTGAAAAGAATGTGCAAAGTCTGACAGAAAACTGGCGCACGGACATACCTAAATGTGGGCCAATGTTAAAGACTAAGGATCTGAAACTCTCAAAATACAGTAGGTGATTATTAACCATTTATGGATGCAGCCTTTTTACATTCATTTTTCATTACACACCTTCAAAAATCTATAAGTTTTTCATTTTTCAGTATACAGAGTTGTATGAGGGCTTATTTCTGCGTACTTCTTAGTGATGGTATACTGGGAAGCGAGAAAAAAATCCAAATGCAGTGAAATCGGTGAAAAAGCACAATTTTCTTGTTGGCTTTGTTTTTACGACTTTCACCTCTACTTTTTTACGTGGTTCGTTACGATCATGGGGATACTAAAGTTATACAGGTTTTAATAGATTTTAAACAATGTAAACCTTGTGTACGAAAAAAAAAATCATTTGTCATCTTTTGAAGCTCATAACTTTTTCATTCTTTGGTATACAGAGCTGTGTAAAGTGTCATTTTATGCTGATGTTTTCATTGCTACCATTTTGAGGACCGTACAACCTTTTGATCTCTTCTTGTTACGTTTTTATATATGTTTCAAAATGGGGAAAAAGTGGCGTTTTAGATATTTGGGCGCTATTTTCCGTTACGAGGTTCAATGCTGGGAATAACTGTTACTATATTTTGAGAGGCCGGACATTTTGGGATGCAGTGATATCTAACATGTTTATGATTTTAGTTGTTTATTTATATATCAGTTCTAGGGAAAGGGGGTGATTTGAATTTTAGGTTTATTACTTTTTATTCAATTTTATTATTATTATTGTTTTTTTTTTCTCTATTTTTCAGACCCCCCATGATACTTTAACCTTAGGTGTCTGATTGATCCTACCATATACTGCAATACTAAAGTATGGAAATTGCACATTGTAATACATTTGTTAAAATAAGACAGCCATGACAGCTTTACAAAGACCAAAGGCTGTCATGGCAACAGATCATTGCTCCCTAATGACATCACAGGGATCGACAATCAAAACAAAGGTGGAAGTGCCCACAAGTTTATGGTTGTATCCAAGAAAAGCAAAGTATACAACATCAATCATGATAGAGACGAGTTAGAATTCTATCTGGGAAATGCTGTATTCTTGTTATTAAAATTTAATTTGAGAATTTGTCATCCTTAATATATTTAAGAATTTTGTCTTCATCAGAGTACCACTTAAAACCTTCATCATACTATTCCTGGCAAAATATATGTAATATAATTAAAATACAGTAGGTTGCAGATTCTGCTTTCTTTTATATATAACATTAAAAAATGTTCATACATTCCCCCTTTAAAATGAGAAGCTTATCTTGACACAAGAGAAAATACAGTATTCCCCTTCCCTGCTGTAGCTGTGTCAAAAGAAAATTCTCTCCCAACATTCCCACACTGCTTCTGAGATGCCAATATGTATTTTGGGAAATGTTATAATTTGTTTGTGTTGTGTTTTGAATTCCAAACTTTAGATATGGAAGGCAACAAAATAGACACATGGGGATTAGCTTAACTACAGCCTCGCAGCACCGGGGTCCTGGGTTCAAGTCCCTCCCAGGTCAGCATCTGCAAAGAGTTTGTATGTTCTCTCCGTGTTTTTGTGGGTTTCCACTGAGTCCTTCGGTTTCCTCCCACACTACAAAACATACTGGTAGGTTGATTAGATTGTGAGCCCCATGGGGACTGGGACGGATTTGGCAAGTTCTGTGCAACACTGCATAATCTGTGTGCTCTATATATAAATAAAGAAATTATTTTTATTAGCTTAGCCTTAAAGCCTCAATAATGATGTCCTTTACAGAAAAAAGGACTTGTAGATGGAAATTTCATGGTTATTTCCCTCACTAAAATATACATGGGAATTTTTAAAATTGTTGTATCATTTTTAGGTTAACCAGCAGCTGCCTTCTTGATATATGTGTATATAAGATTGTTTTTTTATAATTTAGAAGCACAGTCCTCTTTACTTGTGGCTGTTGTAAATTTGTGCCTTTTTATATGTACATATAAGAGATGGAAACAATACTGGACTACGGATGGCTGCTGCAACTAAATAACATAAAATTATTTATTATTGGGAACATTCTGTGTCCATTTACAGGGAAAACTACTAGAATGATGTATTGTATAAGGATCCAAATTTGAACTAACCGCAGCAATGTATTTGGCATAATCCACAGAATATTGCATCTACACAGCAGCAAAATTACATATACAATTTATTCACTGTACCAGGCTCAAGCATGACATAACACAAGTACAGATTTCTGTCAATAAACTCTGCCCCCCATATTGTAAAGAAATAGAATGTGACATTCTGGGGCACGTTACTGTAGCTGCTGAGCAATATTCAGATTCTGCAAACCCTTGAAATTGTCGTGTACAAGTATTGTACTCAGCTTTATAATGGGGCCATATCAGAAACTTGTGTACACTGTCTACAGCTTTTGGTATACTAATTTACAGATGACTAAAGCTAGAGATTGGTGTACTTGGATTTGTGGCAATTTATACCTCTTTACAACATAATACATATGCCTTGGATTCAACCCTTTGGTAGTATTCGGTGAGTATACAAATAGAACAATATTTTTACTAGTAGGTGCAATAACATGCAACAATGTGGAGTGGGATGAAAAGGATTGAAGGTAATAAGCAGGGGCGTAACTAGGAGGGGCTGGGCCCCATAGCATATTTCTGCACTGGCCCCCCTTTCCTCTTGGGTGGGCAGGTATATCACCTGGTCAGCACAGCAGGGGCCCGTATTACTGAACCAGGACGTCCTGTCTCTCCAGTCCACAGGGAGGGATGGGCCTGGGAGAACGGCATTCGTTAATTTTGTCTCGGCCGTCTATCCCGGGCCCCTGTGCCTCGCGGGCCCCGCCGCAGCTGTTAAGCCTCTGGTCATAAGGTTAAAAGATTAAGATTTATAAAGCATAATGGCAATTGCAGGCTATTGTGATGGCTAGTAAATTGTCCAGAATTAGATAAACATACAGAAAGACACACTTGTCCATAGGTTGTGTCTGCAATTCAGCTCCCTTGCAATTAATGGTTATGAACTGTGATACTTATTAAGCAGAATGTACTTGTAGGAGAGCTGTGCTACTGTTTCCTGACTGCAGTTGTTGGACCCCATGGGTTATCTTATCTTGTGCATAAATCATGACTAAAAACAAACGTAAAGGACATACACTCACCGGCCACTTTATTAGGTACACCATGCTAGTAACGGGTTGGACCCCCTTTTGCCTTCAGAACTGCCTCAATTCTTCGTGGTATATATTCAACAAGGTGCTGGAAGCATTCCTCAGAGATATTGGTCCATATTGACATGATGGCATTACACAGTTGCCGCAGATTTGTCGGCTGCACATCCATGATGCGAATCTCCCGTTCCACCACATCCCAAAGATTCTCTATTGGATTGAGATCTGGTGACTGTGGAGGCCATTTGAGTGCAGTGAACTCATTGCCATGTTCAAGAAACCAGTCTGAGATGATTCCAGCTTTATGTCATGGCGCATTATCCTGCTGAAAGTAGCCATCAGATGTTGGGTACATTGTGGTCATAAAGGGATGGACATGGTCAGCAACAATACTCAGGTAGGCTGTGGCGTTGCAATGATGCTCAATTGGTACCAAGGGGCCCAAAGAGTGCCAAGAAAATATTCCCCACACCACCATCACTAGCCTGAACCGTTGATACAAGGCAGGATGGATCCATGCTTTCATGTTGTTGACGCCAAATTCTGACCCTACCATCCGAATGTCGCAGCAGAAATCGAGACTCATCAGACCAGGCAACGTTTTTCCAATCTTCTACTGTCCAATTTCAATGAGCTTGTGCAAATTGTAGCCTCAGTTTCCTGTTCTTAGCTGAAAGGAGTGGCACGCGGTGTGGTCTTCTGCTGCTGTAGCCCATCTGCCTCAAAGTTCGACGTACTGTGCGTTCAGAGATGCTCTTCTGCCTACCTTGGTTGTAATGGGTGGCGATTTGAGTCACTGTTGCCTTTCTATCAGCTCGAACCAGTCTGCCCATTCTCCTCTGACCTCTGGCATCAACAAGGCATTTCCGCCCACAGAACTGCCGCTCACTGGATGTTTTTTCTTTTTCGGACCATTCTCTGTAAACCCTAGAGATGGTTGTGTGTGAAAATCCCAGTAGATCAGCAGTTTCTGAAATACTCAGACCAGCCCTTCTGGCACCAACAACCATGCCACGTTCAAAGGCACTCAAATCACCTTTCTTCCCCATACTGATGCTCAGTTTGAACTGCAGGAGATTGTCTTGACCATGTCTACATGCCTAAATACACTGAGTTGCCGCCATGTGATTGGCTGATTAGAAGTTAAGTGTTAACGAGCAGTTGGACGGGTGTACCTAATAAAGTGGCCGGTGAGTGTATATAACCACTTTAGGGATGTCAGACTGTCCAATAATTTATGCTCGTTACCTGTAGGGGATGGTTTTGCTGCTTTCAGCTAGTTTCCAGGCTCCAAAATTGCCAATAAAACAACTTTATAAACTTAGCAAATGGTACTGGAGGCGCTCCAGGTCGTGTCATCTGAACTCGTCCGCTCCATAATTTATGCATCACTCCTCTCCGTCGCAGTTCCCCAGCCTCCCGTTACGTCAGCCGGCTTGTAAGAAATCTTGTGCAGTCATGAGTACTTGTCCCTTGCGCAGCCCGCACGTTCACCAGTAGAAGCTGGAGATGATGCTATTAAAATGGCTGATACATCAGGATAGATCTCAGCTTAGGAAGAAGCTAGCAGCATGATATACATGCTATTATTTGAATTATTGTTAAAGGCTCTCCCCAGTTGTGCTAAGACTATTTTTGGCCCGGTAAGTTTGGAGTTAAGCTTTGATTCTACTTAAAAGTATGCAACCAACAGCAAATACTTTAATATCCCTAGTGATTCCAATCATTAATATCGTGTTTAGGTTATGTGAGGTATGAAAGCTTAATTTGGCTGATCATCTGCCATTTTTAACAAGGAAAGGCTACATGACCTTGTGCTATCCTTTGATTTTGCTGCACAGTCCCAGTTGCCTGACCTGAAACCTGTAGAGCAGGTCCTATTCAAAAATGCAGTTTGGGCAGTCTTTGCTCCTGTCATTGGCGTTTAAGCAAACCTTACACACCTATGACACATGGGCCAGAAACAGAGGATCGTGTGTTTGCAGCCGAGATTGTGTTCAGGTAACCTTTCTATTTTTGTCAACTGGCTCCTTAACTGGCCCCATTGGTTGGTGGGGAGAAGTGATGGTAGAAAAGATACTGAAACTTTACCCGAAAGATACTAGAAAAGTGACAGAAACTTTACCAGGCTAAGTACTCTATGGATGACCCTATTCTTTTGCGATAGTATCCAACCCCTTCATATCTGATTTTACATATTTACAAATTAATATATTTTACATAATTAGGTAGTTATTATAGTTTAACAAAAGACATCTGTCAATGATGTTCAAACAAGCAAGGAAGGGAGCGGAGGGGAAGAATTGATGTAAGTATGGGCTGTAAGGGAACACAATTCTATATTGTAATATAATCATCAATGTTATTTTGCTGTATGAAGGCATCTAAGCCCTTTTTGAAGCTATCTGCAGTCTCTACTGTGAACAGCCCCTGAGCTCAGCCATTAAAAAATTCTTATAGTAAAGAAGCCTTGTTCCTTCTGGAGATTAAACCTTTTTTCTAGTCACTGGGCGATTACTGTACCCCCCCCCCCCCATTTCCTGAACACCCTCATGACTTCTGTAATGCCATTTACAACCAATGTCCAGTCACAACAGGGCAGTTCTATTCACATGAATTCAAATGTGTGGTGGAAAGCTGGAGCAGTGGGAAAAAAACTACATTGGTGCGGGGGAATGGAGCATAATCAGTAAGATGGATGCACAAGACAGTTTATTATACTTTAATTGTTGGCCAATAATCACAGTGTTTATAACCCCATGTCTCATAAAAAATAAGCATATTTTTACACAATTTAAGCTCTTGTAGTAACACAAATGTATGCCATACTTTGAAAATGATAGAAGAAGCCTATGAAAGGAGCTGATGCAAGATGTCTTAAAGGTGACTAATGGCAAGTGCTGTCTTTACCTAGCCATAAATCCTCCTGATACAGCGAAATGGCTCATGTAGACTAGTCACACAATTCATGCATGCCTGAAGGAATCTTATATTTTACATCTCTGTGCATTACATGAGGAAATGTTCAAATATGTAAAAGGAAACAATAGCTTTTGATTGCCCCATATAAAATGACAAGCAATGCCAACTTAAAAATCCATTTTCTTTACATTTTATTTACAAAATGTATTAAAACTTTGTACACGCCTCATTAAAATGAGGCTCAGTAATCCGTCCACACATGCAGTTATATCTCTTTACAGCCATAAGTTTGCTTGGCAATTGTACTGCTCACCAATCTGCAGTTAAAAAAGGAAGTTCAAACGAAACAAATGAAACATTAAAATACAAAGAAAATATATATATATCCCAAATGTCCTACTGCTGAATTGTTGCAGTTATAGCAGGAAAATGTAAGCAATCAGTAATTTTTACATGCATTGTCTCCATTAAAAAATACCGAACATCCCTGCTTCGGTATGAAGCTCACACTCTGAAAAAGTAATGTTTCATTCATAAACGTAATTATATTTTTAACACTTTCCTTGACAGATGCTGCCACAAAATCATAGGTACTGGCTTCTCTATCACAGAAAGAGTTAAATAACATCTAGAAAACAACAGTTTTTTTTAGTATTTTCTGCACAGCATTGTTCTCCCATAATGGGATATTAATAGCATTAAGACTTTGAAAATAAAAATCACAGTTCCATTTTAAGAGAGTCCCATTTCCCAGCTGGCCTTCATGTTAAGTTACCCATAATACAATATTCTACCACGTGCTTCCAGCTGAGAAGGTATCAAAAGGCTAGTCTTAATATATATATATATTTTTGGAAATAAAGTACATTACATATCTGCATTATCATTACAAGACAGTTACAATGATGTTTAATGAAAGGTTTATATGCTGCTGATGTACGTGAGTTACATTTAGAGTTCTTCCTAGTTCTAAAGGTAGCTAAGAATGAGGAATAATAGGCAGCATGGTGGCTCATAGGTTAGCACTGGGTTCCTGGGTTTAACTCTCACTAAGCACCAACTTTACCAACTTTTCGACAGATTAATCCTTTATGTATTAGAAAAAACTTACTCCTATACTCCTTAAAAGTAATTATAAAATAATTGCCTCTTAATGAAGTTGGCCTTCGTGTTTATGAAGGAAATTTGAGAATTTTCAGCCCTAGTATAATAATGAGATTACCGATTTCTAAGCTTTGCTTTACCTAGAGCAAATGTTTAGGTAATTCATGAGCCAAGACAACATGGCTTGTTCTCATCCTCCTGGCACCCAGAACCATCGCACATCTAGTTCCCATTCCCAGCTACAACCTTGAAATAAAGTGAGGGTAATCTCTTTTTGGTGCTGCAGAATAATAACAAGTTTAATTAAAGGGCAAGTAACCAAAACTGATATTGGGTTTGAGATTCCCGGTAACTATCCTCAATTTGCATGTTGGTGAATGCAATTTCCATCTCAATACACTTTAAGAGACTATTTTTTTTTCAATTTACACTTTGAATGTTTCAGTCTGTAATTCCTAATTGTCTGAAACATAAAACAAATAACTTAATATTGTATAAAAAAAACAAATTGGTAATCAAAATAAATGGACATTTAAAGTGAACCCATAATCAGAAATTGGCCAAATAAACCATTACCAGTATGCTATCAAGCAGCCGAGCAGCTTTTAGATCATGTTTCTGATGAGGCCTGGAGTGGTGGCATCATCCAGAAAATCAACTTTGAAATGAGATGTAAATTTATTTTATGAAGTCAAGGAGGTAGAGAGTTTAAAACTGAAGTCAAGCTTTCTCTGCTTCTGAATGCCCCCTTCACTGTAATTGATGGCCCTGCGTCCAGGGAAATCATTAACCAGACATCCTGAAGTCCTCTCGTGACATCAATCACAGGGTAGAAGGTGTTTAGAGGTGGGGAGAGCTTGACTATATTAAACTCTCCACCTCCCTGACTTTATACAACCAGTTAACACCGGATTTCAAAGTTTTTTTTTTTTTTGATGAAGCGACCAAGCTGGCCCTCGAAAGAAACGTGATTGTGAAGCTGTTGAGCTGGTTGACAACATCCTGGTAATAGTGTAGTAGGCCAATTTCCTCTTTAAAGAAATGTTATGAATTGTACACATCAGTAACTTTTGTATTTCTACACCATATACATTTCTTAGATTATGGTTTTTATAAGTCTGTGAATTTCTTTAATAAGCTCCACTATAGTGTTTTATACTTGTCAGAAGTGTTTTAGTTTTGAACTGTTGACTTATTTTATGAAAATTTCCATGTTGAAATGTTTTTGATAAACTAACACAGTGACATCTTTAAAAATCGCCCATCTTACATTACTCACAAGCATAACCTGAAGGAACAAGGTTGTAATATGTGGAAATTTTGAAGTTGCATTCATTTGACGCTGACATAAGTCTATGTTTTGCATTGTGCAGTAAAACTGGAAGACATGGTATTTTGTATAGAAATAGAAAAATAGACTTTTTAAATAATGTTTTCATTATTTGTCAATTATATATTCACAATAATTTCCTTTTAGTTTGAATATTTTTATAGGTTGCCACAAAATATACCTTTCTTGTTAGTTGGCCTAGAATCTGATATGAAAAGAACAGTGTGGATCCTTATTTGAAGATAGCAATTTATATTTATTGCAGAGTGAAGTAAAGAAATGATCGTTGGTACAAATGGCTTCTGTTGTATAGTTTCTTTAAGAAGTAAAGGTAAACGTTTCAAAGACCCTGTGGAAAGGGATAAGGCCCACAATGGTTACATGAGCCAGCAAGATGGATGCAGAATACAAGGCTCTTGTTCCTTTATAACAGACTTAGGGGAAGAGTTAAGTGCCAAAAACACAGTGAAGAAAAATGATTGGGCCCTTTCCTTCTGCCTCTAGGTGATAAGAATGGCCACCACTCTGCCCTCTTGTTTTGTAAATTCTCTGCTTCTTCTGGTATTTTGTTTAAATCCACGTTTTACAACTAAGTAATATTTATCCATGACCAAGTTCACCTAAGGTTGGCCTTAAACTTTGGGCATAGTTCATAGTGTGGTTTACTGATGGTTGTTAAATTATTAAATGTTAACAAAGCTGTTATCAACCCCCATTTGACTGTATGGAATGTCTTATTCCTTGTGGCATTTATAAGAGTAGAAGTAACCTCATTGAGTGAAGGTTGAGGGAGTGGAAACAGCCTGACATTTATGTATATTGGGCCAGATCTATTGAACTGGCTGCACCATGTTTCTGTCTGGCACTAAATAGAACATCTTTGGAGCTTGCTAATGTATTTATAAAGTGTCGTGCCTGCCCCTTGCCAACAAGACAACAAAGATGTGCACCTAAAGGGGCGTGTTAGTGCTTAGTTAGAGTTTGCAACACATTTAATACAGCGACTGGACAGAATTGTGTCCCATGCTGTATGTTAAAGGTGTACTTAAAAATGATGGTGCCCAATTTCCGAGCAGTGTAGGGTGCGCCAGATAATTGAAGACCGTGCACCAGTAATAATAATATTTTGATAAGTTTTAAGTGTCTTAAAAACAAAATGTTACCAGGATATCTTTGTCTCTTGAAAGAGGGAGGAGAATATTTTAAGACTGAAAACAGTGGTCTTAGTAGGCAATGGTTAAAAAAGGGAAATAGATTGGTTACATATTTCTGATTCTGGTTTCTGTGCCATATATGACAAGTGTCTAAAGAGTTTAAAATATAGAGAGTCCTGGTACAAGATTTAAATTGTTTTATGAATTTTATGCCTAATTTAAATTTAATTTAAGAAATAAGTTACTTTAATCTGTGCTGAGCACATACAATATGCAAAACAGTAATATGTCCAGTATGACAAATATTCAGTTGAGCCTATTGTTGTATCATGGGTTATTACTTTTCTTACCCCACATAGGTATCGGTTTCATTGTCTGTGTAAAATGCCCCTTTGGTCTGTGGTACCTTCAATACTCCGTGAAGCAATGAAGCATTATATACATGCTATTATATGTTGTAAAACTTTTTCTTTCACTAGTTGCAATGGAGGCTGAACTGGACTCAAAGCAATCACTTTCACTGTGCTCTTCTACTTTATATATAACGCCTTGAAAGAACATTTTACCTAGAGCTTAAAGTAATATTGTATTGGATTGCACATTTTACAGAACACACAAGGGTCAAAGCAATTTGAGATCAGGACTGACACATTTTCATCGCATGTCAATGTATCAAGCTTTAGTACTTTAACTCCCGGGATCTTACAGCTCTGCTGTTCAGTGCTGTATTTTCTGCTTGGCTAGTATTTTACAGCAGTGTGTGTTACGGTATCTACTGCATATATGCCCTTAATTTTTTGTTATGCTGTATATGTATAGGATCGAACATTGAGACCGTTGTCTTATATATTTTATTTTTTGAATCAATGGTTGTTCTCATAGTTTGATCAATCCTTTTTGATTAGAACACATGATCTTAACTACGTAATTCCATAATCAGGTGTAAATGATATCATTATGTGGAAATTGGTTCTGCAATTACAATATTATAATATAATTATTAATATACTTTAACAAACATTTGTTTAGTTATAGACTTTTATGTGTTTTTGTTGTCAAGTGCAATGGACATTATTCTCTTAATTAAAAATACTTCAATATATACCTATAGGTTGAAATGGTGAGCTTGCCTGAATATACACGTGTGGGTTCTGAATGTGTTCATTAAAAGCAATCTTCTTTTAAAATCAGAACAACTTGTTGCTTATTGAATCAATATGTTTAAAGGAGGTTAGCATTCTGTATCTCCTAGGACCTATAGATGTCAATGTGTCCTACTTGAGGCTCCCATTATAAGCCAGAAATGCAGGTTTGGGTCATCTATTTTATGGATGCCCTTGATTGTAAGATGAGCTATATATAACCATATTTCCTTTGTAGAGGAAAATTGTATAGGCATCTGAATCACGCTTTCCGATTAAAGGGATTTTCTGTAAGAAATCAACCATTTACATATGTTCTTTTGTCACAGTATACTTATGTTCTTAAGTAATCAATTCCAGAACATTAATGACAGCAAATAAAAAGGATATATGGCTAATATTAACATTCCTTCCTTGTTGCTGTTTTGACAGGTTTACTGCATTGTGTACATTATAATAGCATATATTGTAATATCCAGATGTAATAAATTCACATACTGGCTTTTAGTTAAGATACAGACTAAATATACAGGTTTAATTTAGGATGATAAATGAAAGCTGTGAATACAGTAACCAAATAACCTCTTAATCTCAATTAGGTGGCTATCTTAGGTATAAAAATATATGTATATATAACCTGAAATAATTGTGGTTGTGTTTCTTTCACCCCTGAATGCAACATTCATATATTTTTATGAAAACAGATGATATTTTTTTTATCCTATGAACATTTTAGCTTTCGGAAGAACCCAAAAGACATGGTTAGTCCCCAGTGTAACAGAACATAACATACCACATACATAACAATAATACATAAAATGTAACACATGTGAATTTAAAAGTGCATTCACTCTACACAAACATTAAAGTCAACTTAGACACAAACCTGTTTTTCACACAACTGTAACATACTTTCATGTTTTTAGGGACTGCTATGGGGTCAGTACAAAGTCACTCCTTTCTTTCTTCTGATCTGTATTTCAATAAATAGGCCATATTAATCTAAAGCTTTTGATCCTAGTTTACAAGTCATAATAGGTCTTCTTCTTTGAGTGATTTCAATGAAACATGGACAAAATTACAGTAGAGAAAAGACAATATGAAACCTACTAAATGACTGTGTTTCTACTATGGAAAAGAGTGAATGCACCTTTAAAAAATGCATATAGAGCATCTGAGGCTCTGTAGAGTGCTAATAATCAATGGCTTTTAGAGAACTTGTTCTTTATATGAGTACATATTCTTACACGAGAATCTCGTCTTGTGGCCAGTTAAAGTTTTGTTTTTCAAGCAAAGCAATAGCATTTCAGTGATAGTTTGCATTGTTGTGAGACTCAGAATGTTCCATAAGGCACTGAAGGAAAGAAAAAAGAAATCTGTTCTTTCTATTAAAAGTTCTTTGCACCATCAGCAGTTTGTGTCATCCCCGACACCAAGGAAAGAGTTTAACTGGCTCAGGTGTTCAGGATGTAGGAGGAAGCCTCATTTTCATCATCTCACCCTATGACTTGACTCATCTCAATAGTTATCTGCAATATAATAGACATATCTTTGGTAAATAGAAGAGAATACCAGTAATTGATATTTTTATAATATTCTGCTAATATAAAAGCTTTATTGCAAACATCAAAGACAAGTAGACTAAGAATACTTCAATATAACGTATGACAATGTCAAAAATAATTGTAACTTACTCCTTAAGTTTGACAACTTTCCCCACTTTAATTCTTTTCATCATTTCATTGGCTTTGCTCCTCTAATTGTGGCACAATTGGAATATTTTCCTCTAGTCCCACCATTCCTGAGCAATCAGTACCATTGGTTAAGCAACCAATATGGTAATTAGGCTTTGTGTAGTCAAGTTGGCAGCTTTGGGTTCAAGCAGACTGCCTGGTGCCGCCCATTTGACAGTAGATATAATATTTAGCTCATTTGGTAAAAAATAAAGACATTAATTGTCCTGAAATAGTAGGGTCTAGAGTAGAAAATGTAGACTGTGAAAATTAGTGAAGTGGAACCTATTAAAGGATTAAAGAGTTGGAGTTGCTGGTTATGGCGAGAGGTGCCCTTTTGTTGTTTATTTAGTAATTATTGCTTAGAAAAAATTTTTTGGTATTGTATTGCAGTTTTTTTATGTGTTCTTTAAAAAGAGTCATAAATGGACTGTCATTAAGATAGTAATTGGGTAATGAATGCATTTATGGATTTCATATGGTCCAGCTCCTGGGCCACAGTGACAAAAACTCCTGGGCCACAGAGACAGCGTAGAAGTACAGCTGTACATGCAGTTTTGCTAGTGTTGCTTAGCCATATGAAAGAAAATAGGGTTGCTCGGTAAAAGATTCAGCCTCAAGTATATTTTAACCAGTATTGTATTCCCTTAATTTTATCAAGGGAGTCAATAATAAAGTAATAAAGTCACATTTTCCATAATAAAGGTATGTCCTAATGACAGCCTATCAATAAATATTTTTGGCAATTTCAACTTTTTTGTTTCACAAAGTGCAACAACAACTGCTACAACTGTCAACAAATGCTATATATATTGATGAGCGGACCTGTTAAAATTTGGTTTTGGCTGAGTTCAACACTAGCTGCAGTACCGTATATTCCGGCGTATAAGACGACCTGGTGTATAAGACGACCCCCCTACTTTCCTGTTTAAAATATAGAGTTTAAGATATATTCGCCGCATAAGACTACCCCTTTTCCAACGCATACAAAACACCAGTAAAAAATAAAATTATGCCCCCCTCCCAGAAGCCATAATTAATGTCCTGCCCCACCTCAGTAGCTATAATTAATGTCCTGCCCCCCAGTAGCTATAATTACTGTCCTGCACCCCCAGTAGCTATAATTAATGTCCTGCCCCCCCAGTAGCTATAATTAATGTCCTGCCCCCCTGTAGCTACAATTAATGTCCTGCCCCCCAGTAGCTACAATAAATGTCCTGCCCCCCAGTAGCTATAATTAATGTCCTGCCCCCCCAGTAGCTATAATTACTGTCCTGCACCCCCAGTAGCCATAAATAATGTCCCCCACCACCAAACAGGGCCCTATATATTTAAGCTAAATAAAAAACATAATTCTTACCTTATCCCGCTCCTCTTCGTGCTGCCTCTCATCAGGGGATCCGGCGCAGGCGACGGCTTATGACGTCACATAGCCTGCGTCAGCGATGGGGTCGATGGCGGGTAAGTAGTGTGAGGTGGGTGGGACGGGGGCGGATCGGGGGCCCGTTCTAATTTTGTATTATGACAGCTCCGTGCACTCCGTGATCCAGCGCACGGACCAGATGCAGAACAGTCCGTGCGCTGTAACAGGCAGGCCTGCGGCTGTCACAATTCAAAACATCTGCCCGCTGTGCTGCGCCAAGTTATCAGCGCAGCGCAGGGGTCAGGTGCGGGCCTCTGACTGACCGGCAGCGGAGCTTCGGTGGATCGCAGGAAAGGTGAGAAACATTACCGGCGTATAAGACGACCCCAGACCAGACAGAAGATTTTTAAGTCTTCAAAAGTCGCCTTATACGCCGGTATATACGGTATGTGTTAAAAACCTAATTTTGGGTCCCATTTGGATGCTGTCCTCCTTTGCTGTTATGGTGAAGTTACATATTGTATGCCACAATACACATACTGAACTGTCATTTAAAGGTTAATTTGTGCTATTTCAACTTTACTGACACGTTTGATAATTAAACAGATTAGCAATAGTGTACTTGCCTAACTGAGGGTAAGAATATATAGTATGCACATTTCTACCAATCACAATGTAAAGTCATTACTATAGTCAATCATACCCTTAAATTTTAACGCTTTCTGTTCCATAGACATTATAACCTTCTCTGTATGTAGCATAATTCTGGGTGCTGGTTGCAGGAGGAGGCTTAAAGTTTTGTGCATTCTTTGTAAGTTTCATTCTTTTTGATTCTGCTCGTGATTTGTAGCAGAATTCTATTAAAGCCACCATCATGGCTAGTCCAAGACCTCCAACAAGGATATAGAACACCCCTGCAACATTACTTAGACTCAGGGCGCTTGTCTTGTCCTAAGAAAAATGAACATCATTGTTAGGGTCATTGAATAAATGACAATAGATTAAAGTTTGGATCGACTTCTACCCTATATAGGCTACAAACTGAGGTAAGGCAATACACACACACATATGAGTATGAATTCCCTATAACACTATAATACACTATAATTCCCTATAATACATTACTGCATTTTTATTTTTAAATTATGAAGATTTTCAATAACACTATTTTAAAAGAATAACAATTAATACTTTGAAACACATAATATTTTACATTCTATGCATTCCATAAATTTATACATTCTGTATTTTAATCTAATAATTAGTTACTTTAAGAAAAATCATGTAAATCTCTCTACTATTCAATGTAACTATGACCTGTCATGCTTGGCCATAGCAACAAGGAACAGAGACCCAAAAGTTATGCCTCTGTGTTATAACCTTAGGGATCTGACATGCATATACCTTTATGTCACTGGATAAGGATAATTTGTAGTGAATATGTAAGAGTATTTAATGCAAACATGAACCATATTACAGATAAGCTATGGTTAATACAGTACTTGGAATTTCTAAGCTATAATCTTTTTCATGCAGATTGAAAACTTATACAGAAAAAAGATAACAGGCATAAATCCGGATATACCCTAGAAAAGCTAATCCCATAATACATCTTAATTCTCCTGAAATGTATTCATTTACTGCTTTACTGCCTTTTATCGTGTAAACTACAATATATGAAAATATAAGCATATAAAAATATAATGGATCTCAGAATTTATTAATGAAATCACTACATGAATGATCCCAAATGAATGAATCCATTTTGGGTCATTCGAGTTGTGTTTTATTAATATTTTTAATATCTTCATATATTTATTTTGCATTTGCAGAAAATATTTCAATTGACTGCACTGGCTCAACAACAGCAAGATAAGTGAATACACATTATGTATGAATGCTGATGGAGTGAGCTACGGACAGTGTCAAATACATATACTAATTAAAAAAAATTAGAATCCAAAAAGTTATTGGACTGAAATGTTTTCATGAAATATGTGGTGAAATATAATATCTCATATATTACTATTTAGCCTTCTTCATTAAAATAAAATTGATTTAAAGGAAAGTAAAAATAATATTACCATATTTTTCGGACTATAAGGCGCACAAAAAAATACTTTGATTTTCTCAGAAATTAAAGGTGCACCTTATAGTCCAGTGCACCTTATATATGAACCATACTTGCAGACAATACCTGCCTTGAACTGTGCACAGGTTTGACACCTTCTGGTCATTTATCCTTATAATTAGGTGCGCCTTATAAACTGGTGCGCCTTATAGTCCGAAAAATACGGTATTTGGGAGTAAATATTTTTTTCAGTTTTTAATTTAAAAATGTATTGTCTTTTATAGGAACAAATACTGAGATATATGGGTGAGATGAACTGAGCGGTGCTCAATGTTATTACTAAAATATAAAATTCCTACAAGTCAAGACCCTCAGGATACTTATCTATTACATGCTTTCATCCCTTTCACACAATGGGGTAGATTTACTATGTAATGTCAACAGAAGTGAAAACATTGCTGCTTTGAAGTGATGGATATTGACCCAGTATGAGATTTGTCTTCACATTTTGATACATATTTAACATGCTTGTGAAGGCTAAAAGCTATCAAATTAGTGGAATCCAATACCCAGCACTCCCACAGGTCAGTATTTCTAGCCAGTTGACAAGCGGAAACTGGCAGCTCCATTCTCTGTGTAGTGGTAGACCAGGTTACTGCAGATCAGCTCACGTTAATTTGAATTTAAGTTAAGATACAGTGGGAGTGATCTATTACCAACTTGCCTGGTTTCATTTGCAACTTTTTGAAACTTATTTGTCTTAGACAAAACTGGGACAAATACGTCTCAGCTGGGGCAAATAAGTCTCAACTTGGACTCATAAGTTTCCACTGGGACAAATAAGTCTCCACTGGGACAAATAGGTCAGAAAAGTAATAGAAATCAGTGTGGTGATAAGCCCCCAGAGATTTGAGTTCAGTTCCATTCTCTATGGATCAGTTGCTGGAGCTAAATGTCATATCCTAAACTAGTTTGATAGTAATGATCTATCTTTAGTTTAATTCGCCAATCCTGGAAAACCTGTTAAAACAATTTACCATTGGAAATTGTTTGCACTGGGATATTTTGGTCATATATTTCATGATTCCATGGGTTAATGGGTGAATATTGCTAGGTTAAAGCAAACCCAATAAAGCACCTCTTTTGTTTATAAATATACATGCTACTGTGAATATGCAACAATGACTACTTCAATAAACTGAAAAGAAGATGAGTTTTGTAGCTTTGCATGAGTACTTGCAAAATAATTGTTAAAAATGGTCATAAATCCTTAAAAATAACATTTTAAAATGTTAATAACAATAAATTCAAACTTCAAAACTAAAAAAAAATTGGGAATTGCCCCTACAAAGACTTTGCTTGATTTCATTGAAATTTGATAACGGAGACTGTCGAAACTGTGTTTTACAAAGTATTAAAGGGAACCTGTCATCAGGAGCCCTTTTTCTAGCTACTTTATGTCCCCATGGAGAATAGTGTACACATTGGAAAATGCCAGTTTTATTATAAAAACATAAATCCTGAACTGTAGACATTGATGACAAGATACAATGACTTCAAAACAGGAAAGTATAGGCAACTAGTTAGATTGGAGATTGCTTTTGCAAGCATTTTTTTGATATAGCATCTCACCTAACCAAAAATTTCCTGTGATAAGGAATACTGTATGTGTTGATATAGTTTATTGTTATTGATGCAGTTCGACTGTATCTCAAGCAGCACTAATCACTATTAGTATAAGATATAGATAGCATAGCTAAATTATGTTGCACAAGAATTGATATTGGGGCAAAAAGATGTTATATTTAGGAAATATTTTATTTGAAGGTCCTTCAAATTCAAACTCTTTTTGCTCAGGAATATAGAACAAAATTTAATGTTACGTTAAAGAAATGTTAAACAATTTATACAGATGATTGATAGTTGGCTATACTATCTCAGAACTCTTTGATCGGTTGTGATTTAAAAGTGGACTTTGCAACTGGCGCATACTGCCCTTTCTTCCAAACCTATGAGCTTGCACTTGCTACAGCACTGCTGTAAGTTAAGTTGGGAAACAGATCCTAAGTTAAGATTTAAGATGTTATAGTCTTCTGTATTTACTTGCATAAAACTGTACAGCTGTGTCTAACAATATGTGTTCTGCAAAATCTTGAAAGTTTCCCCATCACATCCACTGGGTGGGCACAGAAAACATATAGCATGAATGTCTTCTGAGAAACAAAATTATGTTTTATTTCAAAGGTCATGACTTGCCACTTATTCTGCTATCTCTAAAACCAAAAGTACAGGTACAAATCCATACATGGATCACCATTTTCATAGAAAATTCATTATAGGCCCACTGCTCACTGTCCACTTAAAACTGTTATTTGTGTTTTATATTATTTGAATTAAGTCATTCCTTTTCAGCAGGGTGTAGCACAATATGATAAATACTGTGCCACTATTAAACCCAAGGATGGCCAAAGGATATGCTACAAGATTAAGAGGTATTTTTAAAGAGGCAACCTCACAGTCTGGAGGTGAACTACTTTTGCCATATTTTTTGGGAAAGATTTACTTCCAGTGGCTACTCCACGCCCCAGTAGCCGCATAAAAAAATTTACATATGCCTCCAATAAAGTTTTGTAAAAGACACCCGGGAGGTGAGGATTAGCCCAAAAAAGGCCTATCCTCACGTCCCATTCATCCACCTACCACCCCTTCTACCTTTATAGGTAGAATCGGGGTGGTAGGTTCCCTTTAAGTTATCCTTGTTGATATTACTATGTAGACTTTTCAATGTAATATTTTGTTATTAGAAGATGTTTACTAAGCTTTGTCTGCTGGGTGTAATTGATGGTTCTCAGTGATGTTAAGATCTGGGATCATCATGGATTAGTAAATCTTCCCCATTGAGTTTAAAGAGATGACTGTGATTCTTGCTTTGTCAGTGTCCACTGGTTTTTAATATTTCTGGACTGTGCTTTAAAAGAAATAAAACTGTGTGCATGAAGGGTGAGTCAGAATGGGACTTCTAATCAATTCAAAAGACCTTCTGCGACTGACCTTACTTCCGGAGTCCTTGGCTCCACATTCACCCTTATCGTACCACCATTTGTTTTTCAGCTTGTCTAAGATGCCTTGTTCACTGAGTTTCAATACTGCAAGGTTTACGGGAGTTCTTCACGTGGGAAATAACATAAATAACATTATATTATGTTATTTTATGTTATTCAATCTTAAAACTATTTTCATACTATACAAAGCGATAAAGCAGGGACCCTGGACACAAAGATCTTGAACTGCAGGCAACCTGAATATCACCTTAGTTTTAACACTACAAGTGACACTAAATTACCAGGTCCTGCCTATATCGCTTTGAGTAATCGGCACACACTGTTAAAGGAATAACAGAAACTAATAATAAATTGACACCATACTGTGCTTAGAAAGAATTAGGTCATTTTTAGGATGAATGTAAGGATCAGCCAGGATATCTTTTCCACTGAGAGATTTACAGAATATTAATTGTATTAGCATGTTCTGTTCTGTCGTCTCTTAGGTAACCATTTCAATCACAATAGCCAAATTACTTTTTCAAAATCATAATTTTCTGTATTATTGTCTATTAATCAAAAGGCTGCTGTCCCTGAACTCTCTGCTGTATTGGAGGTTCATACAAATAAACATATTAAAGTAGAAAACAATGTACCAAATAAGTCTCCAGACTTGGAGTATATTCACACAGCTTGCAAAGTTCCCGCTCTGAAACTGCCCAGGATAAGGGAGGACTCTGATAGTTTCTGCATTACAATCAATGCAACTTCGATGTGCACCAGAAATGTTGCAAAAAAACATACCTAAAAGGGGTTGTATGGGATTTTAAAAACATGGATACTTTCTTTTAAAAATAACAACACACTTTTTCACAGATTTCTAAATATTATTGCACCTTAGACCCAATCAAATCATCATAGCCAAAATGTGAAACCACGCAACCCAGGGATTTAGCATTACAGCCTTGCAACGCAAGGCTGGGGTCCTGGGCTCAAGTCCCATCCAGGTCAACATCTGCAAAGAGTTTGTATGTTCTCTCAGTGACTGTGTGGGTTTCCTCTTTGTCCTCCGGTTTCCTCCCACACTCCAAAATATACTGGTAGGTTGATTAGATTGTGAGCTCCAAGTACAGGGACTTATTTGGCAAGTTCTGTGCAGCGCTGCATAATCTGTCTGCGCTATATACCGTATATACTCGTGTATAAGCCGAGGGGACGTTTTTCAGCACATTTTTTGTGCTGAAAAACTCGGTTTATACACGAGTATATACGGTATATAGAAGGGGATTGTGTCACACGTGATTGGATTTTGGCGGAATCGCTCTGGCCTTCATGTGACAGAAATCAGGCGGCGGGCCATTGTACGATCCAACGGATTCAAACTAAGTGCAGGATTTAACTTAAAAATTACAAAATACTGACATTTAAAGTGAACGCCATAAATCAAAAATTGGCCAAATAAAAACCATTCAAAGTATGCTATCAAGCAGCCGAGGCAAGCTTTAGATCATGTTGTTCTGATGAAGGCCTGGAGTGGTGGCCATCATCCAGAAAATCAACTTTTGAAATGATTGTAAATTTATTTTAGAGTCAGGAGGTTGAGGTTTCAAACACTGAAGTCAAGCTTTCTCTGCTTCTGACCCCATGTCACGTCTTGCCTTTCCCTCGGCTAGTGATGGCCTGCGTCCGACAATCATTACACCAACTGATCCTTATTCCTCTCCCTTGCACATCAAATCCATTTTAGTAACTGTTTAAGGTGGGAAGCTTGACTATATTACCCCTCCACCTCCCTGACTTTATCAACCAGTTACCACCAGAGAAATCCAAACCAATTGCTCCATCCATTTGGAACCCTAAGACGCGATCAAAGTTTTTTGGCACCAGCTGGCCGAAGAAACGTGATTGTGAAGCTTTGAATCTGGTTTTTCAAAGCATCCTGGTTAATACTGTGTAGGGCAATGTCTCTTCTAAAGAAGTTTGAATGTACACACATCCGCTTTTGTATTTCTACACCATATACATTTTCTTAGATTAGTGTTGTTTATAAGTTTGAGAATTTCGTTTAATAGCTCCCTATAGTGGTTTTATACTTGTCAGAAGTGTTTTAGTTTTGTAACTGTTGACTTATTTTTTTAAAATTTCCATGTTGAATGTTTTTTTGATAAACTAACACAGCTGACAGTCGTTTTAAAATCGCCCCTCTATTCTGTCCTCACATAACCTAACATGACAAGGTAACCTTATGCGGTTGTCCGTCGTTTGGCCTTTCGTGCCCCAAGTTAGCTGTTTTGCCCCGCCTGATTCGTGGCTTCAGTACAAACCTGGCAACATGGTATTTGGTATAGAAATAGAAAATAGACTTTTAAATAATGTTTTCATTATTTGTCAATTATACCTATCACAATAATTTCCTTTTAGTTTGATATTTTTATAGGTTGCCACAAAATATACCTTTCTTGTTTAGTTGGCCTAGAATCTGATATGAAAAGAACAGTGTGGATCCTTATTTGAAGATAGCAATTTATATTTATTTGCAGAGTGACGTAAAGAAAGATCTTGGTACAAAATGGCTTCTGTTGTATAGTTTCTTTAAGAAGTAAAGGTAAACTTTCAAAACCCTGTGGAAAGGATAGGCCCACAATGGTACATGAACCAGCAAGATGGATGCAAATACAAGGCTCTTGTTCCTTTATAACAACTTAGGGGAAGAGTTAAGTGCCAAAAACACAGTGAAGAAAAATGATTGGGGCCCTTTCCTTCTGGCCTCTCTGTGTGTATAGAATTCCCCCACTCTGCCTCACTTTTTGTATTTGGTTCTACTTTTTTTTATTGTTTAAATCCACGTTTTACAACAAGTAATATTTATCCATGACCAAGTTCCCTAAGTTGGCCTTAAACTTTGGGCATAGTTCTATGTGGTTTACTGATGGTTGTTATAATTAAATGTTAACAAAGCTGTTATCACCCCCATTTGACTGTAATGGAATGTCTTATTCCTTTTGGCATTTATAAGAGTAGAAGTAACCTCATTGAGTGAAGGTTGAGGGAGTGGAAACAGCCTGTACTTTATTAATTTGGGCCAGTATCTATTGAACTGGCTGCACCATGTTTCGTCGGCACTAAATAGAACCCACTCTTGTGGAGCTTGCTATACTGTTATGTATAAGTGTCGTGCCCTGCCCCTTGCCAACAAGACACAAAGATGGTGCACCTAAAGGCGTGTTAGTGCTTAGTTAGAGTTTGCAACACATTTAATACAGGCGACTGGACAGAATTGTGTCCCATGCTGTTATGTTAAAGGTGTACTGAAAAATGATGGTGCCCAATTTCCGAGCAGTGTAGGGTGCGCCAGATAATTGACAGACCTGCACCAGTAATAATAATATTTGATAAGTTTTAAGGTGTCTTAAAAACAAAATGTTACCGATGATATCTTTTGTCTCTTAAAGAGGTGAGTGAGAATATTTTAAGACTGAAAACAGTGGTCTTAGTAGGCAATGGTAAAAAAGGAAATAGATTGGTTACATATTTCTGATTCTGGTTTCTGTGTGCCATATATGACAAGTGTCTAAAGATTTTAAAATATAAGAGTCCTGGTAAAACAAGATTTTTGTTTTTAGTTTTACTGCCTCAGTTATTCCTTTTACTTGTGCTGAGCACATACAATATGCAAAACATAATATGTCCAGAGACAAATATTCAGTTGAGCCTATTGTTGTATATCATGGTTTAATTACTTTCTTACCCCACATAGATCAGGTTTCATTGTCTGTAAAGCCCCCTTTGGTCGTGTCCTTCAATGCTGGAAGCATGAAGCATTATATCATGCTATTATATGTTGTAAAACTTTTTTCTTTCACTAGTTGCAATGGAGGCTGAACTGGACTCAGCAATCACTTTCACGTGCTCTTCTACTTTATATATAACGCCTTGAAAGAACATTTTACCTGAGCTTAAATATATGTTGGATTGCACATTTACAGAACACACAACGGTGTCAATACAATTGAGATCAGGACTGACACATTTTCATCCGCATGTCAATGTATCAAGCTTAGTACTTTTAACCTCCGGGTTCCATCTTTCATCTGTCTGTTCATGTTTCTTTCTTGCTTTGCTAGTTTTTACATCGTTTTTATACGTTGACGATACTCATCTGCATATATGCCCTTACTGTTTTTTTGTTTTCTATAATGTATAGATCGAACATTGAGACGTTTCTTATATATTTTATTTTTTGAATCAATGGTTGTTCTCATAGTTTGATCAATCCTTTTTGATTAGACCATGATCTAACTACGTAATTCCATAACAGTGTAAATGATATCTTATGTGGAAATTGGTGTCTGCAATTACATATTATAATATAATTATTAATATACTTTAACAAACATTTGTTTAGTTATAGACTTTTATGTGTTTTTTGTTGTCAAGTGCAATGGACATATTCTCTTAATAAAATACTTCAACTATATACCTATGGTTGAAATGGTGAGCTTGCCTGATATACCACGTGTGGGTTCTGATGTGTTCATTAAAGCATAGCTTCTTTTAAAATCATAGAACAACTTGTTGCTTATTGAATAATATGTTTAAAGGAGTTTAAGCATTCCGTATCTCCTAGGACCTAAGAATGTCAATGTGTCCTACTTGAGGCTCCCATTATAAGCCAGAAATGCAGGTTTGGGTCATCTATTTTATGGTTGCCCTTGATTGTAAGATAGCTATATATACCCAATTTCCCTTTGTAGAGGAAAATTGTTAGGCATCTGAATCAACCCTTTCCGATTAAAGGGATTTTCTGTAAGAACCAACCATTTACATATGTTCTTTTGTCACAGTAATACTATGTTCTTAAGTATCAATTCCAGAACTTAATGACAGCAATAAAAGGAATATGGCTAATATTAACATTCCTTCCTTGTTGCTGTTTTGACAGGTTTACTGCATTGTGTACATTATATAGCTCATATTGTAATACTCCAGATGTTAATAATTCACATACTGGTTTTAGTTAAGATACGACTAAATATAACAGTTTAATTTAGTGATAATGAAAAGCTGTTGAATACAGTAACCAAATAACCTCTTAATCTCAATTAGGTGGCTATCTTAGGTAAAAATATATGTATATATAACCTGAAATAATTGTGGTTTGTTTGTTTCTTTCACCCCGTGAATGCAACCATTCATATTTTTTTATGAAAACAGATGATATTTGTTTTTATCCTATGATTTTAGCTTGTTTCGGAAGAACCCAAAAGACATGGTTATCCCCAGTGTACAGAACTAACATACCACATACTAACATAATACTAAAATGTAACACATGTGAATTTAAAAGTGATCTCACTCTACACAACTTAAATCAACTTAAGACACAACCTGTTGTTCACACAACTGTAACATACTTTCATTGTTTTAGGGACTGCTATGGGGTCCGTACAAAGTCAACTCCTTTCTCTTCTCGATCTTATTTCAATAATATGCCATATAATCTAAAGCTTTTGATCCTAGTTTACAAGTCATAATAGGTCTTCTTCTTTGAGTGATTTCATGAAAATGACAAAATTACAGTAGAGAAAAGACAATATTGAAACCTACTAATGACTGTGTTCTACTATTGAAAAGAGTGAATGCACCTTTAAAAAATGCATATAGAGCATCTGAGGCTCTGTAGATGCTAATAATCAATGGCTTTTAGAGAACTTTGTTCTTTATATGAGTACATATTCTTACACGAGAATCTCGTCTTGTGGCCAGTTAAAGTTTTGTTTTTCAAGCAAAGCACTAGCATTTCAGTGATATGTTGTTGTTGTAGACTCAGAATGTTCCATAAGGCACTGAAGGAAAGAAAAAAAATCTGTTCTTTCTATTAAAAGTTCTTTGCACCATCAGCGTTTGTGTCATCCCAATACAACCAATTAGAGATAGTTTTAACTGCTCATTGTTCAGATGTACTGGAACCTCATTTCTCACTCACCCTTTACTGACTCATCTCAATAGTTATCTGCAATATAATAGACATATCTTTGGTAATATAGAAGATACAGTAATTGTATATTTTTATAATATTCTGCTAATATAAAAGCTTTATTGCAAACATCAAAGACAATTAGACAAGAATACTTCATATAACGTTACATGTCAAAAATATATGTAACTCTCTCGCTTAGGTTTGACACCTTTTCCCCACTTTTTTCTTTTCATCATTTCATTGGCTTTCTCCTCTAATTGTGGCACAATTGGAATATTTCCTCTAGTCCCAACCACATTCCTGAGCAAATCAGTACCATTGGTTATAGCAACATATGGTAATTAGGCTTTGTGTAGTCAGTTGGCAGCTTTGGGTTCAAGCAGACTGCCTGGTGCCCGCCAGTTGACAGTAAATATAAATATTTAGCTCATTTGGTAAAAAATAAAGACTTAATTGTCCTGAATAGTAGGGTCTAAGTAGAAATGTGACTGTGAAAATTAGTGAAGTGGAACCTATTAAAGGATTAAGAGTTGGAGTTTGCTGTTCTGGCGAGAGGTGCCCTTTTGTTGTTTATTTAGTAATTATTGTCTTAGAAAAAATTTTTTGGTATTGTATTGCATTTTTTTATGTGTTCTTTAAAAGAGTCATACTGGACTGTCATTAAGATAGTAATTGGGTAATGACGCATTTATTGGATTTCATATGTCCAGCTCCTGGCCAGTGACAAAACTCCTGGCACAGAGACAGCGAGAAGTACAGCTGTACATGCATTTTTGCTAGTGTTGCTAGCCATATGAAGACATAGGGTTGCTCGGTAAAGATTCACCTCAAGTATATTTTAACCATATTGTATTCCCTTATTTAATCAGGGAGTCAATATAAAGTAATAAAGTCACATTTTCCATAATAAAGGTATGTCCTAATGACAGCCATCATATATTTTTGGCAATTTCAACTTTTTTGTTTCACAAAGTGCAACACAATGCTACAACTGTCAACAAATGCTATATTATTGATGAGCGACCTGTTAAAATTTGGTTTGGCTGGTTCAACACTAGCTGTCAGTACCGTATATTCCGGCTTATAGACGACCTGGTGTATAAGACGACCCCCCCTACTTTCCTGTTTAAAATATAGAGTTTAAGATATTTCGCCGCATAACTACCCCTTTTCCAACGCATACAAAACACCAGTAAAAAATAAATTATGCCCCCCTCCCAGAAGCCATATTAATGTCCTGCCCCACCTCAGTACTATATTAAGTCCTGCCCCCCATAGCTATAATTACTGTCTGCACCCCCAGGTAGCTATAATTAAATGTCCTGCCCCCCCCCCCATACTATTACGGTCCTGCCCCCCCAGTAGCCATAATTAATGTCCTGCCCCCCCCCCATAAAAAGCTATAATTAATGTCCTGCCCCCCCCCCAGTAGCTATAATTATGTCCTGCCCCCTGTAGCTATAATTACTGTCCTGCACCCCAGTAGCTATAATTAATGTCCTGCCCCCCACGTAGCTAATTAATGTCCTGCCCCCCTGTGCACAATTAATGTCCCTCCCCCCGTAGCTCCAATAAATGTCCGCCCCCACGTACTATAATTAATGTCCTGCCCCCCCAGTAGCTATAATTACTGTCCTGCACCCCTAGCCATAAATAATGTCCCCCACCACAAACAGGGCCCTATATATTTAAGCTAAATAAAAACATAATTCTTACCTATCCCCGCTCCTCTTCTTGCTGCCTCTCATCAGGGGATCCGCGGCAGCGCCGGCTTATGACGTCACATAGCCTGCGTCAGCGATGGGGTCGATGGCGGTAAGTAGTGTGAGGTGGGTGGGACGGGGCGGTCGGGGCCCGTTCTAATTTTGTATATGACAGCTCCGTGCACTCCGTGATCCATGCGCACGGACCAGATGCGAACAGTCCGTGCTCTGTACAGGCAGGCCTGCGCTGTCACAATTCAAACATCTGCCCGCTGTGTGCTGCGCCAAGTTATCAGCGCAGCGCAGGGGTCAGTGCGGGCCTCTGACTGACGCAGACGGAGCTTCGTGGATCCAGGAAAGGTGAGAACCATTACCGCGTATAAGACGACCCCAGACCAGACAGAAGATTTTTAGTCTTCAAAAGTCGCCTTATCCCGTTAATTTACGTTATTGTTAAACAAAACCTAATTTGGGTCCCATTGGATGCTGTCCTCCTTGGCTGTTATGGTGAAGTTTACATATTGTATGCCACAATACACTACTGACTGTCATTTAAAGGTTCTTTGTGCTATTTCAACTTTACTGACCTTTGATAATTAAACAGATTAGCAATAGTTACTGCCCTAACTGAGGGTAAGAATATATAGTATGCACATTTCTACCAATCACAATGTAGTCATTACTATAGTCAATCATACCCTTAAAATTTTAACGCTTTCTGTTCCATAGACATTATAACCTTCTCTGTCTGTAGCATAATTCTGGTGCTGGTTGCAGGAGGAGGCCTTAAGTTTTGTGTGCATTCTTTGTTTTTCATTTCTTTTTGATTCTGCTCGTGATTTGTAGCAAATTCTATTAAAGCCACCATCATGGCTATTCCAAGACCTCCAACAGGATATAGAACACCCCTGCAACATTACTTAGACTCAGGGCGCTTGTCTTGTCCTAAGAAAAATGACATCTTGTTGGGTCATTGAATAAATGACAATAGATTAAAGTTTGGATCGACTTCTACCCTATATAGGCTACAAACTGAGGTAGGCAATACACACACACATATGATATGAATTCCCTATAACACTACATAATACACTATAATTCCCTATAATACTACTTAACTGCATTTTTTTATTTTTAAATTTAAGATTTTCAATAACACTATTTTAAAGAATAACAATTAATACTTTGAACACATAATATTTTACATTCTATGCTTCCATAAATTTAACATTCGTATTTTAATCTAATAATTAGTTACTTAAGAAAATCAATGTAAATCTCTCTACTATTCAATGTACTATGACCTTGTCATGCTTGGCCTAGCACAAGACAGAGACCCAAAAGTATGCCTCTGTGTATAACCTTAGGATCTGACATGCATATACCTTTTTTATGTCACTGGATAAGGATATTTGTAGTGAATATGTAAGAGTATTTAATGCAAACATGAACATATTACAGATAAGCTTGGTTTACAGTACTTGGAATTTCTCGCTATATCTTTTCATGCAGATTGAAAACTTATACAGAAAAAGATACAGGCATAAATCCGGAATACCCTAGAAAAGCTAATCCCATAAACATCTTAATTCTCCTGAAATGTATTCATTTACTGCTTACTGCCTTTTATCGTGTAAACTACAAATATATAACATATAAAGCATATAAAATATAATGGATCTCAGAATTATTAATGAATCACTACATGAATGATCCCAAATGAATGAATCCTTTTGGGTCTTCGAGTTGTGTTTTTATAATATTTTTATTCTTCATATATTTATTTTGCATTTGCAGAAAATATTTCAATTGACTGCACTGGCTCAACAACAGCAAGATAAGTGAATACACATTATGTATGAATGCTGATGGAGTGAGCTACGACAGTGTCAAATACATATACAATTAAAAAAATTAGAATCCAAAAAGTTTTGGACTGAATGATTTTCATGAAATATGTGGTGAAATATATATCTCATTAGTTACTATTTAGCTTCTTTCATTAAAATAAAATTGATTTAAAGGAAGTAAAAATATATTACCATATTTTTCGGACTATAAGGCGCACAAAAATACTTTGATTTTCTCAGAAATTAAAGGTGCACCTTATAGTCCAGTGCACCTTATATATGAACCATACTTGCAGACAATACCTGCCTTGAAACTGGCACAGGTTTGACACCTTCTGGTCATTTATCCTTATAATTAGGTGCGCCTTATAACTGGTGCGCCTTATAGTCCGAAAAATACGGTATTTGGAGTAAAATTTTTTTCAGTTTTTAATTTAAATGTATTGCTTTTTATAGGAACAAATACTGAGATATTGGGTATTGGGATGGGATGTATATGATATTAGTTATATAATGGTGTTGTAGTTGGTGGTGTGGATGGGGGTCTAGGGGAGAGCGTGAAAATGTGGGGGGGAGGAATTCATCTAAAGCGGAGATGGGACGAGCGGTCCCCACATTCTGTCGTTCCGTATTTTCCTTTTTCTTGGGCTGACGCTGGGTGCAGGATCGGCGGTGGTGGGTTGGAACTAGTCTGTATGCTCAACACGTGATTGTGGTTCCATCCCCCCTAAGTGGGACTTATGTCCAGCTTTATTAACCGTCGGTAGTCTCTCTGAATTACCATCTGTCTTTCGTTTCTGTATTGGGGAGAATCTCTGTATTCAATGGGTCCTTTGCTGGCTCTCTGTGGTTTGCTCTCTTTTGGTGCTCCTCTGTCTTCTCTCTTCTCTATCTTCACTTCTCTCTATCTTTCTTGGTGTTTTTATGTATCTGTCTTGAAAATCTTCTTTTGTCTCTACTAGTTCCTAATAGCTTCTTGTTCTTCTACTATCTTTGAAAATCCTTCTGTCTTGTAGTTCGTGTGTGGTTTTATCATGGGGGCGAGCTCTCTGAAGCGCCGTTCTAGTGTTTTCTACTTCAGGCTCTTTTCTATGGGTGAGTGAAGTCCTTTATTAAATCTCTCCTCTACTGGGGAGTGCTCCTTGTAATTAAAACTGCAATAACATGTTGATGGACTAGTTTGCTTGCGAACGAAGGTAGAAGAATTAGACTGTAAATAAAGTGAGATGTGTGAAAATAATATCTTTCTTTGTAGTGGCTGTTCTGGCTTGTTGCTTAGCTTTTCGGTGTTATGTTTTGTTTTTTCTTGGGTTTTCTGCTTCCCTGCCTCTTTTCTCCTTTTTCTTCCTCCCCCCTCGCCCCTTCCTCCCCATTCCCGCCCCTCCTGCTCCTTCTCTTTCCCTCTTTTCCTCCCTTCCCCCCCCTTTTTTCGCTTTCCTCTTCCTTGTCCCGCTCTCTTTCCCCCCCTTTCGTCTGCTTTGTGGGCTCTTTCATTCCCCAGTATGAGATTTGTCTTCACATTTGATACATATTTAACTGCTTGTGAAGGCTAAAGCTATCAAATTAGTGGGAATACCAATCCCAGCACTCCCACAGGTCAGTATTCTAGCCAGTTGACAAAGCGGAAAACTGGCAGCTCCCATTCTCTGTGTAGTGGTAGACCAGGTTACTGCAGATCAGCTCACGTTAATTTGAATTTAAGTAAGATACAGTGGGAGTGATCTATTACCAACTTGCTGGTTTCATTTGCAACTTTTAACTTATTTGTCTTAGACAAAACTGGGACAAATACGTCTCAGCTGGGGCAAATAGTCTCAACTTGGACTCATAAGTTTCCACTGGACAAATAAGTCTCCACTGGACAAATAGGTCAGAAAGTAATAGAAATCAGTGTGGTGATAAGCCCCAGAGATTTGAGTCAGTTCCATTCTCTATGGATCAGTTGCTGGAGCTAAATGTCATATCCTAAACTAGTTTGATAGTATGATCTATCTTTGTTTAATTCGCCAATCCTGGAAACCTGTTAAAACAATTTACCATTGGAAATTGTTTCACTGGGATATTTGGTCATATATTCATGATTCATGGTTAATGGGGAATATTGCTAGGTTAAAGCAAACCCAATAAAGCACCTCTTTTGTTTATAAATATACATGCTACTGTGAATATGCAACAATGACTACTTCAATAAACTGAAAAGAAGAGTTTTGTAGCTTTCAGAGTACTTGCAAAATAATTGTTTAAAAATGGTCATAAATCCTTAAAATAACATTTTAAAATGTTAATAACAATAAATTCAAACTTCAAAACTAAAAAAAAATTGGGAATTGCCCCTACAAAGACTTTGCTTGATTTCATTGAAATTTGATAACGGAGACTGTCGAAACTGTGTTTTACAAAGTATTAAAGGGAACCTGTCATCAGGAGACCTTTTCTAGCTACTTTATGTCCCCATGGAGAATAGTGGTACACATTGGAAAATGCCAGTTTTTATAAAACATAAATCCGAACTGTAGACATTGATGACAAGATACAATGACTTCAAAACAGGAAAGTATAGGCAACTAGTTAGATTGGAGATTGCTTTGCAAGCATTTTTTTGATAGCATCTCACCTAACCAAAAATTTCCTGTGATAAGGAATACTGTATGTGTTGATATAGTTTATTGTTATTGATGCAGTTCGACTGTATCTCAAGCAGCACTAATCACTATTAGTATAAGATATAATAGCATACTAATTATTTGCACAAGAATTGATATTGGGGCAAAAAGATGTTAATTTAGGAAATATTTTATTTGAAGGTCCTTCAAATTCAAACTCTTTTTGCTCAGGAATATAGAACAAATTTAATGTTACGTTAGAAATGTTAAACAATTTATACAGATGATTGATAGTTGGCTATACTATCTCAGAACTCTTTGATCGGTGTGATTAAAATGGACTTTGCAACTGGCGCATACTGCCCTTTCTTCCAAACCTATGAGCTTGCACTTGCTACAGCACTGCTGTAAGTAAGTTGGGAAACAGATCCTAAGTTAAGATTTAAGATGTTATAGTCTTCTGTTTACTTGCATAAAACTGTACAGCTGTGTCTAACAATATGTGTTCTGCAAAATCTTGAAAGTTTCCCCATCACATCCACTGGGTGGGCACAGAAAACATATAGCATGAATGTCTTCTGAGAAACAAAATTAGTTTTATTTCAAAGGTCATGACTTGCCACTTATTCTGCTATCTCTCTAACCAAAGTACAGGTACAAATCCTACATGGATCACCATTTTCATAGAAAATTCATTATAGGCCCACTGCTCACTGTCCACTTAAAACTGTTATTTGTGTTTTTATTATTTGAATTAAGTCATTCCTTTTCAGCAGGGGTGTAGCACAATATGATAAATACTGTGCCACTATTAAACCCAAGGATGGCCAAAGGAATATGCTACAAAATTAGAGGTATTTTAAAGAGGCAACCTCACAGTCTGGAGGTGAACTACTTTTGCCATATTTTTTGGGAAAGATTTACTTCAGTGGCTACTCCACGCCCAGTAGCCACGTTACTCCGCCTACCATTTAATCTTTGGCGCGCAGCTCCTCGTAGCTGCGCGCCCTCGTCCTGGTCCCCTGCGTTCTGCGCATGCCGCAGCCGAAGAACGCAGGGGACCAGGATGAGGGAGCGCCGAAGATTAAATGGTAGGCGGAGTAACGTGGCTACTGGGGCGTGGAGTAGCCGCGACTAGTAGCCTCCATGCCCCAGTAGCCGCATATAAAAATTTACATATGCCTCAATAAAGTTTGTAAAAGACACACCGGGAGGGTGAGGATTGCCCAAAAAAGGCCTATCCTCACGTCCCATTCATCCACCTACCACCCCTTCTACCTTTATAGGTAGAATCGGGGTGGTAGGTTCCCTTTAGTTATCCTTGTGATATCTATGTAGACTTTTCAATGTAATTTTGTTATTAGAAGAGTTTACTAAGCTTTGTCTGTGGGGTGTAATTATGGTTTCTCAGTGATGTTAAGATCTGGGATCATCATGGATTAGTAAATCTTCCCATTGAGTTTAAAGAGATGACTGTGATTCTGCTTTGTCAGTGTCCACTGGTTTTAATATTTCTGGACTGTGCTTTAAAGAAATAAAACGTGTGCATGAAGGGTGAGTCAGAATGGGACTTCTAATCAATTCAAAAGACCTTCTGCGCGACTGACCTTACTTCCGGAGTCCTTGGCTCCACATTCACCCTTATCGTACCACCATTTGTTTTTCAGCTTGTCTAAGATGCCTTGTTCACTGATTTCAATACTGCAAGGTTTACGGGAGTTCTCACGTGGGAAATAACATAAATACATTATATTATGTTATTTTAGTTATTCAATCTTAAAACTATTTTCATACTATACAAAGCGATAAAGCAGGGACCCTGGACACAAAGATCTTGAACTGCAGGCAACTGAATATCACCTTAGTTTTACACTACAAGTGACACTAAATTACCAGGTCCTGCCTATATCGCTTTGAGTAATCGGCACACCTGTTAAAGGAATAACGAAACTAATAATAAATTGACACCATACTGTGCTTAAAGAATTAGGTCATTTTTAGGATGAATGTAAGGATCAGCCAGGATATCTTTTCCACTGAGAGATTTACAGAATATTAATTGTATTAGCATGTTCTGTTCTGTCGTCCTTAGGTACCATTTCAATCACAATAGCCAAATTACTTTTCAAAATCATATTTTTCTGTATTATTGTCTATTAATCAAAAGGCTGCTGTCCTGAACTCTCTGCTGTATTGGAGGTTCATACAAATAAACATATTAAAGTAGAAAAACAATTACCAAATAAGTCTCCAGACTTGGAGTATATTCACAAGCTTGCAAAGTTCCCCTCTCTGAAACACTGCCCAGGATAAGGGAGGACTCGATAGTTTCTGCATTACAATCAATGCAACTCGATGTGCACAGAAATGTTGCAAAAAAACATACTATAAAGGGGTTGTATGGGATTTTAAAAACATGGATACTTTCTTTTTAAAAAATAACAACACACTTTTCACAGATTTCTAAATATTATTGCACCTTAGACCCAATCAAATCATCATAGCCAAAATGTGAAACCACGCAACCCAGGGATTTAGCATTACAGCCTGCAACGCAAGGCTGGGGTCCTGGGCTCAAGTCCTCCAGGTCAACATCTGCAAAGAGTTTGTATGTTCTCTCAGTGACTTGTGTGGTTTCCTCTTTGTCCTCCGTTTCCTCCCACACTCCAAAAATATATGGTAGGTTGATTAGATTGTGAGCTCCAAGTACAGGGCTATTTGGCAAGTTCTGTGCAGCGCTGCATAATCTGTCTGCGCTATACGTATATATACTCGGTTAAGCCGAGTTTTCAGCACAAAAAATGTGCTGAAAAACGTCCCCTCGGCTTATACACGAGTCTATAACAAAAAAAAATTACCCACTTAAAAAAAAATAAACTCGGCGCGACTTACTGATGTCCCCGATGTCAGTGCGTCCCGTCTTCTTTTCTTCTCGCGGCTCTTCTTCTTTCTTCTATCTTCCGTTATGGACGCGGCCATTCCGGAAGAGAGAAGAGGAGCCGCAGAGACATCGGGGGCATCGGTAACTCGCGCCGACATCGGGGAGCCGCGCTGACATCGGAGGGTGAGTATATAAGTTTATTTTTTTAAGGGCCGTGGGGCAGGCTGGCTGTATACTACTAGGGGCTTGCTGTATACTACTAGGGGCTTGCTGTATGCTACTAGGGGCTTGCTGTATACTACTAGGGGCTGCTGTATACTACTAGGGGGCTGCTGTATACTACTAGGGGCTGCTGTATACTACTAGGGGGGTGGTGAGTTTGACCAATGCATTTCCCACCCTCGGCTTATACTCGAGTCAGTAGTTTTTCCCAGTTTTTGGTGGTAAAATTAGGGGTCTCGGCTTATACTCGGGTCGGCTTATACTCGAGTATATACAGTAAATAAAGAATTATTATTATTAGGATAGGTGAGGAACTATTCTGGGAGAAAGCAGACATGTTTTTCTGCCACTGTAAGGGAGCTTTATGGAGTGGTGCAGTGACAACTTAACCAAAATCCACCTTCATCAGTATTTGCAAACCAAACCCTGGAATGTGTTAAAAACAACAATAAAGGAACCTGTCTTTTCATTATATTTGTTATATGTAGGGTCCACAACCACAACCAGTCCACAACCAATATTGATAAAATACTGATGTGAGAAAGTAGTGGTTATTGAAACTCCAACCATGCGACTCCCATGATCAGAAGAATGAACAGACAGTGGCTGTCCATGTATGTAAAATAGTCCAATTGATTTTTATTTAGCACATCCTCATACAGACTATTCATATTATTACTGTATGCAGAAGCCCAGGTAGACCTACACTTCTCACACACTGATTCCCAATCACAAATATTTATCCCAAAAGGAAAAATCCTGGTCTGCAGCTATAAGACTGTAATACTCTGCTGTGCTCATAGGTCTACACAACAAATGGAAGGATGTCATGTAAGTTAACATACCATTGTTCTGCAGTCATACATCCAAGATCACAGCTTAGAGACTACAAAGGTACGTCATTTACTGATTTACATACAATCATTTGCACAATAGTACAAATTCCCTTTGCCACTGACCATACATGGATAGAAAGCAGTAATATTAAATGGAGCAGTAGATTCTTTAAAAGGAACCTATCAAAACATTTTTATAAATACAGCTAGTGATAGGTTCTCATGGATCCTACTAACTAACTGACATTCTTCTTTTATCTAAAAATTGTTTTCCTTACACCCCCAATAAATCAACTATTGGGCACATTTATTTGGGCTTTGCAACGCAATTTAATTAGATTGTTCATGGGTTCAGATTGCAGCCTTTGGGGCGCAGCTGCGCTGGCTTCCATGCAACACAAATTAGTGGCCGCGTCGTCGGACAATCCAACTGATGCGGACCAAGCACCGTATTTAACTTTCAAATTGTGTAGCATGCTGTATGTTAAAGAAGCACCACAAAAGAGATGGTGAACTCTGTCGGACCTGAGCGTCACCCATTCATGATTTCAGGCGAATGATCTTAATGAATCGCTGCATTATAGACAGACAATGCACTTTCAGTGAACTCGAGTGACCTGGTAAGTAAATGTGCTCCTACTTCTTATATTACCTGGCATCAGAAGGACCCTTGCACCTACTCCTCCCTATGTCTCATGCTTCTTCTCAGCATGTCACATGACCAGGGTGATGTAATCTAAGCTTCTTTATCCAGTTTCGTTTGCAACATCTACCCCATGTATGTATCTGATCACATGGTGGCATCATGGCATGATCACAGCATACCTACATGGACTTCTACTTCTCGCCATGCTTCCTTAAGGGCATTCTTTGATTTAAAGTGATCAGATACATACATGGGGTAGACGTTGCAAATGTAACAGGACTTTAGATGACGACCTGGTCACATGATATGCAGTGTTCAATAATGTAAGGGAGCTCTCTCTCAATATTCCACACAGCAGCATGTTCTGTAGCAGGAAGACCTGTCAATCAGGAACAAGGAGGTACAGCAGTACCGTGAACTCTGTATATACTGGACCCCATTACTATAGTTGGAATCACATCAGATGAGTTGAATATAAGTAAACAAGCTGATTTTCTAACATGCCATGGAAAGGAACCATTTAGGGATAAGGGCAATGCTTTTTAATAATAGTCTTAATAAAGTATTTATTTGGGATGGGTTAATTTGCATGGGATGTTTTTTCTAAGTTACCCAGCCTGCTATGGGCCACTCCCTATTTTAGCCACATTTGCTATAAGTTTCCTCAAATGACATTGCTGTAAGTTGCAGATTCTATTACAGGCAGGGTGAAAAGAGTCAAATTGCATTTTCTCAATATAAACCTGTCTGTCTGAGTGTCAGTCTCTGCTGAGAATTATAAAATTCTTCTACTTAACTTGGATGCTAAAAAGTTCTCATTATTTGACAAAGAAGTTGATGACGGAAGAACATTATCAGAGACTATAGTGAATCTTAAAAATAAGCAACTTATTTGTTATGGTTTGTGTCTTCCTGGTCGAAGAAGGCCATCATTAACAAGTTGCTGGTGACCAAATATTATCCTTTAAAATTATGGTAGACCTCAGTATTAGGCTACTAGGCCTGTTTTTCTGCTTGTCTTTAAACAAATAAGAGGGGGGGGGGGGTACAACCTCTTCATAGACTTGATTGTTCTTATAGATATCATTGATCAAGAAACCATATACTGTGTTGAATAAACAATCTTTTGCATCCACCTTGTATATTTTGTGACCAATAACTCCAAATATTAAATTTCTGAGTGGAAAAGGCATCCAAAGCTGTACACTAACCATTCTTCATTTGTAAGTGTAAATCCCAAAGCTCATATTAATATAATGGATATAATGATCCATTGGTTTATTACTATATTACCAATTTTACTTATTTTATCTTTACCAAAATAACAGTCTTGCCGATTACTCTTGACTAAGGTACCCGATTGTGGTGACATTGAGGCTGACCTTGGAGTCACCTCCCCCGCTGCCGCATTCTCCTTTGTCGTACCACCATTTGTTTTTCAATTTGTCCAAGAGTCCTTGCTCATTCAGTTTTAATACTGCCAGGTTAACAGCATTTCTTGAAACGATAAAACATAACTTGTAAGAAAATGTACAAAAGGCTTTTAGGAATAGAGTTGTGCGAATGTCTCAAAATATACTGCATGTATTTTGTTACTGTTAAATTTGCCTTTTCTATAAATATTTTTTAAATCAAATAAAGTCATGCAATAGTTTCACCAGTTTATGGTGCATTTTTGAAAGCAAAGTAGAAAAATATAGGTTTTCACTCAATAGGTAATTCTTAGAATGATATAGAACAATATAGATATATCTATTGGTTTTAAGTAAGAAGTTGCATCTGAATTTGTTGAAATTCAGCAAAAATCGCACATCTCTACTAAGGAAATCGTAATATGTTAAAAGGAGCACAAGAGGACAAATTGTCTAGGGCTTTACATAAATCTATAAAGGTAACAACACCAGATACTAGATTGGGATATAATAAGGTGGCTTGTGCTGTGGAAGGGGGTTGTATACATAGAAAAACAATGCAGGACCGGGGAGGGGTGGATATTTGTTTTCCAGGGAAATTAACACAAACACCAAAGCATGCAAAAACACTAAGCAAATGGTAATTGAATGTGGCTTTTAACATTTAAATTGAAAAAGCCATTGGTTTAAGAAATATAACAAACAAAAACACAACACACAAAGAAATAAATGAAAAATAAATGAAAAAGTTAATTATACCATTTACCATCCTGCCATGTTAAAAGTAAACCATGTTACCTCAAACATCCACAAGAAAGTAAAGAACAATAAAATACATCAGGGAAGGTGGAATACTATAACAACACAAATATTGTTATATTATTCCACCCACCTTAATGCTGAGCCTTTTGGGGTTGCCACTCCATATCCTTTAGAATCCAGGTTGCCGCCAACTTTCATGGTGTCACATGGCTTTCTCTGCTCGATGTATTCATTCATTGTAGACTCCAGTAAGAAGGCAAACTTTCCTTTCGACTTCCGAACACGAGCCACACCATCATCTGTTGTTTTCGTAAACACAGAGGGTTCTGCAGACTTCATGTATGACCACATTTTCTCATATACTGCTATCTTTGATCTCTGCAATTAATCAATTAAGAGATTCATGAGTTATGACAAGTTAACATAAAAAATAACCATAGTTAAAGGGGTATTATCGTGTTGGCATTCACATTCAATTTCATTAATCTTCCATATATAAACATTTCTTCAATTAGATGTTATTAAAAAAATTTACCTGTGTGAAGATAATTTCTTATAAATGTAGAAATATGGTCCCTTAGAAACAAGAATGTGTCCTTGGATATGGCCACCTCTTCTGGAGGGATTGGACAAAGACACAAAGGGTGTTTGTATATGTCATTTTTCCGGAGTCACTGCATGTCCCACAGCCATCCTGTGGAAATGAACGCTGAAGCCAAGTGGTCAGGCAAGGCTCAATAGCGCATGTCTGGCCACTGCTGCCAAAATGTGAGGTGGTCGTATCTGAGGAAGCTATCTCGTTTCTAAGGGACAACATGGCAACATTTATGAGAAATTATTTTCACACAGGAACATTTTTTTTTTAAATAACATCCAATTGAAGAAATGTTTGCATACGGCAAATGAATTACATTAAATGTAAATGCCCAGATGGAAATACCCCTTTAAGGGTAGCCTAACAACAGACCTAAAATCTGTTGAATATACTATTAGTAATTATTATTGGTAATCATGCAGGTTTCCACGGTGCTCTGGTTCAGTGCTCCCTAGTTTGTCCTGATTGGTGCCTCTTGACAATCAATGTTTGGTCTACCTCAACCAGTGAATGGTTCACTGTGTGTTTACCGTCCATTGAGGGGAGGATTGGTAAGATTGAACATAACTTTTTATGTCAGGGCTTGCTTTCGTATCACCTTAAAGATCTATACTAATAAACCCGGAAAATCATATTAAATCCTGACTTAACCACTTGCTGATGAGGTCTGAAAAGGCTCTAGTGACCGGGCATTTTTATCGAATTTTCGTAAGCACTGATTTAAGGGCCATAACTTTTTGTGTGCTACCTTAATTTTTTTTTTGCAGTGTTTTTCTTTTCAGGACACATAGAACTAGTTAAAAAGGTAATAAAAGTTTAAAAAATTTTTTTTTCATTTTTATTTGGGGTAATAAGCGAAAAAAAGGCTTTTTGGTAATTTTCAAATTAGCTCAAAATAAACATTATGAATTCCCTATTTTGTTTTGGTCATTTTGATATATAATGTGTAAAATCTCTGGGATAGTGCGATGCTTTTTGTAGTGTAGTAGGGGATTTTTTTTTATTATATGGGAACAAGTCATTGAATTTTTTATGAATATTTATTACTTCTCCCTAGGGTCTCCAGGTGTCTCTGCTCTAGTGGCTAGCGTGGGAGCAGTAGAAAACTGCAGCAACGTCTTGATGTCTATCGTCAGCGGGTGGTCCTAGATGAGTTAATGCAAGCGTAAAAGAAAAAAACATACTTTATTTATTTAAGATCTGCCTCCTAATAAAATACCAAGGAGGTCCTTGATGGGCATTGCTTTCAGTAAATTTTTTTCAGTATATTCACCCTACCTCCTTCTCTGGTCTTGATAGCCCAATAGGTATAGCATTACTCAGTGTCACAGCCCCTTTTCACAGGTCATGTGAGAGCCAGAAAACTGTCTAAAACCCTTTATAAATGTAGTGCAGACTGTTTTTTTCTGCAAACTATGACATCATTCTAATGTAGACAGATACATTTCCCCCAATGTATTTTGTTTTAAGAAACAAACTTAAGTCAATATCAGTAACAAATTGCATACCCTAAAAAATTCTTTGGTAGAGCCAGAATCCAAAGTGCCATATGCTATTTCTGTTTGTTTAGCCAAATCTTCTGCACTCTCAATGGGTGACACCATCCTTTCCACTGTAAGGAAAGCAGCTAGGTTGGCAGTATAGGAGGAGATTATAATCAAAGTGAAGAACCACCACACTCCTCCAACTATTCGCCCAGAGAGAGATCTGCAAAAAAAGTAGATTAGATATTAATCCAGATAATCTGGTACGGTCCAAATGACTTCTCATATATCATAGTAGTGGCAGGTGTTTGAACAGTAGGTATAAACATTTATCCCCCAAGTCCAGTTTTCCTTCCTACAAAAAACTAGGGCAATAATTAAACTGTTCTATGTAGCACCCTGTATTGTAAGAATATTATCCGTTGAAGTGGAAATACTAAATAATCCCAAATAATTCATGATTTATAAGTTTACATGAGTTTTTATTATGAAAAAAATTTTACATAATTTTTTGCAATTTGAAAACTTTTCCATATGTGTACATTTCAATGTGTCTTGCATAGCACAACCAGAACGTTTGTGCACGGATGTCAATGTCAAAATGTCATCTCTCTAACTGTGGTATGATGACGTGAACATAATATCCAATTCTGTAGCTATAATATTCAGGAGTAATATTCACATTTTTTATTTAACTTACATACTTGAGTATAAACCAAGTTTTGCAACACATTTTTTGTGTAAAGAAAAGACACCTCGGCTTATACTGAAGTGAGGGCAGGCTCGGACATTATAGCAGGGGCCTCAGTGCCCCTATCTGTGTTTATGATCAAACTTGATGCGCCTGGACCTGGCTGCTGGAGGATTATCATGGTAATTACCACAGTCAATGGTATCTGTGTCTTTAACCCCTTCCAGACACGCGCCGTACTAATTGCACATTGTAACGCATGGACAGTAAAATCCACATATACTGCCATACTGCAGTATGGCAGTATATGGTAGGATCGATCAGACAACCTAGGGTTGAAGTACCCTAAGGAGTCTGATAAATAGTAAAAGTAAAAATAAAAAAAAGTTTAACAAAAAAATTATAATAAAAAAACCTAACAATTCAAATCACCCCCCTTTCCCTAGAACTGATATAAATATAAATAAACAGTAAAAATCATAAACACATCAGGTATTGCCACGTCCGAAAATGTCCATTCTATCAAAATATAATAACGGTTTTTCACTGCGTTTAACCCCGTAACGGAAAATAGCGTCCAATGTCGAAAATGGCATTTTTTTGCCATTTTGAAAAATATAAAAACATTTATAAAAAGTGATCAAAACGTCACACAGTCCTAAAAATTATAGCAATGAAAACGCCATCAAAATTTGCAAAAAATGACACTACCCACAGCTCCATACACCAAAGTATGAAAAAGTTATTGGTGCCAGAAAATGGCAAAATCCCCCCAAAAAAATTTTGTACAGAAGGTTTTAATTTTTTAAATGTATGAAAACATTATAAAAGCTATACAAATTTGGTATCCACGTGATCGTACCGACCCAAAGAATAAATTAGACCTGTCATTTGTGGTGTACAGTGAAAATTGTAAAATCCAAGCCCACAAGAAATCATCGCAAATGTGTTTTATCACCATTTTCACCGCATTTGGAATTCTTTCCCACTTCCCAGTACACGCCATGGAATATTAAATACCGTCACTATGAAGTGCAATTTGTTACGCAGAAAATAAGCCCTCTCACAGCTCTGTACATGGAAAAATCTAAAAGTTATAGATTTTTGAAGGTGGTGAGTGAAAAAATTAAAAAAGGCCAAGTCGTTAAGGGGTTAAGATGCAGATAATATTGACAATGAAAGTATGATTTGTCCAGGAGGCTTCTTTGGTGCATGTTGCTCTCCGACCCAGAATGTACTGCTACGTGATTGCCGTCGATCCCAACTCCTGTCCACTGCACAGAGAAGACAAGCGGATGATGTAGAAATGGTTAAGCTAAATTTTTTTGTAATAGCAACCAGGGATATAATAATATTTAATTGTAAGGTGGCGCAATTTAAATCTAAGGGGTAATCCTAGGTACTAGGTTTTATTTGGTATCTTCTTATATCTGAAATTTACAAGTAGTTGCTGGATTTCCTACCCTAGGCTTATACTCAAGTCAATAAGTTTTCCCAGTATTTTTGATGTATTATTAGGTACGTCGGCTTATATTTGGTTTGGCTTATACAGTCACTATTTTTTTTATTGGTCTAAATAATGTAGGGTGGTAAAAAGAAAACAAAGCAAAATAAATACATAAAATAAATCTGCATACCTTGAAAGAGGATGACATAAGGAAGCAGAAAAATAAAGTGAATGTTAACAAAATGAAGAATGTATGCAGTGATTTGAAAAAAGGAAAACATACGAATGATTAATAAAATGCAATACTCTACAGATTTCTGGCCTTGCACTGATTCAGTGTTTGTTGTAAACTGAAGCTACACTCTTTGTATGAGAGGTTGTCCCATAAAACAATTACTATCATGTTGTATTAGATCACTTAAGTATCATAAAGAGGGAAACCCTGTATAGACCTTCCTTTAGGGCTGCAATATCATCTGGCAAATTAGGTTTTAAGCTGGAATTCCTTGGAATCTCACCCTTTTAGCCAAATTCTAAGAGGGGTTTTCTTCTTAACTTCCTTTAAGCAGCTATGCAGAAAATTCTGGACACCTCCCTGGTTCTCTGTCTGGTAAATATCTGACCCAGAAGCATTGCATTCCTAATCAATTACAATGAACTAACCAGTCATATTATCTAATGATGCACTAGCTGTTGGGAGGGGGAGCCCCCTGAAACAGAGCAGGAATATCATTGTGATACACTGGATTCAAGCTGCTGAACTGAAGTGATTCATCTTTCTTGGTTGATACAGCTCAGAAACTCCATCAAGTGATTTAGGGACTGGAACTCCTAAGTACAGCAGCCTAAATCCAGCCTTGGTCACATGATCTAATGATGCAATCATTTTTGAACGGGGAGACCATGTGAGCTGGAGTTGACGTATTAATGTAATTAAACGGAAAGGCAACTCTTCTATATCCTAAAGAGAGCTCAGTTATACAGAAGGTAGAGCACTGGGGAGTGTAAAAAAACTATTAGATTCTTAAATGAAGACAACTTGCCAGAATTTGGGTAAAATTGTTAATTCTAAACAAAATTTCACCCCTTGCAGCTTCTCATATGATAAACATTTTGTAGCTAAGATTGGTTAGTTATGTAAAAATACTTATTTTGCTTTAAACACCAAATTCACCAAATGAGACAAAAAACTTTACGATGCCGAGAAAGCAAACTGGAAATAATGGAGAGATTTGAAGCTTTCCATGTGATGTCACAAAGCTTATTTGCCGGTCTTTCCAACTGGGCAAAAACATGCACCACAGCAGATTAAATACCAGTTTTGTGCAATAGCAACAGAAAAAGAAAAAGCACCAAACGGAAAAAAAACATGTGAAAAGGGGTAAAAGAAGGAAAATATCAATCCTGGGGTATTCTACTAAAATATTATCCATATGTAACAGATTACTTGGGAGAAAAATGAAGGTCTCGGAGGTTGAACCTACTTCTATCAGACATATATGACATATAGGCTATAGCTTTGGATAGCCTATAAAGGTTTCAAATATTATAAAGAATATTATAAAGAATTACATATACTGGGAAAAGATAGCATCATAAAGAAGTAAAAATGGTTGACTTCTACTAAGGATCCACTACTAGTTTTAGCAAGGAAAATTATTACATGCAAAAAAACTTGAACATAATTTTTGTTGAGATGGTATACATAACAACTACAACCAAGAACAAATCACTATGAAAGAAATTGGTTTTTCATATCCTTTACTGAAAAATGTCATATAATCCAAAAATTCTTTTACTTCTTTCTATTTTTCAGTTTTTCAATTTTTTATAACAATCCACAGTCCATTTTAAGTCATACACTTTAGGAAGTACATTGTACTGAATTCAGTCGGTAAATTACCTTCTTAAAGGGTTTTTCCAACAAACAAAACTAGCTAGCTGATCAGTGGGGGTCTCGGTGCTGAGACCCCCACAAATCACGAAAACGAGGGGCCAATGGGGTCCCACATAACTCCATTGGACACCTTGTTGCTCCGTCAGACTACTGGAGCAGGCGGCCATGCATAATCGTTCTGTTCCATTAATCTGTATGGAGCTGATGGAAATTGCTGAATGCAAAAAAACGATGAACCCCTAGTTTGCGGGATCTGTGGGGGTCTCAGCACTAACTTTTGTTTGTGGGGAAACCCCTTTATTCACTCTTTCTGGAAAGTATCGCAGTCTTCCAATAGTTAGGTATATCGACTCCTAGTGACTAACTGGCAGAGACATTACACGAGACCAGAGGACTATAGCATGAGCTGTGTCCCGTGACGTTTCGGGGGTACGCCTCCTTCCTCAGACCCGATATACCTAACTATTGGAAGACTACGACACTTTCCTGAGAGAGTGGATTAAGAAGGTAATTTACCAACTAAATGCAGTACAATGTACTTCCTAAAGTCTACGACTCAAAATGGACTGTGGATTCTTATAAAAAATTGAAAAACTGAAAAATAGAAAGAAGTAAAATAATTTTTGTATTATGATGTTTTTCACTAAAGGATATGAAAAACCAATTTCTCGCATGGTGATTTGTTCTTGGTTTTGTGCTGACAGTTTCAGAGGTGGGGAACTCTGAATCTATGCAATGCCTATATAATTACACTTTCACATATACCCAATATTTTGATTGTAATTATACATTACAACTACTTTAGCCAATAAGAAAGCATCCTGCTCTTGCTGTATAAAGACATACTCCTCTATTCTCTGTTTATAAAAGGCCAAAACAGCTGATATGTAGAGTGTGTTAAGTATTGGATCCCCCTGTAGGGTTGGTCATCAATATTTAAGCAAAAAGACAACTATCTTCCAGAAACAGTTCCACAGTTGTCCATATTGATTCGTCTCGCGTTACCAATAGCGGATTACCATACAGGCACTAAGAGCGGTTGACCGGGCCCCCTTCTCCTGAGGGCTCATGGCCGTCCACATAGCCCAGCATGCTAATGACCAGGATTTACTATTAGTGAGGCACTAACGTGCAGAGTGCACCAGATTAATGCAAACTGCTTGCACATGTATCTATGAAGTGTTTGTGGCAGTATTGTGTGACAGTTGCACTATGTCCGCTGTGCCGCAAAATTCTGCACCTAAATGGGTGTTCTGGTGCTGATTCGGACCAAGCACCACAATTGTTATTGTGACTTGACAGAATTGTGTTGCACACTCGATGTTAAAAGTGCACCAAAAAATGTCAGTCCACACTTCCAGATCACTGCAGGGTGCTGGTTCAATAATCTGGCACATTATTGGGGCTCATTTACTAAGGGTCCGAATTGCGCACTTTCGTCGGGTTTCCCAACGATTTCCGATTTGCCCTGAATTGCCCCTGGGTTTTTGGCGCACGCAATTGGATTTTGGTGCATCGGCGCCGGCTTTCACACGACAGAAACCGTGTGGCGTGGAATATGGATAAACCGCAGAATTTAAAAAATAATTTGTGTTGCAAGATCAGCACTTACATGCACCGGGTAGAAGCAGGTGAACTCTGGCCGGCGCAGCAGCGACACCTGGTGGATATCGGGCGCACGGACCTTAGTGAATCCCGGCAGACACGAATCCTCGTTGGATTCTGCCGCTGGATTGCGACTAAACTGGGTAAGTAAATGTGCCCCATTGTGTCTGACCAGATCAGACAGGAGGCTTCACTGGACGGAAATGAGTATATATAACACTCTGCACTTAATGAATGCCAGAATCACATACGGAAAACACTTTTTGCGGGATTGCTTCTTTAAAGAGTTCTGATAACTTTTAACAGGATGCTTATTTGGTCTGAAAGATTTGTAGAAAAAAATTCTTGATTGAATAAAATCAAGATCATCAAGAGACATTGAGAATGCAAGAGGAAATTCCCTGATTTATTTTTAATCTTCATTTTTAGTTTACATCTGCAGATGTGCTCAGAGATTTGCATGCAAATGACTTATGAATATGATAAAGAGCATATACATAAATGCTAGAATTGATAGAAAATGAGCTGTTACATTTTTGGAAGCAGTTCCCGTTACATTGAAGCAGAGTTTAAATAGAATCTACTGTACATTGACAATTTGTGTTTAACTTTATGGTCTAGTGAATAAAATTGTAGATTTAATAGCCAGTCATAGCATGCACGATAAACAGCATGACAATAGGAATGGAAAAAGGCATGACAACTATGGAAACAGAATGGACGGAATGGAGGGAGAGTGCAATGACATGCATGAACTGAAGACGAAGGTAGTTAAACTGCTGTGACATGTGTCTTCAGAGCAATCAGCTGCTACTTTTGCATAGCAACATATGTTATATGCACCAAGCAGATGACCGTAAAATGAGATATGCAGCAAAAACACGGTAGAACTCCAAGCATTGCTAAAACATAAAGACCCTATGCATTTTACAGTCTCAACATGGTGAATATAAGTTTTAATGGACATGTATAAAGGGTACTGTGGTCTATACCCATTATACATGATAGATGGTGGCAAGCAGTGAGATTTATGATGAAGCTTAGCATTGAGTGGTATGTAAAGCATGAACAAAAATTTGGAATTAGAAAAATTATTGCTAAATAAACATATATACACCATGACATCTCTATATGACCATAAAATGCAAGAAGGTGATGGAGTGATATGAAACAAACCTTGGAGAAATATCGCATCCTTGCTGCATAAAGGCACCCAGGGAAAACCATAGGCTGTTAAATATTCCAAACTCATTTGGAGGGTCGGGAGGGTTCTGAGGGTCACGGGCTTCATCTGTGTCCTCCAAGTGCCATTCATAAGGGCTGAATCTGCTGACTAGGAAAAGAACTACACTGACTCCAATGTAGGCGAAAACTATACACATCCAGATTTCATAGGCCAAGGGATCCAGGAAGGAAAATACTCCTGGTTTTGATTTTTGAGGCTTCTTAATCATGATGGAGATGCCCAGGCTCATAAATGGTTTTGAAAAATCAATCACTTCTTCTCGTACCAGAGTAATGGTGAGAGGGGCGACTGCTATATCTGCTCTCTGAAAATAAAGAAAATATTTCAATAAGTGCAAATTAAGCATATTTTTAAATCAAAGTCTTCCATCAATCCCCATGAAACGTGTGCCTTTGAATTACATATAAAAAACTGGAGTAGCTTAGCATCATTCTATACCAATCCATCTAAAGAAGATGTTAAAACAGCCACAACTTCACAATCTACTCCAGAGGAGCTGTAATTCCAACCTATGTAGTATTAAGGCCAGAAATTGCAACATTTTCCCCTCTTAAGCTCCTCATGCCAAGTGGGCATGCAGGCGTATAGAGAACGATGTGTGCTGTAATTCCCCCAAGAAATATACATTATGAATTGACAATTCAATGAATGTGAATGTCCTTCCATGAAATGTATTCAGAATTTTTAGGAAGAATAGAGGTACTGTACAACCCAGTGTTGTAAAAATAATGTTCCAGAATTGTTTGGGTTACAGAAATATTGTGAGGATAATAGATTCTCTTTAAAGGTGTTCTTCCAGACCCAAAATCACAGTACAAGGAACTTTTTCAGCCTTCTTTGCAAACCTATGCTATTTCTATCCCATTCCCCGTAGATATGTAGATCAGGGTCATGACTGTGTCTGCTGATGCATGTGTTTTCTATTTCCTACATTACCCAGGATCATCCCTTGCAGATCACTTTTAAACAGAAAAGTTGTTCATAATAAGCTTAGAAAATGCCCTATACAATTTGACCTTTTTGGTGAGTTAGGAGGTGGTAGACTCCCCTTGAACTGGTTCTTTTTCTCAAACACATTACTGTTAAAATTTAACAATGGGCTTGAGTCAGTACCATTAACATAACCTATATCTGCGTTCCTCTGTTACATAGCTGGTGCCATCTGCGGACATGTCACTGCTGGACCAACCCCTAGACTTAGCGGTTACCTCCACAGGAATGGCAAATAACTGTCTGACCTCAAGAGTGGCCATTCGTAAAAAGGTTAATAAGGGAGTAGTTGTGATCAAGACATACTGCCATTGAAGTCAAATGAATGATCACAAGACGGGACCCGGTTGTACTAACAATAAGGGGGAATAAATAAGTTATCAGCCCTTGGAGCCAGGAGGTGCTCTGGTGTTACAAGCCTGAGTGGCTCCGACCCATTTACATATTTTATAATAGTGTTTTTTTTAGGAAAATGGCCCTGTTCCAGGATTTAATAAAAACATTATAAGAAAGAAGACATCTCGATGAATAAGTATGTTTAAAGTCTTAAAGTTCTTAAAGATTATTGAGATGTGACACCATCTTGTTTTTATTACAAAATCTGATGAAATAATGAAATGAAATAATTAAATGTGGAGCTGAGTTTTTTAAGGACACATCATTGCCAAATGCAATAAGTCTAAATTATTGATCACATTCTGTTTGTATTAAACAACTTTATAGCAGAGGTATGGTAAAATGTTCCCCCGCTCTGGGCTGGACCCTCCTTGTCTTTCATATTAAGATCATAAATCAAGCATGAATCCATTTAAAATTGCACATGTAGCAAGCGTCTTAAGAAAAGTGCTGGTTTTGTTTCTTTAAAGTGCAGAATTCATTATTATTTGATGGCATTCACACCAGCTAACAATCCATAACTCAGGAAACGTCAAGCATTAAGCTTTTAAGGTAAATCGCTTTGGATGATGTACGGTGGCGAAAAAAAAGAATATAAGCAATTTTTAAACAAGACTCAGGGTCATTATTTTAAAAACATTTCTTTCAGAGGCTAGTGCCAGGACAAATTCACCTAAACACTGTGCAAGATGTTTCACAAGAAGATAGATTGTTCTCCACTGCAGGCGTATGAATTGAATTGTCTCTCAACCACAGCGTCATTCCTGACGAAAAATGTCCTTTACTTTTTTGCATTATTTATGGTAAAATGATGCAGTTTTTGTAGACCTGTATCTATTCTGTAATCAATGTAATTGCAGCAAAGCAAAGTAGTTGGGGCCCATTTACTAAGTGATGTGCGCTTAGTTTTCGGACTTTGCACATTCTTTTTTGTGCAAACTGCCTACACAGGTATTTAAGAAGTGTCTGCACCACCAATGTGTCGCCTTTTGTAGTTCAGTTGTACTAGTCATCATGAGACACAAATTAGGGGGCGTTCTGGTGCTCAGTCGGACCGTACGCCTGATTTAACATGCAAAGTCAAATGCGCACTCTGTCACAACAGTGCAGGGAGCGACAGATTTGTGTAGAACATGTGCCAGAAATCCAGAATTGCACAACACTACAAAGACAAACTGCATTTGTTAGTAAATGAGCCCCACTGACTTTAAAAGTAGTTGAAAAGAGCAAAAGAAATTTAATAAAAGGAGCAACACATGTTAATCCATGATTCCAAAATGACCAAGACCACCGAGGTAGCATAATTGGTTGCTAGATGCGATTTGCCATATCTTGGAAAGCTCCTATCTTGTTTATTTTTAATTATTTATTTTTCATTTTCCTTGCCCGTGCCCCTTCCCCAAGCTCTAGGATGCAGTATTCGACAAGAGATGCTGAAAGCAAATCAGAAAAGTTTGGGATTCGATTCTATGCCTGAAATATGTCACATTTGTACTGAAACAACGAACCAACAAATAGATTAGCTCATCTGTAGTTGCAATGTATATGCTACCTTTAAAAAAATTATACTTTGAGCATGTGCACTGGATCAATTCATGAGATTGATTCAGTTTTTATTTAATTTTTCACCACTTGCTGTTTTTATTTATTAAATCACATAAAACCCGTCAGGCAAATTAACCCCCAAAACTAAATATATTTTTATAAACTGCCATTAGAAAGCATTGTCCCTATTCCTTCATTGTCCCTCTACATGCCTGTAAACTTAAGAAATGAGGTCCTAAAGCTGCATTCAAATGATGTGAAAGAGGTCTAATGAATCATTATCATATTCAGCTGTCCAGCTTATTCATGAGTGGGAGGCACAGCCGCAACCCCAGTGCTTGACTGACAGCCTGTATAATGGCTGGCCAGGCCCCCTGCAGCCTGTGTGTGAGATATTCCTATAGACATGACTGACAGCCTGTATAATGGTGTGAGGTATAATGGTGTAATGGCTTCTCCATGTGCTTCCTGGTGCTGGTGCCCCCTGTAGCCTGTGTGTGTATAGGAGAGATACAACAGCTCCAGGATGCAGCCATGTTATAGCAGTACATGTCAGATTCATGTGTAGCTGATGTCTGTGTCTCTCACCTGTATATTAGGAGGATGCAGCATGTCAGCAGATAAAGCACAAGCACTAGCAATGCTATACATTACACACAGACATGAGCAGGGGGAGGAGAGAAGAGAGGTAATGGGGGTGACATTACTTTTTCTCTCCATGTAACAAGCCTCATTTACATGAGAAAGAAAATATGATGATTAATGTATGAATTGACTAGATAAAGACTGGGATGGAAGCCTTGTGAGCTGCTCCAACATGTAGTGGTGACAGAATTAGCGACAGAATGTAGAATTTAAAGGAGTTGTCCACATTAAGAACATTCTAGCAAATAATTGATACTGTTTGTGTAATGAAAAGTTATACTATTTTATCAATTCTTCATAGTTTTCTAGATCTCTGCTTACTGTCATTCTATAGAAAGCTTCTATGATTACTACCATAGTGAAGAATTGATGTATTGATGAGTGAAGAAAGTGTATTGAAAAATTGTATAACTTTTCATTACACAAATAATATCAATTATTTGCTGGAATGTCCTTAAATGGAATACCCTTAAAGGCCATTTAAGATTTTGCATAGTTAACTAGATCATCAAAGCCAAATGAATAATTTTAGAATAACCCTTAAAAAACCCAAATATTGAAGAATTGTGTCATCATCACAAATGGGTCAGAGCAGGTTGTACCCCTATATTCTGAAAATGGGGAATAGGTGATGGCATCCAAAAGAAGGCTGAGATGCTAAATGGGTTTTTTAGCTCCCTTTTGGCAGGAATCACTTGCAATTGGTTTGAGCTGAAGGATAATATATTTATTAAAGATATAGAGGTAGGAATTAATAGCAATGTGTCCATTTGGATGTTCATAGGCTGCAGGGTGACTTGTACAAACTAAATGTTTGGTCATCCACTTAGCAAATGAGCTTCAGCTGCCTCTAAAGCCAGAAAAACGTTATCATGTATCAAAAGTGGTATGGACTCTCGTGATAGGGATGTAATATTACCACTATACAAGGCATTGGTTCGGCCATACCTGGAATATGCTGTCCAGTTCTGGGCACCGGTCCATAAAAAGGATGCCCTGGAGCTGGAAAGGGTTCAACGTAGAGCCACAAAAATGATAAGGGGTATGGAGGGTCTTAGTTATGAGGAAAGATTAAAACAACTAGATTTATTTAGTCCTTAAAAAAGACGACTACCAGGGGACATGATTAATTTTTATAAATGATATATATGAATGGTCCATACAAAAAATATGGTGGAAAGTTATTCCAGATTAAATCAAATCAAAAGACAAGGTGGCAATGTCTCCAACTGAAGAAAAGAAGGTTTACTCACCAGAGATGACATGGCTTTTTATGAGAACTGTTAATCTGTGAAATAGCCTGCCTCAGACGCTGGCCACAGCAGTGACAACAGAGAGCTTCAAGAAGGGCCTAGATGCCTTTATACATCTAAATAACATTAATGGTTATGTTATATATGTAACCCCTGCTAAGAGCACAACATGTGAACAGGACAATGTAATTGCTGGGCAGCAGGGGTTAAAGGACACCTGTCATCAGCTCTGTGTCACTAGTCCTGTCACCTCTACCTGTTGGAGCAGCTCACAAGGATCCCATCCCAGCCATTATCTAATCAATTCATACATTAATCATTATAAAATCATCTATTTTTTATCATGTAAATGAGGCTGGTCACATGGTCAGAGGCAGTGATGTCACCCCTGTTCCCCCTCCCCTCTCCCCCCCCTGCTCATGTCTGTGTGTAATGTATAGTAAAGCATAGTTAGTGCATGTGCTGACATGTTGCATCCTCCTAATACATATGTGTGATACACAGACATCAGCTACACAAGTACCTGACATGTGCTGCTATAACATGTGTGAGACACAGACATCCGCTACACAAGTACCTGACATGTGCTGCTATAACATGGCTGCCTGTAGCTGTTGTATCTCTCCTATACACACACAGGCTGCAGGGGGTGTGGCCACCAGCAAGCACATGGAGCAGCCATCACAGCATTACACAGGCTGTCAGTCAAGCACTGGGGGTGTGGCTGTGCCTCCCACTCATGAATAGAGTGGACAGCTTGAATATGCTAATGCTTCATTGGACATTTCACAGGTCATTTGCATACAGCTTTAGGACCTCATTGCTTAGGGTTACAGGCATGTAGGGGACAATGATGGGATAGAGGCAATGCTTTCTAATGCCAGTTTATGGAAATATATTTAGATTAGAGGGGTTATTTTGCATGACGGGTTCTCTTTAAGACCAGCAGCTAGCAGCACCTACTCCTCAGGAGCAGACTGGACTACATCTCCCAGCAATCACTGCTGCTCTGTGCCACTGACACTGATAGGAGGAGTTGCTGGAGAAAGGGCTGATGGGAAAAACAAGGGATTGTGGGGAGGAGAAGGGAGAGAGACCTCATGGGCAGCAGAGAGGACTGACAGCACATGGCAGAGTGTAGAGAGTCCTGCACTGAGACTGACACAGCAGAGGACTAGAGACAGCCCAGCAGCTCAGCCCCAGATGAGAAGAGGACCTGCTGGAGGAGCTCCACCTCTGCACCACAGCCTGATCCCCAGGAGGTCTCCACATCCACCACACAGGAGGTTCCTGCCTGCCCCTCCATTACCATCCAGGTGCCTGATCCCAGCCACAAGCAGAAGCCTGGGTGCAGTTACTCAGAGTTGTGAGTAGACTTTATTGTTAGTAAGGAGTTTGCAGGAGTGCTGAAAGTATTAAGTGCACCAACGTTACAGAAAGCGCGCCAACGTCCGCGGCAACTGGGCCCCAACGATTGGACTGTGTAATATGCATAGCTGCAGCATAATAGTGTAACCTGTGCAGGTAGAGAGAGTGTGTTGTCACCTGCAGAGTGTGTGATAGTGACAGGTGTCATTTCTGTTGTGTTCTGATTTATCCCCTCTGTTGCTCACAGAGCTCCTTATTTACAGGGACCCCTCTGCACCATTATCCCAACCAGGCCCGGGGAGTGCAGTTACCCTTTATTGCCACTAGCAGTACATTTTAGTAGAAAATCTGCCTCTGTAAATATTTTATTCCTGTTTATGTTTTTCCCTGTTTGCAGTCATTGCACTTGGCTCATCCCTAATTCCTTCCCTCACAATAAACCTGCCAAGTTGTTTTACCCTTACCTATTGTGAGTGTGTGTTAAGCTTAGGCAGGGGTTTCCCGAGTCAACCCCTGGCAGAAGAGGAAAACCCTCCTGCTTACCTACAGAGCTTCAAGCAAGATTCGGGTGGAGGCACTGCGCCAAATTGAGTTTGAAGTCACCATACACCCTTCCTGCAGAGGTAGGCCTGAAGGGGTGTTACATATAGAATTGTTTCCCCTAAATCCCTTCTGCATCCAATCCCTTCCCTTCCTTGGTTGAACTTGATGTGTCTTTTTTCAACCATATAACTAGAGATGAGCGAACACTAAAATGCTCGGGTACTCGTTATTCGAGACGAACTTTTCCCGATGCTCGAGTGCTCGTCTCGAATAACGAACCCCATTGAAGTCAATGGGAGACTCGAGCATTTTTCAAGGGGACCAAGGCTCTGCACAGGGAAGCTGGCCAAACACCTGGGAACTAGAAAAGGATGGAAACACCACGGAAATGGACAGGAAACAGCAGGGGCAGCATGCATGGATGCCTCTGAGGCTGCTTAACGCACCATTATGCCAAATTATGGGCAACAGCATGGCCATGACAGAGTGACAGAATGAAGCTAGATAGCATCAAAACATCAAAAATTGACCCTGACACTATAGGGGACGGCAATGCAGAGGCAGCGCGGCAGCAGCTAGAGAGTGTCATGGCGACATACCCTAAATGGACTCAGCTTCAAACCAATGGGGGCAGAGAGAACCAAAGGAGGTGAGCAAGAAGCGCTCAAATAATATCGGTACATGATAAAGTGTTGCCAGTATATTTTGTGGATTAACACGCAGGGTGGCGACAAAGTTAACAAGTTTGTTGTGGAAGCCATGAAAACAACCCAAATTCTGCCTGACACAAGCTCGTTTGATAAGGGGACCATGTATGCTTACAGTTCATGCCAGTCGCTGCACTGGCTGCCAGTCTCCTTTCGAATACAGTTTAAAATAATAATAACCCTCATCCATAAAGCTCGTATAATGCTGCCACCCCCTACCTCTCCTCTATCTAGTCTATCCAACCCGTGCTCTTTAGATCCGCAGTGACTTAATTAACCTCTACCCTAGTGCGGACCCCCACTCGCGTCTCCAAGACTTCTCTAGAGCTGCACCAATTCTATGGAATGCTCTGCCCGGACTATCAGACTAAACCTAACCTCCAAAGTTTCAAACGTGCTCTTAAAACCCATTTCTTTAGGCAAGCTATAACACTCTTAACTGCATGAAGTTTTAACTCTTCTACTAACCCGTCCTGTGGTCGTCCCCATCTGTATTCCAGCAACCAACAGGCACCAGACTTCTCTGCAGTCCCATTCACCCTGGACCTGGTAATAGTGAAGGCTGAGTGGTTTCAAGCGACAGCAAATCCATTTATTAATTTTGTTCTTCCCTAAGAAGATGGCTTGGACCATAAATATTCTTTACCTCGTGTTACCCCATATCTTCATAACACGTAAGCTCTGGCGAGCAGGGACCTCACTCCTGTTGTTCCAACAAATGTTGTGCTCTTGTACATTACATTTGTATTTGTTCCTATGATTGTAAAGCGCTGCAGAATATGATGACGCTAATAAATAAGATTATTATTATGGAGGCAGTGAACATAGTATAGATTAAAGGTGCTGCAATATGTTAGTTGGATCTTGTGAGGAGTGGCGCTCTGCAGCCAGCGAGCTTTCGCCAATCAAGCCCCTGTTCTAGGTACTCCCCAAACCACTTCTAAGAACCTTTTGTAAAGATCAAGTGTAGTAGCGTTCTTATAAGTTTAGGAATAGCGGGTGAGGGGAATGTAAACAGATGCGCAAGAAGCGCTGAAAATATCCCTAAATGGTAAAAGTTTGCCAGTATATTTTGTGGATTACACAGCAGGGTGGCGACAAAAGTTAACAACTTTGATGTGGAATGCCCTGTAATAGCTCTTGGGCGGTGTGCCTTTTATCGCCTAGGGTCAGCAGTTTGAGCACCGCCTGCTGTCGCTTAGCGACGGCACTGCTGCTGTGGCTAGAGCTACCGACTGATGGCGCCATGCCACGGATGGTAATTCGAGGGGCAGGAGGGGAGGATGGGGTGGGAGGAGGTATATAGGCCTTTTGAGACCTGGACGGTAGGCCCCGCCAATTCTCTGCGTCGCCATATATGAGCAGCCCCAGGGTCAGATCTGGTCCCACCTGACCAAGTTAAGTGTAGTAGCGTTCTTATAAGTTTGGGATATGGCGGGTGAGGGGAATGTAAACAGATGCGCAAGAAGCGCATGATGCGCATGGAGTGGCGCTCCGCTGCCAGGCGAGCTTCCATCCGCAACCAAGCCCCTGTCCTAGGCTACTCCAAACAGCACTTTAAGAAACCCTTTGTATAAGATCAAGTGTAGTAGCGTTCTTATAAGTTTAGGATATGCGGGTGAGGGGAATGTAAACAGAGGCAAGAAAGCTGAAATAATATCCCTAAATGGTAAAAGTTTGCCAGTATTTTGTGGAACACAGCAGGGTGGGACAAAGTTTACAACTTTGATGTGGATACATGAAAAAACCCAAATTCTTGCCTGACACACCTCGTTTGATAAGGGACGATGTTGAGGAGGCTATATGGACGACTTTTGGAGGTACATGGAGACAACGTGTGGAGGCTGCTATGGAGACAATTTAATTTGGATAGTGCCCTGTATGTGCAGTCCCAAACATTTTCAAACCAGAGGCAGGTAGGTGGCCCTCCAGTAAAATGGAATAGATTGAGTGCCTGTATGTGGCAGTCCAAAAATGTTTACAACCAGAGGAGCAGGTAGGTGGCCCTCCAGTAAATGGAATAGATTGAGTGCCTGTATGTGGCAGTCCCAAAAATTCTTCAAACCAGAGGAGCAGGTAGGTGGCCCTGCAGTAAAAGGAAGAGGAGTTGCCTGTATGTGGCAGTCCAAAAATGTTTCAACCAGAGGAGCAGGTAGGTGGCCTCCAGTAAAATGGAATAGATGAGTGCCTGTAGTGGGCAGTCCCAAAATGTGTTCAAACCAGAGGAGCAGGTAGGTGGCCCCTGCAGTAAATGGAATAGATTGAGTGCCTGTATGTGGCAGTCCCAAAATGTTTCAAACCAGAGGAGCAGGTAGGTGGCCCTCCAGTAAATGGAATAGATGAGTGCCTGTATGTGCAGTCCCAAAATTGTTCACAGAGCCGAGGAGCAGGTAGGTGGCCTGCAGTAAAATGGAATAGATGGTGGCCTGTATGTGGCAGTCCCCAAAATGTTTCAAACCAGAGGACAGGTAGGTGGCCTCCAGTAAATGGAATGATATTGAGTGCTGTATGTGGCAGTCCAAAAATTGTTCAAACCAGAGGAGAGTAGTGGCCCGCAGTAAAATGGAATAGATTGAGTGCCTGTATGTGGCAGTCCCAAAATGTTTCAAACCAGGACAGGTAGGTGGCCCTCCAGTAAAATGGAATAGATTGAGTGCCTGTATGTGGCAGGTCCCAAAAATTTTTTAAAACAGAGGACGGTAGGTGGCCCTCCAGAAAAATGGAATAGATTGAGTGCCTGTATGTGGCACTCACAAAATTGTTTCAAACAGAGGACCGGGTAGGTGGCCCCCAGAAAAATTAAATGCATGAGTACTATAGCAAGAGCCAGGGCCCTGTCAAAAAATAGCATTTTCCTCTGCTTTACTGTACAAGAGGAGGAGAAGGAGGGGAAATGAGGAGGAGGAGAGGAGTGGATCAATTATTCAGTTGAGCTTCCTTCACCTGGTGGAGATTGGAAATTCTGAGAAATCCAGCCTTTATTCATTTTAATAGCGTCAGCCTGTCAGCGCTGTCAGTCGACAGCGTGTACAGCTAGTCTGGTGATGATGCCACCAGCTGCACTAAACACGCGGACAAGACGCTAGCGGCAGGGCAGGCAAGAACCTCCAAGGCGTACGCGCCAGTTGTGCCACATGTCCAGCTTGAAACCCAGTAGTTGTAGGGAGCTGTGTGATCATTTAGGACGATGGTATTGTCAGCTACGTACTCCCACCATCTATCTGTAAAGATCAGCCCTACTCTGCGAGACTGGGGACAGGGACAGTGTTTGCTGGGGGTGACATAAAGCTGGCAAAAGCCTTGTAAAGCTACCCTTGCCAGTGCTGGACAAGCTGCCTGCTCGCCTACTCTCCCTACGTACCGTCGCTCGCAGAACTACGCACTCTGCCGCTGCGCTGTCAGAGGGAAATACTGTTTCAGCTTGTGCACCAGGGCTGCTGGTATTCATGCATTCTCACATCCTTTCCTCTGAGGGATGAGATTGGAAAGATTTGCTTGTACGTGGGTCAGGAGAGTGAACACCCAGTAATCGGTGCTGGAATAATTCTTTGAACGCCGAGGGTCACGGATAGGCAGCCAGCATGAAATCTGCCATATGCGCCAGAGTCAACGCGTAGAATTCACTCCCCTCACTGGCCTGACTGTCCATTTCCTCCTCCTCCAACCCTCCCAACTCCTCTTCTTCTGCCCATACACGCTGAACAGTGAAGGACTCAACAATGGTCCCCTCTGTGTCTGCCAACATCTCTCCTCTTCCTCCTATCCTCCATCCACCTCCACCTCCTCCGATATGCGTGAGAAAACGATCTCAGGGTGCTTTGGCTATCACAAGGGAATATTCTTCCCCCGTCTCTTGGACGAGCGCAAGCTTCCGACTCATTGTGACCAGAGAGTTTTTCAAAGGCCAAGCAGCGGGATGGTGTGAGGTGAGATGGCGCATCGCCACTGACCATCTGTGTTGACTCCTCAAGTTACTCGAACTCGACAGATATCAGACCCCACGTCCACCTCATGTAGACTGAGGAAGCTGATGACCTCCGACTACCAGTTCTGGTGGAAGTGACATCTGGCAGTCTACAATCGCTCTGCGTGTGGTAAAAATCTGGAAACATGGTCAGTGTTGAATTCCACCTGTGGGCACGTCGCACAACAGTCGGTGAGCGGGGCGTTGGGAGGCGGCGCTGCGCTGCCCTGAGTGAGCAGCATCTGGGGGACTTCCTGAAATGCGCACAGATGCGGCGCACCTTCGTGAGCAAATCAGACAGATTGGGGTATGTTTGAGGAACGCTGCACTATCAGATTTAACACATGGGCCAGGATGGCACATGGTCAGTCTGCCGAGTTGCAGAGCCGCCACCAGGTTACGGCCGTTGTCACACACAACCATTCCCGGCTTGAGGTTCCGGTGCCAGCCACAGATCAGTCTGGCGTGATGCCCTGTAATAGTCTTGGGCGGTGTGCCTTTGTCGCTAGGCTCAGCAGTTTGAGACCGCCTGCTGTCGCTTAGCGACGGCAACTGCTGCTGTGCTAGAGCTACGACTGATGGCGCCGTGCCACAGGATGGTAGTTCGGCGGAGGAGGTGGAGGAGGGGTGGGTGGGAGGAAGGAGGCATAGTAGGCCTAAACACCTGGACCGAGGTAGGCCCCGCAATCTCGGCGTCGGCAGTAATGAGCAGCCCCAGGGTCAGACTCGGTCCCAGCCTCCACCAAGTTAACCCAATGTGCGTCAGCGATCTATAGTGGCCCTGCCGGCAGCACTCGTTCCAAGTGTCGTGGTCAAGGTGGACCTTGTCAGAAACGGCGTTGGTCAGGGCACAGGACAGATGTGTGTCTGACACGTGCTGTGCAGGGCTGGGACGGCAACATGGGAAAAGTAGTGGCGGCTGGGAGACCGAATACCGAGGGGCGGCCGCCGCCATGAGGTTGCGAAAGGCCTCGTCCTCTACTAGCCTATAGGGCAGCATCTCAAGGCTAAGCAATCTGGAGAGTGACATTAAGGCTTGGGCGTGCGGGTGGGTGCACCTATATTTGCGTTCCGCTCCAGCGTCTGGGGTAGGAGAGCTGAACGTGGTGGATGCTGTGGAGGATCGTGGAGGCGACGATGGGGTTGTTGTATGGCAGGGTCTGGGCAGGGGTGCACTAGCAGCTGACACAGGGGAAGGAGCAGTGGTGTGCACGGCCGGAGGTGAAGGGCTTGTTGCCACTGAGTGGGGTGCTTAGCATTCATATGCCTGCGCATACTGGGGGTAGTTAAGCTAGTAGTGGTGGAACCCCCTGATGACCTGGTTTGGAAAATGTTGCAAACCGCGTCGGTATCCGGTGTTTCCTTAAAGAACCTCACACTTCTGAAGATCTAGCCCTCCGCAAGAGCCCTCACACGGGAGTTCACTCAGTTGACAGTGGCGCTGATGCACCAGCTCTGGCCTGCCTCTCCGTCTGGCCCCACCACTGCCTTATTCACCTGTTCAGGTACGAGGACTCTCCTCCGTCTCAGAGCACCGTGTTCACCCGGCCTCTCAACCAGCTTGGGTCGTCACCTCATCATCATCCGTCCCTCAGTTGCTCCCCCCTCGGACTTCCTGCCCTGACAACCAACTTCCCCACTGTTGACAACCGTGTTCCTCATCGTCGGACACCTCTTTACACACTTCACTACGTCAAGAAGGTCATCATCACCCACAGACTGTGACTGTGAAACTGGATCGAGAAATTGTTCAGCAGCAACCGGACAAGTGGTTTGTGACGTGGGAAGGGTCCAGAAAACAGTTCCTCAGAGTAGCGGTTCAAATGGCAAATTTCCTGGAGGGGGCCGATGGGGAGGAGGAGGCTGAGTGCAGGAGCTGGAGGCGTGGGGATTTGGTGACATGGGTGGACTGCGTGGAAGACTGACTGGTGGTGGACAATTGCTCGAACAGCATGTCAGCAATCCCAGACATCACTGTTCGCATGTTCTGGCCTCAACAGTGCTCTACCACAGCCCCAGTAACTTCAGACATGAACAGGGTGGAGCTCTGCGGCGTTCCCCTGCTCCCTCATCAGCAGGTGGTGTCTCACCCCCGCCCAGACCACGGCCTCTGACCCCTGCAGTAGTGGACGCCCACGTCCCCCCCTCGTCCTCTACCCCTAGCCCTGGGGTTAAAATTTTTAAAATGAGAGTTATAACTTTTTTTTTTTTATTTTTTTTTTTTTTTTTTGTGTTTTTGTGTTTTTTGTTTTTTTTTTGTTTTTGTTTTTTTTAGTTTTTTAGAACCAACAATCCTATCCTATGCTATGGCTATTTTCTAGCCAAGTATCAAAGAAGCACACTACTATGCCAGGTGAGATGACAATGAGTTAGTGTAATAGAAAATCCAACCCCTACTGAATTTTCCCACTTCCGCCTTTGCTATGGATATGTGCGCCACTAAGCGCAGAACACGCAGGTCGCAAGTTCACTACAAATGCTTGAATTGGCAAGTACATGCACTGCAGAAACTACAGCCACCAGCAGATCACCAGAAATCAAAAATATAGAACGCTACTGTAGGCTCAAGAGCTATTGTATTCTCTATGGCATTTTCTAGCCAAGTATCAAAGGAAGCACACTACATGCCCGATGAGATGACACTGAGTTAGTGCCTAATAGAAATCCAAACCCTACTGAATTTTCCCACTTGGCCTGCTATGGATATGTGCGCCACTAAGCGCAGAACACAGCGGTCGCAAGTCTCACTACAAATTGCTCAGAATTGGCAAGTACGCAGCTGCAGAAAATACAGCCACCAGCAGATCAACCAGAAATCAAATATATAGAACGCTACTGTAGGCTTCAAGAAGCTATTGTATTCTCCTATGGCTATTTTCTAGCCAAGTATCAAAGGAAGCACACACTATAGATGAGATGACATGAGTTAGTGCTAATAGAAACCAACCCCTACTGAATTTTCCCACTTCAGCCTTTGCATGGATGTGCGCACTAAGCGCAGAACACAGCGGTCGCAAGTCTCACTACAATTGCTCAGAATTGGCAGTACATGCACGCAGAAACTACAGCCACCAGCAGATCAACCAGAAATCAAATATATAGAACGCTACTGTGGCTTCAAGAAGCTTTGTATTCTCCTATGCGATTTTCTAGCCAAGTATCAAAGGAAGCACACTACTATGCCAGATGAGATGACACTGAGTTAGTGCCTAATAGAAATCCAACCCTACTGAATTTTCCCACTTCAGACCTTGCTATGGTATGTGCGCCATAAGCGCAGAACACAGGCGGTCGCAGTCTCACTACAAAAATGCTCAGAATTGGCAAGAACATGCACTGCAGAAACTACAGCCACCGCAAGATCAACCAGAAATCAAATATTAGAACGCTAGCGGACTTCAAGAAGCATTTGATTCTCCTATGGCTATTTTCTAGCCAGTATCAAAGGAGCACACTACATGCCAGATGAGATGACCACTGAGTAGTGTGGCTAATAGAAATCCAACCCCTACTGAATTTTCCCACTTCAGCCTTTGCTATGGATATGTGCGCCATAAGCGCAGAACCCAGCGGTCGCAAGTTCACTACAAATTGCTCAGAATTGGCAAGTACTGCACGGCAGAAACTACCGCCACAGCAGATAACCAAATCAAATAATAGAACGTATGTAGCTTCAAGAAGCTATTTGTATTCTCCTATGGCTATTTCTAGCCAAGTATCAAAGGAAGACACTACTATGCCAGATGAGATGACACTGAGTTAGTGCCTAATAGAAATCCAACCCTCACTGAATTTCCCATCTCGCCTTGCTATGGATATTGCGCCACAAGCGCAGAACAAGCGGGTCGCAGTCTCACTACAAAATTGCTCAGATTGGCAAGTACATGCACTGCAGAAACTACAGCCACCAGCAGATCAACCAGAAATCAAAATATAGAACGCACTGTAGGCTTCAAGAAGCATTTGTATTCTCCATGGCTATTTTCTAGCCAAGTATCAAAGGAAGCACATACTATGCCAGATGAGATGACACTGAGTTGGCCTATAGAAATCCAACCCCTACTGAATTTTCCCACTCGGCCTTGCTATGGATATGTGTGCCATAGAGCTAAACACAACGGTAGCAAGTCCCCCTGCTAATTCCTCACAAAATGGTAATAGATGCAAATTAATAAAAATAAAAAAAGTAGAACGTTATGTAGCCCTAAGAAGGCTGCTGGGGTCTTGTTGAATCACTCCTGCCTAACAGTAATCTACTAGCACCCTAACGCTGTCCCTGACCAGCAGCAGCTCTCTCCCAGCGGCATCCAGAGACAGAATGATCCGAGCAGCGCGGCCAGCGGCTAGTCTATCCAGGGTCAACCTGATCTGGCCAGCCAACCCATGCTATCGACGTGGAAGGTACAACGTCATGCTGGGGGAGTGCAGAGTCTCCTGCTTGTGATTGGCTCTGTTTCTGGCCGCCCAAAAAGCAAAACGGCGGGGGGCTGCCATTTTCTCGAGCGGGCGAGTATTCGTCGCAGTAACGAGCAGTTAGAGTACCCTAATGCTCGACCGAGCATCAAGCTCGGACGAGCATGTTCGCTCATCTCTACATATAACCTATTATACTATTATAAATTTCAATATAGTGCATACAAACCATCTAACAAATATTTTTGATGATAGCTGTTGGTTTCTTAAATTTCCTGCAAACAAGCGGTACCGTTTCACAGGATGCAAACACCATTCCTGTCGACCATTGATTTAATTGTTATCAATGGATGAGCATAGCATACACCTTTAAAAGTCATGTTTGTCTGCTCGCTCCTGCTCCTTCACATAGCTCACAGCCTGGTGAGCTGAAATCAGTTGGGTGGGAGGAGCTGTACAGGAGCACAAAGGTGGGGGCTAAGATCTGAGGAGTTAGTAACACAGACAAGTCACATGTTGTTTTTTGAAATGCATCGAAACCAAAGCCCAACCACAGTGACTACCCCAGGATTTTGTCAGGGTGCAAGGTAAGTAATAATTAAAATTATATTAAAATGCAAATGCTTAGAAAAGGCAGAGAGGCCATTTTAAATTGCAGGAGTAATAAGCTTCTGCAACCTGTCTTTAGTGAAAATGAGGTCCCTGGTCACAGGTTCCCTTTACTTGTTTATTTTTTATTTAATTGTTTTTTTTTAAACAAGGATCCCATCCCAGCCTTTATCTAGTCAATTCATATATTAATCATTGTAAAATCTTCTTTTCTTTATTATGTAAATGAGGCCGCTCACATGGGGAAAGGTAGTGATGTCACCGCAGTTACTCCTCCCCTCTGCGCCCCTTGCTCATGTCTGTGTGTAATGTATAGTAAAGCATTGCTTGTGTCTGTGTTTTACCTGCTGACATGCTGCATCCTCCTATACACAGGTGTGAGACACAGACATCAGCTACACAAGTACCTGACATGTTCTGCTATAACATGGCTGCTTGGAGTTGTTGTATCTTTCCTATACACACACACAGGCTGCAGGGGGAGCCAGCACCAGGAAGCACATGGAGGAGCCATTACACCATTATACCTCAAATCATCATACAGGCTGTCAGTCAAGCACAGGGGGGGGGGGGTGGCTGTGCCTCCCACTCATGAATAAGCTGTACAGCTTGAATATCATAATGATTCATTGAACATCTCACAGGTCATTTGCATACAGCTTTAGGACCTCATTGCTTAAATTTACAGGCATTAAGAGGGACAATTCTTTCTAATGGCAGTTTATGATCATATATGTAGTTTAGGGGGTTAATTTGCCTGACTGGTTCTCTTTAAGAAATTAAGTGCTATTCAGGGGCAAGTTGCCAATGCAGTCAATCACTGGCCTTAGTGGTGAACTCTATACAAATGGCACATGACTAATATGAAGTCAGCGATTGGGTTAGATCAACCAAACGACAACAGACAAACAAGACTTTTTTTTATGCATCACTGAGACTCCTATCCTGTTACAAAGACAATTAAGGCTTAATTATTTCACACAAAACTGCATTTTAGAAGCTTTGTTAAAGACCAGGACAATCCCCTAAAGTCAGATCCCCAAGCTGAATACAGATGTAAGACAAAAAAAAATGTACCTTCTAATAGACAGGGGCTACGGGAAGCTATACTAAAGATCTTAATAAATATTTATAAACATATTAATAAAAAGTAGAAGATCCAGAGCAGCACAGCTGCAGAAGCCGGTGATCCCTTGGCCAGGGTCTCCAATATAGGTTCAGTGAAGAGGCAGCAGTGAAAGGGGTGAAGCTTTATTCCATAAAAAGCGACGTTTGGAAACATCGCTTTTTATGGAATAAAGCTTCACCCCTTTCACCACTACAAGGAGTGCTGCCTCTTCAATGAACCTAAACATATTAACCCCTAGGCGCACCAGGACGTTATAGTACGTCCCCGGGGCTAGATGCTTAGCGCACGGGGACGTTCTATAACGTCCTGCTTTGGCACCGGTCACGAACGGAGCCGGTACCAGAAGCAGCGGCTGTCAGTGTCTAGTACGCTGACAGCCTGGCTAACACCGCGATCGGAGCCGGCTCCGATCGCGGTTGGTTAAACCCCTTACACGACCGCGGTCAAACATGACCGCGGCGTGTAAGGGTGTGTTTGCGCTGTGGATGATCCCCCGTGGCTTACGGGGGATCGATCCACTTCTGGGAGTCTCCGAGGACTGGCATGTGCCCCGGGCTGCCCGGTCTCCATGCAGCGACCTTCGGGTCTGACTGTAAACTGTCGAGATGCGCAAGCTTGCTCAGACAGGTACACTGCTCTACAATAAAATAGTTGTAGAGCAGGTATGAACTTAAACCAGGGATCAGAGCATCACTGGTTCAAGTTCAAGTATGTATAAGTAAAAATATGCAAAAACACTAAACACTACACATTATAATAAATAAAAAATAAATACATAAAAATATAAGCCCCTAAAATGTCACTTTCCCATAAAAACACTTAATAAAGTATAAAAAACACAAAAAACCCCGCATATTTGGTATTGCCGCGTCCGTAACAATCTGTATAATAAAACAGAATCGTTACTGGACCCGCACGGTACACGCCGTAGAAAAAAAACGCAAAAACGTTCCGAAAAAAGATAATTTTTAATTAATACCCTATAAAAAAATGCTCTAAAAAGTAATTTAAAAAATGTTATGCACTCCAAAATAAGCCCACTAAAAAGAACAACTCTTCTCGCAAAAAATAAGCCCCTAACCAGATTTGTCAGCCGAAAAATAAAAAAGTTATGCATATGAAAAGATGGTGATGCTAAAATGAACAAGATTTTCTCCAAATTGGTTTTTATTCAGTACAATTGAATAAAATACACAAAACCCCCACATATTTGGTATCCCTGCGTCCGTAACAATCTGTATAATAAAACAGAATCATTATTAGATCCGCAAAGTGAACCCCGTAAAAAACAAAACAAAAAAAAGCTCCAGAAAAAAGATCATTTTCAATTAATACCCTATAAAAATGCTCTAAAAAGGGATTTAAAAAATGTTATGCACTCTAAAATAAGACCACTAAAAAGAACAATCCTTCTCGCAAAAAATAAGCCCTTAAACAGATTTGTGAGGCGAAAAATAAAAAAGTTATGCATATGAAAGACGGTGATGCTAAAATTAACAACATTTTTGCCAAATTACTTTTTATTCAGTAAAAATGGGAAAAAATAAAAAATCTATATAAATGAGGTCTTTTTGTAATCGTGGCGACCCATAGAATAAAAATAATATACTATTTTTATGGTATGGTAAACAGCCAAAAAAAAAAACCCATAAAAATCTTCCTGAAAAGTGATGATTTTCATTTCCTCCACCAACAAAGAGTTAATAAAATCTCACCAATTAGCCTATAGATTCCCCCAAATTACGTACCAGAAAAGTGCATCTCATGTGGCAAAAGAAATAAGCCCCTATAGGTCCACAATAAAAAAAAGAAAAAAATTATAGCCTGTACAATGTGACATAGCAAATCTGATCTGGATGGCGCCTCCTTCCCTTCTATGCCCGGCCGTGCGCCCATACAGCAGGTTACCAGCACATATGGGGTATCCGTGTACTCGGGAGAGATTGGGTAACAAATTTTGTGGAGCCTTTATTCATTTAATCCATTGTAAATGTTTAATTTTCCACCCAAAATGGGTGTATTGTGAAAAAATATTACAATTTGGAGACTGCACCTCCATTTTGTTTTAACCCCTATAAAACACGTAAAGCGTTAACAAACTTCTTAAAAGTGGTTTTTCATACGTTGAGGTGTGTAGTTTCCACAATGGGGTAATTTACGAGTCTCACTATTATTTAGGCCTCTCAGTGTCAATTAGAAGTTGAGCAGGTCCATCTAAATACGGGTTTTGGTGATTTTACAAAAAATGTGAAAAATGATACCTAAATTCTGAGCCTCATAACATTCTAGTAAAATATGTGGAATCTTAAAAAACCATGCCAGCATAAAGCAGACACTTGGGAAATGTAAGTTATGAATTTATTTGGGAGCTATGACTATCTGCATCAAAAGTAGAGAATTTAGAACGTTGAAAATAAAGAATTTTTCCAAATTTTTGCCAAATTTTGTTTTTTTTCATAACTAAACACAAAAGATTTCATCCAAATTTTTAAACTAATTTGAAGTACAATGTGTCACGAGAAAACAATCTCAAAATCCCCTGGATATCTCATAGCGTTCCAAAACTATAACCACTTATAGTGACACAGGTCAGATTTGAAGAATGGGGCCGCGTCCTTAAGGCCAAAAGAGGCTGCGTCCCGTAGGGGTTAATAGCTATAGTGAATATTTTGAATAAAATATTTTTACAGTGAGGTAAATTTTGTAAACAAAAATAAAGAATTGCTTGACCTTGAAATTCAAACATCTGGAAATGTTAAACCTGTCACAAGGGACCTCTTTTTCACTTAAGACAGGTTGCAAAAGTCCATTACAGCTGCATTGCAAATCTGCCTTTCTGCTTTCTTTAAACATTTGAATTACAATATAATTGTGTGTTATAACTTACCTTTCACTCTGAACCTCTGTGTAGTCCCAGGGGTTAGACTTTGGTTTGGATGCATTTCAAAAAACAATACGTGACTTGTCTGTGCTGCAGACTGCTCAGCTCTTGACCCCCACCTTTGTGCTCCTGTAAAGCTCCTCCCTCTTGCTCCTTCACAGAGCTCAAAGCCTGGTGAGCTGACATCAGTGGGGGAGGGAGGACCTGTACAGCAGCACAAAGATGGGGGCTGAGAGCTGAGAAGTCTGCAGCACAGACAAGTCACATGTTTTTTTAAATGCATCCAAACCAAAGCCCAACCCCTGGGACTACATAAAGGATTATGTCAAAGTGCAAGGTAAGTTATAACATACAATTATATTGTAATACAAATGGTTAGAAAAGCAGAAAGGCAGATTAATGCAGCTGTAATTGGCTTCTGTAACCTGTCTTTGGTGAAAATGAGGTCCCTGGTAACAGGTTCCCTTTAAGCTATATATGTGCCTAAAGAGTAGAGAAGCTGCTTAAAGGAATTGGACCAAATATTCACAACATCTTTATTTATTACAACAAAATTGCTTTCTCACCGATTAAATTGTGTCCTGCAGCTCCATTGAATACAATAGGAATGGTCAGAAATTGTATTGTTGGAGATAACTGAGCATGTTGCTTTGCAATTTTGAAACTGTACCATAATATAGAATGGTACCACAGGAAGAATGAGACCACTCCTGATCAGTTTGTTACATTAATAACAATAATATTGGTACAGCACTTTTAAGTAAGGAAATCTAAACCTAGTGCACTAAATTGTCTAATATTGGCATCTCTACCAGTAAATGATGTAAAATGAAAAAAAAAAGTGAAAATTCTCTTTAATATCCTCAAGGTACTAGTAATAGAACAGCGGGATGATTCATGGTAAATAGAAATGAGATAACATTACACCCAGCCACATTACAGATGCAGATTTTCCTTCAGAAAAATAAATCAATGCTTTCTTTTGATAAGTCGGAATATGATGCCAGTTCTTTTAACACACAATCCCAGTCAATAATTATTGACTTTTCAACGGATCAATGTCGTCCCATGATAATATGTGACCTCTGAAGGACTAAAAAGGAGATTTCAAGCAAAAATTAATTTTCTGTTTAACTAAAAAGTTGTGTTCTCTGTAAGTCAATTTTTGGTCAAGCTGTGATAATACTACAGATGACACAATTTAGGGAGAAGGAGGAAAATTGAAGAAATGAATTAGCATAATCGTACGGATTCTAACAATACCATCCTTAATATTAAGGCAGTGCATTTATAAGCAAATCCAGCTCTCTTCCATAATCTTTCAGGATTTGTTCCATAGAAATCCATTTTCATCCATGTTCTCCTAACACTTATTTCTCAATGTTTCAAATTATAATAACTGATAGTGTGACTGTGCTCCTAAGAGTCCACCAGCTCCCAAATCATCCCACAAGTACAAGCAGCTTTGTGAAGGCCGTTTTGCAACCTTTTCAGGCATTTGCTGTTTCCCAATGATCTGTCAGCTTAGAAATACAATTCATCCCTATTCTTTATACAAATATGCTTGGTGTACCAGGATCCATGACGTATCTACTGGTACATCATTTTTATTCTTTCTACAATGCCCAGTGCCACTCATCACCATCCTTTCACATGATACTTGCCAACAATGCATGAAAAAATGTACAAGAAATTTTTTTAATTAAATTTAAAATTAAAATGTTTTGCAAAAAAATGGCCTGTAATCTTCATTTTACATACGGAAAACTAAAAGCTTAGTTTGTATTTTTGTGAGGTTTTGTTTTGTTAATTGTGAACCTTAATACATATTATTTTTATATTAAGAACAAACCCCCTTTTCACTTGAATAGCCCCTTCTCCACTTGAATAGCATGATAGGAGTGGTAAGATGGCAGCCATAAGGGACATTATTAGAACTTGTGGCAGGAAATAAAGATTCTTTCTTATGGCCTTGTATATCATAGCTGATTTAACCTGGAGATGGCATAGGCTTGGAAAATTAGCCGGTGTCATGACCTTACCATAAGTGTTAGGTTACCGGCACACACAAGTTGTATTGGCTCTGTGCTAACCATTGTTTCAACCACTAGTACAAACCTCCATGTATTTCAATGGGCTCACACCCACCTGTGGTTTGTATGAGCTGACTGACTGCTGGAGCCACAAATTACAGAGCAGGCTCTATTTCTTTCCGAGCTTTGGTTTTCTATTGTCATCGGCACGTGAGCGGACCTCACACACCGATGACACAGCAAACAATAAAACATGGGTCCGCTGTTTCTTAGTACACACACACATCATTGTTCGTGTGCATGTAGCCTTAGAAAGATGACTTCATGACACTGTTGCTAGCACCATAAATGATGTTTGTACAGTGGAGTGTTTCAATGAATTTTTAGGTACGGAGACTGCTAGTACAAAGCATTTGCATGCTGATAGTATTGAGATTTGCTAATGTAAGAAGCTCTAAATTTCTATTATCACTTACAGAATCTCTGTAACTTTCTATAGTTGATCTCCGGACTGGGCATATTTGATGGATGTAATTACATGTATTATTTCTAGTTGGTTTGAAACATGAAATGCATCTGCAGCCTATCCCCATGTATGCACTGAAGAAGCATCACATTCTGTCATGGAGCAGTGACTCATTTTCTTCTCTACCCCACACACTGCTTAAGGAATCAAAAATTCCCTGGAATTTTTAACAGAAAAACAAGTCCATATGGATGTTGCCGCTGTGTTTTACAGTGAGTTACCAATTGCCCAGGCTGTATTAAAAAGGAAACTGTATTCAAACAACAGGCGTGCAAACAAAATCACATTCCCTGCTGTCCACCCACTAGTTGGCACTACAAAGATATATTGCTATGGCTATGCTCATTTCTACAAAGCTCCAACACAAAAACAAGAAATATGTGGTCTGTTCTTTACATAATTATAGGCTGATGCAATGAACAGAAAGAACAATCTCTTAACTTGTAAAGTATTGCTTTTATAGAGACAACTATTCTGCCATCACTCACCTTGCCATTGCTCACAGTCAGGCTCTCAATCTAAATTTCTATCTCAAACACAACCTTTATTCAGTTTCATAGGAATAAATTCTTAGCATGTAGGAAAATCTATGCAAATGTTGGACATTCCTGTAAACTGCATAGTTTGGCCAGTGCAGCCAAAATTGTTAGATTCAAGTAAAGTTAGTGTTATGTCTATACACAACTTAATGTGTAACTATACTTTTGATAACATTTTGTAATAGAGTAGATGATAATAGAAAACTTTGTAATATACTTCATTAAAGAATTTTTTTCCTGTGTCCTTCTTTTTCCTCCTTTTTCTTCTTTATTTAAGTAGTTTCTGTAAATTAGCTCAGTCTCTTGGTACAACACTGACAGTGACAGCTGAGAGACACAGGAATCTGATCATGTTTTTAATGACTGACATTCACTGTATAAAATGCTATAGATGTAAAAAAGGAGTTAATCATTAGTCGTTTTTGATTGAGGTGGAGATTTCACGGAAAGCTTTTAGATACACTGCTCACTACAAAATAAAGAGCAGCCCCAAGGCACAAATCACCTGTGCACACACAAAAAAAAATTTGGGCCCCTTAACCGCAATGTAAGAAAATTTTACAAAAATTCCCTGGTCATTAATGGTTAATGAATTATATTACATTTACTATTACATTTATTGACTAGTAATATGAACAGATGAACACTGCTATCTTTTCACTCCCTTCCCACTGGAGAACATAGGATGGCATCTGTGCTCAGCATTGGGAATGGGTCCACATGACTGATGAATGTGGTGTCTCTGGTCTGTGATGTGGAAGGAGCGCCTAATTGACCACTAGGCACCAACCCCTAGGTGTGGGTGCTGGGCATCTGACTTGACCAAATTGAAAATGCTCATATTTCCTAAGACCTCAACTGTTAAAGGGGTATTCCCACAATGATAGGTTTCTTAAATGTACTCGGAATAACAAAATAACACATTCTCTAATTCACTATTATTAATAAAAATACAGCATTTCCCAGATATAAGTCTTACCTGTCTCTATCAGTCCTGGTGTACACAATTTCAGTTGTCCCTAGTTACAACCCTGTAACTTCTGACTTAGGGTCGGGGACTCCAACTTGGATTTTTGTGTGACAGCCGTGAAGCAGAGCTTCTCTCTCTGCCCGCTGCCCTCTAGCCCCACCCCCTGCAGTCCAGTACGGAGCTCACTAACTGATGCACACTGATACACAGAAACTAAGTTCCTGCCGGCAGCAGCGTGAGGAGAACTACAAGCTATAGACATATAAGTTATTTATCTGGGGAGGCACAGCATGAAGGCACAGCAGATCTAGTGTGTTGTGAAATAGCAGTGATGTAGGAGAGCTAACTGTGTCATTGTGTGCAATATGCATCTCATATATCTTATCTCTGATCTGTTTCATCTCTCTTTCTATGTGTCAGATACTAGTACAATGTTCAGAAGCCACATGAAAGTATATAAAAACTTGTACCCTGATAATCTAATCACATTGTCAGCTCACAGAACAGGATGGATTATAATGTGTCTGCTTCCCCAAGTCCCCGCCCACACCCTGGGAATTTGTACTGATTATCACTGAGTGATAGGAGCTAAAACAGCAATAAAGCTGAGTAAAAGGGTTAAAAATCTTTATTGTGTTAACATCACTAGGGGCTTGAGATTTGAGAATTTTCTTTCATGGGAAAATCCCTTTAAGAAGATAATTAGTGCAAAAGATGGGTCTTCGTTGCTTTCCAGTCAAGAGGCTGGTCTTTGTGTAGAACTAATATAATATATTGATAGTTTATATTTTAATGCTGGTTATACTATATTTATGTACTATAAATTCTAGTAATTAATACATATATTTATATATGTTAATAAAAGATGAATACCTACCCCATATACAAGTTCACCGACCATTCCATTCCAAATCTTAGTTTCGGGATCACGGGCTCCATATTTGCCATCTTCAACAATGGAAAGTTTGTACTTTATCCCAACATGCTTTGCAATCTCACTAGCCAAGTCCACGCAATATCCTTCATACTTATCATTGCCATCGAGCTGCTCATAGTTTTTCTTTTTCATGACATATGGATTTTCCTTTAATAAAACAAATTATGGATCAAGCATATTTCATAGCACATTACTGAAAAGTGGCTCCATTATGTACTTGTTAATGTTCTGCAGATGAAAGGAGATAGTATCTGACTCCTACCATCATTAGATAAATCTATACCTGAGTGGAGTCATCTTTCATTCTCCACTGCAAAGAAAAAGGCTCAATCTGCCATTATTTTTATCATGTTCCTTAGTAATATTATTTTTTAATCAAACTAATACAGTCATTTACAATAATACCAATCCAAACATGAAAGTCAAAAGAAACAAATTACTTCAATCATATTCATGTAAAAGAACAGACTTCAAGACTCATTACTATGAAAGAATGACCTACATGACCATTAAATATTGGCTAGGTCCCTAGCCGCATGTCTTCTTCATCCTATTTTTTTCTAAGATTCAACTAGATAAACTTTGTTTAAACAAATATCAAAGTTTTGACAAAATTACTTACATAATTACTCAATTTACACTGTTGCTGAGGTGACCAGCAGTAAATTTTTGGCTACACATATGTTGACATAGATCCCTGCTGTGATTGGCCGTGCAGGTATATTTAACCGCAAGAATAGCTTCTCTCAAAACACCACAACAGAATCCTGATGGATGTCATTGTGGTCCATCTGAAACCATTAGTACTTCCAGCAATATCCTTCAATACCCTTCAATATCCTTCACAATGCAGATGTGAACATAGCCTAGATGGGGCACTAGTAAAGCTGCCTTTACGGTGGAATTTTTTATACAACAAGATGCATATTTTTTTTCCTTTTATTAGGACTGCTTTGCTTTTTAGTAAGATCAATGAAGTAAATATAAGTAAATAATATATAGCTATATCCATTGTGCATTGATTGAGTTTTCCTTATAGTGAGTGCTCACGGGTGGCATTTCTATTAGATAAATGTGCAATGTTTCTTCCCAGATGTATCTTTAACTATAAAATGTTGCGTACTTTTAATACAAAGCCAATGTGGAAAAGCAATCTATAGTGAGGATCAGACCCATGAAAAGTTCTGCCCCAATATGAGCAATCTATAAATAACTGAGTAACTCTATTTTATCCCAGTTTCATGTAAGAACGTGTATATACATGTAACTGTAACATTAAGCGTATCTCGTACGGTGTGTAACAAATATTATCAGATCAAATCACAACGGGGTTTCTTTACAGACATTTCCTTCTTTAGAAAACAGTTTTTCCAGAAGTGCTGTCAACTCTTTGCTAAATTATTCGCGGAACGCATCTACTATGAATAAGCAAATAGGAAAACATCAATCCCCCTTTCTAAAAAGAGATGGGTTCCTGGAATGAAAACTCTCCCTAAAAGATATTTATGGCATATCCATTGGATATGAATACCCAAAGCTATTAAAGGGGCCGTCCACTTTAAGCACTTTCATGCAAAGACTTGATATTGTTTGTAAAATGAAAAGTTATAAAATTTTCCAATATACTTTATCTATTATTCAAGTTTTTTTAAGTTGCTGTCATGCAACATGAAGCTTCATTGTTTACTTCCTGCAGATAAACACCGGATCATGGTCAAGTAATGTCACACAGGTGCATGGCTCTAAGCTGTGTGATACTAATGAGCTGTGCACCTGTGTGACATAACATGACCATGAACTGGTGTTTATCTGCTGGAAGTAAACAATGAAGCTTCCTGTTGAATGACAACAAGCAGAGATCTAGAAAAATATGAAGAAGTGATACAGAAAATATATTGCAAAATGTTATGACTTTTCGTTTCAAAGAATATCAATTATTTAATGTAACGTGCTTAAAGTGGACACCCCCTTTAATAGTTATAGAACATATAACACACTTTTGTCAGAGTTTGAAAATGTGGATAGACTTCCCTTATTGAAGGATATTTTGAAAATTGCTGAATACGCACATGAGGAAACTTAAAAAATGTTTTCATAGCTTTTAAATTATTATTATTAACACAAATACCGCAAAAAAAAAAATCAAAAACTAATTTAGGTCATAATATAATCTTACCAAAATTGTAGTAACTATGATAGTTTTGTTTTCTACAGAAGTTGAGTCATTTGTAGGTTGCTGATCAGGAGCAGGAACAAAACGTTCATATTCGTTCCAATGTCCAACCTGTAACACAGTCCGTTAATGCAATGTGGTCAGTAGAATATCAATTTGCTACACACCGGTGTATATACACCCATAGCATGCTGTTATATACCATATACCATACTGTGGACTGCTTAGTTTTAAAAAACTGACTTGCTTACTTTGCTTTCTCAATATAAAACTTATTTGCATATCTAATGAAGCTTATTAAGGTACGTGGTAAGCAATAACAAAGAATCAATGTGCACCATGATATTTGGATGTAGGGATATACCAGGATATTGAAAACACTTTCAAATGGCATAACCACATGATATGCTGCAGGTCTCCAATGCATCTGCCCTCATGAGCTCTCAATGACTCATTGCCAAGCTTTTTTGCTGCTCCATTATCCCTCTTTTCATTTACTTGCTAAATATTACATTTAATGACAAATGTTAACATGGTCGGAAAATAAATGTAGAAAACAGTGTTGGTTGTTTCTAGCATCACTTTACTGTCCAGCTGATGTGAAAATTGGTTTTCAGGGCTTGCGCTTACACATTAGATACACTGTTCTGTGATGAACATGAAAGGATATTGAAAGCTATACACATCGCTAAGCTATTTTTGGATGAAAGGGCCCTTAGGCTAATAGCAGTCACTCAGCCAACTCCGAGCCTTAAATAGAATCATATAAAGACAATGGAAATTCTATGAGGTCTTTGCTTGAATTTACTTAAAAAACAAAAAATCAAGCAATTAATCATAAAAGTTAGATACATTTATATTGTTGTCAGGTAGCACTTTTATTATAGGACCCATTGATTGGGTGTCCATGAGATTACAGAGGGTCATTATTGCCTTTTCTTCAACTCAATCATGGACTTAAACAAGTGACCCATGATACAGAGAAGCAGTAAATTCCACAAAACCTCAAAATTCCACAATAGGTGATCAGTCCTTTAACCTATATCTGGAAATACCTTTTGCTATTGTTTCCTAATATTAGCAATGTGGACTTTTTGGATCACAATACTTTACTCCATTTACTTGATCTTTCTCACTTACCAAACCTTTATAAGGCATCTGGGACTCTGTCAGCAAGAGGACTAACAACAAGGTATGACATATCATTTCTAAACTTCCCTCTTATGTTAAAAAAAAAAAAAATCACCTCATATGCAAGAAGCATCACTTTTTGAATTCATGAGAGTAAAGGGGGTATGCCGGGCTTGTTGTTCTGTGGGCTACAGAACTGGAGATATAGTCAGTTAAAGAAAAAGGGGCGGATAGGATTTTTAGGTGTAGCTAAAAATCTTTAAGTAAATGTCTTTAACTGCCAGCATCTCGATTTGTGCGACTTGCAGAACTACAAGTCTGATGCAATTTGAAAGATGCAATATTTTTCCTACATGACACAAGCTTTGATACAAATCATGGTCCTAGGTACTGTGGAACCCAAGACAGAATATGTCATACTCTACCTGATGGTGCTGTTGGTTTCACAGTGTCAACGGTGGAGGGTGACAGGCCCCTAATGGTGAGTCTCTTTAAGATGGGAGAGGAAGGTGACGTCACCTTGCTCTTCCTTGTTCCCAGCATGGGAGGGGGAGGTGGCAAGGGCTTGCATAATTAGCAGCCTGGAGTGCCGGATGTCTTGCCTCTTACTCCTGGCTGCTTTGTGTTTTCTAACGTGATCCCGGCTTGTCAAGATTAGTGCTGGGATCAAGGTGAAGAGGAGCGAAGATGAGTATTTATACGTTTTTTCATGTTTTCAATGTGGTTGATTTTCTTTAAGGCCAGGGATTCTGGCACTGAAACTGCTTACAAAAGGAACAGCAAAACCAGATAACTGAGCTTCAACACAGCAGTAACAATTGCACTACATGTTTTATACATATTAACATGTGTGTACTTTCTATATTACATTATTCTATGAGATTAGAGATAATCACTCCTTTCAGGATAATATGTTAAGAGCCACCTGGCAAAGGAGAAATTAAATTTTTTCTGTTTCAGAGAGATTGCCTATGTTATGGGTAAAGATTCCCAGGTGTTCCAGTGAATACATCTGCACAGAAACACACTCTGCTTGTTATACGACGTACTGTGCTACATCCCTCTGTAGACCAGCAAGTTCTGTTTTGTCTTTTCGGTATCACGCTGGCAATAAGTTTTATAGTTACTTTTCACTGACGATTGTGAAGGCCGCAGAACCTAAATCACTACATTTATAATTAGCATGTGTCTGAAATCTTGTACTGACTACTGTAACGATGAATATCTTATGTCATTTAATTAACTGACTACTAAGACATTTTGTATTATTATAAATTACATTCAACTGAAAGTATAACCATAGTTTGGTAAAACTTTTGCCATGTCTCGAAGTACCTCCACATCTACACAGGGCACTTCATCTATCATGCACTAGGCACCATAATTGTGGTACATTCTTATAGAAGGGATTTCTATACCTTTGCTCTCCTATGGCTATATATCAGGGTGGTGCTTTATGAATGGACCCATTGTCTGATAGGAAGGAATTGTTGTAGGTCCTTACTTTTGAACCATATTATAGCATGTTTAACCTTTTGCAAAATTCTAATGCTTCATTAATCCTTCAGGAGATGCTAAAGAGGATTTTACAAGTTTTCCTGATAGATATATCAGACTGGATCTCTGACTAGGAAAAAGCCAGCAGCTTGATATAGGCATAATTTAAAGTTTAGGTTTTTGACAAGGTGACATATTATATATGTTTAATTCTAAAGCTATAACCACTGCTTTAGGGAAAAATGCAAGCCCCCAGGCGATCAGTTATTATCAACAAAGGTAAAGGATAAAAGTAAGCCAATTTCTCAATATTGGACCCCATATTCCCAACTGGTCTTAGCTCTGGGAAACTTGTCCTTAAAGATGAGCAGCTTCTGAGACAATTATATGTCCCAAAAAGCCAAAATGGCTTTCTTTTTGTGATGCAATGATCTCCCTATGAAAAAAAAAAATTCCCCTTCACAGGAGCAGGAAAAGTATCTGAATGCTGAAAGTTCATCAAATTCTGGAGAATGGGGCCTGATTTCTCTGATGCCTATACAGGCAGTCCCCGGGTTACGTACAAGATAGGGTCCGGAGGTTTGTTCTTAAGTTGAATTTGTATGTAAGTCTAAACTGTATGTTATATAATTGTAGATCCAGACAATAAAAATTTTGACAATTGGAGTTTAAACATTTTTTACTGTAATGGGACCAAGGATTATCAATAAAGCTTCATCACAGACACCTTACAGCTGATCATTGCAATCTGAGACTATAGTAAATCATTCAGAAAGCTTCACCAGAGGTCAGAGGGGTCTGTCTGTAACTATGGGTTGTCTGTAAGTCGGGTGTCCTTAAGTAGGGGACTCTGCAAGTTTTTTATTTACAGTTAGACAACTATTTAACACATATAAGTGAAGAATACACTGGTTACACATTCACATAAATCATATGGCTATGATTAGAGAGGATTTCAATTAAGACACTTAACTTCTATACCATAAATACATGTTAAAGTGAACAAGTCAAGCTCTTTCGACTAAAGTTCAACCTGTTCGTAATTCAACCCTCTGTGGCAAGGGACATTAATAACTTAGTCTCATAATGTCTGGTGCATGATGTCACAGCAGAGGGGGCATTCTGAAGTAGGGACATTTTGGGACACACATTCTTACCCGTCACGTCTCGACCCCCGAGGTGCGTTGTCCGACGAGGATTCACTAAGATCATGCATCCAATTTCCTGCTTGTGTCCCTTCCCCGCTCAGATCCGCCGGAGTTCACCATCTTCTTCCATGTAAAGTGCTTAGCTTGCGACACAATTTTGAATGTTAAATCCCAGGTTGTCCAACGGCCACGTCCCCGATTTGTGTCAAATGAAAGTTGCCGTGATTGCGCCAAAATCCGATTGTGTGCGCCAAAAATCCCAGTTAAATTCGTTGCAAAACAGAAAAAGTCAGGAACCCCGACGAAAATGCGGTCCGCATACCCTTAATAAATGTGCCCCTTTGACTTCAATGGTAAAATGTAAACCTCTTTCGCATTACAACCAGTTTACATCTCACTTCAACATTGATTTTCTGGATGATGGACCATGAAAGAAACATGATATGCAAGGTTTTATTAGCAAAATACTGGTTGTGGTTTATTAGGTACAATTTTGCTGACAGGTTTCCTTTTATTTTTATAGTTGACAAAAGAACTTTAGGTAATTTATTTATACTATGAACAGTAAAAAGTCTTACCTTTCGAGGTTTAGTAGCTGTCATCTCATACACATCAATAGTGTAGTTAGTTCTTCTTCCATATGTATCAAATTGGATATTCCCAGTCATCCCTTGAACTTGCACCTAAAACAGTAAACATTTGGTAAATTTACTGTAAGTACACATATAATTATACAACACATAAGGAATAATAATAAAATTACTGTAACATCATATAGATATATGTATATATGTATCTACTGTATATACTCGAGAATAAGTTTTTCAGCACAAACTTTGCTTATACTTGGGTATATAAAAAAAAAAAATAAACTCACTACTCACCATTCTGACTAGCCGGGCAGCTCCTCTTCTAAGATAGAAGTTAAAAAAGAAGCTGCCCGGGCCATCGGAATGGTGTGTACTGAGTTTATTTTTTTAAGGGAAGGCTATCTACTTCAGGGGGCTGGCTGGCTGTCTACTACAGGGGACTGGCTGGCTATCTACTACAGGGGGCAGGCTGGCTATCTAATACAGGGGGCAGGCTGGCTATCTAATACAGGGGGCAGGCTGGCTATCTACTACAGGGGGCAGGCTGGCTATCTACTACAGGGGGCAGGCTGGCTATCTACTACAGGGGCAGGCTGGTATATACTAGAGGGGCTGGCAGGCTATATGTTACAGAGGGCTGGCTGGCTCTATACTACAGGGGCTGGCTGGCTCTATACTACAGGAGGCTGGTGTTAAGGAGGTCGCACTGGTTTCGGACGCCATCTTGACTACTGTCCGCCACCTTAGATACAGCGGCCATGTTCCCTGACCATTGTCAAGTTAATGTCATTATTCACTGTTATTGATTTGGCAAATGTTTTTTTCTCTGTGCCCCTACATGAAGATTGCCAGTACCTATCTGCCTTTACCAGTTCAGTATTTCAGTATATCTGGTGCAGATTCCCACAAGGGGGGTAAAACTCACCCAGCCAGTACCCCACGGCCCAACAGGGAGTAGACTGGCAGACTAGCCCCTTACTGGATGTTCTCCTTTCAGTATGTGGATGACCTACTGTTTTTGTTTGCCAGGATGCATTTATTGACCTTATGTGTTTTCTGTTCCAGAAGGGTTGCAAAGTTCCCAGAGACAAACTCTGGTACTGCCAGGAGAAGGTGGTCTTCCTAGGCCACTGTTTCTCAGCCACAGGCAGATACCTGACAGAGGAAAGAAAGCTGGCAGTCCAGAATATGCCCCTGCCCTGAGGCCCTAAGCCTCTTCACATGTTTCTAGGACTGGCCAGCTCCTGCAGGCCTGGGATAAGGTCTGCTGCCCCCAGCCCAATGCTGCCCCTTTCTGACTGCATTGCCTCTTCCCCATTTGCCCTTAGTCAGGAGGCAATTGATGCATTCCAGAGCCTTAAGCTGGCAAATCCTGTCTGCCCCGGCCTTAGGCACATGCCACTGAACCAGACCTTTTATTTTATTTTGCACGGAGTATCTAGGAGACAGGTGTCTTAGCCCAGGAACGTGGTGGCCTCCCCAGTGGCCCACTGTTAGGCCCGGTTAGACTCAGTCGTGAAGGGAGCCCCTCATGTGTCAGTAGCTGCAGCCAGCAATCTGCTCAGCAAGGCCAGTGAGCTGATCCTAGACCCTAGATCACTCAGTTACTGTGCAAACCCCACATACTTTACACAGTGTCATCACCCAAGTACAGCCCAAGCATGTGAGCCAAGGCCAGACAGCTCAGACTCCAGTGTGCACTCCTAATGCCCCAGGACACACTGATAAGGTGCACAGCTCTGAATCCTTCATTCTATCGCCAGTCTTCCAGGATTCATAGGGGGAGAGAGAAGGGTGATTAACAGATGTTGAGTTTTTTTCTCATAGATGGCTCCAGGTCTCCAGGAGAAGACAGACGGTTCTACACTGGATATGCAGTGGTCAGTGGTGCACATGAGGTAGTACAAGCAGAACCACTCCCTCCACACAGGTCAGCGTTGGAGATGGAGTGACGGCACTCAGGGAAGCGCTACAGCTGGTGGAAGGTAAAAGGGCAAACATCTATACTCAAGGTATAGTTCTGGGGTCTAAACAACGACTCTGAACCCTATGGAAGGCTATAATTCCTCACCCTGCATGGACCCCCTCTAAGCATGGCACGCTGTTTAAAGAGCTCATGATCTCTCCTACTTCCCAAGAGGTTTGAGGATAATAGATATTAAACCACACACAATTTGTAACCTCACAAGCCAAGGGCAAGTATGTGCCGACGGAATGCGAAGGCAGCTGCACAGATGAGCCAGACCGACTGTTCCTTAATTCTCAGCGGTGATTCTGAGCTAAAGTTTGATCACAGGTGTTCCAGTCCCTGGCCCGAGGTCATCAGAAGTGAATAAAGTGTGGAGGAGAGCTGAGCCCGATGCCGATGGACCTGGATGGCTGGTAGAGAGGGTGGTGCCTGCCAGGAACCCGCACCCCGAAAGTACGTCAAGTACCCACGGACACACACACATATCCAAAATGGCCATGCTGGCTCATAAAAACCACAAGCGGTTGCCCGTGCATTACTACCCCTGTTCACTAGACTAGTGAAAGCCTTATGTCTGTGCCCGCACGACAACCCCGGGTAAGGTGGTAAGATCCACAGAAGTTGACACCCCAAGCTGCTGTATCCCTTCCAAGACTGAAGATGGATTTATCCAGCTACCAAAATGGTACGTAGGAGTAGGTCTTGGGTGCATGATCTCTTTTACCAGGGTGGCCAGAACTTCTCCCATGACCAAGGCTACTTGCCAAGCGAACCAAGAAGGTGGTGGTTGAGTGAGATTTTTCTTTCGCAGGGTTTTGGACTTCCAGAGCCATAGGTCCGGTAGCAGAACCCACATTCACTGGACAAGGTAAAGACGAGAAACCTTGTCCCTCCTGGGTGTAGAACGGCCCTGCACACCATAACCTTCCCAAGTTTGGTGGGGTTGAGATACTTTAAAACTGCACTCTTAAGAATCAGCCGAGGCCATGGAAGAAAACAGGGAACCAGGCGAGGAGGCTTCCTCTGCCCACCATTCATTAGGAACCAACCCTTAAGGGAACCTACCACCGAACTCTCTCCTAATAAGGTAGATGGCGGGCGTAGGTGGAATGTATGGGACGTGAGGATAGCCCTTTTTAAGATCATCCCACGTCCCCCCGATTGCGTTACCATAACTTATTGCTAATATGTAATTATATAAGCCGGCTACTACCGGGGCGTGGATAGCCGGAACGACGGCTACACGGCGCGGCACTCCACGACACCAGTAGCTGCTCCCTCACCTACCCTGTGATCTCAGCGCGCAGCTCCTGGCATGCGCGCCCTTCGTCCGAGAAGCCGGAGTTCTGCGCATGCGCAGTACTCTGCCAAGATGCGCGATCTCGGGAACGAGGCCGGAGTTACTGCGCATGCGCAGAACTCCGGCTTCTCGGACGAGGGCGCGCAGCTGCCAGGAGCTGCGCGCCGAAGATCACAGGGTAGGCGGGGGAAAGCAGCTACTGGGGCGTGGAGTAGCCGCGCCGTGTAGCCTCGCGTCCGGCTACTTCACGCCCCGGTAGCCGCTTAATTAAATTAACATATTAGGGCAATAAAGTTTATGGTACGCTAGCGGGGACGTGAGGATTAGCTCTAAAAAGGGCTATCCTCACGTCCCATACATCCACCTACCACCCGATCTACCTTTATAGGTAGATTCGTGGTGGTAGGTTCCCTTTAACAGAAAGATGGGATTGTCCCCCTTTGAAGTACTTTTTGGCCGTGCACCCAGACTAAGCCCCTACTTCCCACAGACCCTATAGCTGATGGCAGGAAACCAGGTGGAACATGCCACAGTTGAGCCAGGCCTTGAAAAAGGTCAGCAAAAGTGTTTCTGATTCCTTTTTCAGATGCAGACCTCAGGATGCATAACCTGAAGCCTGGAGACTACGGGTGGTGAAGAGACACCAAAGAGAGAGTCTGGAGCCTCGCTATGATGGTCCTTTCCAAGTCCTGCTGACCAGTGCCACGTCTGTGAAGCTAGAGGGAAGTCAGCACGCTTCCACGCTTTCTATTCCATGCTTACTTATTCTTCTTGCTAGCTGGTCTCTTCTGACTGACTGTATGCTCAGGGACACCCCAACCATGACTATCACTGTAACTATAGGACCGACCAGGGTAGGAGACTTTACCTACGGTTGGTGCAACAAGACAATGACCTTCTTTAACATTGACAGCACAGGTAACCCTGTATTAGCAGTGTCTGATGTGTACTGTATTTGTGGGGATAGGAGAGTCAGGTCAGGCCTAGAGGCTGGGAAGGTGAGTGTACGGTGATAACACTTGTGCATTCCTTCCTCGTGATCCCCAGGGATAAGGTTGATCAGACACATAAGGAAAGGTAGAGAATCCCAAAGGATTCTGAAGGTCTGAGAGAGAAGCACCTAGATGACAAAGTTTACATGGATACAGTGGGAGCACCAAGGGGGGGGGGTCCCAGATGAGTACAAGGCCCACAATCAGATATGGGCAGGTCTAGAGTCCATTATTCCCCAGATAGCTATGAGCAAAGATGTTAGTTGAGTTAACTGTTTTTATTGTAATCAACAGAGATTTGTGAATTATATCGGAGATGCTTCCCAGAACCGCATGGCTTTGGACATGACCCTTGCTGAGAAGGGAGGAGTCTGTAAGATGGTGGGAGTGGCTTGTCGCATATACATCCCAGATGACATCGCCCCCTATGGATCCATTACCCATGCACTTGGAAGGATTGGAGGACTGTCCAGGGAACTCAAGAGAAACTCTGGGGTGGACACTTTGTCCTTCACTTTGTGGTTGGGGGATTGGAAGGGTTTCCTTTAAGTGGGGGTGATATTGGGGATTGTGATTTTGCTCTTGTCACTTATTGCGTGTTGTGTGGTCCCCCTCATCAAGTCCACCATGTCCCAGATGGCCGTCCAGGCGGTAAGAACCACGACAGGAGAAGTGCCCGGAGCGGAGGATGATGCTGCCTGTTTACAAACCTGTGGACTATGGGAACTCAGTGATGTGATTTGAGTGTGCAGACCTGTAACCCCTGAGTGACTGGCCTCCAGGGGATCTGGTGAAGAGGTAACAAGTCCAGCAGGTACGGGCTTAGCCTACCTGTGGGTACCTGGAGCTTGAGGAGGTCGCTCAGGATGGGGTTACAGGCCAGCAAAGCTCAAAGGGGGGAATTGTTAAGGAGGTCGCACTGGTTTCGGACACCATCTTGACTACTGTCCGTCATCTTAGATACAGCGGCCATGTTCCCTGACCATTGTCAAGTTAATGTCATTATTCAAACTTCATTTTATGTAACATGTTTGCTCGCCTGTCAGCTAATACCCTTTGACATTTAATGAGAAGCCAGTCTGTCCTTGATTATATTGTGATTCTGGAGCCCACTTATCTTATTCTTCTCAGCATTAGTATAAACAATATCTGTGTACAACGTATCTGAGAACTGAGCACAATTAATTAATTGTTTTTCCCAGAATGTGCTGATGACCAATAGGTTTGGAGTATACTATTCACGCCTCTTTGATGATTCTTCTGTTATATATTATGCATTTTGATTATTAAAGGGAGAAGATCTTGACTAAGAGATTGACGTATGTCTTGGTCTTTATGTTCAATCATGGGTTAATTAGGACTCACCTTACAAAAGTCAAGAGGGCTGTTGGGGCCCTGCATAAAAATCCCTAACACTGGCAAGCTATATACTAGAGGGGGCTGGCTATATAGTACAGGGACTGGCTGTATACTTGGAGACTGTGACCAATGCATTTGCCACCCTCGGCTTATACTCAAGTCAATATGTTTTTCCAGATTATATATATATATATATATATATATATATATATATATATATATATATATACCCTGTATACATAGAGTATTTCATACATTTTTCAACAGACAGGGATTGTAATAAAGTCAAAATCTTCATGTGTGTTGACTCTTGGGCTCCGTTTTCAAGGTCTATTAGGCATGACAATATTTTATAATAGCATCCTATATTTGTTCTATGATACATTAATTGTTTATATAATTATATACTACAAGGTGAAGCATAGATAAGCAGTCTAGCATGAAATTAAAGTGACTCCCTGGGCTGCTTGCTTTTGCAGACCAGAATGCAAATCATTAAGCTGTTGACTTTTCAATGCGTCTTAATACTGTATTTTTCAATGTGTCACAACATGGTTTATATTTTTCACAGAATCTTGTCATATTGCATGCAAAATACATGACTGTAGCTTGGAGCAGTATGCCAAGTGATGAAAAATAACATCTTCTTACATTATGGATATTTCCTTCTTGACACTGTGTATTCATGTGCTATACTCAAAGCTGTAAGTTACTGTAGCTAGAGTCAGTCTCATACACTGACGATTTGCAAAATTGGGGACTAATGTGAAATTTAATTTGCAAAAGATATTGGATTTATGTCATTGTACTTAATATAATGCATAATTTAAAACGGGAAATATAAAACGTATAAAATGTCATAATGTTTATAACCCCTTACTAGGAGATCATAGTACAGGCAGTACAGGTTTGTTCTTTTGTTGAATTTGTATGTAAGTCGGATCTGTATACTTTATAATTGTCTCTCCAGGCAAAATTTTTTGGGTCTCTATGACTATTGGTTTTTAAAAATGTTGGGTTGTCCCAACCAGGATTAACTATAAATCTTAATTGCAGACATCTTTGATAACTGTTATAGCGGTTTATTGTAGCCCAAGGCTAATGTACAGTAAATTACCAAAATCCAGAGGGTCGTTTGTAATTTGTAACTAGGGGGCATCCGTAAGTCGGGTGTTCTTAAGTAGGGGACCGCCTGTATTATTGTAGATAAGGTTGGAAAAAGATGCTGGTCTCTCAAGCTCCCCTTATAAATCATACATTGTAGATTCCGATGAAGGCACAAAATTCTACAACTGATGCTGATCGGCCCAAATTAGGGGAAAATTACTTCCCAAACCCAATGTGAATGTTTGAAGGGGACTCGGTAGACACATTAGATGGTCATTTGTTTCCTGCTGATTTTTATTTCATGTGTATTGGGACCTTTTAAAGCAGGACCTAATTATGCAATAGAACAATGAAGTGATATGAAGGACATATTACAATAGTAGCAAGGAACTAACTCACCAAGAGGAAACCAAAACCCTATGGTAGTGGTTGATGGAACAAAGAGATGATGAGGATGGTTAGTCAGGTGATAAATAAAAGGATGATGTTAGTCAGGTACCAGGACAAGCAGATGGTGAAATCATACAAGACCCTGCTTTGACTCTAACCTACTCTCAAACTTTCCTTATATCTATCCCTCAAAAGCAAATTGCTTTTGCACCCTTTTCTTGTGGGCTCTGTTTTTACAGCTTTCACAACAACAGAAAATGTTTGAAGTTTATACCTGTACCACAAGCCTGATTGCAGTGAGCTGAATTTTTTTTACACATATAGTTTTTGATTTTTTTTTATCTTTCACTATGCACCGCAAATGACACGCCCACCTTTTTCTTTGGGTCGGTGCAATTATGGGATTATCAAATTTATATATATTTTATAAGGTTTCAATAGGTTTATTAGGTTTTTATAAAAATGAAAACCTTTTGTACAAAAAAGTGTCATTTTGCCATATTCTAATGCTAATAATTTTTGCAGGATATGATGATCTGATCACATTTTGCTGAAAGTTTGTGTTGAAATATTACATCTGGGCACTATTTTCTGATAAAAGGGTTCACTGCCGGAATAACTGTGTTCATTTATTGATAAATTTGGACTTTTTGAGATGCCTGCAATACCATAGATGTTTATGATTTTGATTATAAATAAATTAAAATATATAATTTTTTTTAAGTTCTATGGAAAGGAGGGTGATTGAAACTAAAAATATAGCACTATATTTTAGACCAGGTGCTTTAACCCTAGAGGGTATAATTGATCCTACCATTTACTGCCATACTACAGTATAGCAGTATATGGTGGATTTGCTGATAATCTCTTACAATGTGCCACCTGCACATTGTAAAAGATCTATAGCACTAACAATGCCAGGAGTCTCGTTAACATTCTGGAATGAACAATGGCGTCACAGGAAGTAATGATCACAGGAAAAATGCGTCTGTGGTTGTTACATGCCGCTCTTCCAGCGGCATGTAAAGGGTTAAGACTCGTGATCGGCGTTAGCAACGATCAAGGTTGTTAACTCTTGGTATTTTCTGCAATATGCTGAGGGCTCAAGCCGTGAACACTTTTCATACACCCCTTACCACGCATCAACGTACTATTATGTTGGTTGGAGGGAAGGGGTTAAACAGATTGTTACAACGAATCATTGTGTAATGAAAAGTTCTAAAATTTTCCTCTTTACTTTCTGTATGAATTACTCACAGTTTTCCAGATCTCTCTTTGCTGTCATTCAACATGAAGATTCATCACTTAAATCCTGTGGATAAAACCGATCCCTGGCCATGTGATGTGCACAATCATTATAACACACACATCTAATTACTCTCTGTGATACTAATGACCTTTACAGCAGTGGGACATCTCTTGACCATGGATCAGTTTTACCCACAGGAAGGGAACAATGAAGCTTCCTGGTGCATGTCAACAAGCAGAGATCTAGAAAACTGATTGATATAGAAAATATACAAAACATATATAAGCAGTATCCACAAATAGACGTGGTAATCAGTTATATAAAGGGTAACACATTCTGAAAACTACACAAACAACATAAAAGCCGGAGCGGAATTGCTGAATATTGCAATGTAAAGTATTATATTTTGTTGTGGAAGCATGGATTTCTACTCAGCTGCCCAATACTGAATGCTTGTCTCTTTCCATAAGGATCAGTCTGTGCTGTGAGTCTGAAAACACAAGACTTGCAGATTGGAGATCATCATGCTTCACAAATTCTTTTACAATCTGTTATCCTTTTATTTACTTTGCCTCTTCCAAAACAAAGCCAAATAAAACTCGCATACATAAGCGGCACATCACGCTAGATCAACGTTTTTCTAATCAGTTCTTTTTTATGTGGATATAAATACATCAGAATAATTGCCTTAAATTAGTCAAGAAATCATTGCAGCAACCTTTTGTCAAGACAGATGTTGGGGAAATACCCAACAAATTCCCATAACTCCAGACACCCAACTGTACATCTGGGATGCTTATATTTTCTTTAATTGCTGCTTATTCAATGGGCATTCCTTATATAACAAACTATAGCTACACCAAGGTATAACAACAAGCCTTAATATCTACATCTTTAATGGAGTTTTTCTTCTTTAAGATATTAATGAACTATCCATGAACATTAGATTGGTGGGGACTCGAGATTCTGTCATTCAGAAATGAGATATCATGGGCAAAACACATGTGTTGATCTTACAAGTCCACCCTTCATACATACCATTCCAATCTTCACATCATCAATACATTTTAATAATCCATTATCCTATAAAATATATAAGAAAGTATTGCCACAGACATCCCCAAATATGGTTGTCTTTGGCTTTATTTTGGGGACTCATTCTGCAATGTTAGAGCCTAGGCCCATTTTGGGTTATATTAATCGCTTGTAGAAGAATCTGGGGAATTTGTGTGTTCAGAATGGGGCTCCGTGTAAAAAAATCACAACATGACATTTAATGCAATGTCTTGCTCTTTCTATAAAATCTGCTAAAACAGTTAATCACATTGTGACTGTCCTTTTACACAAAGGCAACTTTCACAGATTGTGTAAAAGGTCGGTGCACGCAATCTGTGGATGAAACATTATATAATTTATTGTTATGGTCTATGGGAGACTGTAGAAACTAAGGCTGGTTACTCACGAGTGAGTTTGATCCATCAAACTTGCAGCGTATCCTGCCTGGAACGTCCAACCTGAACGATGAGCAACTAGAACTGAACTGACATGCTGAGTTCAGTTTAGGTTTCTCAGAGTTCGGGACGGATGTTCCAGCCATGGATCAAACTCGCACATGTGTACCGGGCTGATTGCTGCTATTAAGATTAATCTGGGATTAACTACCATCCTATCCCTGTGTAGCTATGTCCATGACTAAAACATCCCAATATACCCAAATATGAGCAAAAAGGTATAGCATATTTACCATCTTTAAAGCTCTCTCAATGTCTATCCCTTGGCTCCAAGGTACTGCAGGATTTGCTAGGCAGTCTCCAGCACTCCCCCGTCTCGACACATCCACTCGTTGTCTTCTTAGGTATCGAAATGCTTCTGCTATTACTAACACAGCATCATGGGTCAAAGCTGAAGTGTACTAAACCAAATATATAAAAAAAAGTATGTTAAAGACAAGTAGACAGTTATAACAAAGGCAGCATTGGCCTCTTTAACCATGGAACATAACTGACAAGACCTTAGCAGTGGCAATTACACCCTTGGCACATCACTGACTAGCCTTTGCAGAAGCCAGTCATTGACTGTAGTGGTAATCTACTTTACAATTATATGACAATGATAGGGGGCTTCAGGTCACTAGGCCACCAGCCTAGGAAAGGAGAGGACAGGTACAGATGTAGCAAAACTGAGCATGACTCATATCCAGTTATAAACACTGTGGTCGTTACTCCTGGGGTTTACTCTTTTGCTGTTTGTACTGTTAGGCTAAGAAGGCGCTGAATTTTATCCGCTGCTTTCCAGTCATCAGTCTAAACACTGCTCTATTTATTGGAATGCTGGCTCTCTGCAACCCTTAGACTAGCAAGGGTTAACGTTTGCACACCTTCTGAGCCCTCCCTCACTTGGTGTACTCTTATTTAAGCCCTGTGTGCACCATCTTCCCTTGCCGGTCAAACAGTTTATCTGCTTGTTTTGTCTCTGTGCTTATTCTACTATTATCTTGTTCTTCTGGTTTATTGATATTGGCTATGTTCCCAACTATTATCCTGATTATGTGATTTTGTACTTTCATTGCTATCCTGTGGTGACCTGGACCATCTACCTCCTCTTTGTGTTGGTTCACTGCAATGTTTAGGCTTTGTTGCAGGGAGGAAACAACCACTGGTTACTTTCCACTGTTTAGGGTGGACCCAGTAAACAGGCAGCGACAATTTGGTTGGCTCAGAATTAGGGATCACTGTTCTAGTCCATGTGCTGCACTTATATTGGCACAGAGTGGTATCTTGACCCTTTTAGATATTTCTTTGGCTTTTAAAAAATGATAAATTTCAGACATATTTACCAGAATCCACTAAAACAAAATACAATTTCCCATTGGCACCTTCAGACATCATTGACTCACACTAACATCAAAATATCATGACATTCATTAAAGATTCTGGTCTCTAAGGAATGGACAATGGTTTAATGTTTTGTAGCCTTCCGAAATAATTTGTAAAATACTTCTTAGGTTAGTTATTTAATTTAATAATAATACCTGACACCAAGTACAAAATGGCAAATAACATTCCCCATTCAATTTAAACTGCACTCCTGATCAATGTGGTGTCTACTTTTAAAAATCTGTCCACCCATTGAGAAGATGCGGCCCCCAGATGTCTTTTGACACATCTATTGTTTATCTGATTTTACCTGCTAAACTGCTTGTTCCCAACTATCTTTGTTTAGGAAGCCATGAACATGACTGTGTTACAACTTTACAATTTTATACAACTGTCCAGAATGAACATACAGCATCAGAAAACTGTATAGCAGGATAAAGACATCTTTAGAAACAATAATTCTTAAATACAACAGATAAGATAGTTATAAACAAAACCCATCCCTCAAAGACATGCTGAGATCCAGACACGTAACCCTCCTTTGCCATAGATGGCAGTTAATGTTTATCTGTCCATTTAAATTACATTTTTATTCTTGATTAGTGTTGTGCAGACCTGAACCGCAAAGTTATCATTAGAAGTTTGGATCCAAGTTTGGCTCAACCTCCCCCTATCTGGGGTTAACAACTGCGAGTGGTGCTTTCACCAATTGAGGACACTAACTCTAAATGCAGCCAGGAAAGTTGCCAACGGCACTAAAAGAGAACCTGTCAGCAGAAGTTTTCCTCATAAACCACTACCAGTATATCATCAGGCAGCTAAATACCTTCTAGATCATGTTTTTTCATGATCCCGTATAGTTGCATCATCCACAAAATCAAATTTGAAGTGAGTATAAATTGGCTGTATAAAGTCAAGGAGGTAGAGATTTTAACACTGAAATCAAACTCTCTTCCCCAGAAAGCCCCCTTCATTGTAATTGATGGTCCTGCACCAGGAGAAATCACTCAGTCCTGTGCATGATCAATCACATGGGAGGAGGCATTCTGAAACAGAGCTTGACTTGACTTGACTTGCATGTTAAACTCTCTGCCTCCCTGACTCTATAAAACCAATTTACATCTCACTTCAAAATTGATTTTGTGGATGATGGAACCATGCGGGGCCATGAAAGAACCATGATCTGGAAGGTGTAGAGCTGCTAGACAACATACAGGTAATTGTTAAGTAGACAGATTTCTGATGACAGGTTCCCATTAAATTGCTGTGTTGGCATTAGCATGAGCTTCCATTTTGGGTAGGATCGTTGCTCCCCAATGACCCACACCAATTTAAATGCCGCTGGATAGTTTACCAGCAGCTTTTAAATAGTTAACACCTACACTGGTACTTGTGGGTGTTTAGCACTGGTGCATTTTTATTACTATTCTTGATATGTTTTATATAGTAAAGTATTAAGTGTATACTTCTGTGCAAAACGTTTACTTAAGATAACATCTGTGTGCTAATCTGTGTCTACACAGACAGATTTGTTTCAAAAATAATTCTACAGTAGACTACCATACCTTTAATGGTGTATTTCTTGCTTCTGGAAATTCCCTCTCATCCAGACGTACCCATCTCTGTAGAAACTGCTGGACTAGTGGGTTTTCGTTATTGACAATCTGAAATCCTGTGACGTTGGCACCACCATGCATGACCCGATCCAGTGATATGCTTGTAAATCCCTTAATTTATGCAAAATAAAATAAATGTAATTAATAATTCAGTTGGATTTTTTTGTGTTAATTCCATGTTTTATAACTAACTAGGAAGCTCTGCAAATGCTATTATGTTATTATGGTAGAAGGCAGATGGGAGTTTAGCATAAGAGCCAGGCTGCTGTGTTTCTGAGGGACATTACTATCGGTTAACCAAGCTTTAAACTCTTTCTTGTCCACACATATAAAATCTGCTAAGCATGGTCTGCCAAGCCTAGAACTGGGTCTGAATAGGTCAATTATGCAATAAAAATTCTGGCCAGCCATCACATGTGTTCTGTGATACAGCCTCTAACAGCCTTGTGTGTTATGTCAAGCTCCAGTCCAGCTTCCGTATTTTATTTCGATCATTTTCTCCAGCACGTTACACTCTTACTCTAGAATTGACAACTACTGCTAGAAGTGCTATATTTTTCTACGGGAACTCACTGATGACAGATTTTGTGGCCCTAATTCCTGTTAGCAATTATCAGTACATGAATATCCGCATGCTTTTTACATTTTGCATACAAATTTCTGCAGCAAGATGTGTACACATCGCTACATTCACGTTAACACCTGCTTTGTAATTGAAAGATCTGTGCAGAAAGTGACCACGGTATATATGCGCTACGGAATATGATTGTGCTATATGAATAAAGATTGTTAATAATATGTATATAAGCAGGGACGGACATAAAATAACAATTTTATACTTAGCTCTCTCCATGCCTCTGGATCAGTTGGCATCTAGTCACTGCTTGTCTCACATACATAGACTGCCTTGATGACATTGTATTTATCATATGCCAGCATTTGTGCCGATACTGCTGTGCCAGATTTATCACTGTGACTGTCGAGTCACACTTTCCACCTCCTATTATGTGATCTAGTTTACTGAGCCACATTTTGGCAAGGTCATGCACCATTTCATCATGAACGTGACAGATGATAGAGCTATTAAGTAGGGGAGTAGATCATTAATATATGGTGATAACACAGATCCTACAGTACAAATAAAATATAAGTGCAGGATGTAGACAACCCCCAAAAGGTTACATTGGAAGGTAAAGACATCAGAAAAGAAGAACTATACCAGCAATTGCTTGCACAACCAATTATGCAAAATCTTCATAACCAATATAAAAAAGAAAATCAACCCAACAACAATAAACAAGGAGGCTACTCAAGACACAGCATAAATACAGAGCCAAAATAATGGCTTCAAGCAGCCTTAGCTCCCTATGGAAAAAGGAGCGGTGTGTGGTAAGTGCAGCTCATGCGGACATGGAGCCTCAGTCTGTAATGTAAGTGAATAGAGGAAATCCCAAATTTTTCTGTGATAACTAAATGAGCTAACACACTTTCAATCATGTTAACCGGTGCTACATCTGTATTTTGACTAAACAATATCATTTCAAAAAGACAATTAAATATGCCGTTTAAAACAATTAAAATTCAAAGGCAACAAACAACAATAAAGACAATGAAAAATCTCAATCACTGCCACATCACTTCCAAAAACCCAGGTTAGGAGGTATTACTTGTAAAATGTCTGGTGTTCTATTAAAACTAATTTTTTGAAACCATTTCCACCCATAAAATGATAAATATATATTTTTTATATGTTCCACCATGGATCTATGAAACCTTTACATTTCTATAGTACTGAAACACCTTAAAGGGTGTTGGTCATCTCATAAAGTAACATCATATTACTAGATATCTCTGATATACCTTGTTATGTAGTGTATTATAGTTTATGTAATGATGCTATGATTCAGAGACTTATACATGTTTTGTTCCTGGCTTACAAGTATCTCATGTCTATAATGTACCCCATCATTTGCTGGTTTCCTATAAATAATCTACTTCTGTAGGTGCTGACATGGCAATTGATGGATAGAAGGAGGCCTACACTATATTACAATACCTGTTCTGGAAGATTGAATACGCAACTATGTTTGTGGCTCTAACACTTTTTACAAAGAGGCTTCCAGGAGTTAGTACGGATGTTCAATTTTCAAGAAACTTTCCAGTTCCTTGTTCTGCTCTAATGTAGCCTGAGCGACCCAGGGCAAATAGCATAACTCTATTTCCTCAATTGGTGCATATATTATAATGGGGCACATTTACTTACCTGGTCCTGTCGTGATCTCTGCTGTGCATTGTCTGACGATAATGCACATCTGCCGCAATTCACAAAGATTGTGCGCCCGATTTCCTGCATGTGTCGCCTCCCTGCTCAGGTCCGACAGAGTTAACCTTCTTCTTTTTGGTGTATATAAGTGCTTGATCTTGCGACACAATTTTGAAGCTAAATCCCGCGCTCAGTCCAAATCCATCAATTGTCCAACAGCCCACCCCCCTGATCTCTGTCGTATGGAAGTAGCGCAGCTGCGCCACAATCCGATTGTATGTGCCAAAATCCCCTTCTAAGTACCTGTCCCAGCAGTGCAAATCTCAGAAAACTTTAGAATATCCAACGAAAGTGGATATTAGTAAATAAGCCCCTATGTGTCTTATTAGTACACATCTACCATCAGTAAACTGATAGTATAAGTCCTATAAAGGAAAGATTGAAGCGTACCCTCCACCAGCCTGTCATCTGTAGGTAGCTTGGAGAAGGAGGGGGCTGTAGGGAGACATAGCTGACAGTTTGTAGAACTACATGCATCAGGAAGGTTGACAGATTGACACTGTACATTTTTAACACATTTTGGTAAAGGTTTATTCAGGTTAACTGCTTATTAAAAAAAAACCTCTAATGGGAAAAGTGCCATTAAAGCTCTTAGTTATTTGTCTGCTAAATCTTTATACAAAAAAAAGTGTAATCGATAAAGCTATCCTATCAAGTTTAAGTCTCACAATCCATAAACGTTTGCAATCACTCCACATCTGCACAAAGAAAGTGCTTGTTTCCTAGAAAAAAATTATAATAATAAGTACAAGTAAAATTTCTGCATTAGCAAGCAAGTCTTGTATTCATTAAAGATAGTTATTCGGTTTTGTTGTTTTCCTTATCCTTATCATGAATCTGGCACGCTCTGTTAGTGCTCTTGTGTTTTATTATAATTGAGGTCACCGTATGTATTATGATGAGTCTGGGCTTTAATACACAAAATGCTAAATGTTCTCAAAAATATGCCATTTTCTTGAAATCTACAGTAGAACATTACTGTGTATACTCCCCCATTGTTACCATGGATGCGGTATTAGTCCAAAGGTTTAGAATAAATTTAGATCACAGCAACAGAATATGTTACCTTTTAGCTGAACACTGATTTTCTGTTCACAAAAAGCACAGATCTTTTATCATAGCAATTTTTCAGAATCCCACAAATGCTTTTGATTCTAATGCTGCCACCTATATGACATCTTACCCATTGATGCCACAGGCCGGTACCTTTTCTCTTCTTTATGTATGTTACACTAAACTGATTACACTTTGTAAAACACTTTTTTTTGGAAATGTAGCCCCTTAGCGGAGGTACTGGAGATTGTGGCTGCAGGAATGGCTTTTTTTTATTACAGCAGCGTCTATGAATATTCACAGCAGCTGGATTGCCTGGTTACATAATCTCAGCCTACAACTGCAGCTGCACTCTGCTAGTCTCAGATTTTGGGAGAAATTTATATAAGGAAAATGCTGCCGACTAACTAACAATAAAATCATAAACCCCTTAGTACAGGCAATCTCAGGTTCTTTAGGTTTGTACTTAAGTTGAATATATTATGTAAGTTGGAATTCAACATTGACATAATTTTTTCGTCTCTATGAAAATCGGATTTTCAAAATTTTTGCCTGTAATGGGATCAGGGATGATCAATAAAGCTTCATTACAGACACCTTACAGCTGACCATTGCAGCCTGGGACTATAGTAACATCCAGAGTGTTTCACCAGAGGTCACAGCGGGCACAGAGGTCCATCTGTAAGTCGGGTGTCCTTAAATTGTGGACCACCTGTACAAGAATAACTGCATCTAAAGTTGTATTATCTCTTGACTCAATGGGGCTTATTTACTAAGTACCTTTGTTAGACTGTTCGCCATTTTGGGGATTGCACGGCCTTGACAGGTATTTAACAGGTGTCTGCGAAGGGATGGTGTTGCAGCTATGCCGGTTTTCATGCAACACAAATTGGGGGACATGATGGTGGACAAACCGACTGATTGGGACTGAGCGCGGGATTTAACTTTCAAATTGTGTCACAAGATAATGCACTTACATGCATCAGGTAGAAGAAGGTGAACTCCGGCAGGCCTGAGTCGGGAAGCTCCACATGCAGGATATCGGGCGAACGATCTGAGTGACATATCGTCAGACAATGCACATTCGTGAACTCCGTAGGACCGGGTAAGTAAATGTGCCCTATTGTGCCCTATCTGCTGTAACTCCATGTGACTTGGAAGCGCTGGGTAGCAGCAACATGTTTGTCGCTTAAATTTCTGAGGCAGCATATATTCATTTTGGTTGCCATAAAGCACAAGCATCCCACTGGACTGTATAATAATAATAATAATTCTTTATTATATATAGCGCACACAGATTACGAGCTTGTCAAATCAGTCCCTGTCCCCATGGGGCTCACAATCTAATCAACCTACCAGCATGTTTTGGAGTGTGGGAGGAAACTGGAGGACCTGGAGGAAATCCATGCAAACACAGAGAAAACATACAAACTCTTTGCAGATGTTGACTCTGGGACTTGAACCCAGGACCCCAGAGCTGTATGAGGGCTTGTTTTCTATGCAACAGATTGTCCTTCCTAATGATGGGGTTAGCAAATTTATATAGGTTTTATAATGTTTTAATAGTATTTAAAAAATTCAGACCTTTCGTACAAAAATTCTTAATTTTACCCTATTCTGATGTCCCCCCCCCCCCTTTAATTTTGCACTACATTGTAATTACTTTTTATTCAAACTTTTCTGTACTGCAAAATGGCAAAAAAGTGCTGATTCTGACATATGATTCTGATATATGCTATTTTTCATTATGGGGTTTACTGCCTGGAATAACCGTTTTTATATCAATTCTAGGGAAAGTTTTATACACCTAAGGTACTAGAACCCTAACGGGTCAGATCACTTCCACCATATAATGCAATACTACTGATTTTGCAGTAAATCTGTTTCAGTCTGTTACTCACAGACCATTACATTGTCCTGACCAATGACATCACTGGACCAATCACAACCAACATGCTCTGCAGTTATTTAAATGCCACTGCAACATCTGAATGCAGGAAGGGGTTAATGGCCGTGTGTTCTTTCACATCATTGAGACCAGTGATTGGTTTAGCAGCTATGTAGTTTCCATTCTCAACATTGAGACCAGTGATTGGCTATGCAGCTCTGTGCTGTTCATTCACACCTTTGAGACCAGTGATTAGCTCAGCTGCCATGTGTTCTTCATTCACACCTTTGAGACCAGTGATTAGCTCAGCTGCCATGTGTTCTTTATTCACAACATTGAGGCCAGTGATTAGCTCAGCTGCCATGTGTTCTTTATTCACAACATTGAGGCCAGTGATTAGCTCAGCTGCCATGTTTTGTTCATTCACACCATTGAGGCCAGTGATTAGCTCAGTGGTCATGTGCACAATAAACATGACCTCCAGTGATCACCTTTCATCGGATTTTTAGTCATTATCTACTTCCCGGTGCCCATTTTTCTAATGGTGGAGCACTCATTAAATCAAGCAAGCATTAAATACATAATGCATTCCCTTTAAGGTTACATGCTTATACAATTTATGTAAAACCCTCAACTTTAGGGAGTTAGATTGGTACTGCCTCCATCTTCAAGGACTTGTCTTGAGCCAGTGCATGTAACTCTGTGGATAAAATTGCATCCTGATACCAAACAGATAACGGAAGACAGAAATAAATACCCATTATTTTCTCCATTGCTTCTCAGACAGTATATGGCAGTGATGGCTAACCTATGGCACTGGTGCCAGAGGTGGCACTCAGAGCCCTTTCTGTGGGCACTCAGGCCATCACCAGAGATGACTCCAGGTATCTTCCTGCAGTCCCAGACAGCCCAGGACTTGCTGTGCACAGAGCTATTTTAAAGTGACAGCTCTACCTGGGACTGTTTTCTGCTATATTGGTGCCTCAGGTGCTGGTATCAATGAAAACTGTGACAGAGAAGGGAGTATAAATCACAAATTAAATTTCTGTGTTGGCACTTTGCGATAAATAAGCGGGTCTTTGTTGTAGTTTGGGCACTCGGTCTCTAAAAGGTTTGCCATCACTGGTATATGGCCTTTAGGGAAGATGAAGGGAAGTTTTGTAGTTTAATTTGCAGAAACCACATACTGTTTTCTTGTGAACTATAAACCTAGAGAACAATTTTCCAAGGGTAGGAATCAGATAAAGGCTATTAGTGTAACTAAGCTGCATTGTTCAGGGGATTCATGATGACAGAACATGCAAAAAATATATATTTTATTTCAAGAACGCATCAGTCATTCAGCCAGGAAATGGGATGAGTCACCGAATTCATGTTCGGTCTAAAAATGAATACAATCTTTATCTGCTTTGTTTTGAGGGGAGTTAAGAGGTGTGGGGTTTGTTCTATAGGCACACACAAATAAAGAATATGTCAACTCTTCCAGCTGCTAGGAAGAAAATTCAGCCTTGAACTATGTCTGGAATACAATATTGATAGTGAAGGAAAGTTGTGTATTAGATGCTGAAAACTAACTAAGAAGAAAAGCTTCAGGTTATTGTAATGAAAATGAATTTTACTGAAAGGGAACCTGTCAGCTCTATGATCACACATAAACTAAAAATATCGTTTTTTTTAAGTGCAGTGTTCTGTATCATCAATTAAATTGATGGCCTGAAAGCAGAGATAACGGGTGTGGCAATGGGATAATGGGTGTTTTCCAGTTTCATAGGTGGAGCAGGGCACTGGCCCTCAAGGTGGAGTGATAATGGACAGCTCCATTCTGTGTGGCTGAATAACTGCAGATTTATAACCAGTACAAAAGAAATCAGTTTTGGTTATGCATTTTCGATGATAACACTTTGGATTATTATGTTCTCTAAAAAAAAAAAGCTTAACATGTAACAACATATTTTAATTCAAAGTAGTAAAATAGTCATATTAACATAGCAAAATAGAAAAAATACTGTGTAATGTATCTAAATTACTAACTGATATTTACCAAAATGAGAGTCAAAAATATTTAGATGCCCCAACCCAACAAAAGTATGTATACGCTACATATATAGTTAAAGTTAAATGTCTGACAGCTTATAAATATCTAAATTTTCTTCACTATTACCTATAGGAAAGCTCAGAAAATGACCATGATGACCAGTTGCACGCTACCACACTGTATTCAGGGTGTATTCAGTCTCTTTTGCAGAATAATTTTCTGAATAGTTTCATATTTTACTCCTCAGAATAGAAAACATTCTCTGGCGTCTTTTACCCTTAGGTGATCTCTGCCTTACAAATGTAAAGCATCAAAATTCTTTTCTTGAGAGCTTAGGTTCTTTCCTTTTGACCTTATGACACTTGACACAGTCACATTTACTTTAGAAATACAATAATAGCCTAAAGATCCTTTTAGACTTCCCAATGCCTTTTTATAAAATAGACTTATAGAGTCTTAATGCCTACCTAACCTTTCCACAAACTTTGTGGAAAGCAGTAGCCCAGTATGTGAGGAGTAACACCATGTAGAGGGTGCTGTGAAATGCGTCTTCATGAATATGGCGCTCTCTGTACTTCTCCGGCAGAATGCACCAAATTTTTATTAGTTCACCTTTAACATAGAGGGGCACATTTACTAACAACAGTGTAAACTGCACTAAATGCAGTTTCCCTGTGTAATGTGCAGGATTTGTTGAGGATTTCTGGCGCATGAACCTGGCGCTCCCTGCACTGCTCTGACAGAGCGCACCATTCTTTTTTGTTTGAACCTTTAACATAGGTCAAGCAACACAATTCTTTTCCTGTTAAATCTGGTGCACAGCCCCTAATTTGTGTTGCATGATGCCGAGTGCAGGCACAAAAGGGTCCCGTGCGTCACAAATGTAGCACAGGCACTTCTTAAATACCTGTGCAAACAGTTTGCACTAATAAGAACATGCTAAGTCTGGCAGAAAACTGGTGCATGGCCCTTATTAAATTTGCCCAAATTACGACTGTGCACCATGTTGCTGACACTTTAAAAATACATGTGCAAGCACTGAAAAGAACTTGCAAGGTCATTGAAAAAACTGGTGCAGGGGCTTTAAGAAATGTGGGCCATTTATCAAAGATAGATTATATACAGTTTGCCTGTGTAGTGTGCACTGCTTCACCAGAATGCACCTTTGTTTTCTGGTGCACATTCTTCATTCTGCAGAATTGTGGCACAGACAGACAGTCAGACAGAATTGTGGCGCACGATCCAATTGAGCACTAACACGCCCCTTTTGGTGCACATTTTTTCTGTCTTGTTGGACACTGCAGCTGCGACACAAAACTGGCGCAAAAACTTCTTAAATACATGTGCACATTCTTTCTAGTGCAAAGTCAGACAGAAAACTAGCGCATACACGTTAATAAATGTGGGGCAATGGCCCACATTTAATAAGGTCCTTGCGCCAGTTTTATGTTGGATTTTGCACATTCTTTTCAGGGCAAACTGCCTGTACATATATTTAAGAAGTGTCTGAGACAAATATGTGTCGCTTGCAACCTTTTTGTGGTGCGGCTGCACTATTCTTCATGCAATGAAATGGGTGTTACGGTGTTCAATCGAACAATGCGGTACATTTAGATTTAGCTTTAGAGATTTAGCTGATGTGAGCCAGTGCTCCACCGGCCTTCTCATAGAGCTTCCATGTAATTTGCCACGTCAGTAACCGCTGTCCGTTTAACTAGCAAGATGCATGTATTTGAAAGTTTAAAGGGAACCTGTCATCAGATTTACCTCATCAAACTACTAGCCCCACTTCTAGAATCCCCTCTAGTGTGAAGTTTTGAAATTTTACCCATTTATCTATAAAACAAACTAATCCAAAGTCATGTGAAAATGAGCAGAGAAGGGTCATATTTTGCTTGAGTAAGTTCAAGTTCAGAGGCTGCAAAAGGAGAGTCACTTTTGATGTCCTTATCTTCAGTACTGTTAGTATAAACTCTTACTGATGTGTGACAAATATGTACGTCACATGTCAGCTGCGGTTATACAGAGAGGACTCACATGCTAGGACTGATCACTAGGGACAGCTGCGTCAAATGCCAACCGTGTGTGGGTGCCGTCATCTTGGCTAAGATTGTTCACTGTGGCATCAGCAGAGACCGATGATCGGTCGCTATGACTGCCTTGGGGCTTCATAAGACCTGAGGCTAAATTGCTTCTGAAGATCTGTTACAATGTGCCAGTGGCACATTGTAATCAATCATTTGCAAAATCCCCTTATACTGTCATACTCTAGTATGGCAGTATATGGTAGGATCAATCAGACAACGTAGGGTTTTAAGTACCCTATGTGGTCTAAAAAATAGTTTTAAAAAAACATTTTGTACAGAAAGTTTTAATTGTTTAAATGTATTGAAACAAAATAAAACCTATATAAATTTAGTAGTATAGTATACTACTTTTAGTATAGTATAGTATGGCCGGTTTGGTCAGGGTCCAAAGCTTCTAGGGAGACCATGACCACCCAAAAACCACCCAGCAAGTTTGATTCTGCCTTATAGAGATAATAAAGAGAGGGAGCTCCGACAGGAAAATATACATGCACACCAGCTCTTGGCACATGTATACAAGAGCCCTTTTGAAACCTTTGATGGTATTTCAAATGACCACAACATTTGGGGCACCCACTCTATTTTTGGTCCTGGAACCAAAAGTATTTAGCAAATGTCAAACCGTTTAATACTACACATCTGGGAGGCCCACAATTTGTATACAGCCTAGAGCCCAAGGTGGTCTTAAACCACCCCTGTGAATCATTTACAACTAAAGGATCGCCTCCCTGGGATACATCATGTAGTGATCACAGTGATAGCTTAAAGTTATATATTCCTATGATTTTTTTTGTATGCAGTATAACAAATTATTTTGTTCAAAATATATTCTGCTTTATTGTTCACAATATGGTCCAGTTCTCAGATGGACAAATTCAATCTGACAATCTATGTACAGATCCCTATAAGACAGTAACAGCACTGCTCAATATGTGGTTATTATCATTCCCAGCGATGCACATGTTTTGACACAATTCCAGACTGTTCTATAGAGAACAGTGTGACGAGGATCTGCCAAAATACTAAAATGGCAAGTGACAGCTCTGTGACATGTCATACAGGGGAAACATCAGCTTACAGGTAAAGGATCTCTGTATTAAAGATCCGCAAGGGAAAAAAAAATACACTTCTCAGCTACACTTCCGCAACTAAGGCATTTTTAAGAAAAAGAACAGACAAAATGTTCCATTTGTCCGAATTATGTCAGCAAATAGAGGATAAATTGGCCAATTCCCTGTTTTATTGCTATTCAAAAGATTGCACAGATACGGTACAGCGGAAGCCGACAGATTTCAATAGTGGAGCATAATGCAATATTGAAAGAATAAGGTGAAGTGTAATATTTCACATTCTGTCTTGTGTTTGCCAGATCATTTCTCAGCACTAGGGAAGGAGCCCTTCACCAGTTCTTTTCTGTACATGATTAATTCAGACATTGTCAATACACAAGCACTGCAGAGCTGGGGTGTATGTAATAATACAAGCTCTTACCAGGTTTGCAAGCATATAGTGGTAGCCTCGTGTGTGTTTGCCAAGGATTACAACCTACGAGAAAAGAAAAATAGCACAGATCAGGGATTAAGTTAGATGTCAGTCTGAAAATGTCAAAATCTTTGAAAAGGTTCTAGATTACACATACGGTATATAAGATACTAACTTCCAAGCCAGGTAGACAGGATAGCGTTACACCAGAAAATAAACTTTTCATCATTATCAAACCTCATAGTTTCTTTGTTTTACACTAGAAAAGGCTGGAAAAAGACAGGTCCATCAAGTCCAAACTATAAGTTTTGGAATGTTGATCCAGAGGAAGGCAAATAAACTCAGCAACTCCTGCTTCCCGACCCCTACATGGATAACTCACTGGATAGACATCACTTATATACACTATATGAAATGACACATATGCATGTTTTTCTCTAACATGAAAGCAGAATTAACCTTTTACATTTTAGATTCATTAGGATTACCAAGTTAAAAGTTTACATATTTGGTTCCATTGTCCTTAAACTGTATGACTTGGGTCAAATGTTTTGGATATCCTTCCAGAAGTTTCTCACAAATGTCAGTATGAATTTGGTCCCTTTCTTCCTCAGAGAGGAAAAATCCTTAAAGGGAAGCTGTCAATAGAGAATGACCTAACAAACCACTACTAGTATGTTGTCAAGCGGAGTAACTGTTTCCAGATCACTTTGAAGTTAGATGTAATTTGGGTGTATAAATAACATGATGCTGCCACTCCTGTGTTTCACAGTCTGGATGGTGTCTCAGACTTGCAAACATCTCCCTTTTCCTACAAATGTAAAAATGATCAGCCAAACTGTTCAATTTTAGTTAGGCACACTGTTAGGGTCTCTGTGATGAGGCCCCCACAGATCACAAAACGAGGAGTGCAGAGCATGGCAATTTCCGTCCGCTCCATACAGCTTAATGGAGCAGAACAGTCATGCACGGCCGTCTGCTCCATTTCTCTGATGGATAGATGAAGGGTCCGATGAAGGGTCCGATGAAGGTACGTGGGACTCCATCAGACCACTCGTTTTCATGATCTGTGGGGGTCTCAGCACTGAGACAACCACTGATCAGCAAGTTAGGCTCAATCCCATGAATAGGGCCATGCATTTGTAAATATTAATCTGGATTTTATATGTTTATTTTTTATGGCTTCTTCCTGGCAGAATGGCCTTTCAGCCCATGACCATTCAGTACTCATTTCACTCTGGATAATGACACACTTTTACCAGCTTCAGCCAGCATCTTCAAAATGCTTGTTATTGGTATGATGTCAGACTTTGCACTAGAAAGAACGTGCAAACGCAGCACAATGGGGGTCATTTACTAAGGGCCCGATTCACGTTTTCCCGACGTGTTTTCCCTGAATTGCCCCGGGATTTTGGCGCACGTGATCAGATTGTGGCGCATCGGCACCGGCATGCACGCGTCGGAAATCGGGGGTGGGGTCGTGGCAGTAAAAAAAAAACCAGACGGATTCGGAAAAACCGCCGCATTTTTAAAAAAAGTGTCGCTCGACAAGTGCTTACCTTCACCCACGATAAGACGGCGAACTTCAGTGCATTCCGATGGTCTTCAGCGCAGCAGCGACACCTGGTGGACGTCAGAGGAACTGCCTTAGTGAATCCCGGCCGGACCCGAATCCACCGCAGAGAACGCGCCACTGGATCGTGAATGGACCGGGTAAGTAAATCTGCCCCAATATTCTGCACATAAAGGAACGTTCCGGTGCAGAGTCGGACTGTGTGCCACATTTATCATGCAGAGTCCGGCAGAATTGTGTTTGCTTACTCTATGTTGAAGGTGCACCAAAAAAAGTTGATGCATTCAGTCGCTCTGACAAAGTGCAGGGTGTGCCATATTCATGAAGAGCATGCTCCGCAATTCATGAATCTGGTGCACCCTGCGCACTCCACAGGCAGTGTTGGCCAGTGTGTTTCAGGTGTGCCTAAAAATACATCCATAGGTGTGCCATTAATCAGAAGCTTCCAAAGATAGGACATCATCAAATGGGTTGTGCCAAATAGTTTAAAGGCATAATTATCTTATTGTATATACATTTTTGATTCTGCAGAAAGTAATAAAAATTTCTTAAAAATTCTCCCTCTTGTTATTTTGGCACATGGCAAATATAAATAATTTTGGTAATCCTAACTGATCTACAAGGGTACAACTACATAGTCTTCAAAACTACATCAGATTTATCATTCGCATCAGAAACTTGGATAAATAAGGAGCTGTTTAAGACTTCTATCTTACTTTTAATAAATCTGTTCCACAAAGTCTTGTGAAGCTTTCCATGATTCTCCTTCAGTTGGATTTCATGAGAACAAAACTGAAAAAATCTGAATATACCGATCTATAAAATCAGACAAAGCTACAGCAAAGAGGGTCGAAATATGTAGTCTTCATCATAAAAGGCCTCATATTATATTAGTGTTTGTCAGTGGATAGATATTTGTATGCAGAAAAAAACCTTAGACCAAAATAGTTACGCACATTTCTTTTATGTGTTTTTGTTGCCTCCTGTGACTGTTTTGCTAGTAACAGGATGTAAATAAGAGACTTAAGAGACTGTGAAGTAGGCTTTTCATCACGGCACAAAGGAAAAATCCTGTTTTACTGTAGTTCCATGGGGAGTAATGCACGTTATTCAGCTTTTTTGGATGCTAAGACGTGCATGTACCGTAATTACATATAATAGAGCAAAAACGCAGCCAAAGAGATTCAGATGTCCACAGCATAAAAAACGTGAGGCCAAAGATTTATTAAGGTTCATTGTAATATGTAATAGCAGAAAAAGATGGCGGCACTCGCCGGTTCCAAAGATAGGAATGGCGTCCTTTATTAAAGAATAAACATGCAGGGAGGTAAACAAGCAAACTTTGGCAACGGGGTTGTTTGATCGCCGCAGCACGCGAAATGGCCCCCGTTGCCGAAGTTTGCTTGTTTACCTCCCTGCATGTTTATTCTTCAATAAAGGACGCCATTCCTATCTTTGGAGCCTGTGAGTGCCGTCATCTTTTTCTGCTATTGCATTGTACTCTCTTGCACACACTGACTGAGCACCGCCGTAAGGTCCTACTGTGATCGCATTTGCCCTAGCACATCATCCTAAGCTGTGTGTCAAGCTGTCAATGATAGTATTGGGACTGTGCCGGCCAGATACACTCTTCTACATATACTCATTGTAATATGTATTGGGCCCAGCAATCTCCCCAGTTCCCACCTGCATTACTTAGGTTCTGGTAAGGATTCCATTATTAATAGTGGAAAATAATGTAGCAGCCTGCATTTTTTCCTGCTACAATCAAACACATAAGGGGAGGGTCTATGGGAACAGACGGTAAATGAAAGACCATCCTGCCTTTTGTTTTTTGTTTCCTGTACACGTGTTTTAAAAGCGGTGTATAATGGAAATCCTGAAATAGATGTGACCTGCACCTCACCTGACTGCATTAAGGTCAGTAAAACCACTTCTCTGGAGAAAAGTGTAGGTCAGAGTAATGCAACTGGAATCAGACATTTATGACATGCCCCTTTTTCATAGATATGTATTAAAAAATAGAACTTTATTAAATATTTCAACAAAATGCTGAGAATTTGCCTTTTTAATTATTTCAGGTTATTGGGAGGAATAGATGTGAGATTTTTTTGCAAGCAGATAAATAGATTAATGTGCCCAATCTTTCACAATTGCTGCAACAGACACATGGATCACATGTATCTTTATTTCTGCTAGTTAAATTGTCTCATTTTTGCAACCACTTATGTATCACCTTTTTGCTTATTTTTGCGACTTATAAAGCGCAAATCATGGCCCCTGTTTTAGCATGTAAATTTACATTATTTCACATGCTTAAAATGTTTTAAATTTTGCACATTAACCTGTTTTTATAAAATTATACAGTTTTGCATTTACATTTTTCTTTTAATTTATTGGTTACTCCTAAGGGTGAGGTCACACGCATTTTGGTTGTGTTTTTAAATGCATTACAACAGCTGTGGAGAGGTGCCTAATTACATTACTGTTAACATTTTGTTTACATAATGCAATGTGAATGTGATGTTAACACATGTGTTAACAATGCACTAACACGTGCGTTTTTATATGTGTCCCCTATTGATACAATGGTGGGTGGCCACTGAATAGGGAAAATCCGGAAGCACATCTGGAACCACAGCAGTGCAGCTTTGGTTTTCTGACACAAAAACAAAGGTTTTTATTTTAAACAAGGTACGAAGCCTTCTCAAAATCTTTGGGTATCTGTGCAGGGTCAAGATTTTGTCAGGATTTTTCATCAGTATTTTTAAACCAAAATAAGGAATGGTCCAAAACATGTAACAGATGCACATCGTTCAATCAAATACTGATGCAAATTCCAGATCAAATCCTGAGACACCCTAATCCAGAAATGATATATGATGTTAAAAGAGGTCTTATATCCTGCCACCTACAGTTTCCTAACGTACAGCCAGTCCACAGTCCCTCACTGATGTCCTCCATCCCTCTATGTGTAGCTGGAAGGAAGGAATTCAGGGAGTTCCTACAGAAGTAATCTGTGACTAATGGAGGACTAATTATCCACATATCTCTGTGTAATTTCCATGTATGACAATGTGCTAATTAAGAAATATTATTCACTTGTATGTCAATGGAAAAATCCAGTGATACGTGAATGGCATCTTAGTGCACGTCAATGAAGACTAGAAATCTTGGTAAAATATACGAGATATACACCAGGAGCTGTACAGACCTTCCAACAAAATCTATTAAACCAGCATTTTCCAATAATTTTGAATTCATTGTTAATATTTGCTTGCACCTTATTATTACGAAAGTAAACATTTAGAAAATGTCCTATAATACATCAGTACTAAATACAGTGGATGTAGACGCTCAGTAATAAGAATTCAGTCTTTGCCCACTTTGTCCTCATTACAAACACACTGATCTTTCAATGACCCGTAGTAGTATAATGATTTGTAATTGTAAGATAATTCTCCGCCATCACATCCACAAGCTCTGACTTCATAAATATTAATACATATGATTTTCTCTTTGCATGCTACGGCATTCTCACCCATCGCAAAGGTCATGGATTTGCACATATCGGGGACATGTTATATGTGACTCAAGGTTATTTAACCTTATTTCATTAACACTGGGACATTAAAATACTAATAACAGACCTTCTCTGCCTATACTGATGTCAATATGTCAAATTCTACTTACAATGATAGTACGAATATGAATAATAAAGTATATATGGTGATGAGTATATCACTACGCTGTCCATGCTGCGCTTTCCGACAACTGTGGATCTAAAAGACGTCTCTTCTGGGTTACTGCACCGCTGTCAATACAATGAGGAATTATGGTGATTTATGAAAGTGGCAATGACTAATTTATAAATAGTGTCAGACAACTTCCTTGAGGACATGGAATTGGTGGGGAGGTTTGACTCATATCCAGAGATATGTGTCTGATTTCAACGCACCATCTCTCCCTTTTATTGATATGGAATGGCAAACTGGAGATATTGACAAATTTATGAATTAAATACAACAGATTGGAAAAAAAAACTACACATGAGCATTTGTATGGTAAAAAAAGGCAATAAACACAATGGGGCTCATTTACCAAGGGTCCACAGACCGCATTTTCATCAGGTTTCCTGACGATTTCCGTGTTGCGCCGCATTTAACAGGGGTTTTTTGACGCACACGATCGGATTTTGGTGCATCCCCGCCGGCTTTCACGCGACACAAATCGGGGAGCAAGCCGTTGGACGGTCTGACAGATTCGGACAAAACGCGGGATTTATTATTGCAAATTGTGTCACAAGACATGCACTCACATACACCGGGAAGAAGAAGGGGAACTCCGGCAGACCTCAGCAGGGAAGCGACAAATGCAGGATATCGGGCACACGATGTTGGTGAATCGCGCCGGACTTCATCTTCGTTGGACCGTCCGGATCGGGGATCGCGACAGGACCGGGTAAGTAAATTTGCCCCAATATCCACATAAGAAAACTAGTAAAATGCAACATACATGATGTGTTAATCCAAATCATCTATAACAGGGTTCCCCAAACTGCGGCCCGCGGACCGTTTCGATCCGGCCCCCGACACTTGGCGCGTCAGCGCCGTGCCCTCGCGGCCTGCAACAGTCGGGCAGGAGCCTCCGTCCGTCCGGACAGGAAGCTCCTGCCCGTCACTGTATAGTGCCCGGGGCGGCCGGAAACGGCCGCTCGAGCACTATTACTGGAACGATGTGGCCAGAATACAACCCAGGCGCACATCGCTCCATGAACTAGGCTGCGCGGCCGCGCGATGACGTCATCTCAAGGCCGCGCACCCCTTCCTGCCCGGACGCGGCAAGAAGATAGAAGACTTAGGTGAGTACAGGGTTTTATTTTTTTATTAAAGGGCAGTAAAAATATTGTGGCGACTGGGGGCTAGTATAGTTAGTTATGAGGGTTAGAATAGGAAAAAATAATTATAAGGGGCAGCATAGGAAATAATTAATTATAAGGGGCAGCATAGGAAATAATTAATTATGAGGGACAGCATAGGAAATGATTAATTATAAGGGCCAGCATAGGAAATAATTAATTATGAGGGGCAGCTTAGGAAATAATTAATTATGAGGGGCAGAATAGGAAATAATTAATTATAAGGGGAAGAATAGGAAATAATTATGAGGGGTAGAATAGGAAATAATTAATTATAAGGGGTAGCATAGGAAATAATTAATTATAAGGGGTAGCATAAGAAATAATTAATTATAAGGGGTAGAATAGGAAATAATTAATTATAAGGGGTAGAATAGGAAATAATTATAAGGGGCAGCATAGGAAATAATTAATTATAAGGGGCAGATTAGTAAATAATTAATTATGAGGGGCAGCATAGGAAATAATTAATTATGAGGGGCAGCATAGGAAATAATTAATTATGAGGGGCAGCATAGGAAATAATTAATTATGAGGGGCAGTATAGGAATAATTAATTATGAGGGGCAGCATAGGAAATAATTAATTATGAGGGGCAGTATAGGAATAATTAATTATGAGGGGCAGCATAGGAAATAATTAATGGTGCGGGTATAGGAAATAATTAATTATGAGGGGCAGTTTAGTAATTAATGGGGGGGGAGGCATATTCAATAATTAATGGAGAGAGGTCCCAGTATATTAATTAATTAATTGGGCCAATATATAAAATAGTTCACAAGGGGGTGCAGTACCGGTATATTAAATAATTAATTAAAGGGGGTTCCAGTGTATTATGGATGAGGTCACATGTACCGCTATTTATTTTTAGACTTTAGTCCGGCCCTCCAACGGTCTGAGGGGGACAGTGAGCGGCCCCCTATGTAAAAAGTTTTGGGACCCCTGATCTATAACATGTCACAAAAAAACTTAAAAGAAACGGGGAGAGTGTGGAGGTCAGGAAAGGTGTGAGATTAAAACTCAGGTTTTAATGGGATGAGGCAGTTTGTCATGGCCATGACCCACCCAGTTCAATTTAATTTGTCCTTATAAGTGTGAGCGATCTCTTGGTTGCTTAAATGAGTATTCACAGTGTCCCGAGTCTTATAAAGAACAGCAGTTAAGTTCTCCACTCTTCTACATGCCTAGAGATTGACTAACAGCACCACGGCGTTGGTAGATCTGAAAATTGAAGAATGTAGAAGTGAGTAGAGAAGAAGTGTTGAGAGGATGCTGGCTAATGCTCCAAGATGTTGGTGAGGCATTTGAAATAGTTTGTGCAGTCTCAATGGAACATGGAACTGCAGGCTATGGAAGTTTTATGTGTAACTCCTATCAGGTGGGAATACTGGGCAGTAGTACGATCAATACCAAAACAAGACAACCTTCGAGACAGGAATCACGATCTGAGGTCTCCGGGTGGAGTAGTCAGAAGGGTGTGAAATTAACAGAGGGTGTCAGATAGGGTTTGAGCCTACACAAGCTACCTGTCATATCTCACTGTGTTCAGGGGAGACGCCAGAAGCAGAGTTGTTCTTTAAAATAAGCTACTTTAAAATAACACTTCCGCAGACTTGCTCTTCAAAGACCCAGAACCAGCAGGGGTACTGATGTGAGCTGAGCAAAATTCTGCTTACAGCCTTAGGGGAGAGACATGATGTTACTTAGGATAACACTACAGTATATGCAATACTGTATTTACAAAGTTGCTTTAGGATTTGTGTGGATTTTATGCAGATATGACTGTAAAATGAGGTTCAGAGGTCAACACTTTAAATCCAATGAGTGGTATTATGTACTGCTGTGCCATTTACGGAAGAAATGAAAAGTGGAACAATGCATGACATCTCCTTCTGTAATAATCTTAAAAGCTCTTTAGTGCGCATTACACATAATAACCTATTTCACCAGATGTAAAACATAGAATTAGCCTTTCACTTTTCTAAAATAAAATAACACATTACAACGTGCATGCTTTGTATTTGAACTGCCTGATTTCCCTGAAACTGAGCCTACTCACCCTGCATGGCCGAAGCTTTTACATTTTACCAGTTGTCACTTTTGTGATTTTGACACTTTGTGGTTACACTTAAAAAGAACCTGTCAGCGGAACTTGACCTAACAAGCAACTATCAGTTTGTTGTGAAGCAGCTACACACCTTCCTGATCATAATTCCTTTAATGGCTCAGCAAGAAGGCATTATTCAGAAAATTTACTATGAAGTGAGATGTAAATTGGTTGTACAGAGTTGCACTGAAAGCTATGAAGTCAAGCTCTCCTCCCAATTCACTGTAATTAACAGTTCCTTGTCTGCGGACATCCATAATTGGTTCTCCTGAAGTCTGGTACATGATGTTCAGCAGAGGGGGCATTTTGAGGTTGGGAGAGCTTGACTTCATCGGTAAACTCTCTCCCTCCGAGACTTAATGAAGTCATTTCACATCTCACTTCAAATTTGATTTTCTGGAAAATTCCACAACATTGGGCCATGAAAGAAACATGATCTGCAAGGTATTAAGCTCCTTGACAACATACTGGTCATGGTTAATTAGGTCAATTCTTCTGACAGGTTCCCTCAAAGGGGATTTTCTGGGTCATAGATATTGGTGATCTTTCCTTAACTCCGAGACCCCCTATCAAATATCTATCTTCTCTTTGCTCAGAGTTTCAGGGACTAAAGTCAATGTCAGAACAGTTGCTTATGGAAAACTTATTATGTTAATAAGCACTTCTTTTTATACAACATCTTGTGTACAATTCGATATGTTACATTTAATCTACTGCGGAGAGCACCTTAGTAATGGAGAGCACCTCAGTAATACAGTATCCATTTAAAAATACCATAGTTTTTTTTAAATCTCTCATAGTGTCAAGATAGGGAAGAGGTGCAAGCACTTTGCTTCCCACAACCTCGGCCCCTGCCTACTTGCTCACACTGGATGACGGACAGACAAAATCTTGGTTAGGCTAATCTTATTAAAATAACAAGATGATGGTGAGGTATCAAATTCTAAGGCAAACAGAATCATCAAGGGTCCAAGCAAGGATCAGAAAACACAGCAAAAGTACAATGGAGAATGTAGAACTACAAGTCTATCCAGCACTGATTAGAGTAAGTGAGTTACAATGGAGTGCCTCGATGCTGTCCCCAAAGCTGACTGTTTGAGCCTTACACACACCCAGCTCTGAAAAGAAGCAAAATGAATACTGAACCTTCTGCAGAGCAAAACGCTTTCTTGTGATACTATCTAAGAGAAGTTCATATCGCAGGACTTCTGATGCATAGCTAATATTCTTTATGTCTAGATATAAAAGGAGACAGCAGTTTTTTCTATGTTTCTTTTTCAGACCTTATTTTTGCCAGGTTACCTGCAGCAGCAGAGGATCTCCTGGTCTCTGTTGTGGAAAAGGTGACTGTGGCAACCACTCAACAGCTAAAAGTTAATGTTCTGTACTTACTGGCATGATGCCACAACAATGGGAACCAACCATATTTAAAATGCTGGAATGAAGCTGGCACAGCTATTATAAAATGGCCATGCATCAATAAGAACCATAAATGACACAGAGCAAGAGATGCAATTAACGGCCCTAAGGTAACATACAAAAGTACAAAACTTTATTGATCAACAAAACTAACATAAGACACACAATTATACAATATAAAAACACTGAACCACTTATAGCAACCTTGAGGTCTGAGCCAAGACCCTAGGGCTGTTCATAGTAAATACCTGTAAGGGACCTTAGAGGCAAGTTAAGTGTATCTTAAAAAATACTTTAAAAATAAATAATCTTACATACTCACCTTCCGGTGGCCCCGATCTGCAGCGCTGCTCCCCCAATGTCCGCGCGGGTCCTCTTCTGGCTTCCGCGCCCGTCTTCTGTACATCGCGCTGGGCGCCGCCAGAGCAATGCCGGCACCCAGCGTGATGTACAGGAGACAGAAGACGGCCCCGGAAGCCAGAAGAGGACCACGCGGACATCGGGGGAGCAGCGCTGCAGATCGGGGCCAACCGAGGGTGAGTATATAAGTTTATTTATTTATTTTTTAAGTATTTTTTAAGATACACTTAACTTGTGACTCGTGTATAAGCCGAGGGGACGTTTTTCAGCACATTTTTTGTGCTGAAAAACTCGGCTTATACACGAGTATATACGGTAATACATTTTCATCAATAGGGCATAGCCACCCAAAAATAGTACCAATGAAAAATGCATGTCAACCCGCAAATAAGAAGCACTTACATAACAACATAAATGGAAAAAACAAATATTAAACCACTAAATTCTATAAGGCAAAACTGGCTAATGCATGCCCCTCCTTTCCTTCTGCGTCTCGCTGTATGCCGCTACAAAAAGTAACGTGGGGTGTCTCCATACTCTGGAGAAATTGCATTAACTACAGGTGATTGGTGTACCAGGCATGCTTTCCATTTCTGTTTTCCTGCGATTCTATATGTAATGTAATGCATTGTGACACAAACCCAATGAAATAAGAAAAGGAATTTTTATAATCTTTTACCTTGAGCTACAGTGTTGTTTGTTCCTCCTAATTCCTTTATTTATATAGCACTCACAGATTACGCAGCGCTTCACAGAGCTTGCCAAATCAGTCCCTGTCCCCATGGGGCTCACAATCTTATTAACCTACCAGTATGTTTTTGAAGTTTGGGTGCAAACCGGAGTACCCAAAGAATGTTACCCCACTGAGGTGGATACTGGAGGATACTTAGATATTGTGGACCCAAAGTAGATGGTCTTAGACACCTTAGCACCTCATCTAGCTAACACAGTAGAATGTCCACTTTTGTTGGCTGAGTGCATGACAAAAAAAAATATAGAACTATTTATTGAAAATCGTGTAGGTTCTGGGCAACGAAAACATTTGGGGAAGCGTAGGTTAAAATTTACCTCTTATTTTAGCTCTCTTTGCACCATGTTATCTAGTAATTGTTTCATTAGTGATTCATATACTTTTAGGGATTCAGCACATGTTTTTCAGCACACCTTGGCCTTTTCAGAAGTCAGGATGTAGCTTCGGGATTAGCTAAGTAAGGCAGAACCAATCACCCACATGAATGCTCAACTGAAGAAGATGAAAAAGTAGTTTGGTTTTGCATGAAAGAAGGCAAGAGGAGTAGAGCAAGTAAATCTATCAAAATACTCATACACTGAACGCTTATGGAGGAGGCAAAAGATTGAATAGTGACATTGAACAGCGTAAAGGATTACACGGCCCCGATTTAGATCCAATACAGTACACAGTGTCTTCTTGAAAAACACATATTTCTGTGTTTCTGAATAAAGTAGTCTGGGAAATCTGTACACTTGGGTATCAGAATTAAAATTGAAGCAACTTTGCAGATAATATGGGAAAAGACAAATTTTGCAGTTGTGTAGATAGCTCCTATGTACACTGTGTTGTGGATACAGACTGAACTTTTCTACAGTCGTGTTGTAGAAAAAGTGGAAGAGGTAAGGAAGTAGGAAGTGGTTCAGGGGAGCACAGAATGAAATGCACAGAATGCACAGAAACCCACAGGTTAACAGGTCATAATGATAAGAAGTTCAAGGCAAGGGCCATTCAGCTGGTTACTTACATTGCCCCAGCACCATAGCAGCCGGAGAGAAGGCCTAGGAACCAAGCTACTGTACATTTTTACTCAGTGAGTAATATTGTTTAATTGCCAATTTTAACGGATTTTTTCGGACCAGGTCTTTTTCTGTTCTGCATCTGCACAAAATGGTATGTTCAAGTATAGAGAGGAGTTGGTACATGTAAATACCGACTAAACAAGAAGTATAAATGAGCAAGTGAATACGTTGAACACGTTCCAACAATGATGCAGATTAGGCAAACGTGAAAGAGTTTTATATATATGAAATAGTTAGGAATAGGATATTAAAAATGGAAGAAAATACAGGGTACCAGAGGAATTTTTACACAGGAAGAAATGAGAAAACTGTACAGAAAAGATGAAAAAGTGTAAATGGGAGAAGGGCAACAGGCTACAGAGTGGATGGGGCTATGGCGCTATGGGAAGGCTGTGGTGGGATGTTTATGGTAATGAGTTGTGGACATGTCTTTTGCATTAAAAATATGACTCCACTTTGCATAGTTGCTGATTTGTATGTGTTATATAATGAAAAATAATAAAAAGAACAGAATGGGTGGATTGCAGTCCAAGAACGAGGAGCTGAAGAGCTCTGAGATGTATTGATGCTGTGAGAAGTATTATGTCTATTAAGATCAACCACATAATGCCACATACAACAGTCTTGTTTTGTAATATTTTATTTATACTACTTCATTATCCTTTATTCTTCCTCAAAATCCCACAAGGGACCGGACTACGACTAGTAAGCATTACTAATAAAGGGTTTCTGAGTGTGCAGTGCTATATGCGTGTTATCACATTGCAGGCACTGGTGTGTTAGGTCCCCTATGAACTAAATATTCATGCACATGCTTTTCCCCTGCCAGATGTTCAAAACCAATCTCCTGCAATGAGCTCACTGCTCACATCCAGCGGCTCCAAGCATTAAGATCCCCGACAAGTAATGAGAGAAGAAGCTAAAGCCGTCCAGCTAAATTGTTAAGATAAACAATAGGAGATTGGAAAGAGAGGAATAAGCAAGAGAAAAGCTTCTCAGACCACAAGATCCAAGGTCAAGTAAGGGCCGCAATTTTGTTTCATCTGGAATTGCTGCATAACTGAACTGGCAGAAATAACCTCTGACTTAATGTGCCATGACTGGTTCTGTAAGGAAATAATAATACACTAGCGTTTGTTCTGCTAAAAAATGCTTTTCAGCACCAATCTAAAAACAGCCATTGATCTATTCATGAGACACAATTTATAGGTCTCCAGCATATCAAACACTGGAAAATGGGGCATGGAGCATTAGCATACATCAGCTTTAATTTCATGAAAACCAATGAAGGATATTTATTCCTACTTGCACAATCAGAAGCATAGTATTAACTGCAGAATTGCTTAGTATTCCTATGCAGCCAGTACTACTACTCAGCAGCATCAAAACTGCACTATAATACACAGAATTGTATATATATGTGTATGATTATACAGAGAAACGGATGATTATAAAGAGATAAGTGCTGCTATATAAGGCTATTCAAGTAGCTTCCATATTGATCAGTTCATAAATGATGACCGTGTTCAAGAAAGACAAATCCAGATGGAAATATGCAGCTTGTCCTCCAAGTATGAACATATCCCCCAAGAGTAATTCTTATCATCAAACAATCCTGTTATTATTTGGAAACAGTGAGGGAGGTTTTTTAACAATTGTGTCACATGTTGCAATCAGCATGACTAAAGGGATGTTCCCATTGTTTGTTATACAACTTTATACAACTTTCCAATATACTTTCTGAATCAATTCATCCTGGTTCTCTAGATCTCTGCTTGCTCTCATTCTATAGAAAGCTTCTATGTTTACTTTGAGTGGAGAGAAATCTGACCATACAGAGGGTTACACAGTCTATAGAAACAGTAGGCTTGGCAGTGCAATATTTTTACAAATATTTCTTAAAGGAAATCTACCACGTGAAATAAGCTGCAAATACCGAGCACCAGCTCAAGGTGAGCTGGTGCCGGAGCTTATTTTCATTGTCATAAACCGCTGTATTGCGGTTTAAACATTTTTCAATCTTTATATTTGAAGCAGCTTCGGTGCACCAAGCGCACAGCAGTGAGCGCGCCTACATAGGAAGTGCCGGAGAGCCGGTGACGGTCGCGCGCATGGGGCGCCGAAGCTGGTGCTCGGTATTTGCAGCTTACACCTATTATTTCACGTAGCACAGTACTACTGGAATCCATTAGCTTTTTTCAAAAGTTTTTTGAAATTTGTATTTTTCACTCTTCATAACAAATATAAAGATATGTTCAAATATAAAGAACTAGGCTCATTTTACACTACCGTTCCTTACCTCTGTTAAAAAAGCAAAGAGTAGAGGTTTAACAGAGACTTAAAAATCCCATGTACAGTGATTCATCCGATATGTTCTGTTTAAGCAGGGATCGGTTATCCATGCGGTTTTTGGAAGCAAAAGATGACAGAGGCTGCAGTACTTTTCCTCAGTCTGAAAAAAACGCATTAATAATGGATCCATGGAAAACGGACCATAAGGCATTACATAAGATTTGCATTGACGTCAATGGGATTTTTAACTGATACGTTTAACCTCCATTCTTCACTTTTTTTAACGGAAGGAAGGAAGGAACAGTAGTATACATTTAGCCTTAGCTATACATAGACCCTTGTGGCTGGGTCATTTGTGTAGCGTTATAGCCAAATTAAAGTACACGTACTGACACAAGGTGGCAAAGATATTCCACGTACAGTAGATGGAAGATGCATCATGTGATGTTTTGGGGGTATGCCCCCTTCCTTAGACATGCCTGTCAAAGAAGGGAATGCTGGGAAAGTCCGAGGAATTTTTCTTTTGTCCCAGTGACAATTGGATTTTCAAAATTTTTGCTGTAATGGGACCAAGGATTATCAATAAAGCTTCATTACAGTTACTTTACAGCTGATTATTGTAGCATGGGACTATAGAAAAGCATTCAGAGACCTTCACCAGAAGTCACAGTGGGCAGAGGGGTCTGTCTTTAACTAGGGGTTGTCTGTAAGTCAGGTGTCCTTAAGTAGGGGACCGTCTGTATATTGTTTGAAGAGAATTATTATTATGTTTGAAGTAAAATGGAGTTTGCTACAAAAAAAAAGTAGCAGAATTAGTAGCAAATAGACAGATGTGAAAATTTTGCCATAATAACATCAACTTAAACTGATATCAACTTAATAAAATATCTCCCTATGTTATATAAAAAGTGGGCATCTCTTAATCCAGTTTGTGGCAGAATTTCCCCCTGATGTTTTACTGGAGGAAGATGTGGTAAAGGAGCTATGCGGAAACCACTACAGAAGAATAGAAACTTTTCCTATTCTTGGATGACTCTGCCAATCAGTCCCTGGAGCGTTCAGGGTACATAGATTTACAACCCTTTGTAATGACAGAAGTAATCAGAGTTGTTTACTCTTCCAGCTAAACAATATTCTATAATTAAGCTTTCCGTCAAACTGTGATCTTTATCAATATAGATGAGCCCTGCCACCCGACACTAGACATGTACTCTGCTGTAAAGCCTTGGGGTCAAAATCAATGGAGACCAAAACAGGAACCGTTCTAAAAAGATCTCATCTCCGCCTAGGAAGGATTCAATGTGCTGTAGCGTTTGGTTATTTCCTGTATGGAAAAAAGATTTCCTAATTATTTTGTAATGAAGAGCTGCCCTAAATATAACAGCAACCAATAAATATTGATAGAAACATTGCTACATTATAGATGGAAGGAACTGTTTCAGAACATCCTGAAATATTCTGCCATGTGAACTCCTTTTCTCTGTAAATCACTATACAGTATGAGATCAAACAGTTTATTATCCTGAAGCTCAATTTCTATAGGATTACATATTTTAAATAGGTACAAATTGACCATTGGTGATGCAATTGGTTTCTCTCTTATTAAAGGAAACCTACCACCACGGATTTACCTATTAAGGCAGATCTGGGGGCAGGTTCCTCTAATGTAATTTGTTCGTGCCCCAGAGCTTTTATACACTTTTAAGTTGAATTAATTTATTAGTATTCTACATTAGAGGAACCTGCCACCGGATCTACCTTACTAGGTAGATCCCTGGTGGTAGGTTTCCTTTAAAGGGAACTTGTCGCCAGATTTTACTCCATTAAACTACTAGAATGATCATGTGAGGTATGGTAAAGAGACACATTTTTTGTGAAATCTCATGCTTTTATCTATTCAAATTCAAAGTCATGTGAACGTGAGCAGAGAAGAATCATGACCAGAGATGAGTCAAGTTTACAGGATGCTGCAGAAGTGTCATTTCAGATGCCCCTACCTTCCATTTTATAGCACCTAGAAACATGCATATTATATCATATTAAATAAATGAGAAATATCTCATCTCAATATTATGTCCTTATCTTTCACCCCTGAAGGATCCAGTTTGATTTTTCAAATCTGCCATTTGTCACTATATGCGACTATTGCAACGTTAGAACACTTTAACTTACCAAGGTGATTTTCAGATAGTTTTTTTCATGACATGGGGGCAGATTTACTTTCCATTCGCGATCCAGTGGTGCGTTCTCTGCGGTGGATTCGGGTCCAGCCGGGATTCACTAAGGCAGTTCCTCCAACGTCCACCAGGTGTCGCTGCTGCGCTGAAGACCATTGGAATGCACTGATGTTCACTGTCCTACTGTGGGTGAAGGTAAGCGCGTGTCGAGCAACACTTTTTTTAAAATGCGGTGGATTTTCCGAATCCATCGAGGTTTTTTATGACCACGCCCCCGATTTCCGTTGCGTGCATGCCGGCGCCGATGCGCCAAAATCCTGGGGCAATTCAGGAAAAATCGTGAATCGGGCCCTTAGTGGTATATTTTGATTGAAATGTTTGGCATTTATTGATGAAAAGATGTAAAACTTGGCAAAAATTTTGAAAAAATAACTATTTTCTGATTCCTAAATGTTATGCTCATCATACAGTTTAAACTACCAAATAGGGTACTAACTAACATTAACCATATGTCTTCTTCATGTTGGCGTAATTGTTTTTATGTTATTTTATTAGGATGTTAAGAGGCTCACAAATCGATTAGCAATTTTCCAGATTTTCATGAAAATTTAAGATTTAATTATTTTAGAGTGTCCTAAAAACTATTCAACACAGCCCTTGATAAGTTTGTTAACCATTTAAGCTTGTTAACCGTTTATTCACAGCGCCGGCCAAACATTCAACCAGTTCTGTGAATAATCCTCTGTGGCCGCTATCCGCACAGCGCTGCATCGCATAGACACAGTGAAGGGGGTGTGTCGGCCGGCCCCCTCATGAATACGGCCGACTGCTAGGGAACTTGTACAACGATCCGACCTCTTATTTGATAAGAGGTCGGATCGTTTTAAACTAAGTATAAAAACAAAAATCTAAATAAAAATTCAATAAATATAAAGGGGCTGGGGATAGGATGAGGGGGAACTAATTTGTTGGGGGTGTTTTCCCCGGGTGACAGGTCCTCTCTAAGCATCGAACATGAAATAAAACAAGATTGGGTTTGTATACAGAATTTTCAAACTTTGACAACAAAATGTTTATTTAGCGCTAAAAGTTACATGTTCGTACAGGATAAAATGAGAAAACACATCTCACATTTTGTTGTGCAGTTTCTCTCAAGTACAGTAATGCACTACATGTAAAGCACTTTATGGGAACATAACAGAGCGCAGAAGGGAAGGAGCATATCTTGCTCATATTTTGCATATTTCAGCAAATTTTGCTGAAACAAATTTAAGGTGCTATGTGGCATTTGCTGTTCCTATAACACACCAGAACAAGGGAAACCCATAAAACTAAACCCATCAAGGCGTATAGCAACACTATTTTAGGGTGGCTATATCCCATTGATTAACTTTCTTGGCAGGAATGCAAAAACAATTCTATTCAGATTTTTTACTTTTACTTTTTTTTTACTACACTATATAGGTTTAGAAATGATTTTATTTTATTGTATGGGTGGTTACGGACGTGGCGATATGTTATATGTGCGATTTGCATGGGGATTTTCACTTTTTTTTTAATACGTAGGAGTTTGGCCATTTATGGGACATTCAGGTTTAACACCTCCTACACTCCATCTATTTCTATGGAACTTCTGGAAAAGCTTGCAGGACAATCTCGAAAATTATAGAACAGCTTAATCGTGCCAATTACCCACCACTGAATAAAACATTTATCCACTACAGTATTCTGTATTGCTCTTCAATTTTCTCCAAAAATCTGAAAAATATAACTAATGCCCCTTTATTAACAGACAGCACAGACTAATATGTGGTGGGTTCTTCAAAGGAAGGGTCTAAGAGAATATTATGTATAGAGAATATGTCATGTGTACATTTATTATGCTTAGCATCGTGTTAACAATGCATTAGTTGACTATTGTCAGATCAGATCACAAATAAATTCTAAGAAGTTTCAATTGGTCTTGTCTTCCACTGGATCCCTGGGGGCCATTACTATAACAGAATCTGGGAAGTGGACTTTCCTGCTACTATGCAACCAGAGCTTTGTTTATGAGCAAAATCTGATACTGATTGGACCAGCACGTTCCCTATACTATACATGGAACATGATAGGGAGATAAAGAGTCATCACACAGTGTAAGTTAGATGAGCTGTGGGGCCTCAAGGACAACGTAAGATATAGTGTGGAGTGCGGTATGAAAGGGAGATGCGTCATATACATACCGCTTAGGTGGCAATGAAGCCTGCATTGCTTATAAGTTATTATGGTAGTGTTTTATGTGATGCTGATATCAGGGTATGATGCATAATGTTTTATGTGTTGTTGCAGTGTCATAGGACACACAATGTTTTATGGGATATTATGATGTTGGCATAATGTTTTATGTCTCAGACCCTGAAAATGCTCCCAGCCTTGATTTACTAGTTTCTGTTTGACTCTGGATGTATTTGCTGCATGCTTGATATTATGAAAACTTCAGTTTTCCATATAGTTATTACTGGAATACAAGTACAATATTTTCAACTAACTATGGTCATCCCTCTAACAATTCATTTTGTATGACCACAAAGAAATCATGAAGCTACATTCCCATGGCTCGCCTGGACCGGATCCTGGGTGAGCACAGGGCCGGGTGGAGAAGGGAGGGGCAGTAAGCACCCTCTCCTCTCTTATCTCCATTGAAAGATAGCCGGACATTAATCTGCCCAAATATAGGACATGTCCTATATTTTGCGCACGGCCGCCTGGCTCGGTCACACCGCAACCGGATGCCATAGACCTCAATTGTGTGGCCAGATCATGCTCCCCATTGTGGTCATGTGAATGAGGCAGTATGTAGAAAGAACCATTATAAAAGAACCATTGGGAGCTCCGGTTAGAGTAAAATATTATTTTTTTTTTCTCTGTAGTACTAGACTTAAATCGAGACTTTTTGGACGGGTCTTGTACCGTGGGTCGCTCCGAAGGGCAAATAGTGCACCACAAAAAATTGTGACAGTATGTAGGAAGCTCCCTCTAGTGGCAGCATGTTATCATTTAATTTTCAGTCCACTGCAGGGGATTTGTGTTAGAAACTGCTATAAAAGAAATTAATTCACACAAAATCTATATAAAATAAATTAAATAATAATTGAAGTTACAGATTTACTTTAAAACCCCAAAGAATTTGGTGTTTCCTTTACATTAGGAACAAAGGTTTGAATAAAAGCAAAACCCAACATGTAGCTTCAGGAAAGTGCACACGGTGTATCCTTACAAGCCCTGTTCCATATCTGTCACTTTATGTGTGAAGCAAGGTGTTTGCACTACCTTAATTCTTTTATGCTGCTTGTAATTATTCTGATGCATTTTTTGTCCATTTCATCTCCGATAGCAGCTTTTAACTTAAATTTCATACAATAAAATTACCACTGTCCATAACTTTAATTCCATTAGTGGCTTTCTTCTGCGTAGGCTTTCAGTTTATAATAGGATTGCCTTGCCATTGTTAATACAATGTTAAAACATTGTTGAATTCTTGTTTAGCATTGGAAAAGCAATCTCCATAGAGAAATTGTGATACAAATGACCTCTTCAGCATGAGAGCGGGAAGGCTTTTACTATGTAATGGGCGTCACATAAACTTTATTAAGAATGTCTTCTGCAAATCGCACTAAGCATGACAGGTATTACACAACGTGACCTTTCATAAGATGTTGATTTTCTTTGCAGAATTGCCTTGGATTCCAGTTATATCTAGTATTTGCAGCCAATATATACTGTACAAAGTGACAATAATAGAAGAATGCGCCTGTTTTATCACAAAGATTGTTAACATTGAGTTTTTCAATAGAACACACAAATCTATGAAATTTCTAAATGTACCTGCTCCAAAATTGTATTTATTCGTTCTACTTCACAGTCGATTACAAATCTTTTCTCCTGACGTCTGTCCATTTCTTCTATGATGCGTTTATATTCCTGAACATCTTTTATATTCCCCACTGATCTAGCTGTCACTTGCCAGTTGTTCTGAACCGCTGCCTCCATAATGGCCTGAAGAATAGAGAATCCTGAGGAAGAGAAATGACACAATCAGGCTCTTTATTGTTAAGAATATGAAAAGAGAACTTTATAATAAAAAACATTATTGCAAAATGGTTTTCTGGAAACATATATCACGCAGGCACACAAGTCCCTCTCTGACACTTCTTGGCCGGCTATCCTCTTATTACACTGTAATCATACATACTGGCAGACAGATTTCTATAGACCGATTTCCCTCCATTATGCCGGTGATATGTTCTATTTCTAATATTTATATTTGTAAAGGCCATAAAAGTCTTTATCTTTCTTCTAGAATGGTATATTCAGGACTGGATAAGCTATAAGGGATATTCTTGAATTCAGTTTTAAATGCAAAGCTGGACAATAAGACCCAACGTGAAGGGCAACAAAGAGATTTTGAGTAACAATCTCACAGGCCCACATGTATTAAAGTGTTTCCACTGAAAAGAACTTGCAAACTGCTTGCACATGTATCAGGTGTCCGCACCAGTTTTGTGTTGCGGCTGTACTGTGTCCAACAAGACAGAAAAATGTGCATCTAAAGGTGGGTGTTACTGCTTAGTCAGACTATGCGCCACACATTTCTGTCTGTGCCACAATTCTGCAGCATGAACAAAGTGGGAAAAATGCAATTCTGACATTTTATTTTGTGTAATCACCAACAAAAACACGTTTCTAAAAGTTTGTCAATAAAATAAAAGTGAGTTTTTGCTTGTTTTTTGCAGTCCCAACTTTAGGGGCGTCAATGAGGAATGTGTCATTTTTGCAATAATTTTGTCCATGTACTGGAATACCAATAAACAACTTGCATCTTTGCCATAACAGCAAGCAAAGATTCTAACAAATGTTACATAAAACATCTGTAATAGCAAAACAGTAACACTGGATTTCGCTTAACACTTCTCCATACTCATCAAGATTCAAACAGAAAAAATGTGCACCTAAAGGGGGTGTAAGTGCTTAGTCGGAGTCTGAGCCATATTTATTACCGTTTTGCGCCAAAATTCTGTTTGCGTCACAATTCTGCATCATGAACAATGTGCACCAAAAAAATGGTGGACACTTCCCGAGCAGTGCAGGGGGCGCCAGATTAAAGGGTATTCCCACCTGGGCATTCACATTTAATTTAATTCATTTGCCATATGTAAACATTTCTTCAATTGGATGTTATTAAAAAGAATGTAACCACACAAACATAATTTCTAATAAATGAAGTCATGAAGTCCCTTAGAAACAAGGTAGCTTCCTCGGATACGACCACCCCCCACACTGGCAGTGGTAGCCACACATGCACTATTGAGGTCTGCCTGACCACCTGGCTTCAGCGTTCATTACCACAGGACGGCTGGGGGACATACAGGAACTCCCAGACATTTCATATACAAAAACTTTTAGTTTTTTCGTGCAATCATGCCAGCACAGGGGGACGAATCCACGGACACAGTGTTGTTTCTAAGGGACCATATGACTACATTTATGACAAATTATCTTCACACAGGTAAATTTTTATTAATAACATCTAATTGAAGAAATATATATATTTCAGATTAATTAAATTAAATTTGAATGCCCAGACGAGAATACCCCTTTAACGATAAACGGGCGTCAGTTTTGATTAATCTGGCGCACTCTGCACATTTCGCAGGTAAACTGCACATAGTATAGACTAGTTTTGATAAATGTGGGTCACAAACCCAATACTATTAAGCTATTAAAAAGTACTTAAAAAATTACTGCAACCAAGTTTGAGGAAAAAAAAAACTCTTATTAACAATTCCTAAAATCTTCCAGACACTTATTGATTAATTAATACTGTCTAAGCATTTTATAAGGCACAGTCACATGACATCAGGATGCCAGACACACTGTGAAGGAAACCGTTACATTTCAGACCACTGAACAATAAATCTCAATCCTGAATGACTGTAAGACCCCTATCACTAGCCTCAGTGAAACAGAACGTTATCAACCCAATTAAGCTGCCACCATTTCTCCTTTGATATAAGCCAGATCCATAACGGGATTATATAGGGTGAGGAACCAACCCGGTAGCATGTATATAACTGAGACTCAGACGTTGGGGTTCATGGATAGTGATAAAAGACCAGCACAGGTTAAATTTTATATTTAATCGCCTTAAGGGCACACTATGAAAACAGCACACCTCTGCCCACTCCCAGGAGGATTCACAGGACCCTCCTATGGTATTAATTCCAGAACCTTGGAATAGGGTGAATCCTTGAATCTCATGGATACCAAACCTGACCCATTTGCTACAGTCTAGCATTCTGCCTTCACAGGGAGCTGAACAAGAAGCATCCGAGGCCGTGGTCAGCACCACCACCAGCAGAAGAAAGGCCCAGGCCCAGCCACAGCGCTCCGGACATGTTCTCTACTTCTGGCTCCTCACCATAGCCACAAGAGCGCCAACAGCTTACCGGTGGGTGTTTGCTGCAATATGCAGCAAACACTCACATTGTACCTAGCTTATAAGGTGACCGCTGGAAAATACGGTCAATAGAGCACTTTCGCAAGTCTGGCAATCACTTAGGCAATCCCTTTAAAAGTCTAGGAAAGACAATTGATGGACAATAATGCAGAATCATTTAATTTATGCTATATGGCAGTTATGGCGAACCTATGGCACGGGTGCCAGAGGTGGCACTCAGAGCTCTTTCTATGGGCACTCAGGCCATTACCCAAGTACAGAGTTCATCAAACACTTCCAATCCTCCTGTAGTCCCAGGCAAATTAAGGGATGCTGCTTTCTCAGTGCTATTCGACACTTCGTTGGCTGTTTGGAACTGTGGGAAAAGTGAGGTTTTGACAGAACTGCATTATCTTTAGAGGTCATCATGCTGGACCCGACCATTGTTCCTTCATAGAGAGACCCTGGAGAGAAGCTACAATGATAATCTGAATTTGCCCTCCTTCTTTTAACTGGTGGCCTCAGACCGCCAATACAATTGAAAGATGTGAAAGAACAGGTAGCAATAAGTTACTGCTTAAAATTTCATGTTGGCACTTCATGGTAAATACGTGGATTTCGGTTGTAGTTTGGGCCCTCAGTCTCTAAAAGGTTCGCCATCACTGCTATATGGCCTCCTCTCTTCCACATCTCTATTCATCTTTATACTGACTGAAATATTCATATTAATGCTCAGGGACCCCATGGTCCTCGCTCTTTTAATCTTGGGTATAATGATACAACTGAACATACAAAGATCCAAACTGTCCAATTGTCTTAAACCTTCAGAAACTTTCAGTTTTCATAGTCGGCAATCTAGAGGCTATTCTTTACACTTTGTGGCTTATCCGGCTGGGTAAGAAAGTGAGGCAAACATGAGCTCTTGAATGCATTGTAATATAATTGCTGCTACATGCTATGGAATAATCAAAAGTAAACACAATAAACCAAAATAGCACAGGATCAGCGATTAGAGCTGCAACCATGACCCTGTACAGAAATGACTGCTGTGAGCGTATCACAATATAACAAAACTAATTGTGTTTGGATAGTATCTGCATATACCGTACTGTCGCATCTTTATTTTTCCTTCTTTATTAAAACAAGTGTAGCAAGGAATTTACATGAATAGGAAATGTTTGGATTTCTTTTCCAATTAAATACTCAAGAGTTGCACCAAAAGGCATAAAATGCAAGTAAGAAGATCTAAAATCAAAATCTGTCTATTTTTATGTCAATTTTTTTTTAAATTTATTTTAAAGATTAGAAAGTGTCTATGTATTTAGGACACTGAAGGCATTTTTGTCAAATACTTTCATTTACTAAATAACTGTTCTTAAAATTAAGTAAAATGCTGTATGTAGAGATGATATAGAATACAATCTGCAATATTTTAAAGATAAAAACTCCAAAAGCATGGTGATAGTCCTACAAATAAAAACCTAGAAAGTAGTCATAGCTAAAATTGTTTATTTACATATTGGATAGCCCCTTAAGGACTGCCAAGACTAATCTATAGCACAATTCCAATCTGTCCAAAAACAGAAAAAAGTCTTATGGTCAGGCCTAAAACATAACTTTTATTTGAGATTGTAATAAAAGGGACCAACTCACTAATCACACTCAAGAAAAAATGAAATTAAAACCTCATGTTGAGACTGCGTATTGGAGACAAAACAGGAATGTGCTAAACCCTAATATTGAATCTCTTCAACGTCTACAGTATCCCCTGATGACGCTGGTGCTCCAGCGAAACATGTTGGGGGGGGCGGTGGGCTCCTAAGGATAATATTTTAAAGTGTCATATTGACATATTGAGAGTCTGGTATAGTGTAATCACTGTAGAGATTCACTATTAGGGTTTAGCACGTACTTGAGAACAGTTTTGTCTTAAATACATAACTAATAAGTAATAAGTAACAGCAAATGCAACAAGTGGTTTAAATTTATTTTTTTCTTGAGTGTGATTACTGAGTTGGTCACTTTTATTACAATCTCAAATAAAAGTTATGTTTTAGGCCTGACCATAAGGCTTTATTCTGTCTTTGGACAGATTGTAATTGAGCATAGCTAAAATTGGATCCAGTTCTGAAAGACTGCAAACTCACTGCTCTCATAAGTCATGGGGTAAATCTACGCCCCTCTATGTCGCAATATCAGGTTGTTGACATAAAAAAAACTAATTGTAAAAAGTATTATAAAACTTTTTTTGTAACTTTTTCATGTAGGGACCTTAAGGGAGTGATGTGTCCTCAAATGGGCAAACTTGAGTGATGAGGATGAGAGATGCCCATCTCAGCCCAGCATACAAAAAGTCAAGACTCTTATAAGACAGAGCCATCTCTGCTATGGTCATTTATTACAAATTATGAATGGAGAGACGTAATGTAGCAATAATATTCAATATTAAAAACAAATAATAATTATGTGGAGGAACATAGTAATGGATAAGTTATTTTTGCCCAAATCAGGAGCAGTGGAGCTGTGTGGTATCTATAGAGTAGAAAATACAGCTATGTGTTTACAGGTGCGGCAGTACCCCCAACTAGCAGTGACAGGACATGTTTGATGGGAACATTTCAGTGATTAGAGATTTGCTCAAGTGACCTGTTACTGAAATGTCTGACCATAACCTAAAATAAATACTGCACATTGTATTGGACTGATATTTTGGACCAGCGATGCTGAATCTATGTACTACTGTAAATTATTTATGGAAACAGTGAAACCTTCAGCTGAATATATTACTGAATTCATGAAAGAAATGGGTTATTTTACAGGCAGAGCTATTGAGTAAGAAAAGTTCTGGATCACAGGGATTGTCATCACTAAGTAGTTGCCTGCTGGTTTGCCGAACTTTTGAATATAAAGGTTACATTTTGGGTCAGTACCACTAGTGTACAACGTTTGTTTTATTTTGCATGCACGACCAATACACCTCAGAGTTTGACAGTGACATCTGTTTCAGCACCATTCAGCACCTGCACCATCTGCTAAGAAATGTGTACATCCTCTGCTGTTTTTCAATAATTAAATTTGTATATAGTTTTACATTCAGTTTTTTTTACAATATTTAAATTTTTTACTTACACTTCTTTTCACCAGTACTTAACAACTAGGACTACCGAGGCGCATGAAGCTTCTGACTTTATCCGCCAAGCTCCGAAAGAGGGAAAATACTTGAAATATCTAACCCTACATCTATGGCCAACAATTATCTTGCTTTTCAGTTTGCCGAGAAATCATTTCACAGCAGAAAGTTTTAAAATGTTGCCAGACCTTTTGAACCAGGATGACATAATGTAAATTGTATCTGTCTAGTGTGTCCATTATACCACTAGTAATATTTCTTATAGGAGGTAACTTCAAATGTAGGGTCCCAAAAAGATGATTACACATAATCTTAATGGCTTCCAATCAAACTACTCAGGAGATAACATTCCTGTTAAACACAATCTAAATGGTAAATCATCACCTCTCTGTAATCAAAGTTCCCTAAGAGAATATGCTGGTTATTATGATATTGATCCACTTGTAACCAAAACATAATAGTTTCCATTTCTATAATTCTTTTACAATCACTCTTTTCTATCAAGGTTATTCACTCTCCACTGCCCACTTATAACAAGATACTTACCTTCTCTAAGGATACTACTGTATGCATATAATTATGTTCATATGTTTACAGACATTATACCTGCCTACTGCTAGCACATCCTATAATGTCAAGCTGAAATTAACTATCTTTTTACATTTTTCATATTAACTATTACTTTCATCCTATGATATTATAAGTAACTATTATTTTAGAAATAACAGCAATAATAATTTATGCACTAAATTTCAACTCTTGCCATAGATTTAAACTACACACTCATGTTTGTTTTGTATTATTATTCCAAAACCTATATTATTTAATCTCTTTTATGTATGAATCCTAACCGCAAAGTACGTATCTTAGCTATGGCCACTCTCAATTGGTTTTGTACAAACTTTTTTTTTTTTAATGGAAAGTACATAAACATTAGACCACATTTATCACAAGATGCAGTTTGTCTGTGGATTGTATCAGAGTCATCAAAACTGGTGCAGGGTCTTCATTAATCTGACACACCCTGAAGTGTGCACCATTTTTTTTGGTGCACATCGTTCATGCTTCAGAAATGTGGGGCAGACAGAACTGTGGGCCCACATCATTAATAAGTGAGTAGCAAACTCCAACTAAGCAGTAACACCCCCCTTTAGGTGCACATTTTTTTCTGACTTGTCAGGCACAGTACAGCTGCAACACAAAACTTTATAAATACATGTGCAAAAGTCAGACAGAAAACATTATCCGGCTGCACCCTATATTAGGCTGTGGCAGGTGCACACTGTTGATGTGATTGCCATTGGTGATGGGAGATTAAGATTGAAAGTATCATTCATTATTTTTACTTTACCTGAGGCCCATGGTATCAAATGATCAAGACAACCCCTTGCTTGCTACTTAACTACTTGTACCTTCGTATACCAACTGAAGAATTAGCCTTGCACAAAAGAATTCCAGCATCGTAAAGCCCCCAAATTATATTCTTGTAACTTTTTGTGCTTAGTAATGTTTAACCCCTTCCCGACATTTGACGTAATAGTACTGCATCGCGGGAGGTGCGTTCCCGCAAAATGCAGTACTATTACGTCAAGCTTCTGGCCCCGGCTCCTGAACGGAGCCGGGGCCAGAAGCTGCGGGTGTCGGCTATATGTTATAGCTGACACCCGCCTCTAACACCCGCGATCGGAGATTTCTCCGATCGCGGGTGTTAACCCCTAACACGCCGCGGTCGCGCTGACCGCGGCGTGTCAGAGGCATTTAAAGTTAATTAAATGTGAATCGGACCCCCCCGCGGCGCTTACCGGGGGGGTCCGCTCCTCCG